>OX328131.1:69806468-70441468 GCA_946811695.1 Gonocerus acuteangulatus
TTGGGCCACCTATATTTTCGTGATCTTTAGGGTCTGAAACCTAAAAGTTTCTAGTCGGCACTTCCGGATTGCGTCATGAGGTTAACCTCATAAGCGGGTTCTCCCTATGGAGATAGGGAGTAACCGCGCTAATACCAAATTTGTTTTATATCAACATGTCTATGATGTATGGTATTAGTACAGTTTTTGTATTTAAGTTACAATGTTTTGTATGTATGTCATTATGGGTTTTAATATTTGGTAGTGTGTTGGCCGTAAGTTGGTAGTCATTTGGTAGAAAATGTAAGGAACATTTTTTATTTTCTCCCTTATTTTTCCATTTTGATGTGTGGATTTCTTTTTTCAATACAATCTTAGACGTCATTTTATAACATTTTAAGTATGTTGGTCTTCTGCAGGTAGTTAAATATTTGTCCAACATATTGGCTCCTATCACCTAGTAGTTCTGTCATATTGTACGGTAAGTCATAGTTCTGTCTAAGTATACATTCTGTCAGTAGGTGTTTTATGGTGAGTGTTGAGTTACAATGTTCACATATCGGTCTCTCCTGTCTCGTCGTTAGGTATAAGTGTGTCAGCCTTACACCTAACGACCGTTTCATCAGACGGATAAAAGTGCGCTTGTAGTTTCGGCATTGGTGGTTAGGAGTCTTGCAGGTGAAACAGTCTGTTACTTAGCAAATCTCAACTCACAATTATAATTAGAGACCGGATTTTCAGGATAAAATAAGCACCCAATTAGGTTTTCGCAACAGGCATAATAGGTCTTTTTAGGTTTTTATTTAAAAATCCATTTTAGGTTTTATTAGGTGATAAAAATGTTTAGAATAGTTTCAGAAAATACGCCTTTGTAGGTTTTTATTTAAAAATCCATTTTAGGTTTTTTTTAGGTGATAAAAATGTTTCAATAGGTTCGAAAAATAAGTTCAAACTATTATAATTTATCATTAATAACTTTTTGATTAATTTGTAATTGATAAATTAATATGTATATATATAGTAGCATAAAAATAAACAACAAATAACATTATTTTATAGAATAGTATATTGAGAAGGGAAAAAAAAAGATGAGCAAATAAAAATAAAACGGAAATATGAGTTATTATTTTAAAAAAAAGAATAAGATGCCCAAATATTTAACAAAATATTTATTTAAAAAACGAAGTGAATGAATTTTTTTTAAATAGAATACATTTTAGAAATAAAGCAATGTTTAATAAAAAATCTAGAAAAAAAATAATTAAATTATTTAATAAAATATACATTAATAAAAAAAAATAAGAAGAACAAATGGTTTTATTTTTCCGCAGTGTGTTAAAATGGGTTTTGGTGGAAGGGACACTCCTAGGAAAATTTACCTGAACGTCCAGGTCATTCCATCGTTATTTAGGTGATATCATCCTGAATAGGTTTTTTTAGGTTCTTACAAATTTGCATGAATGATACTACAAGACGCGAATCATATAAAAAAGTCCGACTCGCAGGAACTGCGTCATCTTAGCGCGGTTCCTGTTCATATCCCTATTTGAAAAGCTTAGAATAGAAACAGTTAATATTTTTCCCATGAAGATTAGATAGTTAGCCGTCGAGGTGATAAGTAAAGATGGAATGGTGGGGATTCGGCTAAATAAACCTCAATAAGATTTTTGTTAAAAAAATCTATATTTAGGACGTTTGTTTTGCTGGTTAACGAACTTGACCTTTCAAATTAGACAAAAGATTTTTGTACCAAATTTCATCAAAATCGGACCATTCGTCTGGGAGCTACAGAGCGAACAGACAAATATATATATATATGTATATATGTATATACAAATTTTAACCACCATCATTTTCGGTCTCTAGGGGTTCTGAAACGCGAAATTTTTTAGTCGGCACTTCCGGATCTTTTCATGAGATCAACCTTATAAGCGGGGTTCCTCCCTATGAAGGGAGGGAGGAACCGCGCTAAAACCGATCATTATCATGATTAGCAGAAAGGAATCCGGTCCCTAATTATAATACACCAGTATAAGCCTAAGGGTGGGTTTACACTTGCTAGTTATTGCAAAAGGATATTTCTATCAGAGAGAAATTGCCCCAAGTAAAATGTAAGTCGGCAATAAATTCTACCATGAGCAATTTATTGCAGACATACATTTTACATAGGTTTTCAATAGTCGCAATTTCTCTCCGATATAAATATCCTGCAATAACTAGCAAGTGTAAACCCACCCTAATGTTTGACTGTATTTCTAGAAATATCCTTGCAAGATATTGCTGTCATCGCGCTCCAATTAACGACTCCACCCGACGCGACTCGACCTCCAATGACCCCTTCTAGAATTATATTTGACCCCAACAACCGGCGGACATTATTAAGTCCAAACAGGGACTTAATCCCAGCTAATCGCTTCGCTACGGTTTTAAGGGGCTTATTTTATCCGAAACTTCGCCAACTAATCTAATAAATGGAGAAGCTTTTACACAGAATTATCCGCCATGTTTTAATGCATCAGCCCACAAACTCATTATATTCACTCCAATGGATATTCATTCTGCAAATATTTGTTTACTTATCATTTCGTATGAATATAAACGGACTTAATGCTTATTTATATAAATGGATTTAATAGAATTTATCTTTAAATAATAGTTCTGTTTAGTGCAATTCGAAAGTACTCATTTTATTTTTATATTTACCAGCTGTTACCCAGTAGGCCACACCTACTACCTGCCTTTGCTACACCTACTTTCTGCCTATGACACTCCCCGTATTAAGATCTACCTGTATACCAAGTTACGTCAAAATCAGTCAAACGGTATGAATTTGTTTATATCTGTATAGTGCTGTCTCGTGAAACAGCCAACAGAGGCCAGCACCACAGCAATTCATATTACATCCGACAGAGGCCAGCAGCACAGTCTGCGAGTACATACCTCTTATCAATGAAAGGCCAGCGCTCCTTAGTTAGACAGTGACTGTTGATATAAAATTGAAATAAACTGCATTACATGATTATATAATGATGTAAAGTCATCAATGAGTTCGAGTTATTCTAATTAACAAGAACATCAACAAATAAATTTGAGACATTATTCAAAATGGCTATAGATTCAAGATGGCCTTCAGAATCTGAATGGTTCAGTGCAGCCAATTTTTCTTGAACAAAGCTTTTGACTTTTTGACCAAATTTTGAAATTTGACTATTTTAACCTAGCCTAGGAGATTTCCCGTATCAAGACCTACCTGTGTGCGAAGTTTGGTCAAAATCGGTCAAACGGTGTAGATTTGTATAAGGAACAAACATACATACGGACAAACAGAGAGACACGTGATTTTTATATGTATACTAGCTGTTACCCAGTGTGCCATGCTACACCTACTTTCTGTCTATGACTCTCCCCTCATCAAGATCTACTTGATACCTAGTTGTCTATACCCAGTTACGAAAATTGGTCAAACGATGTGAATTCGTTTTAGTTCATAATGATACCGGCAGAGGCCAGCACAACTGCACTTCATCTAACAGCCGATAGAGGCCAGTAGCAGTGCCTGCGAGTAGATGGCTCTTTTCAAAGAATAGCCAGCGCTCCTTAGTTAGACAATGACTGTTGAAATAAAATTTAAATAAACTGCATTACATGATTATATAATGATGTAAATTGCGAAAACATTAATAAATAAATAAATAAATAATGATGTAAAGTCATCAATGAGTTCGAGTTATTCTAATTATCAGGAACATCAACACATAAATTTGAGACATTATTCAAAATGGCCGTCACAATCTGAATGGTTTAGTTTAGCCAATTTTTCTTGAACAAAACTTTTGACCAAATTTTGAAATTTGACTATTTTGACCTAGCCTAGGAGATTTCTCGTATCAAGACCTACCTGTGTGCCAAGTTTGGTCAAAATCGGTCAAACGGTGTAGATTTGTATAAGGAACAAACAAACAGAAAAACAGAGAGACACGTGATTTTTATATATATAGATAGATTTATGAGCATCAGAAATTAAATGGACTCGCTGAGAAAAAATTATTACAAATATGCGTCTAGTTACATATTACATATTTTCATCCAAATGTCTAAATGGAATTATACATATACATTAGTTATGTAGTTCATTATACAACTAATTATATGAAAATTCATACACTTAATACAATTAATTAATTACAAGTTAAGAGATTTTAAACTCTGTTAGTTTGATATTGTCAAATGTTATAAGATAATCTACGAGTAGGTTTGTGATTAATTTGTATTTTCTCATTTGTCAGACAGTAGGATTTGAGTATAGTACGAATTTATTTTAAATTATATTTATTATATTTTATCCTCTATACTATTTTATTGATTGTTAAAATGTTTAATAGTGTTTTTGTAATAAAACTGAAGTAGGTAAGGGGCAGGGCCGCCACATGGGGGGAACAGCCGGGTACTGTTGTCCCGAGCCCGGGCCAAGCCTCGCTAATTGGAAAAAAATGTATAGGTTATGAGCATGTAAATAGAATGGGGTTTAGAAATATAGACGGGCGTAGCCTATATTTATTGGAATGGGATCTATATATTTTTTAATGTACATAAACGACAAAACAAGTGCAGTCCCAGAATAGTATATTTCATTAGGAGTCGTAATAAAACTACCAAAAGTGACCTTTGCTGCACCGATTGTCGGCTTTTATTCTAATTTCGCTCAAAACTCAAGATGAAAATAATTTTAAAAGGTCCAAAATCCTATAGCAATGTATTAGAATTTTCAGAGTGGCTCGGAGAAGTGGGGCCCGTCTCTGAGAAGTGGGGGCCTGTCTCTGAGAAGTGGGGGGCTGTCTCTGAGCAGTGGGGGCCCGTGATCTGGTCCTGGGCCCGGCTCTGAGCAGTGGGGGCCTGTCTCTGAGCAGTGGGGGCCTGTCTCTGAGAAGTGGGGCCTGTCTCTGAGCAGTGGGGGCCCGTGATCTGGTCCTGGGCCCGGCTCTGAGCAGTGGGGGCCTGTCTCTGAGCAGTGGGGGCCTGTCTCTGAGCAGTGGGGGCCTGTCTCTGAGAAGTGGGGGCCTGTCTCTGAGCAGTGGGGGCCCGTGATCTGGTCCTGGGCCCGGCTCTGAGCAGTGGGGGCCTGTCTCTGAGCAGTGGGGGCCTGTCTCTGAGAAGTGGGGGCCTGTCTCTGAGCAGTGGGGGCCCGTGATCTGGTCCTGGGCCCGGCTCTGAGCAGTGGGGGCCTGTCTCTGAGCAGTGGGGGCCTGTCTCTGAGCAGTGGGGGCCTGTCTCTGAGAAGTGGGGGCCTGTCTCTGAGCAGTGGGGGCCCGTGATCTGGTCCTGGGCCCGGCTCTGAGCAGTGGGGGCCTGTCTCTGAGCAGTGGGGGCCTGTCTCTGAGAAGTGGGGGCCTGTCTCTGAGCAGTGGGGGCCCGTGATCTGATCCTGGGCCCGGCTCTGAGATGTGGCGGCTCTGGTTAGGGGAGATATAATTTATGCTAATTTTTGTTTTGTATATCTCACCTATATATTAGCTTCCATCCCCGAGTAATTTTTGAATTTTTGGAAACAGTTTTGTCTCTGAGTTGCAGTTAGCCATTAAACTTACACATATAAGGGAATTTTTGAACAATTCTTCAAAATCTTCATCCATCCGATTTACTGTCTGTTATCGTGATAGCACTACACGTATTTGTTACGAGAATACATTGTATAATTTGTTATATCCGGTTAGTTAACCTGTAGAAATTGTCCTGCGACGCCTATTTTTTTTTTTGAGTGACATACGCGCGAAACAAATCTTACGCTTACGTTTTTGGGCTACTAGGCTTCCAGGTATACGTTTTTTTAATTAATTGGACGTGGGAAACTATTGCCTCAATACATACCTATAAGCAGTTTTGAGGAAAGTTGAAAAATATACTTTTATTGTGATTTTCGGATACACTTTTATGTATCTCGAAACCCGTAAGGAAATTTAAAGTTTTTATTAGAAAGCTTATTGGATGCCCTGAAATTTAAGGGAAAAAAATTATTATTAGAAGACTTGTTTTGGAAAATTGACATTTACAGAAACCCCTAAGAAGATTGATTTTAAATATCTGATCTGCAGTAGCCATGATTTATCTTGCCAGTATAGACGTGGCCCTGCTTGTGGATGGTTCTCGCATTTGAAAGCTATAATGTTATATTATTCTAAGTGCTCCTGAAGAAGCGTCAGAACATGAGATACATTCAGAGATGGAGTAGTGATGAAATTTGTATAGCACAGTGAAACCTCTTTATAGCGGACACCATTGGGTCCGTAAAAAATGTCCGTTATTAGGAGGTGCCCTTTATTGGGTGGTTAATGAAATCCACCTTTTAAAAAGCAGTGCACAACAGTTTCTTATTTCTTTTACAGCTGTTATTATCCACAATAACGCGTCCAGTACATTAGTAACATAATCGCTTGAGTCCATTTTCGTAATGGCTTCCCGAAAAAATCGTTTTCTGTAATATTTTTTGGAATTTTTAATAATGCTGAGATCGAGGGGCTGGCAGCAAAATGTCGTATTCGGTGAAATAACTGGATTTATTTATTAGACGCATCTGTCCATAAACAAAATTACACGCCGTTTCGATGTCGCATTCTCTGATCGGAAGTTTTTTGCCATTCACTCATTATAGGCGTTGTCATCCATGATTTTTGTTAGCTTGCCAAGATATTCTTGAAGTATTGACGTTAATGTTCTTAAAACAACGTGGTTTTAATGGCTTACTGGTTATTAACGGCTGTTCAAAATCGCCTTCCATATTTACGCACAACATAACAGTTTCCCCTTTTAGAATCATTGTCTTGTTTGACAGGACCCGAAATAATAAAGCCGTTTAATCAAAATTAAATATATTTTTAGCCTCATAGTCATGGCAAATGTAAACCTATTTGTTTTTCCAATCTTGAACTAAATCAACATTAACCGATGCACTTTCACCACATATCGATCTAAAAACTACGCGAAGTTTGATGCCTGCGTTTTGCCGACGTCAAACTTCGCGCCCAGATCTCTAACACAAAGCTATTAACATGATGATTAGATAGTTAGCCGCCGAGGTGATAAGTAAAGATAGAATGGTTGGGATTCGGCTAAATAAACCTCAATATGATTTTGTTTTAAAAAATCTATATTTCGGACGTTACGGCTACTCATTGGTAGCCTTCGTCAGCTAAAATGACCAAAAAAGAAATTAATACAGAAACAAAAAAGTTAGACCCCCAATTTAAAAAAAAAACAAAAACTTTTTTTTTGTTTTGTTTCTGTATTAATTTCTTTTTTTGTCATTTTAGCTGACGAAGGCTACCAATGAGTAGCCGAAACGTGCGAAATATAGATTTTTTAAAACAAAATCATATTGAGGTTTATTTAGCCGAATCCCAACCATTCCATCTTTACTTAAAGCTATTAACTACCATACTCTTTTAAAACTTCCATTTTATTGTTTTGAGTTACACGCGTTCTTCTCGGAGCTCATGACTAGATACAAACTGAATAAAACCTGCTGAGAAGTGGTGTAACAAAAACAAGATGTGGTTCCTGGAACAGTAGGGTACGGTTTACTCTTGACATTTCCTATGAATGTTACTAGCAATTCCCGCCAGGTTGTGCTTTTTCTGGAGATTCTGAGAATCTAATTAAACATATTACCCTGCTGTCCGCTATTGGGAGGTGAAATCAGCTATATGAGTCCGATTTTAGGTGTCCGTTGTCCGTAAGTAGAGGGTCCACTATTGGGAGTTGAAATCAGCTATATGGGTCCGATATTAGGTGTCCGTTGTCCGTAAGTAGAGGGTCCGCTATTGGGAGTTGAAATCAGCTATATGGGTCCGATATTAGGTGTCCGTTGTCCGTAAGTAGAGGGTCCGCTATTGGGAGTTGAAATCAGCTATATGGATCCGATATTAGGTGTCCGTTGTCCGTAAGTAGAGGGTCCGCTATTGGGAGTTGAAATCAGCTATATGGATCCGATATTAGGTGTCCGTTGTCCGTAAGTAGAGGGTCCGCTATTGGGAGTTGAAATCAGCTATATGGGTCCGATATTAGGTGTCCGTTGTCCGTAAGTAGAGGGTCCGCTATTGGGAGTTGAAATCAGCTATATGGGTCCGATATTAGGTGTCCGTTGTCCGTAAGTAGAGGGTCCGCTATTGGGAGGTGAAATCAGCTATATGGGTCCGATATTAGGTGTCCGTTGTCCGTAAGTAGAGGGTCCGCTATTGGGAGTTGAAATCAGCTATATGGGTCCGATATTAGGTGTCCGTTGTCCGTAAGTAGAGGGTCCGCTATTGGGAGGTAACTAATGCATTGATTTAAAGGGGTTTTCGCCGGGACCATGGATATTCTGTCCGTTCATAGAGGTTTCCGCTATTGGGAGGTGTCCGTTACAGGAGGTTTCACTGTAATTTAAATTCGATTTTCTGCCACATTAAATAATATTTAATTATAATATATACTCTATAAAATAACCTTCAATATAACATACAATTAATATTACAGTCACCGTCTTCTAAATTTTAACATGTAATCATAAGAAAACCTTGTTCTCAGCCATCCGCAAAATATCAGATTACTCCGTGATACTTGAAGTTGTTCAGTGCAAGCTATCTATTCGTAAACCATTTAGCTTAATTGGACGTCTGAAGTATTGTGGATTTTCTGAAAAGTGCTAAACAAGTGGGAAATGGCGGTTCTACTGCTCAACAAAATTGGCCTAACTCCTGTACCTGCCGCCGTTATTCAATTCTCTCACAAAATTGCCCCGACTCGACGGGTAATATGTTCAATCTAGGGAGGGAATTTCCGAAGAAGTGATAAGGAAACTCGCTGAGTGGCTGGTTCCCATGGTGCTGCATCCTGCCCATGATTGGTGGGTGGTGGGGGGTGTGGTTGGTAAGGAGTGGGGGTAGGATTTGCCGGTGGAGTAACCATCTTTCCAGGCGACGGATTCTAGCTCGGGATTAAATAAAGCCAGGCGACAGTAATATGAACGGAATAAGGATTTATCTTATCTCAAAGAGAACTTATTACTTATCTTCTGCCTTTCGCACAGAAAAAAAAATTAATTAATAATATTACACATTTTCACAAGAATTTTTCATTTGCCGAAATATATGTATGTGTTATCATTACTTGAGGGCCACCTACATTGGTCCCGATCCGATCCGATAGCCACCGAAGAAAAACAAACACAAGCATCTCAATGTAGTGGTCTCGACCCGACACGATCCGATCCGACGGCCACCATTTCTCGGCCGTCCAAACTTGTTTGTTTCTAGATCGATACCACATAATTATTATTTTTTTTCTCTAGACACGAAACCGCACTCCCTATGACACATTCATATAGCAACAGCTATTGCGAAATTGAAAAATATAGACTAATAAATCCTGGTTTGACAGATAAAGCCAACAATATATACACTCATCGTCAAAATGTTAGACACACCCATGAAATTTCGAAATATAATTATCTTCAAATTGTGGTTCAACCTTATTTTATAAGTTATTTCAAATGTATATTATAGTAAAAAAATGTAATTTATAGTTTACCTCTGTGCTATATCAAGAGGTAAATAAATAACTGATAATGTCTTTATTTTGGTGCGTCAAAATGTTAGACACACTTGTTGTTATTCACAATCCTTTAATTTTCTTATGGTTGATAAGGCATTTTTAGACCTTAACCCTTGAAAAGCGTTAAGATTTGGCATTTTCCATTTGTCCAGTGGTCGATTTCAATGACAACAGCTGTGAACTTTGCTACACAAGGATGAGGTGGGTTTTAGGGAGATTCCAAGTCGCATAAAACTAAGTTTATCGAATCTATTCCAGTTAATTCCGTTCGGAGAGCCATACGGTACCCATTGCTCAACTGGAAGACAACCAACTTTATCAATTAGGCAGAACAATTGGTCTAAGAATCGCATCACACTCCTGCAAAACAGTCAAAGCAATTGCAGAGGAAGCCTGTGTTTACACAAAGTCTAGGAATGTGCATGGATTACTGGAAAGATCAAAAAATATAGTGAGAAGTGAAGTAACGCGAAAACATCTTTCATCATAAAATGGCTTTTGCAAAAAACGTTATGTTGAGGACCGATTAATGGAAGAAAGTTATTTTTGTTGATGAGAAAACATTTGATTTGAATGGACTTGATGGTTTTCCTTTCCATTTTCATGATTTAAGAAAAGTAGAACTTATATTACTCTGGTGGCAAGTGAGCGGAGGAAATGTTATGCTTTGGGCAAATATTAGGTTCATGAAGAAAGGCTACTCGGTATTATTTTCGAAGAGAATATATTCACATTAAAACTCATTAGAAGAAGTATAAAAACTTATTAGAAGAACAAAAACCCACTTTTAATGACGTGGTACAAGGTTTATATGCATTTCAGCAAGACAATCCTCCAATCCATTCGGTAAGAATTATTAAGGAATGGTTCATCCGAAGGAATATAGACAAACTAGATTTACCGGCTATTTTTCCTGACCTTAATATTATTAAAAATGCCTGGGGAATTCTTACAAGAAGAGTATATTGGGAGCCGAAACAATATTCCTCAATCGATGAGCTAAAAAGTGAAAATCTAGCTTCCTGGGACGACAAACCTCAAGAAACATTAAACAATTATTTTATTCAATTCCAAATTGAATTTTTTTAACTAATTAAAGGCGATGGAAAAGCCACAGAATTTTAAATTCCTCTTTTATTATTTTTTCTCCAAGTGTGTCTATCATTCATATATTTCATATATATTTTATAACGGGTTATAATACTAAATGGAATTGCCAGATAAGTTTAGGAAAAGTTAAAAATAATTGAATTCGTATTTGTTTGTTGATCTATTCCAGGGGTCTCCAAACTACGGCCCGAGGGCCACATCCGGCCCGCGGACAGATTTTGTCCGGCCCGCGGAGAGCTAGCATACTTGAAAACTCCTTTTAGAGAACAGATTTTTTATAGCAAATTAAATTTAGTTTACTGAAGTATTCTAATTTTATGTTGAATAATTATTAATATGACATCTACATTGACATGGTCATGGGCTAACTACTCATAACATTGTTGTAGGCTTATTGTTATTGTTTTTGGTTTAAGTTGGATAAAGAAACACAGAATTGTAATGAGTAAAGACATGTATAATGTGCAGAAAATTTAACTTCAGTATATAATAACTGACAAATTATTGAAATGAATCCAACTAACATTTTATACATTTTAAATAAAAACATAACTTATAACAAGCATAATGACATATGAAATACTAATGAGATTTATGTAATTGAGATTTTCCACTGACAATAGTTTGTAGTTGTGGACTAATTTTACTTGTACCAATTATTAAAAGAGATTTAAGATGCTCATCAGTTAATTTAGATCTGTAAACATTTTTTGTGTACTTCATTTTGGAGAAGGTCTTCTCACACAAATAAGTAGTACCAATATGGTTTTGGCCCTCGGAACCTACTGGGGTAATCAGTATGGCCCTAAGGCTGGAAAGTTTGGAGACCCCTGATCTATTCAAATATAATATTTTGCATGGTGTGTGTAACATTTTGACACTGAGTGTAGGTATAAGACAGGTAACAAAAACTACCACAGGAAATCATAAATTCAAAAAATTAACGAAATAGAATTATATATATGCCAGGCATCAAGGAAAAACAATATTTAGATTATTTATATATTTCATTGTATGAGTGCCCCGCTTTAATGGCGATAACACGAAGAACAGTATCCTCTGAACTTAGCTATTCTAGGAAATCAGCATGGTTATTGGTGTTGGAAGTGTGTGTGGTTTAGACTTAGGGTTCACCTATAAATAGAGCTTAGTATCGATGGAAATATAATATCTTATAAGCCAACATTACAGACGTTCATCAAATAAGGTTGTATAGTCCTGTATTCTTGAGGTAAGTCAGTATAGTGTTGATGTACTGGCTATCATTGCCTAGGAGTTCTTGCATATCATACGGGATGTTGTAATTGCCTCTTCTCTGGTAAGAAGCAATTACAAAAAAGTCCGTCACGCAGGAGCTGCATAACTAAGCACTTTCCTCAGAATTTGGGTAGTGTAGACTGCTTTCCAGAACAATTTGCTTAAAATATCCTACATAAATAAAATAAAAACGTGAATAGTTCTCATTTTGTAATGAGTAACTGATCAACTACGTAATAAATACAAAAATCCTCATATTATCGTATTTTGATCTAACGCAGATACAGTCACTCTAGTGGTAGAAAGCGCTCCTTGCGGCGGCTTTGTGAACCTACGTCTGCCGGCTTTTCTATTCAAATATATTACAAATTAAACCCCCGCTTTCCGATTGACCGATTCAGCTCATTTTTACAACACTTCTTTCTCATGAGTTACCCACGACGTATACCGCGTTTCGTTACAATACAACAGAAATTACGACCGGTATGAGTATATTAGGAATTTGGGTCCGGAGTAAACCCCCCCCCCCTTCTAATGAACCGATTTAGTTTATTTTTACAACACATATTTACCTGTGGATTAGCACTACGAATACCGAGTTTCGTCGAAATATACCAAAAATCACGGCTGGTAGTGGCGAATTGGTATTGTGGGTCCGGAGTAAACCCCCCCCCCTTCTAATGAACCGATTTAGTTCATTTTTATATCTCACTTTTCTCTCTATATTACCACTACGAATACCAAGTTTCGTTGAAATATAACAAATATTACGGCTGCCATAGTCAAATAAGTGTTTTGGGTTCGGGGTAAACCCCGCCTTCCGGTGGACCGACTTTGGTGGTTAACGAACTCGTTCAATCGTTTGCTAATTGAATGCTATATACCAAGTTTCGTGACGAAAAAACAAAAACTCTGGCCGCTATCGTGTTAACAGACACACATATATATATATATATATATATATATATATATATATATATATATATATATATATATAGATATATATAAATTTTAACGGGGGTCATTTTCGGTGTCTACTAGGTAGGATCGATAAAGATTTGAAGACATTTTTCAAAAATTCCGTCATGAGTCCAACCTCAATAGCTACTTTCCTTCGGAGGAAAGTGCTAAAAAGTCTAACAACAAGAGTTGAAACGCCTATTGGAAAATTGCAGAAATAAACTTACATGTACATATCCTAAGCATTGAGCGATATAAAATATTTGGGGAATAATTAAATCTAACAACTAAAAGTTAACAATACCTAAAACAAAGATAACAAAATTTATCACAGAAATGCCTACTAAAAAATTGAAGATATAAAATTAAATCTGACAACTTAAAGCAAACAATAAATAAAACGACAGTAGAGAAAATATTAGGTTACATAAATAAAAACTTACTGAATTAAAACAAATAAAAATTATCTACACACGTTCAAAAATAACTAAATAAATAAAAAATAATATTTCGTTTAGAGCATTCTGCTCAAATTCAGGCACATAAATATGCTTTAGGTCCAACAGACAAACCTAAGTAATTTACTGTATGACATATAGTCTTATTTTTCCTACATGGCCACCGCGCATGCGCGATCGCCTGACACATTTTTGTGACACTTTTTTGTAACGCTTAGGTCCACCCGACGAACCTATGTAGTGTACTCTACTGCATAACTTACAGTCTTCTTTTACGTACATGGCCTCTGCGCATGCGTGAACGCCACGCCGCATGTGTAAACGCTAGCGGATACTTTTTTGTGACACCCTTTTCGAACGCCTACGTCCACCCGACAAACTTATGTAAAGTGCTGTATAACATATAGTCATCTTTTACGTACATGGCCACCTGCGCTTGCGGGGACGCCAGCGGACACTTTTTTGTGAAACATACAGTCTTCTTTTTCGTACATGGCCACTGCGCATTTGCGAACGGCACTGCGCATGCGCGAACGCCAGCGGACACTTTATGTGACACTTTTTTGTAACGGTTTTTTCCAGTTTAGCGACCGCTAAAGCATATTTATGCTAAAATTAAAAACTCTTTAGAGGATTCAACGCCATTATTATGTCAGTCGGCTAAGCCCGTTATTTTAAAAAAAATTGAGGATTCTATCATTATTACCCAGTGCCTCGGCCATCTTCCTGGATATTCCTAGCCTTCAAAACACCTATTCACAAACAGATCTGTGATTATGAACAACTGCTTCTCTCTCATATTTAAATTCGTCAAAACCGACATCTAGTGGTATGTAAATAAAAAGTCCGACTCGCAGGAACTGCGTCATCTTAGCGCGGTTCCGTACATCTCGAAGAAATGGAATACATTAGCATCACAAATCACAGGAAACTGACAGTAGTCAACTTACACAGAAGCGGATAATTCTTAATCTGTATACAGTCAATACAATTATGTATTGAAAACGTACTTACTCTTCGACTACTGCTGAGAAGGCTCTATTCTAAACAACCAAAAATTCCTTGTCATTTTAAGTATCTTGTTTTACTAGCAAATTCGTTTTACTGTTATAATCAACTGGAAATATGTGCTTCATGACGAATAAAATTCCATTCTGTCGTGGGTTAAATCTTTCTATAAAATAAGAAATATCGATAACTTCAGTTGGAGGCTATGAGGAAGGTTATGTAGATAGGAGATTTCAAAACAAACTATGCATACGTCATCATGATTAGCCACAGCCATTTTGATTACCACTGCCACTCCAAACTTATTTCCAATACCTTTCATCGTTTCTTAGCTTATTTTACTCCAATACTAATTTAACTGATAAATGCAATTTAAAACAAAAACAACCAATTAAAAAGTGAGATAAACAAAGAGAAAGACACTTTCAAAAGAACAAAACAAACACTTTTTAAGTTTTAAGGGCTTTTATCTCTGATTGACGTTGAAAAAGGTTCTAAAGCAATATTCGACCATCGAATATTGCTTTAGAACCTTTTTTGTAGAGAATTTAGTAAGCATTCAAATGGCCACCTTCCGCTTACCACGATTTCCCAACCGTTATCGAGGTATTTACGAAAAATGTATGAAGATCCGAAAACTTTTCAAGGCAATTAATAAAATAATTTTTTTCGCATACTTCCTTAATTCCAAATATAACCAAAATTTAAACATCTTAGTTGGGATTAATTTCCAAGATGTAGAAAATATTGATATTGAATCCTGCGATTCTAAGTACCCACAAAAAAAAAAATGACTTACAAAAACATTGATTCCACTTATCTCAGAAACGGTTTCAGAGATCGCCTTAAAAATGGTTTCATTCGTTTTCGTATGTTAAGAAACCTATAAAACAAGTACCTGCAAGCATATGAACTCAGAAACGTAAGCGTTACGATTTTGTTTGCGCGAATTTCACCCCAAACAGTATCTTCCAGTGGGTGGATTCTGCTGGTTAACGAACTTGACCTTTCAAATTAGATGACAGATTTTTGTACCAAATTTCATTAAAATCAGACCATTTTTGAGCTTTCTAGAGAGCGAACAGACAAGCATATATATAAATATATATATATATATATATATATATATATATA
This sequence comes from Gonocerus acuteangulatus, assembly GCA_946811695.1. Lineage (NCBI taxonomy): Eukaryota > Metazoa > Arthropoda > Insecta > Hemiptera > Coreidae > Gonocerus > Gonocerus acuteangulatus. Next base: position 69,821,960 of record OX328131.1, read on the forward strand.
TATATATATATATATATACAAATTTGAACTTCCTATATTTTCGTGATCTATGGGGTCTGAAACGAGAAAGTTTCTAGTCGGCACTTCCGGATTGCGTCCTGAAGTCAACCTCATAAGCGGGTTCTCCCTATGGAGGTAGGGAGGAAACGCGCTAAAATGTAGACCCTTCTAATTACCAGTAGATAGTTTAGGCACCTCCAAACTATTCTAACATCAAGAACTTTAATGTTCAGGCCTTTTTATGCCTGCTTTGAGAACCCTGAACCGGGTGGTGGTTGCAGTTACTAGCCCTGTTGTAACCGGTCAAGGTAAATATTACTTGCCCGGTCTGTGAAAATTACTTATTTTAAAAACCTCGCTCACTAGATATCATAATATTTTAATTAGCTGCCAAAATAAATATGCCAGTACTTCAAATAGTATTTATTTTCAGTTTTCCTAGTTCGCTAGAAAAGTTAAAAAAAAACTATTTTGAGTGCAAAACGATCCACTTTAAAGTTTTCCCCTTAGCTTTAGAAATGTCACATAGGAAAATGGGGGACGGAGTAAAGTTTTTTGAAGTAAAAAAGGCTTCATTAATCAAGAGAAGTTAAAGAGATGTGCAGCCCTAGGGGAGAATTTCTTGTTATACCACCCTTTAAGGCTTCTTATAGTCCCTCTATTCTATTGTACTCTTGGGAAACTATATTTCCCATTTCCAATTTTCACTGAAATAGCTACATTCCTTTAGCAAGTACGAAAATTAACAATTAAATCAGTTAAATATATATTTGTCATTTTTAATTATAATATATCAAGAAGAACTACCACAAATAACATACAATAAAATTCCGAATATTTACATTTCACTCCTCAAAAAAATATAAGTACTAATATCAACCGTTAAATTAAAATATTAAAAATAAAATAATAACCGTTTTTCACTACATTAAATATCTAGTCCTCCTTTACAGAATCAGACTCAAATATATGAAATAAAATGTAATAATTTAGGTATAATATCATCCATGTAATAATAGAGGTATAATATCATCCATATTAATTAATAACTATAAAATTATTTAACCAAATAAAACATTAGTAAATTTACCAAGAAAAAGTTATTTATTTAAATATGTTGATGAAAAGGGGAAGGTTATTAATTAATAATACAATCCAAGGTGATGAATAACCCTTCAAAGTTCAACATATGCTTTTATTATATAATAAATGTATATGTTGAACTTTGAAGGGTTATTCCTCACCTTGGATTGTATTATATGTTATTTATTTATTATATGCAAACTCATATAGTTGAAATATACAAATAACAAGTAGGTAGGAAATATTAGGGCAAATATTAATAATATTTTGTAGTAATATATAACTTCAAAAAACGTCTTCTGTATCATCATCTACTTTACATCCATCTGGACAATATAATGTGCAATGATAGAGACATAAATATTGGCCGCACCCCTTGCATTTATACTGGGTGTGTCTTGTAGTCTTGTTTATCCAAAACATTTGGCATCGCTTTATAGTTTTGGTGCTCTCATTGCTATTTTTTTTTACCCCTGTTTCTTCATCAATCGCTGCATCCATATTCATACCTGATATCATAAGTACATTTATTTTCTTGTTGTTTTTATTTTGTGGTATTTATGACACCAATGTGGCCTCTTTTCTAGAAGTACAAATATGGTCGCGTGGTATCTATGAGATACAAAATAGTTTTAGTGGGTAGTTACTGCTTGGAGGAGCGTCAGGTCAGAACTGACCCATCAGCCACAACCTACTCTAGGAATAGTAAAGGGTATAGCTAGACCCGCGCACTTGCGCCCCTTAAATAGTCTGCGTAAGGGTAGGTTTACACTTGTTAGTTATTGCAGGAAATTTATATCAGACAGAAATTGCGACTAGTGTAAACCATGAGCAATTTATGTCTGAGATATATATTTCTATCACGAACTATAAGTGTCGACACTTCTATACCACCAGGTGTAAACACAGATTTTTACGAGAAGAATTTAATTTCAGAGATAAATATCTTGGCTACTAGCTGTATTGCCGACACTTCTATACCAACAGATGTAAACACTGATTATTTGTGCTTTTGGTGAATTTATCGCAAATTAGAACAAATCCAGAACTGTCCTATACATATCCATGACATAAATGTCTAGCTATTTCTGTCAGTATGTAAACCTGCAAGAGAATATCTATCCGACACCTGACATATATTTCCTGCGAGAAGTGTCAGATATAAACGCACCCTAAGATGCTCTGAATCTGAGAGATCTGACGCGACCATTGGAGTGTTAATTAATATTGGTAAGATTTAATATTGGACAATTTATTTTATAAAATATGTTGTGACTTTTCAAAGGAAAAACGGTAAGTTTATTAAATAAATGTTGAACTCGAGAGGTTGATAGTGAATCACTGGAAGGTAAGCTCCCCTAGTCTTCGGTCTTGATTTATACCATCCCGAAGGCTCTTCGTCATCAGCTCCTCCACCTTCTCTTTCCTAATTCATAGCCCTGTTAGGACTACCTTCCATTCCAGATAAATCCTACTCATGGGCGAACTCTTAGTACGTTCTCAGGGTTCATATTTTCTAAAGAATTCTCATAATTGTATTCATTCTGAATAATTTGTTTTTTTTTATTTCAGCGCGGTTCCTCCCTCCCTCCGTAGGAAGGAAACCCGCTTATGAGGTTGACCTCATGACGCAATTCGGAAGTACCGACACGAAAAATTTATGTTTCAGATCCCATTGATCAATAATATAATGGTGGTTCAAATTTTTATATGTATATGGGTATATATATATATATATATATATATATATATATATATATATATATATGTTTTGTTTTAAATTACTTCGCTGGGGTTGAAATGATTGATTGTTGAGAAAGAACACCACTGGAGAGAGAAGCCGTCTCAACAATCAATCATATATATATATATATATATATATATATATATATATATATATATATATATATATATGGCGTTTAGAATCAAAACAAGACACAATTTTTACGATTTTGAGATAACACTTGATTTTCAAAAAGTTCAAAATGTCCTCTATATACTGGTAAAGAAAAGGATTTTCAAACATCAGTAGATCATGCTGTTTTTCAATGTTGAAGTGGAAAGTTGGATTCAAAATAAGACATATATCAGCGATTTTTAAAACTAAGTAAGAAACATAAAAAACAAAAATTCCTTTAAAATAGATAATATAACAGATAAACTTATCAAATTCCTGAAAAACATTCTTCTGTGAGACTTACAACTTTTAAGATAATTATACACATGTATAAAATTAAATATGAGACTTAAAATTAAATATGATACTGTTTTTGGCGTTTTCTGAACAATTTGGCTTGAATTATGTGTCTTGTTTTGATTCAATACGCCCCATATATCTATATGAGTAGGTGAGATGCAAATCTCGTTCGTTTCACAGGAACATATTTTTCAGGCAGCTCAAAAAACTCTAAACTGCGTATTGTAGAGGGGCCAGATTAAAATGTTTTTTTTTTGCCTTCGAAAGATACATCTTTATGTTTACAGATTTATGTTATATTTCAACATATGTTGAAATAGCATTGAAATATCTTTTATAATCTAATGCCATTAATTTTTATAAAAATGGAACGAACGAGTTATGCAAATCACCTCCTCATATGTATATATATATATATATATATATATATATATATATATATATATATTTATATAATATATATATTTATATAATATATATATATTTGATGAAATTTGGTACAAAAATCTTATGTCTAATTTGAAAGGTCAAGTTCAATGTTTGGCAGAACAATGTTCATATACAACTAATTTTTTATACGCCGCACAGTTGTACCAAATTACCGATTTTGGGAATAAACCTGTAGATACTTGAATCTTTCTGATTTCGGTATCATTTTTGGAGTATCTTTATGCGCTGACTTGAATGAGACTACTACCAGTAGAATAATTATTTTCGAAGAGAAATGGGTTTTATATTACGAAAACCACCACCAGAAGTATTCAATTTCAAAAAGTCATATTTTACTCTTTTGATAGAGATATGTATACGTCCAAATGTATTTTACTCATTTGATAGAGATATGTATACGTCCAAATGTATTTTACTCATTCGATAGAGATATGTATACGTCCAAATGTATTTTACTCATTCGATAGAGATATGTATACGTCCAAATGTATTTTACTCATTTGATAGAGATATGTATACGTCCAAATGTATTTTACTCATTTGATAGAGATATGTATACGTCCAAATGTATTTTACTCATTTGATAGAGATATGTATACGTCCAAATGTATTTTACTCATTTGATAGAGATATGTATACGTCCAAATGTATTTTACTCATTCGATAGAGATATGTATACGTCCAAATGTATTTTACTCATTCGATAGAGATATGTATACGTCCAAATGTATTTTACTCATTCGATAGAGATATGTATACGTCCAAATGTATTTTACTCATTCGATAGAGATATGTATACGTCCAAATGTATTTTACTCATTTGATAGAGATATGTATACGTCCAAATGTATTTTACTCATTTGATAGAGATATGTATACGTCCAAATGTATTTTACTCATTTGATAGAGATATGTATACGTCCAAATGTATTTTACTCATTTGATAGAGATATGTATACGTCCAAATGTATTTTACTCATTTGATAGAGATGTGTATACGTCCAAATGTATTTTACTCATTTGATAGAGATATGTATACGTCCAAATGTATTTTACTCATTTGATAGAGATATGTATACGTCCAAATGTATTTTACTCATTTGATAGAGATATGTATACGTCCAAATGTATTTTACTCATTTGATAGAGATATGTATACGTCCAAATGTATTTTACTCATTTGATAGAGGTATGTATACGTCCAAATGTATTTTACTCATTTGATAGAGATATGTATATGTCCAAATGTATTTTACTCATTTGATAGAGATATGTATACGTCCAAATGTATTTTACTCATTTGATAGAGATATGTATACGTCCAAATGTATTTTACTCATTTGATAGAGATATGTATACGTCCAAATGTATTTTACTCATTTGATAGAGATATGTATACGTCCAAATGTATTTTACTCATTTGATAGAGATATGTATACGTCCAAATGTATTTTACTCATTTGATAGAGATATGTATACGTCCAAATGTATTTTCGAGTGCTGACATGAAGAAATTAACAACCCATGAAATACTGTTAATTGTTCTCGTCTTAATCCCCTTTATTAAAATATTCGCTTATAACGAATAAATGTTGACAGAGTGAAACGAGATATTAGGCGGATCTCAGTGTAAATGTCTAGTTACTTGCTATCAGAAACTTATCAACTGACAGCTCTCTTCAGAAAATAACAATGGTAAATTCGTTTTTCGTTTTATGATCGCATCGCTAATTGACACCTTCATTTTATTGGGCTGTGCACAAATACGGCCTTGTACGATGATGAAATTTATAGGACAGCGACTTCAAAACTTGCACTTTTAGGTAAAACTATGGGAAAAGGATAGCTATGTACCGTTTTTAGGTAAAACTATGTGAAAAGGATAGCTATGTACCGTTTTTAGGTAAAACTATGCGAAAAGGATAGCTATGTACCGTTTTTAGGTAAAACTATGCGAAAAGGATAGCTATGTACCGTTTTTAGGTAAAACTATGTGAAAAGGATAGCTATGTACCGTTTTTAGGTAAAACTATGCGAAAAGGATAGCTATGTACCGTTTTTAGGTAAAACTATGCGAAAAGGATAGCTATGTACCGTTTTTAGGTAAAACTATGTGAAAAGGATAGCTATGTACCGTTTTTAGGTAAAACTATGCGAAAAGGATAGCTATGTACCGTTTTTAGGTAAAACTATGCGAAAAGGATAGCTATGTACCGTTTTTTTCCCTATGCCAAATAAACTAAGGATAATTTACTTTCATTAGATATATCTTCAGAGCCTAGATGCACCAAGTTCATGGTACATTTTGGAAAAAAAAATCTTTTAAAAGCTAGATATACACATGTGACTTCCTGGGAATATAAATTCTTCAGGAATAAAATAATTGTTTAGATTCAATCCATTGTTCGAGATAAAAACTGCAGTAACTCAAGCGGAATCTAATTTGTAGCGGTATTTTAACCCTTTAACGGGCACATTTCGCTAGCTATGTTGGACATTTTTTAATTTATATTTGGGAGTCTGGGGGGGGGGCATCCATTTACTAAATATGAACCCAGGATGTTTAAAAAAAAAATTGTACCCATAAACACGGGGTTGGCCGCTAGAGCGGCCCTTGCCTATTCCAGGCATCGGGAATCCCCGATATGCAATGCCCGCGATACGTCGTAAAGCCGATTCTAAGTCGCAAAGATCCCGAAAATGAAAATGGTTCATTCGATGGAGTTACCCTAAGATTGGCAGGCATTTAAAAAAAAAAAAAAAAAAAAAAAAAAAAAAAAAAAAAAAAAAAAAAAAAAAAAAAAAAAAGTTATAATAATAGTATAATGCAAGCCCACAATATCATTTAAGACAGTATTGAGAAAAACATTTCATTATCAATGCCAAAAAAAGTATTTTTTCCTTCCAGACTCACGAAAGTAAGGTACTCATGAGACGAATCAATGAATAACTTGTAAGCGATATACTCATTTCAATTAATTCCTAATCTAGAATGTATAAAAGAATTATTACATACTTCGAAACGATTTCCGGATAAGATGAGTGATCCAGAGAGCCAATAATGCGCGGCCAACACTGACACAAGACGAGTGCGGGAATGGGCAAGGACCGCTTTATCGGTCAACTTCACCATATCTCGGCTCCTCGGGGCCAAGACCTCCAAATACTATTTTTTTGGCAGCATTGGAACCAATTCCGCCATGCTCGCGTCATTTTTTAATTTCAGCGAGCAGTGGCCGCTCAGGCGGCCCTTGCCCGTTAAGGGGTTAACTCAATGGTGAAGTCTTGATATTTACGCAGCTTATTATTATTATTTGGGGCGAGGTTAGGTCAGTGGTAGAGCACTGGACTCATATGCTGGAGGACCTGAGTTCAAATCCCGATTAATGATTTTTATCTTCTAGTGTCTTCTTTCATGGGTTGGATTCGGCCTCCCTGACCGTCCCTAGGCCAACCCAGCCTTTAATTAATTTATTAATAGGTACCTTGGTGCTAATGACCCTAGCAGCCAAGGGAAAAATCAGGCGGCCGGAGCATAGTACTGACTATGCTATCTCCCAAGTGTGCCGGTAGGTCATGAATCACATACCTCTATAGTATCTGCCCTACGGCCTGTTACGGGACTGTTTTTTATTATTATTACTATTATTATGTATGTAAACAATTTTTTGTGACCTATTGGGCCTGGAACGTGGGAATTTCTCATGGGCACCTCTCAGTGGTTTTTTTTTCGACAAAAGTAAAGTCATCAGCTTTACACTGGCTAGAAAAGGGTGGAACCTGTAGGTAACCTGTACCAAAAATGTAGGTTCTGGAAAAGGGGGACGTTAAAGTTTTATAAACAAATATTATAAATTAAACATTAGCACGATCTTTGCAATTGATTACTCAATTAAAATAAAGTACAAATGACTAAAAAATAGGGTATAGTGGTTCTCATAATTTTTATAGGTTTTTTTTTTACGGCGCACTGACATCCATGGTGCGGTGGAAAATTTTCTCAAGGAGCCATGACAAATTCCTGCTGCAGGTGGGACTCGAACCCACCATCTCCTACGAGAATCCAAGGCGTAAGCCATTAGAAAACAGGGATGCTCTTTGATAGCTATTATTGAAATTATTATCAGGCTGTACCGTATGAAATGTCAGTTTTGTTTCCCTTTTTTATTTCATTATTTACAAACATCATTGTTATTCATATAGAATTAAAGCTCTTTAATTCCTATTATTTAATCAGTAACTTGCGTACTGTGTTGTGAGAACGATCCTCTAAGAAAAAAATAAAACTTAAATTATGACTTCAACGGAAATCCGTATTATTTTTCGTTATGAATTGAAGCTCGGCCATAGCGCTGCTGAGGCGTGTATGAACATTAACACGGCGTTCGGGGAGGGAACGGTGAATGAACGAACTGTTTACCGGTGGTTTTCCAGGTTTCGAAGTGGAAATTTTGACCTTGACAACGAGAAGCGAGGAAGGCCAGAAACCAAGCTTGACAATGACCACCTGAAAGAAAGGGTTCAAGCTTGTCCCTCAAAAAGCACTAGGGAATATGCCAAAGAACTCGTTTCAAGACATTTGAAGGAAATAGGCAAGTCCAAAACTACACTATACAGTACAGCCTGATACATTTTTTTTTGTTTTCAATTGATTGCAAGTGTTTACGAACCTTTAATCAATATAAAATAAATAAATATTATTAAATGTAATAATTTTTATGAAAAATGAAAATATATTTTTAAAGTAATCGTCAACATTTGATTACTATAACCAGTAAGAGATATTATCTTTAAGTAGATAAAGAAAGAAAGCAGAAAGAACGATCGCTGAACGAGTAGCCTATGCAGTATTCTTTCTGATCCTGTTGGGTAGCTCGAATTTCCGGGGCTCAGTTGCCGCTTGACATGTGTTGCATCCAGGATGTAAAAACACTTTTCACCCTCTCAGAAATCTCTCTCTTTCTCTCTCACTCTCGTCCCACTCTTTCTTGGACTCTAGATCTCTCTATCTATTTCCATTTCCTTCTTTCTCTATCTATCTATTTCTTTTTCACGCTCTTTCTTTCTCTCTCACTCTCGTCCCACTCTTTCTTGGACTCTACATCTCTCTATCTATTTCCATTTCCTTCTTTCTCTATCTATCTATTTCTTTTTCACGCTCTTTCTTTCTCTCTCACTCTCGTCCCACTCTTTCTTGGACTCTACATCTCTCTATCTATTTCCATTTCCTTCTTTCTCTATCTATCTATTTCTTTTTCACGCTCTTTCTTTCTCTCTCACTCTCGTCCCACTCTTTCTTGGACTCTACATCTCTCTATCTATTTCCATTTCCTTCTTTCTCTATCTATCTATTTCTTTTTCACGCTCTTTCTTTCTCTCTCACTCTCGTCCCACTCTTTCTTGGACTCTACATCTCTCTATCTATTTCCATTTCCTTCTTTCTCTATCTATCTATTTCTTTTTCACGCTCTTTCTTTCTCTCTCACTCTCGTCCCACTCTTTCTTGGACTCTACATCTCTCTATCTATTTCCATTTCCTTCTTTCTCTATCTATCTATTTCTTTTTCACGCTCTCTCTTTCTCTCTCACTCTCGTCCCACTCTTTCTTGGACTCTACATCTCTCTATCTATTTCCATTTCCTTCTTTCTCTATCTATCTATTTCTTTTTCACGCTCTTTCTTTCTCTCTCACTCTCGTCCCACTCTTTCTTGGACTCTACATCTCTCTATCTATTTCCATTTCCTTCTTTCTCTATCTATCTATTTCTTTTTCACGCTCGTTCTTTCTCTCTCACTCTCGTCCCACTCTTTCTTGGACTCTACATCTCTCTATCTATTTCCATTTCCTTCTTTCTCTATCTATCTATTTCTTTTTCACGCTCTTTCTTTCTCTCTCGCTCTATTTTTCTATAAAACAAACCTTAACAACAGAAATCAACACCCCCTTTTCAGACCTCATCCTCAATCTCACAATCTGCTAATCCCCCACAATTTTAATATATTTTTCCCCCTTCATACTAAGAGTGCCGACTTATTACATAAACCTCCGAATATCTGAAAGTTCAGGTACATTTTTGTAGACATATCTCTCCGCAATTGAGCCCAATTAGTCCAATTTTTACAAAGTTTAGAAAGAATTAAACTGCTTAAATGAAAATATGTGAGTTAATCAGTATAATAAACCCTTCTGGAAAATATTTTGTTCAGTTAAAAATTCTGTTAAATGGGTAAAAATCGTAACATGAAAAATTTTCCTTTTTACGTTTCAGGTTGGTTCGTCACTGTTACACAAGTAACGAACTTTCATTATAACGATATAACATTCAATAAATTAGTTAAATTGTAAAATGTGACAGCCGGAGCCATTTGTATGCAAAGCTTTAGAGGTTGTCATTGTAGGTGTGAAGAAGTGGTTCTTTACTGCCTTAATATACAGGGTGCTTCAAAAAAATGTATACACACTTTGAACTTCCATAGAAAATTTATTTACCGTTCTACAAAGTTAAATTTCAGGAAATTAGAAAGCTGAAAGTCCAATGTAAATGAAACATAAACCACCTCCGACATCAAACATAAACATCCGACCAAATGATGCTACCCATAAATCCCGGTTCACGTATCACCATCTCCTGAACCCATTCACAAAATTGTAACCTTCGATCTGGATCGTCGTCACTTAGCTGTTGCACCAGCCTTGGAATGTAAACACGATACTTGCGTCTCTTCAGAATGCGTAGAACGCTGCTAGCACTTACATCACTTTCACGTGCCCCTTGCCTTGTAGATTTGTTAGGAGAGCGTTGAAACAGTTCCAAGACTGCCGTTGATGACTCATCACTTGTAGCTGTTCGAGGTCGACCTGAATGACCTTTATGCACATCACACACTGTTCCATGAACTTCGAATTTGTCTCGTATGCGTGTAGTTGTTAATCTTGAAGGTGGTTCTGTATCATACTCCCTTCTCCACTGTCTTTGAACTTCATTTACATTCTCAAACTTCCAGTACCACTTAATAACCTGCTTACGTTCTTCAAAACTCAAACGTACGTCCGCCATGTTGATATTACAACTTCCAACTGACAATATAACAAGGGACGATTATGCTGCCACCTGGCGAAGAAATATAACATTAGCCTTGTAGAGTGGGAAAACTACGATAGTTTAAAGTGTGTATACATTTTTTTGAAGCACCCAGTATATGGACAAGGATTTATATGGATACCTCGTCGATGCAAATGCAAATTATCGAATGTGAAAATCACCAATCAAGGTGAAAAAACTTTTAGTCATTAATTTGCTTTTCACTGAGTGGACTTAAATTCGAGAGTTTGCCGTCCATCAATCCAACAGCAATCAGTATAGATGAAAAATGTGTGTTTTCACATTCGATACTTTGCATTTGTATCGACTACATACAGGGTGTCCCACATTGAGGTGTCATAACTTTAGGGGTTTATTCTGCATATCATTTGTAGTTCAGGGGCGCAAAAATGAGCATTCTATCTGAAAATGTAGAGGAGCTATTCCAACATTTGTCTTTTTTAAAAACTGCTGGATTTTTTAAAGAAAAACTGAATTTTCGGAATTTATGATCAATGTATCGTAAATAACGACAACAGTTTTGGAATCTACATTAAATTTCCAATAAGCAACACCCGTTCTTGAAATATTACTTTGTAAATTAAGAACTATATTATATATATATAGATGAGAACGTTTAATATTAGTTTTTTATTAAATTAAATATTTTCTTAATTAGCTATTTTTAGACTTAGAGCTTTGCCACCGCCTCAAAAGTTGCATTATTTAATGAGCTTCACAATTGTACCTCTTAGTTTTAGAAACAAATCTATTTTTTACTGATTTATAAGTCAAAACCAATAAATGTGCTTTTGTGTGAAGGAACCATTTTGAACGAATTCTTTGATTTCACACAATGATGGCGATGTCCCATCCTTCCCAAACTACATGACATTTATTACACAAGCCCATCTACCAAATATTAACTCAGTCTGGTTTCAAATGGATGGTTGTCCAGCTGATAATGGACGAATGGTGACGGAATGGCTGAAGAGTGAATTCCCGAACCGTTCCCACAGAACATAAACACAATTAAAAGATAGTTTTGAGTGTCATTAAATTAACAGTTTCTTCAGGAGCTTAGACCCGATGAAACCATGAATGGACCCGATCCAGCGGTATGAAGAAGGCTACCTGTTGGCGGGGACGAGAGAGGACGTGGCTCTATATATAGGCCGCTCTGTAGTAGATCAATATCCCAGCCAGCAACAAGTTATACCTACTCCAGTAGATATCTCTCTAACAGCTCGGATGGCTAGCAACTCGAGCTTATAGGTCGGTAGTAGGCTGGAGTACCTATACCTACTCCACTAGATATCTCTCTAACAGCTCGGCTGGCAAGCTACTCAAGGTTATAGGTCGGTAGTAGGCAGGAGTTACCTATACCTACTCCACTAGATATCTCTCTAACAGCTCGGCTGGCAAGCTACTCAAGGTTATAGGTCGGTAGTAGGCAGGAGTTACCTATACCTACTCCAGTAGATATCTCTCTAACAGCTAGGCCGGGTAGCTACTCAAGGTTATAGGTCGGTAGTAGGCTGGAGTACCTATACCTACTCCACTAGATATCTCTCTAACAGCTCGGCTGGCAAGCTACTCAAGGTTATAGGTCGGTAGTAGGCAGGAGTTACCTATACCTACTCCACTAGATATCTCTCTAACAGCTCGGCTGGCAAGCTACTCAAGGTTATAGGTCGGTAGTAGGCAGGAGTACCTATACCTACTCCAGTAGATATCTCTCTAACAGCTAGGCCGGGTAGCTACTCAAGGTTATAGGTCGGTAGTAGACAGGAGCACTTATACCTAATCCAGTAGATATCTCTCTCGAACAGCTAGGCCGGGTAGCTACTCAAGGTTACAGGTCCGGTAGTAGACAGGAGTACCTATACCTACTCCAGTAGATATCTCTCTAACAGCTCGGCTGGCTAGCTACTCAAGGTTATAGGTCGGTAGTAGGCAGGAGTTTATTATATCCAGTAGATTTTCACGTAAGAAAACAAAATGGCAAGTTTTCTAGGCTTAAGTGCCAGTAGTTGGGAGTACCTATACCTACTCCACTAGATATCTCTCTAACAGCTCGGCTGGCTAGCTACTCAAGGTTATAGGTCCGTAGTAGGCAGGAGTTACCTATACCTACTCCAGTAGATATCTCTCTAACAGCTTGGCTGGCTAGCTACTCATGGTTATAGGTCGGTAGTAGGCAGGAGCTAGTTAAGAGTACCTATACCTACTCCAGTAGATATCTCACTAACAGCTCGCCTGGCTAGCTACTCAAGGTTATTAGGTCGGTAGTAGACTGATGTTTATTATATCCAGAAGATTATCACATAACAGACCAATATGGCAACTTATTCTAGGTAGGTAGACAGGAGGTATTTATATCAAGTAGATTTTCACATAGCAAAATAAAATGACAAGATTTTATAAGGTGCTAGTAGGTAGGAGTACTTATATCTACTCCGGTAGATATCACCCTTACAGGTCGGCTGACTAGCTACTCAAGGAAAGGGTTAAAAGTGACTTGTGTTCTTGTTTACGAAGTAACAATTAATTAAGTAAATTTTTAACCAAAATTCGATGAAATACGCTGTTTTTGGTTTTCCCCATTTTTGTGAGAATCGGAGGGTGATGCAGAGCATGAACGGGTGTCACCTCAAGAACGTGAGCATTGAGATCAACAAGTAATGATATAGGTATCTCTTGGGACAAAAAAAAAGTTCAATTTTGAGGTCTGCTACCCACTCCCTTCAGATAAACGAATTTCGCTAATTAAAGGTAACGTACTTAAGTGTCACCTCAAGAACGTGGGCATTGAGATCAACAAGTAATGATATAAGTATCTCTTGGGACAAAAAAAAAGTTCAATTTTGAGGTCTGCTACCCGCTCCCTTCAGATAAACGAATTTCGCTAATTAAAGGTAACGTACTTAAGTGTCACCTCAAGAACGTGAGCATTGAGATCAACAAGTAATGATATAGGTATCTCTTGGGACAAAAAAAAAGTTCAATTTTGAGGTCTGCTACCCGCTCCCTTCAGATAAACGAATTTCGCTAATTAAAGGTAACGTACTTAAGTGTCACCTCAAGAACGTGGGCATTGAGATCAACAAGTAATGATATAGGTATCTCTTGGGACAAAAAAAAAGTTCAATTTTGAGGTCTGCTACCCGCTCCCTTCAGATAAACGGATTTCGCTAATTAAAGGTAACGTACTTAAGTGTCACCTCAAGAACGTGAGCATTGAGATCAACAAGTAATGATGTAGGTATCTCTTGGGTCAAAAAAAAAGTTCAATTTTGAGGTCTGCTACCCGCTCCCTTCAGATAAACGGATTTCGCTAATGAACAAAGTCGTTCAATTGTTTTTAAAGGTAAAGTACTTAAGTTACCCAAAAACACTCATATATCCATAACAATTTCAGCGTGGGTAGTTAATAAAATGAAATTATAGTGCAACCTAAATAGCTACATTTCTTTAAAAAGTGCTTAAAGAAATATGTCTTGGACCGAAAGAATAGTTGACTACATAAATTGTGGAGCACCTGCTTAAAATCGCATTTTCTCTTAATCATTGGTCCCGATTTCTCGAGTAGCAAACCAACTTTAACTCCTATTAGGAGGTCGTAAAACTGACAAATGTACCAGACTTTTTTAGAACGGTAAAACGTTGTCCTCTTATTTCTCCTTTAAAAATTAATCCGAATCAGTTTCTCCTTTACTAAAAACAAAGTTAAAATATATCGCACTAGTATTTCTAAAGTGACACTTTCTCAAAATAAAACTCGACTGAAAATGTGACACTCTACCCTTTTTAGGAGGAATAGCATAAGTGGCCTATGGTGTACAGGCTCTGAAGCTACACGGAGAAAAAAAAAACAGGCTGCCGGCAGCCTGAAAACTGTGACTCAGTGCCAGCATTTTGAAATAGGATTCCACATATTTCAGCCTAAAAGAGGATTCCACTAGTTACACTCTAACTAGTAAAATCCTATTTTAGGCTTAAATATGTGGAATCCTATTTCAAAATGCTGGCACTGAGTCACAGTTTTCAGGCTGCCGGCAGCCTGTTTTTTTTTCTCCGTGTAGGTATAGGCTCCTCAAGAGGAATCTGAATATTCGAAACATACAGAGTTATTTTAACTCGTTCAATGCTGCCGCCATTTTGGCTAACTATGGGCTACGACAGCGGTTGATTTCAATTTACTACCCATTTGACTGATGATTGGGAGGTCTAAGAGAACCTAAATGGGCCAGAGCACCATATGGTAGTCGCCGTCTCTGGGAAGGGGTGGGTGAGCGCCATATGGTGCTTTGAGACCAGCCGTAAGGACTTGATGAACACCATATGGTCCTCTCAATACAACCGTAAGGCCTTGATGAGCGTGTGTGTGAAGCTGGCGTCTCATTTCGTAGAAACTCAACATTTTTTGAGAGTTCTGGCTTTATTTTCAATAGTTCTAGAGTTCTTGATGAATTAAATTAATAGTTGCGGCCTTTAAAGCAAAAAAAAAAAAATGGCATTAAAAAATGAAATGCCAAGTTCTCACAGCGAATCATTTTGTTCTTCGACATTTTCCTTATCAACAATTGTCAGAATTTAAAAAAAATCGTAGTTCCATAAGAGTTCTGAGGATAGTTGTACATTTTAGAAGTTCAAAAAAATAATTTAAAAAAATATCCAAATTATCCCAATATAAACACGGTTAGAGATCAGAAGCCAATAAATAACTAGGAGTTTTTATTATTATAAAATAGTTCTGATATAGTTCAAGACATGTACAATGACTTTCCGAAGAGTTCTGATCGGACAAATAATCAGAAGTATTTTTAAACGATTATCATACTTGAAAAATGCAAATTTTCAAAGATGAAAGTGAGACACCGGTCGATACCTCAGAGTTCTGAGTATTGTAAAAGAGTTCTGATATAGTTTATGACATGTAAAATGATTTTCCAAAGAGTTCTGATCGGACAAATAATCAGAAGTATTTTTAAACGATTATCGTACTTGAAAAATGCAAATTTTCAAAGATGAAAGTGAGACACCGGTCGATACCTCAGAGTTCTGAGTATTGTAAAAGAGTTCTGATATAGTTTATGACATGTAAAATGATTTTCCAAAGAGTTCTGATCGGACAAATAATCAGAAGTATTTTTAAACAATTATTAAAGGCCGGAACTATTAATTTAATTCATCAAGAACTCTAGAACTATTGAAAATAAAGCCAGAACTCTCAAAAAATTTTGAGTTTCTACGAAATGAGACGCCAGCTTCACACAAACTTGATGAGCACCATTTGGAGGTCTCAGTCCGGCCGTAACGACTCTCGCCGTTTTGAAAGTGTTCATAAATTGACGATTAGGTTAATTTCGAAGTTTACTCATTGACCTTCCGCATACATAAGAAATATTATTTTATTTAGGCTATTTAAGTTATATTCTTCAGGAATCTACCAACTAACTAAAGAATTTTATATATTATTTTCTCTAAAATCATTTTAATAATAATTTAACTTTCCTTCACCATTTTTCCATTCCGAGATCTTGTAAGTTTACCCAAGTCTTGGCAAAGTCCACGCAGCTATTATACCTCCGGAGGTTTATCTCTGGTACGCGAGAGCTCCTAAAACTTTTCCCAACTAAATTCAGAGCCTTTAATCCACATATCCGAGAGATCTGTTCTACAAATGGATTAAGCCAGGCTCAGCTCAGAACTTGCATTAGTCATAAAAACATTTCTATTCAACGCAGTTCTGTTTATATCTGTAATTCTGTGTAAATTCTTAATCTCGCGAATTGGGTTAGTGAATGTTTTGCAATATAATTTACAGTTTCACTGCAATATAATTTATTTTGTAATCCTTTTATTGTAATACTAGCTGTTACCCAGTGTGCCATGCTACACCTACTTTCTGTCTATGACACTCTCCGTATCAAGATCTACCTGTATACTAGCTGTTACCCAGTGTGCCATGCTACACCTACTTTCTGCCTATGACACTCTCCGTATCAAGATCTACCTGTATACTAGCTGTTACCCAGTGTGCCATGCTACACCTACTTTCTGTCTATGACTCTCCCCGTATCAAGATCTACCTGAATACTAGCTGTTACCCAGTGTGCCATGCTACACCTACTTTCTGCCTATGACACTCTCCGTATCAAGATCTACCTGTATACTAGCTGTTACCCAGTGTGCCATGCTACACCTACTTTCTGTCTATGACTCTCCCCGTATCAAGATCTACCTGAATACTAGCTGTTACCCAGTGTGCCATGCTACACCTACTTTCTGTCTATGACACTCTCCGTATCAAGATCTACCTGAATACTAGCTGTTACCCAGTGTGCCATGCTACACCTACTTTCTGTCTATGACACTCTCCGTATCAAGATCTACCTGAATACTAGCCGTTACCCAGTGTGCCATGCTACACCTACTTTCTGTCTATGACTCTCTCCGTATCAAGATCTACCTGAATACTAGCTGTTCCCCAGTGTGCCATGCTACACCTACTTTCTGTCTATGACTCTCTCCGTATCAAGATCTACCTGAATACTAGCTGTTCCCCAGTGTGCCATGCTACACCTACTTTCTGTCTATGACTCTCTCCGTATCAAGATCTACCTGAATACTAGCTGTTACCCAGTGTGCCATGCTACACCTACTTTCTGTCTATGACTCTCCCCGTATCAAGATCTACTTGATACCTAGTTGTCTATACCCAGTTACGAAAATCGGTCAAACGATGTGAATTTGTTTTAGTTCATAATGACACCGGCAGAGGCCAGCACAGCAGCACTTCATCTAACAGCCGACAGAGGCCAGTAGTAGTCGATTCAAAATGGCCGTCACAATCTCAATGGTTCAGTGTAGCCAATTGTTCTTGAACAAAACTTTTGACCTTTTGACCAAATTTTGAAATTTGACTATATTGACCTAGGCTAGGTGATTTCTCGTATTAAGACCTACCTGTGTAACTAAACTTGGGTTTAGTCAATATCGGTCAAACGGTGTAGATTTTTATAAGGAACAAACAAACAGAAAAACAGATAAACAGACAGTCACGTGATTTTTATATATATAGATAGAGTATGAACAACCTGGATAATTTTATTAGAAACCACAAATCTTCAATAACTAAAATATTTTAATCTATTTCTCGTCTCTATTCAATTAAAAACTATTTTGAGTGTAAAAAAGTACAAACTGAATTTTCTATTTAGAAAGTAAATTTAATCTGAAATACAAACTTTTTTTTGTAAAAAAAATTATCTTATTTAAGCAGAATTTTCATTTTATTCCTGGAAATGAACGAGAATTTTCCGTCGATAAAACTCGCTTTTATAAACCTTAGATTAAAAGATATATATTTTTTATTTATCTCTCCTAATTAGCTGGCCATTTTGTTAATCTGGATTGTAATTTCCCGGGGCGGGATTTAACTCTGATAAGAGGCTTTATAAAGTACACTGGCTTTGAAAAATGTCCATAAATTTAAACTAAAACTCTTTTAACCATCTACGTCTCTTTCTCAATTTATTTTACCCTTTTTAACTATTAATATATTATATGTGTCATGAATTTATATAAATTAATATTAATGTAAATTTTTGAGTGTGAAGATGGAGATAGTTAGCCGTTGCAGAGATACGAAGACAAGGTATAGTTGGGATTCGGCTAGGAGAAAAACGTCAGACTTTCAGGAAGAAATCTGTATTTGGACGTTTCGGCTGCACATTGGCAGCCTTCTTCAGCTAAAAAAATACATCTTATAAGTAAAAAAAATAAATATACAACTTGTAATTAAAAACAGGCAGAAATGAGCGTATTATATACATCAAGACAATAAATTTTAACCAAACTTATTTTTAAACAATGAAAATACGGTAGTTGGAAAGTAAACAGCATGTAGAAAGTAGTAAGTAAACAGTACAACAAACTAATCAGTACAAAAAAGGAACATTTTTCACATAGTGAGAAAATACAATCTATTCTATAAGTGAATACAATTTATAAAAATTAATATATAGATACGTACCACTAGAGAATGCCTAGGGGGGAGGGAGGAAGACCTCGAGGACAACTTAGGTAACCATGGTTGAATGTATGAGGGACAGCAACTACACAGGGGGTTTTATAGTTTTGACTGGGGGAGGGGTGAGGAAGCGGTATGTCGGTGAAGATGAAAGAAGTGCAATTGCTAGGTTGTAAAGGTGTTAAGAGTTTTGGGACACACAAGTAGAAAAATTGTCTGGAGCCTTTTATCTTTGTTCCCAGGCTCCAGACAATTTTTCTACTTGTGTGTCCCAAAACTCTTAACACCTTTACAACCCGCTTTTACAACCTAGCAATTGCACTTCTTTCATCTTCACCGACTTACCGCAAATCAGAACCCTAGCAGTCCAAAGGGACCCAATTGGCAGCTACTGTAGAGGAATCTAATTCCAGACCATACGGAACACAAGGGAAATAGTGTAGTCGGTACTGTGCTCCGGCCGCCTGAGGTCTGCTGTTGGCGTCAAGAAGTTCCAATCAGTTCTCATAGATAGGGTAAGTGTGATAATAGTAAGATTATCCCTTCAAGCACACCTCACTACCTTTACTCGGGAATTCCACCAATTAGCATCCCCGTACGGGGATTATGCTCCACCCGACAGCCCTTCCTGCCTCAGTTACCTAGTGACACCTTCAGCATTAGCACTCTTTGTGACTCTCATCTTTCAGACTTCAATTTATAACTGTAAGTATATTTTTATAGTGGACTCAAGATATTTATTTAAATTTAAAATTTTAGCGTCCATTATAATTACCTCAGAATTTTAGGATGGGTTATCTATAGGTAACCAGCCTTTTCCAGCCAGGAAAGAGCTGATGCCTTTTCTTTTTTCTAAAAAAAAAAAGCCACCACCCCTAGTGGGAATCGAACACTTGAGGCCACCGGGCCTCCGATGTAATATATATTTTTGCTAATAATAAGTCAAGTGGGGGTCTCCCGTGGTCTAGCGCCTTGGATTCATAAGCGGGAGATGGTGGGTTCGATTCCCAACCTCCGGCAGGAATTTTATCATCCCACGGCTCCCTGGTAAAATTCCTCGCTGCACCCTGGATGTCGGCGCTAATAACTTAGATGTAGATGCGCCGTAAAAAAAAAAAAAAAAAAAAAAAAAAAAAAAAAAAAAAAAAAATGAACTGGAACCGCGCTAAGATGACGCAGTTCCTGCGAGTCGGACTTTAAATATTTTCCTTAGATTGGTGATTTTACTTAGATTGATGAGTAGCACTCAGGGGCGATTCGTTGCTACTCATCGAAGTCAATTTTGATTTGTTCGATATGATATTATTCGTCGTTTACAGTAAAAGCGTTTAAAATCATATAATCATAAGTAATTTCAAAAGTGTAATGATGCTAGGAAATGAAATTTCTATAAAAATGTACTATTTTACAACAAATATACACTCCTCCGTGCATGACTCAAGTTATATTTGCACACATTATAAATGAAACTTGTACTGGAAAGTTTTATGCGGGTTTAGTATAATTTTTGCTGAATCCCTAGACACACGTGACTTAGGGGGATAGGAAACCGAAAATAACATTTATCATTGAATAATCTAACATAACAGGTATTCTTAGGAGTGTAAATCGCCATCTTTTGTTTCACTAAATGTCATTTAACATAACTTAATATTAGTAATAGGCCGGCCTGGGAATCCGACCCACTAACACTAGGCACAGAGTGGTCACGCCTTAGCGCTCAATTTTTAAAATAAATTGCACGAGAAATTCTTAAAGCAATGGCAGAAAACTATAGCGAAAATAAGCAAAATTATGAGCAGGGGTTTATAGATAACAACTAATAATTTTCAAACGTAATTTCATCGCTAACCAGTTATGAGAAAGTGTTTACTTAAGCGCCCATTATATAATCCAATTTAATATAATATATTTTGAGTGGGCCGATATGAATAATACAGTGCCATTCGGCACACCCTGCGGGACACCCAATATGTGATTTTGCTCGGTAAGAAGGTCGATTCCCCCCCCCCCTCGTGACTCTTGAATCGACAATTTCCTCCATTTGCTGCCGTCCTCGCCTCTTCCCGAGCTTTAATTTAAACCCGCAGATCTAATCTGGGAAGCAATTTAACCTGGGAAAAATTGCTCCTGTCTGATGGATTTTGTTGTCCTTTATTACTAGGTTCTCTTGGATTTAATAAGGCTGCCAGATACCGCTTCACGAATTATCAGGACTTTTGTTGATTTTTTGTCTTCTGGGTTAAAAGCTTTCTTCGGTTATAGTCTCTAAAACACATTAGATTATTGTCAAAATAATTTCATAAAGACAATGTGAAAAAAATTAGGTACTTTACCTGTATTATAAGTATTTCGTGCTAGGTGGAAGGTCAAATAATAAAAACTTCACCACACAGTTTCACCAACTTTGTTACCTCACTACAGTTTCACACCTTTTTTTGGTGCCTCTTCAGGGTAAAAGTTACATATATAAAACTTACGGCCTCAATCTGAGAAAGATAACCTTCCACCAGTACGGCCACGTCTAGACTGATCCTGGTCTGAAAGAATCCAACATGGCGAAATATAATCAGCTGATTGATAATCGATATGTCATACATTTAAAATTAATTTCCAGAAGAAATATAGTCATAAAAATAAAATAATTAGAGGGCGGGTAGATGGTTTTAATTTTTATGACTATATTTCTTCTGGAAATTAATTTTAAATGTATGACATATCGATTATCGATCAGCTGATTATATTTCGCCATGTTGGATTCTTTCAGACTAGGATCAGTCTAGGCGTGGCCGTACTGGTGGAAGGTTATCCTCCTCCGATTGAGGCTGTAAGTTTTATGTATGTAACTTTTTCCCCTGAAGAGGCACAAAAAAAAAGGTGTGAAACATGTAGGGAGGTAATAAAGATGGTGAAACTGTGTGGTGAAGTTTTTATTATTTGACCTTCCGCCTAGCACGAAATACGAAGATTAAGAAAAGGGTCAGTTGAATAATAATTATGTATTATAAGTACTTAAGTAGTATTAAACTTGTTTGTTTGATGTGTGTATATTTATTTATAGTATAAGTGCACAAATAGCAGTTTGAAAATTCCATTCATAAATTAAGGCCGTGCGAATTCCTCTAATACGTAACACAACATACCTTCTGCAATCCACTAACTATTGAAATTTAAATTCATATAATGGTAGGTAGATAACGATAGGTACATTCCACTAAAATTCAAATTACACGAAAATGTTAGGTATTCCATTATTCAATTTAATAAAAAATTGATCAGACATTTCACAGTTCACCAGTATCAACGATTATCAGAAAGTACGGCAAAATTTTCTGTTTTAGTGATGATATGATTTAGTAATGATTAAGCTTTTTACTGAGGTTGGATGGCGGGATGTTTGCGAAAGTTGGCGTTCCGCAGGGGGTATATCACAGTCCCCTCTTGTTCAACATTTCTTAAGATAATTTATTTTTTTATTTTATTTATAGAGTTCCGCAGCCTGGACGGCCAACGTTTTATGCAGATAACTATATTTTGATGAGGAGTAAGTCAAAATTCTTGGATAGCAACTCATGATGCAAAAAAAAAGGCATAATATGATTCTCCCAAAGAGTGGACTGTGTCAACTGAACGACACAAATAACACTAATAACCTAACGCGCTGATAGAAAATTCCTTCATGCAAAAGAGGAATATCAAAGTGAGCATCCGCTCTTTTCCACTAATTACGGAATAAATTTTCCATCGGAACGAATTAATCTGCAGCAAATGAGCCGTCAGTAAAATCCAAACGAGACTCATTAAACTCGGAAATTTCAAGTTGCTTTTGCAGTTCGGCGAACAAGCAATTAGTATCTCTGTTTTTAATTAAACCTTACTCCATTTGGCAAAAAATAAAAAAAAAACAACAACAAAAAAACAAACTCCAAAGCCGATAATTTATGATGAATAACTAATTTAAGCTCATTCGAAATCTTCAAACTTCCAAAACTTGATGTTTGTTGATTAGCTCTTATTTTTAAATTTTTAGAGAATCTCTTCGCCTACTGGAGTTAAGCATTCTTTGATCATTTCTACATCGAGCTTATGGGCGCATGCTTGCATGAGAGAGCATACAAATTGGGTGAACTAGGGTAGGCAGTGACACCTATAGACCCAATGCTAAATGTCAACAAAGACAAATTTGGGAAACCCTGGGGCAAACAGAATAACCGATAAGAAGTCCTTCATAGACCGCAGAAGTTTAGGGAAGAAGGTAATTTTCTTGGGTATGGCCAAAAGGTATTAGCGGCTGTGTCTGGCCATTGTACCTTGAATAAGGTTATGCATACTATGACCAGTCATCAGTCTGCAGATGGGTCAAGGTTGAGACATACCACGATCCTTGTTACCCCAACACTTATGACACCCGATGACGTATTTCGGATGCGCCGGTGTTCAAATTTCATTCCCTATGGGGTCAGAAATATGAATATTTCACACCGGCGCACAGTGGTCAAAAACCGTGTCTGTCTGTCAGTCATTTACCGAGTTGGTTTACCTCCAGGACCGAAGTAGGCAGACTTATGCAGCTAATTTCAGTCTGGGGTCTTTCTATACATGCCCACGGAATATTTAGATTTTAGAGAGACACAGAGAGACGCAAAAGCTATATGACAAAACGAAATTTGATGCTTGTATTTTTTTTTACTTTTTCAGTATCCCCGTCCATAAAGGAGATTCGAAAAATACAATTTTTTTTTCCCCTTCGAACATTCCATTAAACAAGAAAAACATGCGTCAACCTTATCGGTCTGAAAAAGTAAAGTTGAAGGAACGATTTTGGTACATGAGGATTTGGGAAATTTTCTTCGTTTCTAGTACTTCAATGATTAACCACCGTCGCACAGTGGGGTATTTGCCCAGAAAAGCTGGCCAAAAGTTCATTTTGTAAAAGTTATCCGAGACCAAAATGAATTAGTGCTAAAAATAGTTGAATAGTTTGTGCACAACGTGTAAGGCTAATTTTTGACCTGACATTGTCTGTAAGCCAGGCGTACCACAACAAAGTCTCCGGTTTTTAATAGAACACTGACTTCTTAACTGTTCTCCGAATATTTATCTGTGTAAAAAATTAATTTTTCACGAGTTTGGAATTTTTATTGCAATTTTAGTTCGGGATAACTCTGAAGCAGGTAAATGAGAGTACATTTATTGCTTTTTGGCAATAATTAGGCCATTTGTTAATTAGTTTGACCACAAGAGAAAATATAAAATATATTGGCCTTTTTAACGTCAAATTTGACATAACTCGAAGGTTTTTGTTATACTTCCAAGCATTTCCAACCTGTTGTTTTTCTATCAATATTCAAAGGAAGTATTCAGCTTTAAGAATATATGATCAGAAATAGCGGATTCGCGCGGATGTTCTTTTCCGGAGTCAAAATAATGACAAAATGTATTTGATATCATGTATTAAAAAAAATAATCTTAATTATAAAGAATAACTAGACGTGCTAATGGCCTCTGCAGCCGCTGCACAAAAAAAGGGGGGGAAAAATTGTTAAAATATTACGATTATTCAGAAAAACAAATAAATTAATACAAATTACATATTTTCTGGTTTCAAATCACAGTTTCGATAAAAATAGATAGCACTACATAAAAAAGAAGATATTTTTGTACAAAAAAAATGAACTGTGGCTTAAGGGTACATTATTGTTAACAAGGGCAAAAATGATGACCATTTTTTATAAATTTGAAGAATCCAGAGACTGACTCGAAGAGAGTAAAAGCAAAATCTTACATACTACTACTGGCTCAAAGCAATTGCTGCAAACTACAGAAATGCAATTGCGAAGGTAATCCACAAGCTGGTTATATATTAAAGAATACATATATATATATATATATATATATATATATATATATATATATATATATATATATATATATAAAATCAGTCCCGTAACAGGCCACGAGAGTCCTGAGGGGCAGATACTACAGAGGTATCTGATTCATGACCATAAGGCACACTAGGGAGATAGTATGGTCAGTACTATGCTCCGTCCGCCTGATTTTCCCCTTGGCCGCTTCGACTGCTGGAGTCATTAGCACCCAAGGTACCCATTATTAAATTAATTAAAGGCTGGGTCGGCTTAGGGACGGTCAGGGATGCCGAATTCAACCCATGAACGATGACACTAGAGGAAAAAATCTTTAGTGCTTGCTCGGGAGTTGAACTCAGGCCTCCTGCTTATTAGTCCAGTGCTCTACCACTGAGCTAATCTCGCCCCCCATATATATATATATATATATATATATATATATATATATATATATATATATATATATATATATGAATGAATGAATGAATAAAGCCTTTATTTCATGAAGAGGAACAATACAAACAAACAACAATTTCCAAGAATAACCAAAATAAAAGTAATAAAAAATTTAAATTATTTTCCTCTTAAATTACTATTTACAATATTTACAAATACATGTTTCTCATGCAGGCCTCCCCTTGATGGGGGTAATGGTCTAACTTCCCTGGAGACCAACCCAACTAGGAAGTGGAATTCCCTGTTTCTTCCAACAATGCTTTCCATTTGTCTTTATTCCTTGCTACGTTCATCCAATTCGGACCAGCTACGGACTTGAGGACATCACTCCAACGCCTATATGGTCTTCCTCGTCTCCTCCTTAAGTTAAGCGGAATCCATTCCTTACCCTTCAGGGTCCACCTGCTATCCTGCAATCTGGTAAGATGGCCAGCCCATTTCCACTTAATTTTCCTTCATATCTGTCACTCCAGATTCTTGCCGCATAAATGAACCCGTGACTTTATCCCGTCTCCTGTAGCATATATATATATATATATATATATATATATATATATATATATATATATATATATATAAGCTAGCTCCCATCCCGTGCAAATAAATACAAGCATACTTATTCAAGATTGGCATTACTTTCTGAGTGTGGGTGTGTGCGTGCGTGCGTGTGAGAGGGTGGGTGCGTGTAGGCCTGTCTGCATGTGTGTGTGTCATCTGATAACATTGGTAGTAAATTTATAAAATTATGCGTATTATATCTAACAATTTCAAATTATTTAAAACAAAAGAATTCTATTATTTATTTATTTTATTGACGGCGCTTCGACGTAAAGTCCATTAGCGCCGACATCCAAGGGGCAGCGAAGAATTTTCCCAACGAGCCGTGGGATGAGAAAATTCCTGTCAGCAGTGAAATCGAACCCACCAACTCCCGCTCATGAGTCTAAGGCGCTAGCCACTAGACCACGGGAAACCCCAGAATCCTATCATTGCCATAAAACCCATTACTCGAATCATATATGATCCATTTTTCAGAGTATATAATCAAAGAAAATGAATTAAGTATCAGAAATATTTTTGGCCAAGATTAGCAGTCCTATACCCCACTGTGCGTCGGCGCTAACAGCCTAGATTTGTTGATGCGCCGTAAAAAAAACCACCGTCCTGCAATCAACGGTGGGGGCCTAAAACTCAAGAAATGGCACTCTCACGAGGTATTTAACATATATTTAAGGCGACCGGGTTCCCAGAAAATACGCCAAAAAATCAAGTTTTGAGCGCTTTATGGCTATTTTTGACCACTGTGCGGCGTATCCGTAATACGTCATCGGGTATCATAAGCGGATTCCTACCTAAGGGGAGGGAAAGGAAACGCGCTAACAAAAGCGAGAAAACATTAAATGAATATTGAATTGTGAAATGAAAAACTTGATTAAAAATAAACTTATATAAAGGAGAAGGGAATGGATGAAATATAAGTGAAAAGTCCTATTTCAATTTGATAAAAATCTCCCCTCGAGAACTGCATGGATATTAAAGCAGATTTTGCATTATCTGCTCTCCACTTTCGCCCTTTAAAATTGGTGGAAAAAGTCATTCGCGCTAGGGGGGGGGGGAAGGACAGGTAGAGTCCTTATTCAATTTTAAATAATAATTCAGCCCTCCAGTAATTACCCTTTCAAAAATGTTGCCGTCTACTCCACTCCTGAGAATTAAATCTATATTTTAATTGGTTCTCTTCACCTTTTCATTAAGGAAAGGCTTGCTCCTTAAAAAGCATTCAGAGAAATTCCCCGGGGTACGGGAGTTTTCCTAATTTTGGTTTTATTAAAATTTACTCGGCACAATTTAGTTTAACGCCCCTCCCCCCTCTCTTCTTCTAGTCTCAGCAACCTCAGACTGGGATGAAATGACAGTCCCGTGAAAATTGAGTTTCACAAGGAGCTATGCTCGGCCCTTTAGCGTACAAGCTCTAGATTGATGATACCTTATGCATATTAAAAATTAAATTAAAAACCATTTTTTTTAGCAAAGTATCTGTACAGAAATTATTATTTCTACTCTTTCTTACAGGGTCAGATGCATTTTTTCTTCCGACAAAAGAGCCTATCGAAATCAATAAACATGAACAGAATTAAATCGTTCTACTAAGGATAGGCATTTGTGCCATCGCACCTCAAAATAATAAAAGTCCGTCACGCAGGAGCTGCATAACTAAGCACTTTCCTCAGAATTTGGGTAGTGTAGACTGCTTTCCAGAATAATTTGCTTAAAATATCCTATAAAAATAAAATAAAAACATGAATAGTTCTCTTTTAATTTTGTAATGAGTAAGTGTTCAATTATTAATTTTGTAATTAATTTGCTTCCTAAGTTATGTTTACACATGGCACCTACTACACTACTTCATTAATACAAGAAACTTCATATTTTCGCCTTTTGATCTGACGCAGGAACAGGATACAGTCTCTTTAGTGGAAGAAAGCGCTCCTTGCGGCGGCCTTGCGAACCTACGCCTGTTGGGCTATTCTATTGAAATATATTACAAAGTAAACCCCCCTTTCCGATAGAACGATTTAGATCATTTTTACAAAACGTCTTACTCATGAGTTACCCTCGACCTATACCGCGTTTCGTTACAATACAGCAGAAATTAAGACCGGTATGAGTATATTTGTAATTTGGGCCCGGAGTAACCCCCCCCCCTCCTAATGAACCGATTTTGTTTATTTTTACAACACATATTTACCTGTAGATTACCAGTACGACTACCGCGTTTCGTCGAAATATAACAAAAGTCACGACTGGTAGTGGCGAATTGGTATTGTGGGCCGGAGTAAACCCCAACTTCTAATGAACCGATTTAGTTCATTTTTATATCTCACTTTTCTCTCTAGATTACCACTACGAATACCAAGTTTCGTTGAAATATAACAAATATTAAGGCTGGCATGGTCAAATTAGTGTTTTTGGTTCAGGGTAAACCCCCCCCCCCCCCTTCCGGTGGACCGATTTTGGTGGTTAACGAACTCGTTCAATCGTTTGCTAATTGAATGCTATATACCAAGTTTCGTGAATAAAAAACAAAAACTCTGGCCGCTATCGTGTTAACAGACATATATATATATATATATATATATATATATATATATATATATATATATATATATATATATATATAATATATTATATATATATAATATATATACATATATATTTTCCACGTATTTCTGACCTTTATTTACGTATAATTATTTATTCTTTATATATGGCCAAGGTCAAAAGAATAGTACTCCAATTCTCTTTGTACTATTTATTGTTTGTACGCCCTACACGTTTCGTGGCCTTTATGCCACCTCCTCAGGGGCCATTACATCCCTATGTGTCGATAGCTCGCCACCCGTAAATAAATAGTACAAAGAGAATTGGAGTACTATTCTTTTGACCTTGGCCATATATAAAGAATAAATAATAATATATATATATATATATATATATATATATATATATATATATATATACTTGTCTGTTAACGCTCTAGCAAGCTCAAAAATGGCCCGATTTTGATCAAATTTGGTACAAAAATCTGTCTTATAATTTGAAAGGTCAAGTTCGTTAAACAGCAGAATCCGCCCACGGGAAGGTAGTGTTTGGGGCGAAATTCGCGCAAAAAAATCGTACGCTTACGTTTTTGAGTTTACATGCTTGCAGGTACTTGTTTTACACGTTCCTTAACATAAGAAAACGTATGAAATCATTTTTAAGGCGATATCTGTAACCGTTTCTGAGAAAAGTGGAATCAATGTTTTTGTAAGTCATTATTTTTTTTTTGAGTACTTAGAATCGCGGGATTCAATTGAAATATTTTCTACATCTTGGAAATTAATCCCAACTAAGATGATTAAATTTTTGTTATATTTGGAGTTAAGGAAGTATGCGAAAAAAAATATTTTATTAATAGACATAAAAAGTTTTCGGATCTTCATACATTTTTCGTAAATATCTCGATAACGGTTAGGAAATCGTGGTAAGTGGATAGTGACCATTCGAATGCTTACTAAATTCTCTACAAAAAAGGTTCTGAAGCAGTATTCGATAGGGCTACGTCAATCAGAGACATAATCGCTTAAAACTTAAAAAGTGTTTGTTTTGAAAGGATTTTGCTCTTTGTTTATCTCACTTTTTAATTGTTTGTTTCTTGTTTTAAATTGCATTTATCAGTAAAATTAGTATTGTAGTAAAATAAGCTAAGAAACGGTGAAAGGTAATGGTAATAAGTTTGGAGTGGCTGTGGTAATCAAGATGACAGTGGCTAATAATAATGACGTAGTTTGTTTTGAATTCTCCTATCTATATAACCTTCCTCATAGCCTCCAACTGAAGTTATCGTTATTTCTTATTTTATAGAAAGATTTAAGCCACGACAGAATGGAATTTTATTCGCCACGAAGCACATATTTACAGTTGATTATAACAGTAAAACGAATTTGCTAGTAAAACAAGATACTTAAAATGACAACGAATTTTTGGTTGTTTAGAATAGAGCCTTCTCAGCAGTAATCGAAGAGTAAGTACCTTTTCAGTACATAATTGTATTGACTTATACAGTTTAAGAATTATCCGCTTCTGTGTAAGTTGACTACGGTCAGTGTCCTGTCATTTGTGATGCTAATCTATTCCATTTCTTCGAGTTGTACGTAACCGTGCTAAGATGATGCAGTTCCTGCGAGTCGGATTTTTTTAATTCGCTCCTAAACCCCAATAAAGTGTAATTTATAATATTTATAATGCTACTAGCTCTTTAAAGCAGGTTAGTCTGCTAGACCCTAGTGTTAGATGGTCGGGGTGCCAATACTGAAGGTTTATATCAATATTACCTTCCTTGCTTCATAGTAACAATGTTGTCTTAAATACCAATATTCATTGATCGACGACATCTTTAAAACGTCACTTCGATGAAAAGGGGCCAGTCATTTTTTATGTAAAGTTAACATTTTGTCTCCTAATGTTGATTACTGAATTTCCTTGGTGTATATTTGAAGAGGCATTGTTCGAAATCTACATTGTCTTTTCCCAGTCGTTAGATGTTATTTTGTTGGTCTTGAATAGCCTATTCTCAAGTCATGTTGGAAAGCTTTTCATTATTTAGAAGAACAACAGACTTCATTCTAACGTTCTGATAGAAAAATCCTGCATTTAGAGGATTTGGCACCTCTTCCAACTTGTGCCTATCTGTTTTATTTAATAGAATAATACTAAATTGTATTACCAATTTGAGAGAAAGAATATTAGGCACCCGGCATACTTGAATACTGTTCAACCATGTGGATTTATTGTTCAAAAACATCTCTACAATTAGCATTGTGCACCTTTAACTAATTTAATAGTCCAAGAGCAAGTAACCGCACGTTTCATGAAGTCATTTATGCACCTTGAAATTCTGCAATAATGTACCTCTTGTGTCTCAGGAAGGTATATATGTGTTGGATAGACTTACTGTGGCACATCAGGTACTGCGCATTGGGGAAAGATGTAAAAAATATTTCCCAAAAATAGAGTTTTAA
Source organism: Gonocerus acuteangulatus (assembly GCA_946811695.1). Classification (NCBI taxonomy): domain Eukaryota; kingdom Metazoa; phylum Arthropoda; class Insecta; order Hemiptera; family Coreidae; genus Gonocerus; species Gonocerus acuteangulatus. The sequence goes on from OX328131.1 coordinate 69,852,697, forward strand.
TCAGAAGCCAACTATTTTCAATGTTAAATTAAGACAATTTTACAATGAATAATAAATAGGGGTGTAAAACGAAAAAAAAATTAATTGTTTTTATTCTAATATTAAATGAGAGTTTTATTCACGCTGCCATTTAAACCGGGACAGCTGATCAAGATCATGTGAGCAAGAACCAATAAGAGCGCAGAGAAGAACCACAACTGCGCGGTTCTCTCAGTCACTCCTAGGGTTACGCGCAGTGTATTGCAGTCTATCATAGGCAACATTTATTTTTATGTTTCCTGATAATTAAACCCCACAAAAGTGTCTGCCCTTTTGTAATTATTTACAAATATGTTTATTGAAGACGCTGTTTAAATCGCAGCGTGAATAAAGCACTTCATTTAATATTAAAAATAAAAACTAGGTACTTTGGTTTGTTTTTCTTTTTTATATTTTAACCCCCTTAAAAGTGTCTGCCTTATTTATTATTAATTTGAGAATTGACTTAATTTGCAATTTTTTACATTAATGGTAGTTGGCTTCTGAATAAAACACTATTTTTGGGCAATATTGTTTTGCACCTTTCCCCTATGCGCAGTACCTGGTGTTCCAAGGTATGCCCAGGAAACACATACTTACCTTCTTATCTACCCAAGAGGTACATTAAAGCAAAATTTCAAGGTGCATAAAACACTTCATGAAAAGTGCGTTACCAGCTTTTCGACTAAAAGAAGAGCTGACAGTAAAAATATTATACATTCTATTTTGCATATAAAATATAATTGAAGTTCAAATTTTTTCATTTTTATGTTGCTGCGAAAAAAGACTGTTCAATTTTTCTATCCACTGTTTTACATATCAAAGGGCTGATCTAGCTGGCCAGCTGTTTTGCATGCAAAGCAATCTTTTATTCACTCCGGCCTATCTGAATATCGGGATATTATTCAATATGGAAATTCTCTAGGTAATATTAAAACCTTGAAACAGAATTCACGCATCAAGAAAGAGCTCAGTATTATGAACAAGTTTAATAATTAAAATAATGTTTTAATATTATATTTAATAATGATCGCGGTTCCTCTCTTCCTCGATATGGTGGCTCTCGAAGCGGAAGGCTCGCCTTAGGTTGTATTTTTTTTTAGGCACCTGAAGACATCGAAAAGTGCAAAACTAAACTCGAAGAACGATATTAATTAATTATCGGATGTATATATCGACGATACAAATGAAAAGTATCGAATGTGAAAATCACAACTTTCAAGAGTGAAAATACTTTTATTCATTACTTTGCTTTTGGTCAGTCAAATAGTAGGCAGATTCGACCTTTTGACAATGGTTACATCCTCCTTTCACTGTGTGAACTTAGATTCGAGAGTTGGCCGTCCTTAAGTACAACAGCAATCAGTAAAGATTTAAAATGACAAATGCGTTTTTTCCCATTCGATACTTTGAGTTTGTAACGACGATATTATTTGTGTTAGTAATATCTTTGTAAAAGCAAGATTTTAGGTCCACAATGCACAGGAAACCGGAAGAACCCATCGCTAAACGGAAAGCCCTCACATTTCTTCTTCGAATTGAATAAATACAAACATACAGCCCATTTACTAATCGTGGCCACAAATAAAAATATTCCTGCATTCAAATAACCACTAAAAAAAAAACACGCACTTATAACTACCACATTCGAATACCTAGCACAGATTTTTCCAGATTTGAATGTTTTCGCAACCGTTTTCAAAATATTTAAGAAAATAAACGATAATCTCGAAGCTGGTGATGTCTGTTTACAAAATATTTTTTCCTGTAAATTCCTCAACTCAAAACGCAACCAAACGTTTTATTTTTTAGTTTACATGAATTTCAAAAGTTTTAACACAATCGCTATCTTGAAGTATCCAAAATGAAAATATCGGGGAAATCGATATTTAACTATTTTATCAAAAACGTTTATAGATATGGCCTAAGAAATGCTTTCATTTAAGAATTTCCTATAAAAAGCATGTATATATATATATATATATATTATTTATTTATTTAAATGTTAACGTCCATTATTATTAACTAAGAATTTTAGGACGGGTTATCTATAGGTTACTACCCTTTTCAAGCCAGGATAGGGCTGATGCCTTTTCCGTTTTCTAAAGAAAAGCCACGACCCCATAGTGGGAATCGAAATCCATTTGCGGATTCACCTTCTTGATTCTTTGATTGCATTTATTAGACTTAAATAATCGAGTATGATCACCCCGTATATAAGGCGGGGCAGAGGGGGCTGCAGCCCCCCTCGCCCCGATTTTTTTCTGTTAATAACATTTTATCTAAAAAAAAACCTATAACAACAAAATATTTCTTCTACATTTACCCTGGTCCATTAGGTGTCCTTAAAACCCACCAATTTATTCTCAAATATTAAAAGGTTTCTCTACACCCCTACTAGGTGCTCCCAGCCCCCCCCCCCCCTAAATAATTTTCTGTATACACTGGTGTATGATCAAGTTCTTCATCTCTTTAGATTCTTTTACAATACTGAGGGCTAGTAAGATAGAGTTGAGCTGAAAATACTAAATTAGTGTTTTGCTGGTTGACTCGTTTTGTAAATGCGGAAAGCATGAGAGTTTACCCTACATCTGTTTTTGATGCATGTGTAAACACCTTTTATATTTATTGATTTATTCTAAATAAAAAAGTCCGACTCGCAGAAACTGCGTCATCTTAGCGCGGTTACGTACATCTCGAAGAAATGGAATAGATTAGCATCACAAATCACTGGAAACTGAAGTAGCCAACTTACACAGAAGCGGATAATTCTTAATCTGTATAAGTCAATACAATTATGTACTGAAAATGTACTTACTCTTCGACTACTGCTGAGAAGGCTCTATTCTAAACAACCAAAAATTCGTTGTCATTTTAATTATCTTGTTTTACTAGCAAATTCGTTTTACTGTTATAATCAACTGCAAATAGGTGCTTCATGGCGAATAAAAGTCCGTTCTGTCGTCGGTTAAATCTTTCTATAAAATAAGAAATAACGATAACTTCAGTTGGAGGTTATGCGGAAGGTTATATAGACATCAGAATTCAAAACAAAATACGTCATCATGATTAGCCACTGCCATCTTGATTACCACAGCCACTCCAAACTTATTATTACCAACACCTTTCACCGTTTCTTAGTTTATTTCACTAAAAAACTAATTTTACAGATAAATTCAATTTAAAACAAAAAATAAACAATTAAAAAGTGACATAAACAAAGAGAAAACCTCTTTCAAAACAACAAAACAAACACTTTTTAAGTTTTAAGCGCTTATATCTCTAATTGACGTTGCCCTATCGAATATTGCTACCAAACATTTTTTGTAGAGAATTTAGTAAGCATTCAAATGGTCACTTTCTACTTACCACGATTTCCCAACCGTTATCGAGATATTTACAAAAAATGTATGAAGATCCGAACAGTTTTCATGACTATTAATATAATAATTTTTTTCGCATACTTCCTTAACTCCAAATATAACCAAAATTTAAACATCTTAGTTGGGATTAATTTCCAAGATGTAGAAAATATTTCAATTGAATCCCCCGATTCTAAGTACCCACAAAAAAATAATGACTTACAAAAGCATTGATTCCACTTTTCTCAAAAACCGTTACATATATCGCCTTTAAAATGGTTTCATTCGTTTTCCTATGTTAAGATACTTATAAAACTTAAGCGTGACGATTTTTTTGCGCGAATTTCGCCCCGAACACTATCTTCCCGTGGGCGGCTTCTGCTGGTTAACGAACTTGACCTTTCAAATTATAAGACAGATTTTTGTACCAAATTTGATCAAAATCGGGCCATTTTTGAGCTTGCTAGAGCGTTAACAGACAAGCATATATATATATATATATATATATATATATATATATACACACACACACAAATTTGGACCACCTATATTTTCGTGATCTATGGAGTCTGAAACAAGAATGTTTCTAGTCGGCACTTCCGGATAGCGTCGTGAGGTCAACCTCATAAGCGGGTTCTCCCTATGGAGGTAGGGAGGAACCGCGCTAAAAGCTCTCTGTAAGATGTAGATATTGCAATCTTACTCAATCTTACAGATCGTCCCTACCATATCAAACTATCGAATATGAAAAACGGACCAAAATAGGAACAAACATATTCCATCTATTGACGAAGTAATTAATTAAAAATGGTCTTATTAGATAATTTATTCAAGGAATCAAAGGCAATTCTATCAAAAGGTTAGAGTTGCGACAATTTGCGACAATCCGTATTGTCCACAATCCAAGAGCAAAGTCCTGAATCTAAAAACGAGATTTTTCATATTCATTAGTTTGACATGGTAGGATCGATATCCAGTATATATTCTCTTGTCATAAGTATATCTCCACTATATTTTTAAACGTTAAAATGTTGAGGTTGTTCAGCTTTTCCTCTGTAGTAATCAGTTTATTAAGAAATAGATAAATCTGCACTTGCTAAACACGCCATTACGCAAAAACACTCTTTTAACTTCGACTACACGAAAATTCTTTCTACAGAACGAAACAAAAAAAGACTACAGATCTCTGAATGTGTACACATAAACCTAAACAAAAACAATATAAACTACAAAACTGACAAACAAGGCATTTCTCCTATGTACGCTAATATTTTTCAAAAACTCTCCCGACCTCCCACCTAGTATTTTCCCCTGCCCCTTGTGTATCCTTCCATTAACACCTTTCTCTCCTTTCCTGTCATAAAATGTCATAAGATGGCCTTTTGATCCTAACCGACTTTTCTCCCACCACCTGGTTTGTTTTCAGTTTCATTTACTCGAGTAGATTCCTTTCTTCTTAGACCAATCAACATTGGTCTTCCTCTGCCTCCAGGCATTTCCATAGGTATGTAGTATCTTATTTGTTTGTTTTAATTAATTAATGTTACTATTAGCACCTATTTACCTATATAAACTTCAATATAATAGCCTTTTTTCTTCTTTTTGTTATGTTTCTTTTGATTTTCATTCTACTCATTCTATGAATTTAAGACCAAATTGTTCTTTTATAATAAGTTAAGTGTATTTATATTTCTGTTACTTATGTCAATTATAAACTTTTTTTTTTGGTATTAATTTCTGTTTTTCTTGTCATTTTAGCTGACGAAGGCTACCAATGAGTAGTCGAAACGTCCAAAATATAGATTTTTTATTAAAAAAAAAAATCATATTGGGGTTTCTTTAGCCGAATCCCAACCATTCCATCTTTACTTATCAGTATATTTTGTTAGACAAGATGAATACTGTGTCCTTTATGACAGATAAATGAGATTCGCCACTTTCTATGTAAATACGCTCAACGAGTGATGTACGAAAACCACCCAAAACCATCTTGCTCTGAAATAAAATAGAGGAGTACAAACATAAAATAATGCCAACGAACTTATAAAGAAAAATTTAGGTCCATAAAGAAAAGGGGATACATAAAATATGCACCCCCCCCCGTCCTATATGCTTGTGTTTTCTTTCTTTTACATCCTTCGAAGTATATTTCCCGTGTAGGATACATCCTTCAAGAGTCCGGATTTTTATGGAGGCTCCAAGTATCAGGAGCAGATGGCTCGTAAACAAGCTTTGTTTGTCGGTTCCTTTTATTTCTTACACCTCTCCAAGGTGTCATGCCTTGATTTTTGTTCTTTTTTTTTATCCCCGCAATGATAAAAAAAAAAACAACACATGACTTTACGTCTGGATAAAATGGCGTATCTTTCCACCTCCGAAGGATTTCGAGACATTTCTTCCAGTTGGTAAAATCCCGACTCGACTGACGAGACCTGCGTCATCCTAACAGTTAATTAGCTAGTACAATAATACTACATTAAGCAAATGAGATGAAAATAGTAGCCCTTGAGGCAATATGTAATCAAGGGATGGTTGGAATTCGCCTAAGAACAACAATCAGATTTTCTGCATGAAAATTCATTGACATAAAAATTTTAGAGGAATATATTATTTGAATAAAAAAAATACATCATTGTTAAATAATTATTAATAGAGAGGATAAAATAAAGATAAAAAAAGAGGATAACAAATAGGTACTTTAAAACGCACACACACACACACTCACACGTACATACGTACACACGTACATACGTACACACGTACATACGTACACACGTACATACGTACACACGTACATACGTACACACGTACATACGTACACACGTACATACGTACACACGTACATACGTACACACGTACATACGTACATACGTACACATGTATTCGCTAATTTTACTACCCCTTTTCATTTTCATTGTCCAATATCCCTGGAGGTAAAGGACACCATTTCCATTAGCACTTTCCTCCGAAGGAAAGTAGCTATTGAGGTTGCACTCATGACGGAATTTTTGAAAAATTTCTTCGAATCTTTATCGATCCTACCTAGTAGACACCAAAAATGACCCCAGCTAAAATTTATATATATGTGTGTCCGTTAACACGATACAGGCCAGAGTTTTTCTTTTTTCGCCACGAAACTTGGTATATAAACGAAGACAAGGTAAAGTTGGGATTCGGCTAGGAGAAAAACGTCAGACTTTCAGGAAGAAATCTGTATTTGGACGTTTCGGCTGCACATTGGCAGCCTTCTTCAGCACTAGAGAATGCCTAGGGGGGAGGGAGGAAGACCACCTGAATGTGCATTCAACCATGGTTACCTCGAGTTGTCCTCGAGGTCTTCCTCCCTCCCCCCTAGGCATTCTCTAGTGCTGAAGAAGGCTGCCAATGTGCAGCCGAAACGTCCAAATACAGATTTCTTCCTGAAAGTCTGACGTTTTTCTCCTAGCCGAATCCCATCTATACCTTGTCTTCGTATCTCTGTAACGGCTAACTATCTCCATATTCACTTGGTATATAGTATTCCCCCATCAAACGATTTAACGAATTCGTTAACCAACAAAATCGGTCCATCTGAAGGGGGGGTTTACTCTGGGGCCAAAGTAGTTATTTTCCAATAACAGTCGTAATTTTTCTTATATTTCGACGAAACTCGGTATTCGTTCTGGTCAACTAAAGATGAAAATGTGTAGCAAAAATAAACTAAATCGGTTCATTAGGAGGGGGGGGGGGGGTTTACTCCGGACACAAAATAGTAATTTGCTCATACCGGTCGTAATTTCTGCTGTATTGTAACGAAACGCGGTATACGTCCTGGGTACCTAATAAGGAAAAAGTGTTGTAAAAATGAATTAAACGGGTCAATCGGAAGAGGGGATTTACATTGTACTATGTTTGAATCGAATTGAAACCGGTGTTATTTTATTTATCTATATAGGTTATTTTAAGCAAATTATTCAGGAATGCGCTCGACACTACCCAATTCTGAGGAAAGTGCTTAGTTATGCAGCTCCTGCGTGACGGACTTTTTTATTTTTTAAATTGACTCAACAACATGTTCTTAATGTGGATATTTCGATCAATATATGTTATATTTCCACAAATAACGAAGATAAGACAGTGAAAAATAAAATCATGTCCGTTTTTGCATTAATTATTAAAATACACCATATGGAGGACTTGGTTTTCTTTGACTATGATCAATACTTCCAATTACCTATCAATCCCAATAACAATCATTAAAATTTTTCTATAAGTATAGAAGAAACAAATTTTAATACAGTAGAAATTGGATAATTCGAACCCCTAGGGACCGATAAAAAAGTTCGAATTTTCCAAACTTCGTATTACAAAAGTTTGAAAATTAAGGGTTAAAAATTGAACTTCATATTTTCACATTTTTTAATTTGAAAAAAAATGCATTTTATTCAAAGAAAAACATACATATCATAAATTGATGATTACGTACATAAGTAATAAATAATTGATCAAAAAAGGAAAAATAAAAGTCTATTATTTTGAAAAAAAAAAAGTCATTTTCATGGAGAAGAATTTTATGACAAAGCGTTAGGAGGAATTCCAAAGTCCTTGGCAATTCCAGATTTTTTCTTTATTCCTTTTTCGACTTCTTTAATCGCAATGTTCTCTGTCAACGTTAAAGTTTTATAACTCCTAGGCTTCGACATCTTACATCAACAACTCACTGAACTGCACTGGACACCGGAAATTCAAGGTACAAACAATAAATCAGATCTAGGCGCTGATTGACTTAAAATGAAGATCGGAAGGATGGTGGAAGGGAATTATAGGATAAAACCCTTGGAAGAGAGGAAGCGCGACCCACCACTTAACAGAACTCCTAGAGTCCAAGAACTAGACTATGAGACCGCCACGCTTCTTGTACAGGAACCCCTACATCCGTATCTTATTATCCTTCTTACCCGAGGGGAGACTTTTTTTCACAAGATTTAAGATCGACCGCCTCTCTGTCCACTTCCTATTCGAGGTACAGAGTCGTAAAAACTTCGAATTATCCAAAATATTATTCGAATTAACCACGATTTTTTTACATTGTTTATGCCCTAAATTCTAGGGACCGAGAGAAATATTCGAATTAAATACGATTTCGAATTATCGAAGTTCGAATTATCCATGTTCCACTGTAGTTCAAAGTTATGGAAAATTGGCCCTCCAGAACAATTAAAATACATACAAGGGGTACAGATATATTTTTGTCAATAGATCTCTAGTTCAGAGGAATCTCAATTTTTATATTATATGTATTAAAACTAAAATAAACTGTTTTTATATTTCATTGACATGCCTTAAATTAAATTTTTTGTAATATTAAATTATGAACTGTTCTATTTTAGCGCGGTTACTCCCTATCTCCATAGGGAGAACCCGCTTATGAGGTTGACCTCACGACGCAATCCGGAAGTGCCGACTAGAAACTTTCACGTTTCAGACCCTATAGATCACGAAAATATAGGTGGCCCAAATTTGTATGTATATATATATATATATATATATATATATATATATATATATATATTTATAAATATGCTTGTCTGTTCGCGCTCTAGCAAGCTCAAAAATGGTCCGATTTTAACGAAATTTAATACAAAAATCTGTCGTCTAATTTGAAAGGTCAAGTTCGTTAGCCAGCAGAATCCGCCCACTAGAAGATAGTGTTTAGTGCGAAATTCGCGCAAAAAAAAAATCGTAACGCTTACGTTTTTGACTTCATATGCTTACAGGTACTTGTTCTATAGGTTTCTTAACATAAGAAAACAAATGAAACCATTTATAAGGCGATATCTGTAACGTTCCTGAGAAAAGTGGAATCAATGTTTTTGTAAGTCATTATATTTTTGTGAGTACTTAGAATCGCGGGATTCAATTGAAATATTTTCTACAACTTGGAAATTAATCCCAACTAAGATGTTTAAATTTTGGTTATATTTGGAGTTAAGGAAGAATGCGAAAAAAATTATTTTATTTATAGACATGAAAAGTTAACAGTTGGGAAATCGTGCTCAGTGGAAGATGACCATTCGAATGCTTACTAAATTCTCTACAAAATAGGTTCTGAAGCAATATTCGATGGGGCAACGTCAATCAGAGATATAAGCGCTTAAAACGTAAAAAATGTTTGTTTTGTTGTTTTGAAAGGGATTTTCTCTTTGTTTATCTCACTTTTTAATTGTTTTTTTCTTTTTTTAAATTGCATTTATCAGTAAAATTAGAATAGTAGTAAAATAAGCTAAGAAACGGTGAGAGGTGTTGGTAATAATAAGTTTGGAGTGGCTGTGGTAATCAAGATGGCAGTGGCTAATCATGATGACGTATTTTGTTTTGAATTCTGCTGTCTATATAACCTTCCGCATAGCCTCCAACTGAAGTTATCGTTAGTTCTTATTTTAAAGAAAGATTTAACCCACGACAGAATGGAATTCTATTCGCCATGAAGCACATATTTACAGTTGATTATAACAGTAAGAGGAATTTGCTAGTTAAACAAGGAACTTAAAATGACAACGAATTTTTGGTTGTTTAGAATAGAGCCTTCTCAGCAGTAGTCAAAGAGTAAGTAAACTTTCAGTACATAATTGTATTGACTTATACAGATTAAGAATTATCCGCTTCTGTGTAAGATGGCTACTGTCAGTTTCCAGTGATTTGTGATGCTAATCTATTCCATTTCTTCGAGATGTACGTAACCACGCTAAGATGATGCAGTTCCTGCGATTCGGACTTTTTTTAATTGCACTTAAAAGTATAATGAGTATTTTAGTAAAAGAAGGCAAGAAAATAAGAAACATATTTACTTTTTTTAACCATCCACACTCCTTTGAATATTGCCATTTAACTAAATAGGACCATGGTTGCTGCCAGCACATAGGCTAGTGTGTACACTGACAGCCATGGATAGGTCACCAACTAAAGGCCATGGTGTTTGCCGGCTTGATTGTATTTACTCTCCCAGCCTCTGCACTTAGCTCTCAAACTAATCCACCCCTCAACCCGACACCCCATCTCTCGGGACAATATCCATGGACGCCAGGGTGCGAGAGGAGATAAACAATAAAAAGTCCGTCACGCAGGAGCTGCATAACTAAGCACTTTCCTCAGAATTTGGGTAGTGTAGACTGCTTTCCAGAACAATTTGCTTAAAATATCCTACATAAAAAAAATAAAAACATGAATAGATCTCTTTTAAATTTGTAATGAGTAACTGATCAATTATTAATTTGCTTCCAGAGTTATGTTTACACATGGTACCTATTACAGTACGTAATAAATACAAAAAACCTCATATTATCGTATTTTGATATAACGCAGGAACAGGATACAGTCACTTTAGTGGTAGAAAGCGCTCATTGCGGCGGCTTTGTGAACCTAAGTCTGGCGGGCTTTTCTATTGAAATATATTACAAATTAAACCCCCGCTTTCCGATTGACCGATTCAGCTCATTTTTACAACACTTCTTTCTCATGAGTTACCCACGACGTATACCGCGTTTCGTTACAATACAGCAAAAATTACGACCGGTATGAGTATATTAGGAATTTGGGTCCGGAGTAAACCCCTCCTTCTAATGAACCGATTTAGTTTATTTTTATTACACATATTTACCTGTGGATTACCACTACGAATACCGAGTTTCGTCGAAATATACCAAAAATCACGGCTGGTAGTGGCGAATTGGTATTGTGGGTCCGGACTAAACCCCCCCTTCTAATGAACCGATTTAGTTCATTTTTATATCTCACTTTTCTCTCTATATTACCACTATGAATACCACGTTTCGTTGAAATATAACAAATATTACGGCTGACATAGTCATATTAGTGTTTTGGGTTAAAACAATTTGGGGGGGGAACCCCCCCCCCTTCCGGTGGACCGACTTTGGTGGTTAACGAACTCATTCAATCGTTTGCTAATTAAATCCTATATACCAAGTTTCGTGATGAAAAAACAAAAACTCTGGCCGCTATCGTGTTAACAGACATATATATATATATATATATATATATATATATATATATATATATAAATTTTAACGGGGGTCATTTTCGGTGTCTACTAGGTAGGATCGATAAAGATTTGAAGAAATTTTTCAAAAATTCCGTCATCAGTCCAACCCCAATAGCTACTTTCCTTCGGAGGAATGTTCTAATACTCTCCTTCGGAGGAAAGTGCTAAAAAGTAAAATAATTCAAAAATGAGTTAAAAGTTAGTACTGTAACAATTTGTCTACAATCAAGGGTTATTAACTATTATTTAGGTATTTATCTTCCCCTTCTTAGGCTGTGATCACATACGGCTGAGTACCGCGATGAGATTTATAGGAGAGCAAATTCGAAACATGTACATTTTGGTAAAAGTATGTGGAGAGGATAGCTAAGAACCGTTTTTGTTTTGTTTTTTCTATACCAAATAAACTTAATAATAAAATTTAGTTTCATAACAGATATCTTCAATAGCCTAGATGCACCAAGTTCATCATACATTTTGGCAAAAAAGAAAATTCTTTTAACCGCTACATATACACACGAGACTTCCTGGGTAATGGCAATTTTTCAGGAATAAAATAAGTGGCATAAAATATTTTTGGGTGAAAGACAGTATCCCCACCGCTCTAGACGCATATTTGCTTGGGTGAAAGACAGTATCCCCACCGCTCTAGACGCATATTTGCTTGGGTGAAAGACAGTATCCCCACCGCTCTAGACGCATATTTGCTTGGGTGAAAGACAGTATCCCCACCGCTCTAGACGCATATTTGCTTGGGTGAAAGACAGTATCCCCACCGCTCTAGACGCATATTTGCTTGTGTGAAAGACAGTATCCCCACCGCTCTAGACGCATGTTTGCTTGGGTGAAAGACAGAAACCGCTCTAGACGCATATATGTGCGTTCTGGGTTTTCCACTCGCTACAATCGGTTTGACTCACAGTTTTTCCCATTCCGTCTCTCCAATAATGAAAAATGGTCTTCAAGGCATATGATGAAAAACAGTCATGTCCAACTGATGGATGACCATATACGGCAACAGCTTTCTTATCATTCCAAGGACAATATCTTTTTTTTCTGCATAGAATTTATTCTCATTGAAATGATAATAAGCGTCCGGCCTATGAATAAGCCTTCAATTGCTTACATGAAATACAATTTCTGTTATTGGTTTTCTTCGAAAAACAAGAAATATAAGAAAGGAATCACATATTATTAAACAACTTTGGCGCAAGAACAATTATAGTGAAGGGCCGCCGAGATCGGGAGCGCCGCAGAGATATTATCTCACAGTTACAGGTAGATCTAGCTCAGCCTTCAAACTTGTGGAGATGCTCGTCCCGCACGACAGATAGAGCTTTAAGGTTAAGCTCAATAAACTGTACACAATCGTTGAGATTATTTCCAATAATTTTGTTTTCATGATTTAGTTTGGTACATTTTTTTTTTTTTTTTTTTGTATTAGTTCTCTTTTTCTTTTTTATTAATCATAATGTTTAAAAAGTTATTCTTGTGTAATTTTCAAAACTGTATTTTTGTACTAATCAAATTCCAAAGAGATAATTATGGTCATGAGTGATGAGTGATCACTCTTTAATTTTTAGCCATGAGTAAATCACTCATCACTCATTAATCATGAACCACGATTAAAAATTGTTGATGGATTTTTATATTACTTAGAGAAGGTAAAAAAAATATTTTATTACTATAAAAACAAGTTGAGCAAAACATTTTTTTTTCACTTCTGGGACATTCTATTCACACTCGGGTCAAGTTGAGTCACTTTCGGTGCCGAATAATTACTAGCAGGGCACTTCCGGTTTCCTTCCGGTCACTATATTTACTTCTGGGTCACAGAATTCATCCCTGGATTACTTCCGCAACAATTAGCGCTAGCTACGGCAGAGCGCTAATCGCTAATTTAGTAATGAAATATTTAAATGTCTTTGTAGCTAACTAGGAAGGATATTGAAGGTGGTATAAAAAGGGATATTGACAGTAATATTAGAAAGGATATTGAAGCTGGTATTAAAAAGAATATTGACAGTAATATTAGGAAGGATATTGGAGATGGTATTAGGAAGGACATAAAAGGTGGTAATAGGAAGGATATTGAAGGCGGTATTAGGAAGGATATAGAAGGTAGGATTAGGAAGGATATAGAAGGTGGTATTAGGAAGGATATTGGAAGTGGTATTAGGAAGAGTATTGCAGGAGGTATTAGGAAGGGAAGGGAGGTGGCCCTGCGAATTATAGTGCGTCAAAGTTCAAAATTTGTAGATAAATGTTTAAAACGTAGACAAAAAGTAAAGGAATTATAATTTATTCTTGACAAATGAGTGATGAGTAATGATTAAAAGTAATAACTCATTTCTAAAGTGAAGAGTAATGATTAAAAATTTGTTGTATGAGTAATGAGTGATGAGTAATGATTAAATTTTCACTCATTACTTTTACTCGAGTAATTATTCACTGGAGTAATTGCCCAACTCTGGCTAAAACTATGTATCTCTCTGTTTATTTCTAATAGCCAAAGAAAATTTTCCAGCTGTCTTCTATATAGATAGTATTATATTATTATTGGTTACTTCCCATTTATTTATTACCATCTTCCTATGGTAGCGGTTTTAATCTCTTTGAGATAGGAATGGTTCCAGCCTGGCTGAGACCTGGACGCATTCTTAGCTGCTTCATCAGCTTGCTCGTTTCCTCTTACTCCCATGTGCGCTGGCACCCAAATGCTTTTGCTCGCATTCTTTAATAATGTAATTACTTTTTCCGCACAACTCTTTTTCCGAACTACTCCATAAATGCTGGTGTCCCTCAAGGGAGTATTATTGGTCCCCTCCTTTTCCTTCTTTAAACTCCGGATATTCCCACCCACCCCCAAACCTTACTAACCACATATGCTGATGACACAGCCATCCTATCAACTTCCCCTGATCCTTCAGTAGCATCCCAACACCTGCAGGAACATCTTTCCTCCATACAACGTTGGAGTGAAAGGTGGAGAATACAGATCAACACAGAAAAATGTAAACAGGTGACATTCACTCTTAACAGGAGATCATGCCCTCCGGTCTACATTAAAGGCACTCCACTACCAGAATCAAACGAGGTTAGATATCTAGGATTATACCTTGAAAGCCGACTGACATGGAACCCTCACACGAGACTGAAAAGACAAGAACTGAACAAAAGATACGGACTACTTAAACGACTCCTTGTACCTTCATCTAAATTATCGATACAGAACAAACTAACGATATTCAAAACAATCATTCGACCTATATGGACATACAGACTCGAACTCTGGGGATCTACAAAACTATCCAACATCAACAGAATACAGGCATTCCAGTCAAAAGTTCTCCGTAAAATTGTTAACGCCCCTTATTATGTATCCAACAAAACCCTCCACAATGACCTTAACATCCCATTTGTCCTTGATCTTGCTAAAACCCGTTTCCAAAACTGTCCCACCATCCCAATCCCGGAGGTCTATCCTTATCTTCCCATTCCCACCCAGACCATCCTCCCAGGCGGCTTAAGAGACAGTGGCCCCGAGACATTTTACTCACCTGACCTTATCACTTTTTCCGAAAGCCAATATTTCATTACTTCTACGTTACTAAGAATTAGTAAACTACTGAAGGAATCAGGAACTGTTCTTAATTGGGCTACAAACATTAAAACGTGGAAGGCAATATTTTGGAACAGGTAGCTTTGTGGTGCTCGAGGGTTCTATCTTTAGATTTCCAGAAATGTCTCTAATACTCCTGTTAAATGTTTTTATCATTCCTAATGAAAGGTTAAGTGATGTTATTGTCAAAATAATAAATTTCTACCTGAAGCTTACGATTTAAAAGAATCTAACGGACAGACAAATAATGGGTTGGAGTTTTGGTGGAATCGATACAGAATCGTGAATCCATTAGTTTATCCATGGTTAATGGTGACTAAATGCAGAGCTATCCAACGATTACCCCCCCCCCCCATCCCCCCGTAATTATCTCCCCCCAATCCCAGACTGCTTGGCTTCCATTATCTTTTCTCCGAGATACAGCTTTAATCCAACCTCGTATTTTGCAAACTCTTTTTTTTTAAAGGTCGCCGTACAGCTTGACTATGTTTCCAGTGTCCCCTAAATATATAGACTTACATCCGTATGTTTTATATATATATATATATATATATATATATATATATAAACAAACGGATAACAAGTTGACCTCCTGGTGCACTCCGGAACTGCCGACTACAAAATGTCCCATTTCAGCACCCAAGAAATATATAAATATATACACACACACCTACAGTATACTCTCCCTTATCCGGCGTTCTCTTCTCTGTCGCTCTCTCTAATCCGCCGGTCTCCGAGAGGAATGAGTGACGGATCTCGGATCTGACCGGAATTAGACCGGCTCGAAGGTTCCTAGAAAACCTTCCCTTCCTAGCTAGCCAAACATTTGTTCCGTGGTATTTCATCGAATAGAAGTCAAAGAAGGGATATATGTTTCCTTTTAGAGGCAGGAATTTGTGTTTGTACTAAAAAAAAAAAAATTTTCAACTAAGGCACGTTCGGCTGGATTGCCTGATTTTAGCCAGTCTGGGTCGAACATTCATCGCGGGAGGATTGAAGGTTTTTCAAGTAATTATAATAATACATACCATTTTAAATAAGAAAAATACAAAATGGTACATATTATTATATCCCCAAATAATAAGGTTTTTCAAATACCTAAGTAACCGCTTCCAACTGAATTCTCAAATCCGACTGTACACCGGTCCCGACGAAGCCAGATTTCGGAGAGTCTACTGTATATATATATATATATATATATATATATATATATATATATATATATATATATATATATATATATATATTGGTTTGGGTATTCAGATATGACTGATTCAGGTGAACATTTTCCAGACGCTTGACATTCATCAATACTAAGATTTTTAAATTTTGGTGTAGGAAGTATTAGAACAAAAAAATGTATTAACAGACAATTAAAATTTTGGGATGTTTGTATATTTTCTTAAATATCTCGAAAACAGCTGATAACCTCACTTTAAAATAATTGTTTTGTTTTTTGTTTTTTTTTAAATTTCTTTATTTGTTTGAGTTCCGTAACTTTGTCGATGGTCTCTTTTCACAGGTTTATAATATTAAAAATCAGTCCGAGTCCGAAAAAATAATAATAATAAAAATAAATAAATAAAAATAAGTGCCTAGAAATAAATAATATAAATACGTTTGTTTTGAACAAATGTCTATTTTAAGTTTGTTGTTGATTTTAAGACTTAAATTAAGATTCAATTATATTTAAATTTTAAAGTTTTTTGTTTAAATTTGAGAGTAAATGTTGTACTGTAAGATCCTTGTTACAATGTCTGCATCTTGGCCTGTCTGTCTTTTGCATTAGATATCCATGAGTAAATAAGCAGTGACCAATTCTAATCCTGGTTAATACTACTTGTTCCCGTCTTGTGAGGTTTTCGTTCAACCAGGCCTTTGTTGTCTTTTTAATCTGTCTTAAATAGTTTTCAGATTTATTCCATTCTTTTTGCCAGTCGTCCAGTATGATAGTTTGTGCTATGGAGCATAATGTTTTAATTTAATTTAACTGTAAAATAAGTATTTTAGTAAAACAAGCTAAGGAAATGAGTAAAATATCGGTAATAGTGTTTTCCTAGGTGAACGTTGATAGATGAAATAATTTCCGCTTAGGATACTGTTCGTTTCATGTTGTGAAGCTTAAAATCTTCCTTCTGTTCGAGATTGTATTTTATATTTTTCATTAAAGATCAAAACTTACCAATAGATGCTTCTATTTCTTGATATATCAACGGAAACGCGCTAAGATGACGCAGTTCCTGCAAGTTGGACTTTTTTTATTTGTTTGGTCATTTGAAATAAATACACAAAAAAATAAATAATTATTCTCTTCAGTTATACTGTATTTATGTTATGTTTTTTTTGTGCTAAAGAAGACTGCTAAAAATCAAGCAGATTCCCAGCAAGTCTTTGACTTCAGATGTGAGCAATGTTGTAAAATACCCGGGTATTTATTCTTCAGGGTAAATACCCAGGATATATACCCAGGGTAAATACCCAATTTCATAAATACCCGGGTATTTAAGGTATTTAACTAAACCGCGACTTAGTAATCGAATATTGTAAAATGTCATGGATCTTGCCAGTTTAGAGCTATTGCAACACTGAGAAACTATTAAAACAATAATAAATTATAAAATAGGATCACTGAGAGGTTAATAAATAATAAATTATTACCTGAAAATTTGTCATGGACCTTCCGACTACCAATAAAACAAGTCGTTTGCCTAAATTTGATACTACTGTACTGCATTCACAAAAATGTAGCCTCAGCTAAAACTTTGGGCCAGGATTATCTCAATTTCTCAAAACTCAAATTAAGTTATCTACTCATTGATCTTATACTTCCTAATCCTACAGTCCTACCTATCAAGCCGTTCCTTCCAAGTAAGATCTGGTTCCACATTATCTAGTTCCCATCCTATTTCCTCTGGTGTACCACAGGGAAGTATTCTCGGTCCTATCCTTTACCTTCTGTACTCCGCTGACGTTCCTACCCACCCAAATACTCATTTAACGACATATGCTGATGATACAGCCATCTTTTCCTCCTCCCCTGATCCCGAAACAGCTTCCCTTCACCTGCAGGAACATCTAGACTCTGTTGAGGAGTGGTGCAACAGGTGGAAAATCAAGGTGAATCCAGAGAAATGCAGCCAAATAACATTCACTCTCAATAAAAGGACTTGCCCACCAGTTCACATATCCAGTCAAGAACTTCCTTTATCCAACGAAGTGCGCTACCTGGGATTAATACTAGACAGTAGACTCACTTGGAACCCACACACCCGACTGAAAAGACAGGAACTGAACAGGAGATACGGACTTCTTCGACGACTATTGGGACCTTCATCAAAACTATCAATACAGAACAAACTCACTATATACAAAACCATCATGAGACCTATTTGGACGAACGGACTTGAACTGTGGGGAACAACCAAAAGATCAAATATACAAAGAATACAGGCATTCCAATCCAAAGTCCTACGCAAAATAGTTAATGCCCCTTTCTACGTTTCTAATAAAACCCTCCATCATGATCTGAATATCCCCTTCATCCTTGAACTGGCTAAATCCCGATTCCTAACCTTCCACTCCAAACTATCTGCTCATCCCAATCCCAGAGCTCAATCCCTCTCCTCTCAATCCCAACCCGAAAACCCTCCTAGGAGGCTAAAGAGATCTTGGCCTCGTGATCAACTCTGTAATTAAAGCGGTCAACTAGGAAGTGTCAATAATGATTGGCTCTTTCCAAACTTCTATTTTATCTTTGGATTTATTATTCTTATTATTATTACTTTTATTTTATTTTCCTTTTAGCTATGATATATTTATTTATGTACTTATTTATTTTTATTATTTTTATTTTGTTTCTGTAATTCAATTTAGTATGTACTATTTTTTCTTTTTTTCTTTTTTTTTCTGTATTCTCATTATGTGAATTCATAAAAATGGCGTTACTTATCACAATTAACCAATGTGCTATATAATTTGTGCAGATGTTAATAAACGCTTTATTATTAAAAAAAAAAAAAAAAAAAAAAAAAAAAACTCATTGATCAAAACACATGTACCTTTCAAGCCTCTCCACCATAACATGGGACTTATTTTATTATTTTCTTTGTCATTGTCTTCAAGACCTTCCCAAACAAAGGATCTTTGCCATAATCCCTCTCGGTCCCTATAGTCAGCTATGTCTTTCCGAAGATCAACTGATTTTAATCCCATGCTTCTGCCTAACTCACACACAAAACAAATGGAAGAGTTCAAAAAGTCTGCAGAAAGATGTGCGTTCCAACACCAAACTGAATGCGTTTCTCCTATTTAGTTAACACAAGTTTTTCCTCCGTTTTTTGAAGAGAAGATTCTGGGATTCTTGTTGAAGAGTTTTCAGTAATTCTTAAATCTCTTATGAACTGTGTTGATCAAAGGGGCATTTAACTGAATGGCAGTGATAAGTTCAACAATTGGATCAAGGATGTCAACTAGTTCCCCCAACTCGGACTCAAAACACTCTGTCATCAAGAAGCTACCTTTTCATTTTTGGTGAAATTTCCGCTTACTGTAATGTTGTTACTATTGTATGAGCATAATTCCAAATAATATTAACAAGGATCACAAATTTAAACTTAACTTAAAATGGTTTTGAACTATTATAATAAACATTAAAAATGTTTTTGGCCCTTTTTTTAAAATTTAAATAAGTCCTTAATAATTGAATAGGCTTCATTAAAACCTTTTTAAAATTAATTAACCTTCCCCACTGTAAAAGTAATCATGAAAATTCATAGATATACATTAAGTTGTAAATACCCATAAATACCCGGACCGACTTTTAACTTTCTTTAAAATATTACTGGGTAAGTATTAATGTTCATTAGGCTTTTATGATCAAATGGGTAAGTTTCAGTCCTTGTTTGCACCAAAAAATATTCAAAGAAGTTGTATCAATCAAATCAATTTATATTTACCTACCCACTGGGTATTTACCTTCCCTGTGGGTAAATACCCGGGTAAATACCCAATTTATATTTACCTACCCACTGGGTATTTACCCACTCCACATCACTGGATGTGAGCAATATTTTGAAATAAATAAATCCTCATTAAAGCAAAGAACAGATGATTCTTGTTTCATAGCTTTAAAAGGATAGCAATGACTTGTATCCATTTGTACACGGGCTAATTTCTTTATATATTATAGCTGAACCCTTCCCATTTAAAATAAGATGTGTTTCAGCCAGCACACTCCAGTACAACATTTTTATTTTAGAGTACTTTATTTCGAGGGGGTATTTTATTTCAAAGAATGGTTGAAGCACCCAACGGAAGACAAACACTCATACTTCTTTCGTCCAAATTTGATTTGAAAAACCTTACCAGCGACTCTGATAGGAAAATCAGAATGAGGTTGGCTAGCTATGCCTCCAAACTTTTGATAAATGGACTGCTGCGGGAAAATCAAAGCAGTTTTTTTTTTTGTCAAATAACAAAAATTGGTTGGATGAAGAGATAAACTTCGAGGTTCCACGTACTGTGCCCATGGGCGTATATAAGGGAGGGCTGCAGCCCCCCCCCCCCCTCGAAATTGGTAACAATAAATTAAATAAGACCACTTCAGAAAAATAATTTCTTTTGGGTACAATAGGAATGTTTTTGCTTTAATGAGATTATATTTCTTCCGATAATAAAGATATAAATTGGCTGTAAATTATTCATAAATGTTTAAGGAATTGTTAAGTCCTCCCGTTGTTAGATCGTGCTTCGGCATAGAGTAAGGAAATTCCCTGAAAACACGAATACTCCAAGATCGAGCCAATAATGTCGAATGAATCCGAGACAGGTCCCGGGTCGAACGTGACTGGGAATATACCGGGACAGATAGGGGCAAATTGGTTGTGTAAGGACAACGGGAATTTATGAATACAACAATAGGGATTTATACAGATAATGTATTCCTTTTAGAATACTAGTTCAGTATAGAATTACATATACACGACACACTCTCATACATTGAAGGGGACGGTAGGACCAATATTTAACACGTGACATCTACAAACTGAGTGTGGTCCGTGCCCTATGGTATTGGACTTAACCCTTAGCTTACTACGGGCAGTGCGGGCTGACCGACCCTGTAGTACGGCGATCTATCTACCTGGCCGGGCCCTAGTTACGAAGCTATTCTCGCCCTCCTCTCGACCCTTAGGGTACGTTCATGGTGAGGATTCATTCTGCGATGCTACGATAGCTACTCCCATGAGCGCTTCCCCGATGTATTCTACATCGATGGAGGGTGTTCATGCTGACTCACCATTGCATTGGTTCATGCTGGGAGTAAAGTAACCTTCAACAGTGAATTAGCTTTTGTTTATGAAAAAGCTCTGCTTATGTTAGTGAGAAAAAATGAGTCTTTACAATTAGCTCGTGATGTTCCTGACAAAGAAAAAGGGATTGGTTTCTTACTTGGAAAAATTAATGGAATCCTATTAATTTTAGCGAGTTGGATAGACTAGAGTCGCTTAAATTAATATAATTCTATTAATTGCGAGTTGGATTGACTAGAGTTTTCTTTTATCTTCTTGAGCGAGTGGAGCGTAGCGTAGCGAGCGGAAACGCATATCATGTAATGCTTAATAAATGTAAAAGATCCAAAAAAGAGAGAGAAAAGGAATAAAATATGTGTGTTTACAAATATCATTCTTTATGTTATCCTTCATAACCTGCAAAACAGTCAACTTTAATGCTTAATAACTTTTTTCATAGTTGAGAGAATTGATTTTGATCATATTAACCTTTTTATTAATAAATATTACTTGCCATTATCTAATATGAATTATAACCGTAGATAACGAGTCAAGTAGTAAAAGATAACCAGCAAAGAACCTGTAAGCTAATCAGTAAGCTTATCAGCGAGTACGAGTAACTGTTATAAATCACTTAACTAAATAAATACTTCAAAAGTAACTGGATGTAGTCTTCGCAAAAAGACCCAATTTTCTTTCATCTCGACAACGAAATAACCAAAAAAGAATAATCACACAAGATGAAGTAATGAGAGAGGTGACCTGCGCACTAGAGTCCTTTTGAAGGAACCAATCACAGTCAGGCCCACATCGCAGCTTCCCTCCTCACTGCGAGGAGAAAACAAAATATTTGTTCTTCCCCGCGGTCACTGCGCGGGTGCGAGAATAGCATCGGAAGTAAGGATCCTCACTATGAACACTCCCACCTTAATACATGTGTTTGTTTTACATCGGGGCAGCGCTCATCGGAGTAGCTATCGTAGCATCGCAGAATGAATCCTCACCATGAACGTACCCTTAGCTTACTAGGGGTAGTGCGGGCTGACCGACCCTGTAGTACGGCGATCTCTCTACCTGGCCGGGCCCTAGTTACGAAGCTATTCTCGCCCTCCTGTCGACGTCCGTAAAAACGTTCATATAATTTCCTCCCTTAACATTTCTAATCGTAGGAAAACTGCATTTTATTATTCATTTACGTTTACTTTTAGCTCTAAATATTTAGCTTGAATTATATAATTAGATGCTCCAATAAATATTTAGGTTGAATTATATAATTAGATGCTCCAATAAATATTTAGGTTGAATTATATAATTAGATGCTCCAATAAATATTTAGGTTGAATTATATAATTAGATGCTCCAATAAATATTTAGGTTGAATTATATAATTAGATGCTCCAATAAATATTTAGGTTGAATTATATAATTAGATGCTCCAATAAATATTTAGGTTGAATTATATAATTAGATGCTCCAATAAATATTTAGGTTGAATTATATAATTAGATGCTCCAATAAATATTTAGGTTGAATTATATAATTAGATGCTCCAATAAATATTTAGGTTGAATTATATAATTAGATGCTCCAATAAATATTTAGGTTGAATTATATAATTAGATGTTCCAATAAATATTTTTTATCTTCTATATATATAAAAATCACGTGTCTGTCTGTTTTTCTGTTTGTTTGTTCCTTATACAAATCCACACCGTTTGACCGATTTGGACCAAACTTGGCAGACAGGTAGGTCTTGATACGGGAAATCTCCTAGGCTAAGTCAAAAAAATCTACCAGCTGTCTGTCTGTATGTTTGTGCCTTATACAAATCCGCACCGTTCGTCCGATTTTGAATAAACTCGATACCGTCTCCACACCGTTCGTCCGATTTTGACTAAACACGGTACACATGTAGATCATAATCTGGGGAGTGTCGTAGACTAAGTGAAAAACGTCTTATAACTGTCTGTATGTATGTTTGTCCCTTATACAAATCCACACCGTTCGTCCGATTTCGACTAAACTCGGTACACATGTAGATCTTAATCTGGAGAATGTCGTAGGCTAAGTCAAAAACGTCTACCAGCTGTCTGTCTGTATGTTTGTCCCTTATACAAATCCACACCGTTCGTCCGATTTTGACTAAACTCGGTACACATGTAGATTTTAATCTGGGGAGTGTCGTAGGCTGAGTCAAAAACGTGTTATAGCTGTCTGTCTATATGTTTGTCCCTTATACAAATCCACACCGTTCGTCCGATTTCGACTAAACTCGGTACACATGTAGATCTTAATCTGGGGAATGTCGTAGGCTAAGTCAAAAACGTCTACCAGCTGTCTGTCTGTATGTTTGTCCCTTATACAAATCCACACCGTTCGTCCGATTTTGACTAAACTCGGTACACATGTAGATTTTAATCTGGGGAGTGTCGTAGGCTGAGTCAAAAACGTGTTATAGCTGTCTGTCTATATGTTTGTCCCTTATACAAATTCACACCGCTCGTCCGATTTTGACTAAGCTCTGTACATATGTAGATCTTAATCTGGGGAGTGCCGTAGGCTAAGTCAAAAACGTCTACCGGCTGTCTGTCAGTAAGTTAGTACCTCATACAAATCCACGCCGTTCGTCCGATTTTAACTAAACTCGGTACACAGGTAGATTCTAATCTGGAGAGTGCCGTAAGCTAGGCCAAAAACCTCTACCAGCTGTCTGTCTGTATGTTTGTTCCCTATAAAATCAAAACCGTTCTATATGTTTTGATCAAACTGGGCACACAGGTTGGTCTTGATCAGGGGATTGTCATAGGCCAAGTCAAAAACGTCTACCAGCTGCAGTCTGTATGTTTTTTTTTTTTTTTTTAATAAAAATCCACTCCGTTAGACCAAGATTTTCACCAAACTTGGCTTAAATGTATGTCTTGATACGGCGGTGTTATAGGTTAGGTCAAAGTCGTCTAGGACTCAAAGTTGGGAGGTCACGGGTTCGAAACAGTTACAGGTTTGTGTTATTAGATTTTAATAATAGTCTTTTGGTTTCTAATTTTTTTGGGGCTCTTCTATATGCAGAAAGTAGGTGTAGCATGGCACGCCGGGTAACAGCTAGTAGTCTATACTTTTTAGTACGAAAAATATTATTTTTTTATGATATAGATATTAATCAAAGAAGCTAAATAAATAAATAGCCTCATTTTTATTAAAAACAAGAAAAATACATCATCCTTTTCGATTTGGATCGAGTTGGATCTAACACTGGCGATGTTAATTTTTACGATCCCGACCCATGTATCCATAATCCGTAGCTCTCTCTCGACACAAATAGTTAATTTTTCCGGCAACCAGTGGTAAAAGCAATAGCTAAAGCTTCTCTAAATCCTTGCTTAATAGCCCCAAGGTCAAACTCCTGGAAAAGTTAGCCGTAGGAAGCTGGTAAGCGAGAGAGAAGGGTCAGACTGCTGTACAAGTCCTTCGTTCCAGGGGCACGGCAGCTCTCGACTACTGTACAAGTCCTTCGTTCCAGGGGCACGGCAGCTCTCGACTGCTGTACAAGTCCTTCGTTCCAGGGGGACAGCAGCTCTCGACTGCTGTACAAGTCCTTCGTTCCAGGGGCACGGCAAACTTCGACTTCTACAGAAGTCTTTAGTAAGGAAAGGGTTAATTCACCAATATGTGACATATGCGATCATTTACTGACAGGCTGCCAGAATAGTGTTGGGCGATTCTAGAGTATAAATCGATCTTTTGAATTGATTCAAATCGAAATCAACAGGTCGATCCACGAAAAAGACCGGCGACTTTTGATCGATTCAAAAGAACGATTTTCTAGGTTCAGAAGATCGATCTACGATATGGTTCGATTTTACGATTACTTACAAGTACCTCGGAAATTTTTATAGCACTTTTATTTTGATTCGAGTCGATTCACAATCGAGTCTTGATAATATGAAAAATATATTTGTAACCTAAAAGTAAAAATTGACTATTCTTCATAAAAAAAAATATATGTATAATGAAACTATTACTGTTACACCATATTAAAATATATGTGTATTATTACGTATATATAAATAGTAAATGAGAAAAAATTAACTAGAATAATAATAGTAATAAAGAAAAATGGTTATAAAAATTAATAGCACAGATTGAAACCTTATTTTTATTATATTACTTTTTCTCCTCTAATTAAAGACGGAAGGTAGTCCGTACATTCAAACACTTCTAACATATTTAAAATATACACACATTCACTCGAAAGTATAACTATATGCAATTTTTAATGGAAACATTTTATTCTTTATTATTTTATTGTATATAATATTTTTATATATTTTTTTTTACATTTTATTTCTTTCTTTTTTTATTACTTTTTGTTACCTTCGTTTATGTTATAACCAACTGACTATCACTTGACTACCAACTGACTGACATTGATTCTGCCGTTCTTATGAGGTCGTCGCCCTTGTTGCGAAACTCAACAACAATAAATAAATAAATAGTTGAAAAAACGGGAGGTATTGAGTGGTTGTATTGAGTGGTTGTATTGAGTGGATGTATTGAGTGGTTGTATTGAGTGGTTGTATTGAGTGGTTGTATAATGTTATTGTTGT
This sequence comes from Gonocerus acuteangulatus, assembly GCA_946811695.1. Taxonomy (NCBI): domain Eukaryota; kingdom Metazoa; phylum Arthropoda; class Insecta; order Hemiptera; family Coreidae; genus Gonocerus; species Gonocerus acuteangulatus. Next base: position 69,878,628 of record OX328131.1, read on the forward strand.
ATTAGAAGTCTGTTACTGAACATAGGACACTGTTCTGTAAATTTCATTTCAGTTAAATAATAGAAATGAGATTGAGTGGTGAAATTGCATATTTGATATTAAAAAGCCCTTTATTTTTCGGTAGTCATTAAAAAATCGGCCTTTGAAGATCGATTCTTCATACGATTGGCCATTGGAGATCGATTCTTTAAAAAGATTGGCCCCTGGGAATCGTTTGAAAAAATCGATATATCGTTTTAAAAAGATCTATCTTTTAAAACATCACTTCAGATCGTTCATCTGTATGTTCTTAACCTGACACCACAAGAACACAAGTTTATACGAACTTATTATTAATGGGTTTAAGCACCGTTGCTTTTAAACCATGATATTAACGCTGGTATTAAGAGATTTTTTTAGCATAAATATGCTTTAGCGATGACTAAACTGAAAAAAAAAACTTACAAAGAAACGTTATAAAAAAGTATTAAAAAAAAGTGTTCGCTGGTGGGGTGGCCATGTTCGAAAAGGAACAGTTTATGTTCGACAGTAGATTACATTGGTTTGTCGGCTGGAGCTAAAGCATATTTATGTTCCTGAATTTGAGCCCCGACTGAAAAGACGGGAACTGAACAGGAGATACGGACTCTTACGACGACTACTGGGACCTTCATCAAAACTGACAATACACAACAAACTCATTGCTTACAAAACCATAATCCGACCTATTTGGACTTACGGACTTGAACTCTGGGGAACAACTAAAACTTCTAACACAGAGAATACAGGCATCCCAATCCAAAGCCTTTCGCAAAATAGTTAATACTCCTTTCTATGTTTCCAATGAAACATATAATGACTTCAACATCCCTTTCGTTCAAGAACTGGCAAAATACCGCTTCCTAACCTTTCATTCCAAATTGTCCTTCCATCCTAATCCTAGAGCACAAACACTTTCCTCCCAAACTCACCCCAAAAATCCGCCTAGAAGGCTCAAGAGACATTGGCCTCGTGATCAATTAACTGAATAAGGACAAAACATTATTCTAAGTAGGAAGTGCCAGTATTGATTGGCTCCTTCCAAAAGTGTTATTATCTTTATTATTATTGTGTTATTATTTTTATTTTATTTTTCCGTCTTTACTTATTTATTATTTAGTTATTTCCATTTATTTTATTATGATTACCATTTATTCATTTATTTATACTTACCTAAATTTTTTTGATATTTCTTATTATTTATTTATTTTTTATTTTATTTTATTTATTTATTTTTATTTTACTTTGTTGTCAGTTGTATTAATCAATTTTTGTATATATCATTAATCATATTTGTGAGCAAACTTAACCAATGTACTGAAAAATGTACAGATGTTAAATAAACGTATTATAAAAAAAAAAAAAAAAAAAAAAAAAAAAAAAAAAAAAAAAAAAAAAAAAAAAAGAATTTGAGCAGAAGGCTCTAACCGATTAAATTGTTTTTCGTTTACATGCTCACGCAAAATTATAGCACTTTAACACTAAACCACGCTGGTTCACTAATCTGACAAAGTTCAGAAGATACTGTTCCTTGTATAATTGCCAAAGACACTGCGTCAACTAATAATAATTGTAATATATATATATATATATATATATATATATATATATACATATATATATATATATATATACATATATATATATATATACTCTTTAAAATACATATCCTTTTTTTAGGCGTTTCCTCCCTCCCTCCATAGGGAGAAACCCCCCTTATGAGGTGGACATTATGACGCAAGTGCTAACTAGACAATTTCACGTATCAGAAGTTATCACGAAAAGAACAGGGGTTCAAATTTATATATAATCATCACAATATGAAACTATTTATTCTGAATGGATATAAATCCCCAAAATTAATTGAAAGAGTATTTTGAGAAAACCCAAACACTGCGTAGTGATAAATAAATATTGGTTACCCTTCGAAATATTATTCATTGAGAATTGTACAAATAATAAAATATGTATTTATCATTTTTATTATAAATGTGTAGAGTATTTATTTATACAGTATAAATATTTATTCAATTATTTCAGCCTAAGAGAGGATTAATTTTCAATGCTATTCAATCAACACTGATTAATGAAAAGCCATTGATCACCACATGATTAGTGAATACTGAAGATCCGCTGAGCCCGCAATGGTAGGAAAATTGGGTTGTTTGTAACGTTTCGTGCGACACAGACTAAATACGGTAATTACCCCAATAAACAAGCATACAACACGGCAAGGGCTTACCCGTACAAACAACCCCGTTACTCATTTTACTCTCCTAATTAGACTGGAAAATATCATGTATTTACTCAAACAATTTGATGTTGGCTCATGTTATAATTTACCATATCATTGTGGATTTTCATACCGTAAAACAAGATTTTCTCGAACAAAAGGTCGAGAAATAACAAGAAAATTATAATAACATTTTAGTTATAAGTTATGTAAATATATTAACTACATTTCAAAAAGCAAGGCTCTAAATAATGTTTAGCACATAATTCTCAACACAAACCTCCTAACTTTTGTCGTAAGCTCTTTTCAAACTTTTGTTGTATTTAGTACTATAAGTTACTGATAATTGTGAATATATAAATTTGTATTTTTTACTGTATCTTAAAAAAAAAGAGCAAGTCGCCGTCGTTGCGAAGCTCGTAAAATAAATAAATAATAATATAATAACAAGAAAACGTTACATTTTTACAGCTTTTAGTACTTTCTGAAGGAGAGCTATTGAAATTGTAATAGATACAGAATTCCGACAAGCAGAAACGTCGTCATCTTCGCACAGTTTTTTCCTATTAGTAAAGGAATAGAAGCATTTATTGGAAGGTTTTGATCTGTCGTGAAAAATATCAAATCTCGAGGAGAAAATAGATTTAAGACGCCACATCAGGAAACTGACAGTATCATGAGCGATTCCCCTCACCTTTTCAACGTTCGCTCTTGGAAACACTGTTTCACATTTTCTTGCCTTATTTTAGTCAAATACTTGTTTTAATGTTAAATGTAATTAAAATAAGCTACAACCAATTAAAACGTTTGGTAAACAGATAAAAAACCACGCGTAAAAGAGAAGGTCCGTCTCGCAGGATCTGCATCATCTTAGCGCGGTTCCGTTCATATCCCTAGTCTAATTTGGAAAGATTAAAATAGAAGCAGTTATTATTTTGGTTCCACCAGTCTTTTTTTTTAAATTTATTATTATAATGGCGTGTCAACCCTTAAGGTCACTAACGCCATTCCTGTGTGTAGTAAAGTCTTGAAAGGTCATGATTTACAATCTTACCTGGAAGGGTCGGCTAACACTAGAAACTGTCCCGCTAGTAACAAGGTCTTGGAATCCTGAAAATCTATATTTCTAACAATAAATTGTTTTTCTTATTTTTCTTAACCTGTTTTATTGTCAAATACATTATCCAAGTATAAGCAATTATAAAATAACAAGGAATAAAAAACAGATAAAAAGAACAGTTCGAATAAGCGAAATCAATTACTTTAAAGTTTTAAGCTCTTATTTCTCCGATTGGCATCACCTAATCAAAACATTCATTAGAACCTTTTTTTTAGAGCATTTAATAAGCTTTCTAATGGTATTCTTCCGTTTACCAAGATTCTCAACCTTTTTCGAGATATTAAGGAAAGTAAACAAAGTTACTAAAACTTTTTATGTCTGTTAATAAAATATTTTATTCTAACCCTTCCTTAACTCCAAACGTAACCAAAATTTCAACATATTAGTTTTGATGAATGTAGAACATGCAGAAAATGTTTCAACTGAATCCCATGATTCTAAGTACCCAAACCAAAAACGGTATTCAAAAACTATTTTTCCAATTTTCTCCAAAACGGTTAACGTTATCGCCTTGAAAATGGTTTCATTCGTTTTCCTAGCCCAGGAAGCATATAAAACGAGTACTTACAAGCTTATGAACTCAAAAACGTAAGCGTTAAGATTTTTTTTGCGCGAATTTCGCCCCAAACGCCGTCTTGCAGAAGACGGATTTTGCTGGTTAACGAACTTGACCTTTCAAATTAGACGAAAGATTTTTGTACCAAATTTCATCAATATCGGACCATTCGTCTAGGGCCTACAGAGCGAACAGACAAATATATATATATATATATATATATATACAAATTTGAACCATCGTTATTTTCGGTCTCTAGGGGTTCTAAAACGCGAAATTTTCTAGTCGGCACTTCCGGATTGTTTCATTGTATCAACCTTATAAGCGGGGTTCCTCCCTATGGGGGAGGGAGGAACCGCGCTAAAAAACTAGCAATTTCGATGTTTCAAGTCCTTATTTCTCCGATCGACATTGCGCAAACGAAAATTACATCAGATTCTTTTTTGTAGATAATTTAGTAAAATTTTTAACGGCTACCTTCTACTCGCCACGATTTGCAAACAGTTTTCATGATATGTACTGTAGAAAACATACGAAAATCCCAAAACTTTTCATGTTTGCTAATGGAATATTTTATTTCTGGTACTTCACTTGCACCAAACGGAACCAAAATTTATCTATCTTAGATTAGATGGGTGTGAAACGTCTGGAACAAGTTTTAACTGAATCTATCGTTTCCGACTAGGCAAACTGAAAATTAGTTTGGAAAATAATGTCCTGAAGACATTTCAGTGTCAGTATCGGAATCTGAACTGCCATTAGAATAATTTTCTTTTTATTTACGACTTTTTTAGGAAGGGGTTTTAGCGCGGTTCCTCCCTCCCCCATAGGGAGGAACCCCGCTTATAAGGTTGATACAATGAAACAATCCGGACGTGCCGACAAGAAAATTTCGCGTTTCAGAACCCCTAGAGACCGAAAATAACGGTGGTTCAAATTTGTATATATATATATATATATATGTATATATTTATTTATATATATATATATATATATATATATATATATATATATATATATATATATATATATATATATATATTTGTCTGTTCGCTCATTTCTGGCTTCCCTGATGGTCCGATTTTGATGAAATTTGGTACAAAAATCAGTCGTCCAATTTGAAAGGTCAAGTTCGTTAACCAGCAAAATCCGCCCACTGGAAGATGGCGTTTGGGGCGAAATTCGCGCAGAAAAAATCGTAACGCTTACGTTTTTGAGTTCATAAGCTTGTAAGTACTCTTTTTATAGGCTTCTTGGGCTAGGAAAACGAATGAAACCATTTTCAAGGCGATAGCTTTAACCGTTTTCGAGAAAATTGGAAAAATAGTTTTTGAATACCGTTTTTGGTTTGGGTACTTAGAATTACGTGATTCAGTTGAAACTTTATCTGCATGTTTTACTTTCATTAAAACTAATATGTTGAAAGTTTTGTTACGTTTGGAGTTAAGGAAGGGTTAGAATAAAATATTTTATGAACAGACATGAAAAGTTTTGGGAAGTTCGTATACTTTCATTAATATCTCGAACACGGTTGGGAAATCGTGGTAAGTGGATAGAAACTATTTGAAAGCTTACTAAATTCTCTACAAAAAAGAATCTGAAACTATTTTTGATTAGGTTATGTCAATCGGAGAAATAAGTGCTTAAAACTTCAAATACGTCTGTTTTATTCTGATGAACGGGTTTTTGTCGTTCTTGTTGTAATTTTTGTCTCTTTCCCTTCGTTTTTTATTGCTTTTTATTTTTGTAATTTCTTATGTTGCGAAAATTTTGTGTGTAAAACAGGATATGAAAAATGAGGCCAATTTTCTGTTGCTAGAAATAATATAAATTTTGGGAACTTTCATTAATATCTCGAAAACTGTTGAGAATTTTGGTAAACGGAAGAATACCATTAGAAAGCTTATTAAATGCTCTACATAAAAGTTTCTAATGAAAGTTTTGATTAGGCGATGTCAATCGGAGAAATAAGAGCTTAAAGCTTTAAAGTAATTGATTTCGCTTATTCGAAGTGTTCTTTTTGTCTGTGTTTTATTCCTTGTTATTTTTTAATTGCTTATAGTTGGATAATGTATTCGAAAATAAAACAGGTTAAGTAAAATAAGAAAAACAATTTATTGTTAGAAATATAGAGTTCAAAGATTCCAAGACCTTGTAACTAGCGGGACGGTTTCTATTGTTGCCGACCCATCCAGGTAAGATTGTAAATCCTACCTTTCAAGACTGGTGGAACCAAAATATAACTGTCAGGGTTCGGTCACTGCTACTTAATAAAACTACATTTTATCGTAAAAATGGTTTTATTGTGCCGACGTTTCGGCTTGAACTTCAAGCCTTCATCAGGGCTGTAAATACAAGTAGGACAAATTTAACATTAATATATGCACATATCTATGTAAATATACCTAACATATATATATATATATATATATATATATATATATATATATATACATATATATATATATACATATATAATATATATATATTTATATATATATATATATATATATATATATATATATATATATATATATATATGCATATACACATACACATATACACGCACACATATGTACATATATATGCCCACATACATACACATATGGGGTATGTATTATTAAGTAGCAGTGACCTAACCCGGACAATCCCTACCTTGCATCATCAACGGTCAACGATCTCCTCTCAACAAAATAATAACTGCTTCTATTTTAATCTTTCAAAATTAGACTAGGGATAAGAACGGAACCGCGCTAAGATGAGGCAGTTCCTGCGAGTCGGACTTTTTTATTTGTATGTGGTGTTCTACGTTTACTGTGTTGCGTTGGTTTTTTTTTTGTTTTTTTTTTTTTTTTTTCCACCGTCAATAATTCGCTTGTCAGGAATATCCGTCAGGATACGAGGTTTCCCTTTAGGCCGGCCCCTATTTGACATTTTCCTTGCCTCCGCTTTTTGATGAGGTCTTACAACTTCAAATGGAACGATAAGGGGCGATAGGTCGGAACTGCTACACTGAGGATTAATAAAGTCAGTGTGAACTTATTTAATTTATTATTTTTAAAATTCTTGAACAATTGAAGCAACCAATATCAATTTTAAAGAAAATTGTAGCAGAAGAACATAAAAGTTGAATTATGTAAAAATTACTCGGGTGTGCTGTACCTTTGACCTGGTCAAAGGTACAACAACTAGTCGTGGTCAGAGGTACAACACACTGGTAGTACATATTAAAAAGCGTGCTAAAAATTTTGGGGTTAAGATAAATCATTTTCAGAAGCTACACCATGTTTCTTATTGTATTAGCTACTTTGTCAAATGATTTCCATCTAAAAAGTCTGAATACAAAAAATATGATGAGGCAAAACGTCATCAATAAATAACTAACATTTTTATGATAGAAATGTATAAGTATTTTTTGCAAGAATCCTCTTTGACTAGAATAATCCAAAGTAGGTTTTAGAAGCCCTCTAGTGAAGGAGCTAAACACTGATTACACCAAAATTTATAAAATGTTTCTACGTGCCGCCGCAGCCTCGGTGGTCAAAGGTACAATATGGTCAGAGGTACAACATCTTCCCCTATATTTATATATATATATTGCCGTCTTTTGGGGCTTTCCTACAAGCAAGGTCATGTGTTTTTGATCTGCCGTTACTTAATCTATAAATAGATTTGATCTTTAAGTAATTAAGCTTGATGGTTTAACCTTTAAGTCGGACTTTGCGCAAAGAAGCGTCGGACTTATCTTTCCTCATTGACCTCAAAAACTTCCGGATGAATCACTCTTTGCACTTCATTGTGAGCGAATTATTTCTTAATCTTATTAAGGAAGTTTCTCGTTAATTGTCAAAGTTCATCCGGATATACAAAATGTTTTCTCTCTTTGTAGATTATTGTTAAACTTATCTATTAATCACATCTCCTTTAAGAATATTTCTGTTGAAAGTAAAAAGTTTTGAAACATTTCTTCTAATGCTCATTGGTTCTTCTCAATCATTAATAATAATTTTTTTTTTTTAAATGGCCAGGTTGAGTATACCGGTTCTCAAAGATAACCGAAGTTAAGCAACGGTGGCCCTGGTCAGTAACTGAATAAGTAAATGTTGTTGACATTTTAAAAAGGTGGCAATCGTAGATATCCCAGCGCTAAAAGGTGGCAATCGTAAATATCCCAGCACTAAAAGGTGGCAATCGTACATATCCCAGCGCTAAAAGGTGGCAATCGTAGATATCCCAGCGCTAAAAGGTGGCAATCGTAGATATCCCAGCGCTAAAAGCCCAGTTGTTCCACACTTTCAAAACAGAACAAAACTCTAATTTACAAACTATGCATTCGACCAATACTCACCTATGCTTGTCCAGTCTGGAGCTACACTTCCAATTACAATTATAAAAAAATTCAAATAATTCAAAATAAATGCCTCCGAATAATAACTAACCAACGGATTTATACAAAAATTAATAAACTTCATTCGCTAGCTAATATTATAAGCTTAAAAACCTTTATTCGTAACCTGGCCAAAAAGTTCTTTTTTTATAGATGCAAATTAAATAAAAATAATTTAATTAAGATTTTAGGAAATAATAATAAAAATTCATTAAAAAGATATGTCCATAAAAGGCCGAAACACATATTCTTGAAATATTTATAACTTGTAATCTGTATGTTTATCTGTTTATCATATTTTATTTTGTATGTAACATATTTTCCATCTCGCAGCATATTTTTTATGTATTGTACTAGAGTTAACATATCTTATGGTGTTATTCTTTAAATTAGTTATGCATAGGTTTTATTTCATTTTGTTTTTCCTTTATTGCAAAATTGTGAGCTAAATATTGTTACAACATAGAATAATTCTTAACAAAAAGTGTATCTGGTATCCGGAACAGATTGTTGTATTCTTTTAAATAAATAAATAAAAATTAAAAAAAAAAAAAAAAAAAAAAAAAAAAAAAAAAAAAAAAAAAAAAAAAAAAAAACTCAGTTGTCACTTCGGGAAAAATAAAATGCTAGCAGTTATTTTATTAATAATAAATTATCAATAAGTTATTTTATTTATTTCATCGTTCTTCGTTCCGTGGGTGTTAAACACATTGAGGTAAGTCATCTAAGAAACCAGGAATATATTTTAAATTAACTTATTTAAATCCACTATTTATTCAAGAAAAATTTGCTACACTGAACCATTCAGATTCTGACGGCCATTTTGAATCGACAGCCATTTTGAATAATTTCTCAAATTTATTTTTTGATGTTCTTGATAATTAAAATAACTCGAACTCATTGATGACTTCATTGATAAGAGCTATCTACTCGCAGGTTGTGGTGTTGGCCTCTGTTGGCTGTTTTATGAATTGCTGTGGTGCTGGCCTCTGTTGGCTGTTTCACAAATTAACAAATTCACAACGTTTGACCGATTTTGACGTAACATAGTACACAGGTAGATCTTGATACGGGGAGAGTAACAGGCAGAAAGTAGGTGTAGCATGGCACACTGGGGAACAGCTAGTTAATCATAATCCATATGACGTACCTATTATTTATCATTGATAATAAACAGTTAAGGACCTGAGGATTCGTCTAGTATGATCGGAACTGTAAAAATCCGGTTTTTACTATTACCACATATCGTCGATACAAAAGCAAACTAACGAATATGAAAATCAACACTTTTCAGAGTGGAAAAGTATTAATTCATAACTTTTTTTGGGACAGTCAAATATTCTGCAGATTTGACCTTTTGATAGTGGAATACTTTCCCTTTAATAGAGTGAAGTCAGATTGAAGAATTTGCCGTAAATAAGTCCAGCAGAAATTATTAAAGATGGACAATGAAAGATGCATTTTTTCATATTCGTTAGTTTGCTTTTGTATGGACGATATGTTGAACTTCGATTCCGTTTTCCTCAAAAGATTGAGTATGTTACTTAGACCCCTTGACCTCTGGGGCCCACTAATATAATTAATATGAAGTTATTTAAGGGATAAGACTGTATTTTATTAGCCTGCCTTCAAGACCTTCATATGAGATATTATAATCCTGTACTCTATAGATAAGTAAAGATCTGTCTATATACTGGCTACCTTCGGCGAGAAGTTCACACATTTTGTAAGGAATGTTAAAGTGACTCCGTTCTATTCTGTCCGTGATTATATGTTTTATTGTCAGTTATATAAATTAAGCTCCATTGAATATCATAAATATTGAAATGATAGTGAAAGGTTCAATTGCCCGTTTTGGGCGTAAACAGTTTTTAGTAGCTCCTGATGAGAACTTAAAACTATGAAACTAGTAGAGCTGTTAAAAATAATCCATATTTATTAATCATGTGTATTAATATTTTCAGCTTCCGCCTGATATATAATGAAAACGCTTGTATATTGACAGTTTATTTAAGCGTTTTCAATATATAAATACTTCAAGTGAAAGATAAGTGATACTTTCCTTGAAGGAAACCTTAAAAATATCTCCGTAATATCATGCTTTCCCTCTATCCAATCCGAGCATCGCTTTAAGCAGCCTTCAAACCTCAAAGGTCAAAGTGCCATTTTCATTTCATAGTGTTCTCTCAAGGTTTTGCTTTTTTACCAATATGTCCTCCTGAATAAGTGTTTTCAATAAGATACATCCAATTCGGCGTAAGTGCTATAGGAGTCACTTATGTATTATCCGTAGAAGTAACAAAGCTTAATATATACAAACGAAGATAAAATTAATAAAATATACAATATCCTGTAATGGTGTAAACATAGGAGAAACCATAAATGACATTCACTCGCGCCTTACACAACATAAACGAACTATCTCTAACAAAGAAATAGATAAATCTGCACTTGCTAAACACGCCATTACGCAAAAGCACTCTTTTAACATCGACGACACGAAAATTCTTTCTACAGAACGAAACAAAAAAAGACTACAGATCTCTGAATGCATACACATAAACCTAAACAAAAACAATATAAACTACAAAACTGACAAACAAGGCATTTCTCCTAGGTACGCTAATATTTTTCAAAAACTCTCCCGACCTCCCACCTAGTATTTTCCCCTGCCCCTTGTGTATCCTTCCATTAACACCTTTCCTGTCATAAAATGTCATAAACTGGCCTTTGATCCTTACCGACCTTTCTCCCACCACCTGGTTTGTTTTCAGTTTCATTTATCCGAGTAGATTAGACACTTCCACTATGGTGACTTAACTGTCAACATTGGTCTTCCTCTGTCTCCAGGAATTTCCATAGGTATGTAGTATCTTATTTGTTTGTTATAATTAATTAATGTTACTATTAGCACCTATTTACCTATATAAACTTCAATATAATAGCCTTTTTTTTCTTCTTTTTGTTATGTTTCTTTTGATTTTCATTCTACTCATTCTATGAATTTAAGACCAAATTGTACTTTTATAATAAGTTAAGTGTATTTATATTTCTGTTACTTATGTCAATTATAAACTTTTTTTTTGTTGTATTATTTTCTGTTTTTCTTGTCATTTTAGCTGACGAAGGCTACCAATGAGTAGCCGAAACGTCCAAAATATAGATTTTTAATTAAAAAAAATCATATTGAGGTTTCTTTAGCCGAATCCCAACCATTCCATCTTTACTCATAAAAAAAAAATTTTGCATAACGAAGCCCAATTTCCCAACAGGTTGGTATAGTACTCCCCATTTCTGGAAGAATCTTAAGATAAGATTTTTAAAATAACCTACATAAATAGAAAATAATTATACAACGAATTTTAGACTTGTAATCAGCTGTCCCAGGCGTTAATATCCCAATTGCTGATACGCCATTAAAAAATAAAGAACAAACAAACAACAGCTGTCTCAACTATAAATATCGTATTTTATTTTCTTCTGTAATAAACCACTACTTCTAATGAATTGATCTACGATATGGATCTATTTTCGATATAGATCGATCTTCGATATGCGTCGATTTCACGATTACTTGCAATTACCAACGAAATTCATATTTCATTTCGATTCGAATCAACTATCATTCGATAATCGCCCATCTCTACTACGAATCGATCTAAATAAGTCGATTTGAATCAACTATCATTCGATAATCGCCCATCTCTACTACGAATCGATCAAAATAAGTCGATTTGAATCAACTATCATTCGTTAATCGCCCAACTCTACTACGAATCGATCTAACCGCCGTTAATTTTAAACTATCGTTATTGCGTGATTTATCTGTTTATTTTCTTTATTTGTAAAATCCCACCGCTGATTTTTCGGCCTCTGGGATCCTTCACACGAGTACTTTGGTCAAATGGCCAACTAAAATAAAGACATCATTCGGAATATTAAAACGCGGTAAAAAAAAATGAAAAAAAGAATATTTTGTTGAGAGGAGATGGTTGACCGCCAACGATCTCCTCTCAATTAATTACACGAAGAAAAGGGGCAACAACAACAAAATGGGGTCTCCCGTGGTCTAATGGCTAGCGCTTTGGATTCATAAGCGGGAGATGGTGGGTTCGATTCCCAACCTCCGGCAGGAATTTTATCATCCCACGGCTCGCTGGTAAAATTCCTCGCTGCACCCTGGATGTCGGCGATAATGACCTAGATGTAGATGCGCCGTAAAAAAAAAACAAAAACAACAAACTGGACACTACTACAGCGAGGATGACTACCAGACTCCAAGCCCGACTAGCCATGCAGACCTCGCTCCAAGCTCAACACAGTAGAACCGCCAGATCTCCTGCCAACTCCTCCGCAGATTCTCTCACCACATCCATCGCTTCAGGACCTGACCCCACCTTACAACAGAGGAATCTTCAAGCTTCTCAACAAACCGAGGTAGATCATTCCTTTAGCTCCATCAAAGCGAAATTCCCTACCTGTAAATTTCTCATCAACAAAATATCCCGGCTTACTCAGGCAAACACGATTGCTCGGGAACAGAGAATTTTCCATCTCAAATGCCGCAGCAAAAATGTTTTCCCCACTTTTATCGAAAATTGTTTGAACAAAATCTCCCTCCCGCCACGGTACTCTGAAAAATTAGATGAGGCCAAATATCAATTTAAAAAATCAATTTTGAATTTAAAAATAAAATAAATTAATAGTAACATTCACTCTTCGGACTTAAAATTAGAAAACCTCCACCACTCACTCCGGGAAAATATCGATGAAGGAGATTATAGCTCGTCTGTTTCCATCATGGAAACAACCAAAGATTGTACAAAAAAAACAAAAAAAGCTCACCCTTAAATCCAAATTTGATGCAAAGGCTTGAAGTTCAAGCCGAAACGTCGGCACAATAAAACCATTTTTATGATAAAATGTAGTTTTATTAAGTAGGAGTGACCGAACCCCGACAATCCCTACCATAAAAACATAGAAGATGATTTGTACAGCCCTGATGAAGGCTTGAAGTTCAAGCCGAAACGTCGGCACAATAAAACCATTTTTATGATAAAATGTAGTTTTATTAAGTAGCAGTGACCGAACCCCGACAATCCCTACCTTGAAAAAAAGAATAGATTTACCTATCCTTCAGAAATAATATTTCTGATATTTTTCGTTTATTGCCAGTATCTCCATTTTAATATAAAAGGAGGTATTTTTTTAAAAAACAATCCTGTTTTGTCTTGATTGAAAGCGTCATATAACTTGAATAAATGCAAAATAATATACCACGTACCAATATGATTAATGTAGTAACGCCTAATTTATCATATGTTTATATATTTACTATCTTAATATATTTACAATGTGTTTATTTGTTTTAATAAACCTCCGTATATAGTTTTATTTTCCAAAAAACACTTGTTCTGGATGAAGAACGTTCGGAACACAAGTCGATATTTGGATTTAGCCGAAGAATATTAAGTGCTGTACAGATGGACGGAAAAGTTTAATTCCGCATGTGCGATAGTTTTAGGGAAATATTACCGATGGTTAACCGTTTTTCAAATTCCAATATCAAGGACCAATAATGCACGAATTATGTCTAGTTTAAGACTAGGGAAGGCTTTGAGTGGTCAGGCTTGGGAGATAATGTTTAATATTTATCAATAAAAGCAAAAGCTCAGGGAAAAAAACGTGGTAAAAATGAAGTTTCACGCCCTCAAAACCGATTTCTTTCAAATTTTGTACAATAAAGTATTTTGATGCACTAAACACGAATACGTTAAAAAAAACCTTCGCATTAAACTAGGAAAGAAGTTATTAAGCACTAAAGTTAATAGAATAATTAATAAAATTCTATTAATTTTAGCGAGTTGGATTGACTGGGGTTTTGTTATCTAGCGCCCTTAAGCGACAGGTGACGGGGTGAGGATGCCCTTAAAATTAACAACATTTTTGAATAAATGGTTTCTGAACATTTCAAATGAGAGTTCTCTGTTTCCCAATGTTACATATCTGCGCATGCGCGTGTTTACAAATACGCTGTTGACGCCTAGTTTTATAACAATCCTAACAGTGAACTTTAGTGCTTAATATTATATTCTATTAATTTTAGCGAGTTGGATTGACTGGGGTTTTGTTATCTTCTTGTGCGAGCGTAGCGAGCCGAAACGCGTAGCATGTATGCCTTAAAGTCATGTATGCCTTAAAGTCGTCACAAATTTAGTTGTTTACATCAGCTCTCATAATCCGCATAACAGTGAACTTTAGTGCTTAATAACTTCTTTCCTAGTTAAATGCGAAGGTTTTTTTTAACGTATTCGTGTTTAGTGCATCAAAATACGTTATTGTACAAAATTTGAGAGAAATCGGTTTTAAGAGCGTGAAACTTCATTTTTACCAAAAACGTTCTAAACCTTACAGTAATAAGGGAGATGGAGATAGCCGTTGCAGTGATACGAAGACAAGGTTTGGTTAGGATTCGGCTAGGAGAACAAAACGTCAGATCTTCAGGAAGAAATCTGTATAGGACGTTTCGGCTGCACTTTGGCAGCCTTCTTCAGCTAAAAAAATATAAAACTTATAAAGTAAAAAAACAGGCAGAAATGTGCGTATATATAAATTATGACAATAAATTTGAACCAATCTTATTTTTAAACAATGAAAATTCGTTAGATAGGTAGTTCGAAAGTAAACAACATGTAGAAAGAAATAAGTAAACAGTACAAAACTAACATTATTAAACATTTTTTATATTATGAGAAAATCAATCTATTCTATAAGTGAATACAATTTATAATAATAATATACAGATACGCACCACTAGAGAATGCCTAGGGGGCAGGGAGGAAGACCTCGAAGACAGGTAGGTAACCATGGTTGAATGTAGGAGGGACAGCTACTACCCTGGGGGTTTTATAGTTATTACTGGGGGAGGGGAGGAAGAGGCGGTAAGTCGGCAAAGATGAAACAAATGAATTACTAGGTTGTAAAAGCGGGCTGTAAAAGGTGTTAAGGATTTTTGGACACACAAGTAGAAAAATTGTCTGGAGCCTGGGAACAAGATTGGTTCAAATTAATTGTCATAATGTATATACTACGCACATTCATAAACTGGCCTTTGATCCTTACCGACCTTTCTCCCACCACCTGGTTTGTTTTCAGTTTCATTTACCCGAGTAGATTCCTTTCTTCTTAGACCAATGTTGACTTAACTGTCAACATTGGTCTTCCTCTGTCTCCAGGCATTTCCATAGGTATATAGTATCTTGTTTCTTTGTTATAATTAATAAGTGTTACTATTAGCACCTATTTACTTATATAAACTTCAATATAATAGCCTTTTTTCTTCTATTTTTGTTATGTTTCTTTTGATTTTCATTCTACTCATTCTAAGAACTCATTCTAAGAATTTAAGACCAAATTGTTCTTTTATAATAAGTTAAGTGTATTTATAGTTCTGTTACTTATCTCAATTATAAACTTTTTTCGGTGTTAATTTCTGTTTTTCTTGTCATTTTAGCTGACGAAGGCTACCAATGAGTAGCCGAAACGTCCAAAATGTAGAGTTTTTTAACAAAAATCGTATTAAGGTTTCTTTAGCCGAATCCCAACCATTCCATCTTTACTTATCACCTCGACGGCTAACTATCTAATCATCATATAAGTTGTATATTTTTTTTAGCTGAAGAAGGCTGCCAAAGTGCAGCCGAAACGTCCAATACAGATTTCTTCCTGAAGGTATGACGTTTTTTTCTCCTAGCCGAATCCCAACCATACCTTGTCTTCATATTACAGTAATAAGGTTATACCAGAGAGAGTTTTTAGCGTCAATTTTCTGCACCGGTAATATAGGCCACGCCCTTTTCCCTCCAACTCACCATCTATATGAACTGGTAACGTTGTAGTTTAAATTGTATTTAGCCTTAGCTTCAGCTAAGTATTGACACTCATTAAACGCTATCCCTCTTGCCAGTATTCTAAATGTCTTTCCGGCTTCTAAACGAGACATGATTAATTTTTAGCGCGTCTTTCATTAACGTGGGAATATGCAAATGGCTGAGCCGTCGGTAATATTTCACTCACGCAATTTGGCGCAGGCGGAATCGAACTTTTCCATCTAACCTTAACGGTTATAGTCTGCTCTAAATGTTTGATTAATGCAGACAATAATACACTGACCCCACAATGCTTGTGTATTACAGCACTTAAGTGTTGTATGGATGACTGACAACGAGAATGGACGCAGACCAACTACTTCTAATAAGACCCTCTGTCAAGGGTTGACATCACAATCAAAATACCTTTTCATGCCTTAGGATTGGACATTCATCCCTAATGCGTTCCTATTTAATAGGGAGAAAGGAATGACCTGTTACTCAGAGTCTAAAGTACAGCTAAATGTTTAACACTTACCATGGGCGTATATAGAAAATAATTTCGGGGGGGGCTGAGACCATTTCCGGGGCATAGAATACTAAATATTTAGTGCTTGGAATAGTTTTAGGCAACTAAAACGCGTAAAATAAAATATTTTTTATGAACAAAGTGATCTTATTTAATTTATTTTTAAGGGTTTTACGACAAGTTTTTACAACCCCAAACCAAAATTTCGGGGGGGGGGGGGTTGCAGCCCCCTCAGCCTCCCCCTCCTATACGCCCATGACACTCACTGACAGCACGAAACGTGAAAAATTGTTTTTTGTTTATTATTTATTTTATTTAACAATATTAAAGTTTGTTAAAGGTTTTTTTATAATCAAATTTTTAAGTATTTAAGAGGGTTTTGAATTTTTAATTGGTTTTAAAGAGAGCATTGACAACTAGACAACATGCGGTGCTAGGACGATAACAGAACAGCTGTTAGCGTACTGTATCTATGGTGGCAGACCTTAAATTACTAGAAATAAACTATGATTTTGTCCCTCATAGAGTTTTCGCTATGACTGGTGATGGTCCATCCGAGGTAATAATATCCCGAACCCTTGCACAGCCTCCTCGCCCATCAGCATCTTCTTGGTATTGCTCGCAAATATAATGGGTGTTTCGAAATGACATCTGGGAAACATAATTTTTTAAATTTTAACGTCCATTTATTTTTGACAACGAATTTTAGCCTGTACTGTTTAAACTCCTGCTACCTATAGATAACGGGTAATCTATAGGTTACATGTTTCTTGACATTGGTCCGGAGCAACGCACATGCATTGTTTTCCACCCTACCATGCTATAGGCTAAATATGTTTAATTATTTTAATTTTGTTACAAATAATACTTTTGTATCATCTACTTAAAATATAATTGATAAAATAAGCTTTACCTAATTACGACTTATTCCCTGTTTTGACCCCTCAATAGGCCATTGTTCCATTTGGGAACGTACAAAAAAACACATTACTAAGAATTTTTATTTTTGTAACTGAAATGTTTTAATACAAAATAAGAAAGCAAATCTTAAAATTTCTATTGGAACTTGGTGCGGACTGTAAAACGTTAACAATAGAGTGACGGGATGAAAAACTGGTGACAAAACTCCACTGTGTTTTTTCTTTCTTTGATGTTTAAAGGCCATTCAACCACTATTGGGTCATTTATGCCTCATGGTCGGTCCGTTGGTAGCATCGAAGGCAAAGATAAAGCCCGACGGTCAGCGGGAGGCGGACCTAGCCAAGATCGATGCCTGCCAGGTATATGATAGAAGATGTGCTTGCTGGTGCCAGGGCAACCAAACCATATTTAAAAAAAAAAAAAAAAAAAAAAAAAAAATCAGTCGCGTTACAGGCCACAAGGGCCCAGAGGGGCAGATACTGTAGAGGTATCTGATTCTTGACCATACGGCACACTAGGGAGATAGTGTGGTCAACACTATTGCTCCGGCCGCCTGATTTGCCCCTTGGCAGCTTCGACTGCTAGAGTTATTAGCACCCAAGGTACCCATTATTAATTAAATTAATTAAAGGCTGGGTGAGCCTAGGGACGATCTGGGACCCCAAATCCAACCCTCGAACGGCAGCACTAGAAGAAAAAATCTTTAGTGCGCGCTCGGGTTTTGAACCTGGTCCTCCAGTTCATTAGTCGAGTGCTCTACCACTGAGCTAACCTTATTTTAAAAAAAATAAATAAAAAAAAGCAGAATGTTTTCGACGTCACTATCTCAACGTGAGTGTCCTGCTACAGCTCCGAGAGATACAACCGGGCCTTCTTCCTATCTACCAGACTTCAAATGTGCACGCATAATATAAGGCAGTCCTATCTACACCTTACCCCGCAGTGCTTAACTTGTATCACTCGCGCTCTTTTTTGTTCAGCTCATCTTTTATTTGATTTTTGCTTCTAAGTTTTCTTGATTAGGAAAAAACGGGCCTAATTCAGACTACACAGCACAGTCGGACTTCCAATTAAAGTAGGAACACTGATGATGAGGTGGTGAACCTTGGAAACGTTATCAACAAATCCATACTGTGAAACTTTTTTGATGGAAAGTGAGTATGATAAAACCTTCACCAGCCAACCAGCTCCAATTGGAGTTTTATTCTGAAAATTCATCCAAGAGCATTGGCCCCGGATGACCCGACACCGGAAAAGAACTGAGGCCGAACCCGGAATAAATCCCTATAAGTAGTTAAGTAAAAGTTTTCGGGTAGATAAAGGGGGAGGGATAATTATCGGGTTAAACCCGTTAAAATGAGGAATGACCTCCGGAAAGAACTTGCCGATAATGGAGTTAATAGAGTTCTTCCGTGAGCAACAAGTAGTCTTTAGTGCAGAGTCACGTCGCTAATCAAAATTACTAGAGGAGCAAGTTTCTGCGCATGCCATTTATCTTATTTTCATTAGCCAAAAGGTTTGGGCCTCATTTTGACAAGGTTCATATTTTCTTAACGAAACTAGGCGGATTTTGACAAGACATCAATACAAGACTACATACAAACAAACTAACTCAAGTACTAACAGGACATGGTGGTGTGAAACAATACTTATACAGATTTAGACTCACACAGGACAATAAATGCAAATGTGACGGACAGACAATACAAGACTACATACAAACACACTAACTCAAGTACTAACAGGACATGGTGGTGTGAAACAATACTTATACAGAAATAGACTCACACAGGACAATAAATGCAAATGTGACGGACAGACAATACAAGACTACATACAAACAAACTAACTCAAGTACTAACAGGACATGATGGTGTGAAACAATACTTATACAGATTTAGACTCACACAGGACAATAAATGCAAATGTGACGGACAGACAATACAAGACTACATACAAACAAACTAACTCAAGTTCTAACAGGACATGGTGGTGTGAAACAATACTTATACAGATTTATACTCACACAGGACAATAAATGCAAATGTGACGGACAGACAATACAAGACTACATACAAACAAACTAACTCAAGTTCTAACAGGACATGGTGGTGTGAAACAATACTTATACAGATTTAGACTCACACAGGACAATAAATGCAAATGTGACGGACAGACAATACAAGACTACATACAAACAAACTAACTCATGTACTAACAGGACATGGTGGTGTGAAACAATACTTATACAGATTTATACTCACACAGGACAATAAATGCAAATGTGACGGACAGACAATACAAGACTACATACAAACAAACTAACTCAAGTACTAACAGGACATGGTGGTGTGAAACAATACTTATACAGATTTAGACTCACACAGGACAATAAATGCAAATGTGACGGACAGACAATACAAGACTACATACAAACAAACTAACTCAAGTACTAACAGGACATGGTGGTGTGAAACAATACTTATACAGATTTAGACTCACACAGGACAATAAATGCAAATGTGACGGACAGACAATACAAGACTACATACAAACAAACTAACTCAAGTACTAACAGGACATGGTGGTGTGAAAAAATACTTATACAGATTTAGGATCACACAGGACAATAAATGCAAATGTGACGGACAGACAATACAAGACTACATACAAACAAACTAACTCAAGTACTAACAGGACATGGTGGTGTGAAACAATACTTATACAGATTTAGACTCACACAGGACAATAAATGCAAATGTGACGGACAGACAATACAAGACTACGACCATATAATATACAACTGCCCACTTCTAGATGGTCCAAGAATAAAATTAATTAAACATGTCGTTCTGGGGACATATGGCCAGGTAATAAGCACCAACTGATAAAGAAATATTTTGAATACTTTAATGGATTTGTTGAGAGAATTCAATCCGACCATCTTCATTAACTTCAATCCACTTCAACGGACATTTTATTTTCTTTTTTAATGATTTCTTTCTTTCTTTACTTATTCATTTTCATTTCTTTTAACTTATTTATTTCATTTACTTAATTTATAATATGAATTGTTAATACTTTTTTTATTAATATTATTAATATCATTATTATTATTTATAATTTTTACATTGTTACTAGTTTCCTTATTGTTTTTATTATTATTATAGTTGCTATCATTTCTCTACCTTAATTGTATTATTGTCATACTTTTAAAATTCAGAAAAAATGTAATTATAAAATAATATATATTACTTTAATTATAATGCAGGCAGTATCGACAGATGGCACCTGCAGAACGTAAATAAAGTCCCACAGTATAGGGTTACTATATTGTGGAAAAAAAAAAAAAAAAAAAAGACATCAATACAAACATTGTAGTCTGCAGGTATTGACTGTGTCAACAATTATTTCACCGACGCACAGTGGAACAAATGACCGATATAGGAGAGCAAAATTCCTATCACTCATGGTCACTTTTGTAATCGAATGAAACTCTAAAAGTCCGTCACGCAGGAGCTGCATAACTAAGCACTTTCCTTATAATTTGGGTTGTGTAGTCTGGTTTCCAGAACGATTTGCTTAAAATATCCTACATCAATAAAATAAAAACATGAATAGTTCTCTTTTAATTTTGTAATGAGTAACTGTTCAATTATTAATTTGCTTCCAGAGTTATGTTTACTACACTACTTAATAAATACTAAAAACTTCATATTACTTTAACCTTGCGAACCTACGTCTGGCAAGCTAATTCTATTGAAATATATTACAAATTAAACCCCCCTTTCCGATTGACCGATTTAGCTCATTTTTACAACACTTTTTTCCCATGAGTTACCCAAGACGTATACCGCGTTTCGTTACAATACAGCAGAAATTACGACCGGTATGAGTACATTAGTAATTTGGGTCCGGAGTAAACCCCCCTCCTCCTAATTAACCGATTTAGTTTATTTTTACAACACATTTGTACCTGCAGATTACCACTACCGAGTTTCGTCGAAATATAACAAAAATCACGGCTGGTAGTGGCAAATTGGTATTGTGGGTCCGAAGTAACCCCCCCCCCTCCTAATGAACCGATTTAGTTTATTTTTACATCTTACTTTTCTCTCTAGATTACCACTACGAATACCAAGTTTCGTCGAAATATAACAAAAATCACGGCTGGTAGTGGCGAATTGGTATTGTGGGTCCGAATTAACCCCCCCCCCCCCCTTCTAATGAACCGATTTAGTTTATTTTTACATCTCACTTTTATCTTTAGATTACCACTACGAATACCAAGTTTCGTTGAAATATAACCAATATTACGGCTGGCATGGTCAAATTAGTGTTTTGGGTTCGGATTAAACCCCCCCGTCCGGTGGACCGATTTTGGTGGTTAACGAACTCGTTCAATCGTTTGCTAATTGAATGCTATATATCAAGTTTCGTGACCAAAAAACAAAAACTCTGGCCGCTATCGTGTTAACAGACATATATGTATATATATATATATATATATATATATAAATTTTAACGGGGGTCATTTTCGGTGTCTACTAGGTAGGATCGATAAAGATTCGAAGACATTTTTCAAAAATTCCGTCATGAGTCCAACCTCAATAGCTACTTTCCTTCGGAGGAAAGTGCTAACATATTGAAAACCGCCAGCATTTTTTTCTGACAAATTAAGTTTTGCCCGCCAAACGTCAGACATCTCTTTTTGTGGAATCACGCATGTACCTAAAAATCGATGTTGCTTAAAAAGTTGGATAAGGTTTGTTACAAAATAATTATGCATTAACTCCCATTATTCCAGAGTACATGTTGTGTTTGAATTCGTACTTAATCTAGCCTAATCTTTCAAGTTATGTACACTTCTTTACTTTTAAATTTAGGGCGTGCAATGGATGTACTATTTTCTTATCCTTAAATATCTAATTATTATTTAAATAGTAAAAATAATATTAACACTTACTATTTAAATCGATGCTCATGCTTGGAGATGAACTGTTTAGAAGCTTATTAATAAACTAGACTTATTTGTTGCGAAAAATGTCGACTCTGACCTCTTTGCTTGTCAACAGAGAGCTTACTGTTTTTGAACCCCAAGACACTTGGGTTTATATTGCTAATAGCATTCATCTCTAAATGTGACATTTATTTTTTGACTTTTGCTCTTATAAACATGGGCGTATATAGAAAATAATTTCGGGAGGGGCTGGGAAAATGTCGGGGGGGGGGGGCTGAGACCATTTCCGGGGTATGGAATACTAAAAATTTAGAGCTTGGAATAGTTTTAGGCAACTAAAACGCTATTACACGTAAAATAAAATATGTTTTATGAAATAAGTGATCTTATTTAATTTATTTTTAAGGGTTTTACGACAAGTTTTTAACATCAAATCAAAATTTCGGGAGGGGCTGCAGCCCCCTCAGCCCCCCCTTATATACGCCCATGCTCTTAAATCAGTCATTTGCCCCACTGTGCAACGTTTCGCTTGTCATGCTGCCAGCTTCCTCGGGGTTAAGCCAGAGAATAAGGATGTTCTTATGGTTGAACCGAGCGTAAAGTATAAGTTTTCATACAGTTCCGTAGGCGTATCCCACGGAACGGATCGCTCGAAATCTAAATCATTCTGTGACTAATCTCACGGAATCAGATGAAATCAGAAACTTATACCGATTGAACCAGACGAACATCTTCATTGTGAAACGGCGGCGAAGATGGTAGTCACCGACTGTCGGTCAAAACCAGAACACCATAATGTGTGTGATAAATTGGACCTTGGAAGCCTACAAATTAAAAATGCATAAATAATTTTTACGTGTAAGCCTGTTTCTTTTTTATTTCATAAAAGTAATGAAATTCCAGTACTTTAAAGGTTTAAGAAGGAAATAAGTTAGCCTCACACGGTTTAATGTGTAAGCCGAGAATATATCCAGTGCGTGAAAATATAACAAAAAATTGAATATTTGGTATTTTATTTCTGTTAGCCTCTCAGGGAAAAGAATTATGAGTAAATTCATGCCTTTTAGGTCTTCAAATTGCGCTTTTAATCCCTCCATTATGGTAATATAGGGGAGGAAAATCACTTTTTGAAGAAAAAATATTCTACTGAATTATTTGCGTTGTACAGGGCTTTGTAATGGGCCACCTGTTGTATACATAGCAATTTCTTTGGGTTATTAATTCTGCTTGTCAGCTTTTACAAGTTCACTCAGCTATTATATCAAACATATTTTAGAATGTTTCTTCTTGAATTCGGTAACATTTAAAAGTATTTTATTGTTTTTACCATTACTTATATGTATAAAATTGTTGACAGCCAACGGCCATAGCCACGTTGAATACACCGGTTCCCATAGATCACCGAAGTTAAGCAAGGTCGGGCGTGGTCAGTACCTGAATGGGTGACCGACCACGTGCTGTTGGCATTATAAAAGGGCGGCAACCTATAGATAGCCCGGCGCTAATGGCCAAGATGTAGATGCGCCGTAAAAAAAAAAAAAAAAAAAAAAAAAAAAAAATTGTTGACAATGTTGACGTCAGGATCTAGGTTCTTCAAGGTGGAAATTCTTGGGACCAAAAGAGAGAGACTATCGTCGTGGTATTTGCGGGTCAATTCTTTCATGTAATAAGAAGAGGAGCAACTCCCAGCTTACAATGGAGCAAAATGCTTCGAATGCACCAAGGGCATTTTTCAGGACTTCAGGTCTGTAAAGTCTGAAGCTATCTGATGTGTTCATCGCGTTGGTTCCACAGCACACATGAAAGGCGTAAGTCAGTATTGGGAGGATTATGGTCTTCTAAAGTAGTGTGACTAGTAAAGGTCGGAGTGATTTTTTTTCTGTTCATCAGTGGGTAAAATGTTGAAGTCTAGTGTGTGCTTGTCGTAATTATTTGTTAAAGTGTAGTTCCCAAATAAGTTCCGTAACGAAATGTAACACTCACCCTGGTCCTCCAGACACCAATAAACTGAAAGTCCATCCAATCGGATTTCAGGGATGCCTTCGTTCGAGAACTTCCTTCCGATGTGAAAATACTTTGGCCTCAGTTTTGGTCCAATTAAGGACCAGCCGCAATTTCCTGGCGACGTCAGTCAAGGTTTATTTGACCGAATAAGACGAGAGTGTCATCCGAAAATGTTGGACCCTGACCTAAGGAATCGTCTTCAGGCATGTCCAAAACGAAGAGGAGATATAAGAAGGAGACTAAATAATAGATTCTTGTGAAAATCCACCTTTTACTGGGAAAAACCTCCTTCCGGTAGACAAATTCTAAAGGTATACGAACGTGAACTTTTAAATCACACAAATTATTTTATGCCAAATTTCATAATAATCGGTCCATTTTTGAGGCAGCCGGAGAGCGAACAGACAAATATATACGTATATGTATATTTAAATATGATGATATCTATGATTTTATCAAAAAACTAGGTTCCGCTAAACGAAATCTGCTAGTTAACAAACTTGAAATTTCGAATGAAAAAAAAAAAGTATTTTTCTAACATTTATTATAAAAATAGGTTCACTTTTGAGCCACCTTGGGAACAAAAAGACAGTATGTGTGTATATATATATATATATATATATATATATATATATATGTATATATATATATATATATAGGTACAGGGTGTCCCAGTCTTAAACCGACAGATTTCACCGAAGTCAAAATGTCCTTTGGCGATTTTCTCGTTCTCGCTCCATTTTCGAGAAAAACGCAAAAACGTGTTTTTTCGACAAATCCCGATTTATCGCTCTGAGTGTCTTAGCTTTTGTTTTTTTAAGACAGGTACACCTTGTATATGCATATATATACATATATATATATATATATATATATATATATATATATATATATATATATAAATATATACACAGGCCCTGTCTTAAAAAAAAACAAATATATATATATATATATATATATATATATATATATATATATACACATATAGCTGGAGGAAAGAGGGAAAAGCGCAAAAAATCCTGAATAAAAATTACAATCATTCTACAGAAAATGTCATTTCTTCAGGTGTAAGAATGAACACAAATCGGAATAAAAGAAATACAATGAAGTATGTGAAAGATAAGAAGAAAAAAAACTTCTTGAAGGTTGCGGGAGATGGAAGAAGGATGGAATGTGACGTAGATAAATGGACGCCGCCCCTTCTAGACAGGGTGAATTACTTAGACGCCCCCCCCCTCTCGCAGAATCACCAGAAAATAGAAAGAAACATTTACAATTTATTACATTCCTACAATTTACAAAACAAAATTACCCCGGCCGGCTTTTATTTAACTTTCGGGGGTAATTTCTAAGTACATAAATAGCAGGTTCTTGTTTATTTATGCACTCTGTTAATTCTACTTCAGCCTGTTGCCTCCTTCCTGGAATCCGCTAAAGATGTTGATATATATATACAGTGGAACATGGATAATTCGAACCTCGATAATGCGAAATCGTGGTTAATTCGAATATTTCTCTCTGTCCCTAGAATTTAGGACATAAACAATGTAAAAAAATCTTGGTTAATTCGAATAAAATTTTGGATAATTCGAATTTTTTACGAGTCATTACCTCCAATGGGAAGTGTTCCATCTTAAATCTTGTGAAAATATTCTCCCCTGGGGTAAGAAGGATAGTAAGATACGGATGTAGGGGTTCCACGACAAGAAGCACGGCGGTGTCATAGTCTAGTTCTTGGACTCTAGGAGTTCTGCAAAGTGTTGGGTCGCGCTTCCTCCCTTCCAGGGGTTGTTATAGTCACAGGTGCATACACCATCCTGTCGTTTTTAAACTCCCTTCCATCTTCATTTCTTATTCAGTCGTAAGTCAGTCAGCGCCTAGATCTGTTGTATTATTTGTTCCTTGAATTTCTTGTGTACAGCGCAGTTCAGTGAGTTGTTGATTTAAGATGTCGAAGCCTAGAAGTTATAAAACTTAAACGTTGTCAGAGAAAATAGCTGCAATTAAAGAAGTTGAAAATGGAATACAGAAAAAATCTGAAATTGCCAAGGACTTTGGAATTCCTCCTAACACTTTATCAACTTACCTGAAAAATAAAGAAAAAATTCTTGCCCATGAAAATGACTTTTTTCAAAATAATAGACTTTTATTTTTACTTTTTTGATAAATTATTTAATACTTATGTACGTAGTCATCAATTTATGAAATGTTTGTTATTGTTTAAATAAAATGTATGTATTTTTTTAAATTAAAATATGTGAAAATATGAAATTCGATTTTTTACCCCTTTATTTTCAAAAAACCTTTGTAATTCGAACTTTTTTATCGGTCCCTAGGGGTTCGAATTATCCAAGTTCTACTGTGTGTATATATATATATATATATATATATATATATATATATATATATATATATATATATATATATATATATAGTAGAGCCCCGCTTATCCGAAAATTGTTTGCCTAATCTTAAAAGCACAAGCCCTAGGACTAGGAAAAAAACATTTTATAAAATCTCTGAAGTGGAAAAAATAAAGAAAGCAAGTTTTTGTTAATTTATGTCATACATTTAACATACTGGGTAGTCCCGAAGGAAATCGCCATACTTGAGGGGTGTGTACTCCGACTAAAGTGTAGTTGAATGCCACCAACTAATTTTTGCTTGAATTATTTCCCTAGATATATGTAGGCGTTTCCCTGTGTTTTTGTCTGGACGCCTACATTTTTTGTGCTATTTGTTGTTCACGCCATAAAAAAAAAAAAAAATTTAATTCTGATAAAATTTTAAAATTATGCACCAAATGTACTAAAAGATCTCATTTAACTTGCGCAAAAATGTCTCAAAATAAATTCACAGCAGCCACCCAAACAATTAACTTATCACGAATTAAAGGTCTTTTATTTTTAATGTTCCACTGTTAGGTAAATGGGACTCTCAGATAAGTTGCATTTTTCATTACCATGGATAATTTGTTAGTAAGTGTTGAAGATTGTGGTAACATTTTGGTTTTTAAATAGTTTTTTTTTTTTTTTTTTTCATTTATTTATTCAGAATTTAAAACACTGTAAAAATACATTACTAGTAAAATGATGCTTGTAAATATATCCTGAAGCTCGTGAGTAGACAAGCCGCACAGTTGCTGTACCCACAAGGTAGAGTGTAACACTAATAACTACTCCTGGAGCAGGTCTCTAGGCCAGTTACGCTTCAGACGGTTAGTTAATTTTTTTTTTTTTTTTTTTTAATAATAAAGCGTTTATTAACATCTGCACAAATTATATAGCACATTGGTTAATTGTGATAAGTAACGCCATGGTTAGTTAATAGTTAATCATTATAAGCCAAAATGTTGTGCTTATTATTTTTTTTTGTTTTAATTGACCACAATTTACCCAGGCAAAGCATTCTTCTCCGCCCTTCAATATTTGCTAATAAATTATCCATGTTAATGAAATAATGCAACTTTTCTGAGAGTCCCATCTACCTAATAGTGTAATTTAAAAAAAAAAAAAAAAAAAAAAAAAAAAGAAACTTTATTTCGTGATAAGTTAGGATGCGTTTACATCTGACACTTCTCGCAGGAAATATATGTCAGGTGTCGGATAGATATTCTCTTGAAGGTTTACATACTGACAGAAATAGCTAGACATTTATGTCATGGATATGTATAGGACAGTTCTGGATTTGTTCTAATTTGCGATAAATTCACCAAAAGCACAAATAATCAGTGTTTACATCTGTTGGTATAGAAGTGTCGACAATACAGCTAGTAGCCAAGATATTTATCTCTGAAATTAAATTCTTCTCGTAAAAATCTGTGTTTACACCTGGTGGTATAGATGTGTCGACACTTATAGTCCGTGATAGAAATATATATCTCAGACATAAATTGCTCATGGTTTACACTAGTCCCAATTTCTGTCTGATATAAATTTCCTGCAATAACTAGCAAGTGTAAACCCACCCTTATTTGTTTGGGTGGCTGCTGTGAATTTAGTTCGAGACATTTTTGCACAAGGTACATGTGATCTTATAGGAAATTTTAGGTATATTTTGAAAATATCACCAAAATTCTATTTTCTCTATGACGTGAGCTACAAATAGCACAAAAATTGTCAGAAACTAGCGTTTAGACAAATATATATATATAGGGAAATAATGCTCCTTGGTGGCATTGAACTAAACTTTAATCGGAGTGCACGCCCACCCCTCAAGTATGGCGATTTCCTTCGGGGCCACCCTGTATTTATGAAACTTTTAATGTTTCAATTTCGGTTTCTAAGTAAGTATAGCCTCACTTCAAACTGAAAAAAGTTTTAATTTACCATTAAGTAAGAGATGAAGTCAGTAATTTTCTTCCCACGTAACGAACTGAAACGGTTTGAAGAAGCAATGTTTTGTGAATTGCACGTACCCCCGACATATTAGGGATATTATAATCAACAACCACTCTGATACAGGAAGATACTATTATAATTCTCTAGTTAAGAAAAGATCTAATGCCCAAACCTCTGAAATTAGAGTGAAGTGCACAAGAGACATCAGTGCGGGATAAACATTAATTGTTAAAAGGGCCAGTGTTAAAGGAAAATATTATTTTTCCGAATAACACTGACCAACAATGAAAAAGTTTCGGGCTTTAAAATACCCATTTATTATGTATTTTCACCCCCTGAGTTCAAAAATCACCTCGAAAATGACCAATTAGCTCTTGTTTTCAAGATACAGTAACATGTCACTTTTTACAGGCTCTAGTTTCACTTTGTTGAGAAATTTAGTTTTTTGATGTTGGTAGACCTGTTAACTGACAAAAACAAAAGTTGTAGAGCTATTTTGAGGTTATATATATGAAAGAGACTTATGAAAACATGAATGCCCTCCTCCACTCAATCAAATATGCTGAACACAAGAGGAAAATCTGGTGATCTAAAGGTTATCGCTATACTTTTAGGAATGCAAGTGGGTTATACTAAATACTGCTGCTTTTATGTATGTGGGACAGTAGGGATAGGAGTTCACATTACATTCAAACAGACTGGCCTGCAAGAAATCTTGGCCCTAGTGAAAATAATGTTGTTGCCCTGCCTCTCGTAGACCCGACTTCTTCCACCATATCCCGATTTCTTCCACCACTAGATATAAAACTCGGTTTGATGAAAAACTTTGTCAAAGGCATTTCAAGAGGGAAGGGCCTTTAGAAATAGGAGGGAAAAATTTGCTTTCTTAAGTGATGCAAAAGTTAAGGAAGGTGTTTTTGTTGGTCCACACAAATTCGGGAGCTTCTGAAGGATCCTGCGTTTGACAGAATTTTTGAGGGGAAAGAAAAGGAAGCTTGGAATGCGTTGAAGGGAGTTATTAAAGGTTTTTTGGGGAAGAAAAGAGAAGATAACTATGTTCAGTTGGTGAGGATACTTCTACAAAAATATCATGAACTTGGATGCAACATGTCTCTCACAATTCATTTTCTCCACTCTCATCTAGACCCCCTCCTAGTTGTGGTTCGGTGAGTGATGAACACGGTGAGAGATTCCATCAGGATATTTCTGTAATGGAACAAAGATATCAGGTCCGTTGGAAAGAATCAATGCTTGGAGATTACTGTTGGTGAGAGTGTAGCGATGCTCAACAACTCACCTACAAGAGACAGGCATGAAATCCACATGATGGTAATAATATCCAACCTACCAAGTATTCTCCCATTAATTTTCAACTACTATTTAATAAATCCAACTTAATTTATAATATTGATAAACTTATGGTTTAAAATTTATAGATTTGCCTCAATTTGTTAACGTTATATATTTTGACCCATGGTGTATCACAGAAACTAGAGCTAATAAAATTTTTTCATTGTCATTTTCGTTCTTTTCAACCCAAAATTAGTAAGATTTGACTCATGATGTGAAGGAAACATTACAAAAATATTTTTTTGTTGGCCAGTGTAACCAACAATGGGAAGACATTGGCACTTTTAAAAATTATTTTTATCCCACCCTGATGTCACTCATGCAGTACACTCTAATTTCCGAGGTTTGGACATTAGCCCCTTTTGTTTTAAGGTACAGAATTATAATACTAACTTCTACAAATATTTAATCTGCATCCCAGGCGGTAGGTATCGAAAATCTTTATAGAATTAAAAAAAAAAAAAAAAAAAAAAAAAAAAAAAAAAAAAAAGTCTGCGAAATTACGAGGGGGAATAGGAAATAATTTGTCAAAGAGTTACGACTTCTCGTAAAAGTTTAAATCAATTTTTATGTTTCCAGCACGCCAATGGAGGAGGGCGCGAGGTTTGATGTGCGACCCCAAGGTTTTGCAAACACTCCGTATCGATCGGCGACAATTATCCTTGGTTTATTGATTCCTTCAATTATAAGTTACTATAGTTCATTTTATATATATATATATATAAATATATATATATATATATATATATATATATATATATATATATATATATATATATATATATATTAGCTGTTCCGCGGCGTGCCATGCTACACCTACTTTCTGCTAGACCTGGCAATAATTTAATTTAATTGAAATAATATTTTCGAAATAAATCATGAAATAACCTTAACAGATTATTTCGGAAATAATTTATTTTATCATTTTATTTTAATATTATTTCTGAAATATTTATTTGCGAAATGATTATTTGATCAAATAATATATTCTGATATCTTAATTTATGCGAGAATTTCATCTAAATACATGTTTTCCTGTCAAGCCTCATTGAGCTGAAGTAGACAAAAATGATTTTAAAGTCTGAGTTGCTGAAACTTCATTTAAATTATTTATGTAATAATATATATATATATATATATATATATATATTATTACATACATATTATTATATATATATATATATATATATATTTATTTATATAAATAAACATACATTTTGTTTATATTATATGGATATTTTTTTGCAAACATTCCGGCGACAATTATTCTTGGTTTATTGATTCCTTCAATTATAATTTACTATTGTTCATTTAAAAAAAATATATATATATATATATATATATATATATATATACACTCTAAACAAACATATGGGGTCTTTTTGCGAAGATCACATCCAGTTACTTTTGAAGTAGCAGTAGTGATTGTATCAATGATTTAGCGCATGCGCATAACTCCTTTGCCTTCCTATTGGCGGATTCTGATGACCAATTGCATTCGTTCTTGCTGGGAGTAAAGTAACCTTCAACAGTGAATTAGCTTTTGTTTATGAAAAAGCTCTGCTTATGTTAGTGAGAAAAATGAGTCTTTTACAATTAGTTCGCGATGTTCCTGACAAAGTAAAAGGGATTGGTTTCTTACTGGGAAAAATTAATGGAATCCTATTAATTTTAGCGAGTTGGATGGACTAGAGTCGCTACAATTAATATAATTCTATTAATTGCGAGTTGGATTGACTAGGGTTTTGATATATTCCCGAGCGAGCGGAAACGCATAGCATGTAATGCTTAATAAAGCTAATATATATATAAAAAAAGAGAGAGAGAAAAGTAATAAAATATGTTTGTTTACAAATAACGTTGTTTGTTATCCTTCATAACCTGCAAAACAGTCAACTTTAATGCTTAATAACTTATTTCATAGGTGAGAGAATTGATTTTGATAATATTAACCTTTTTATTAATAAATATTGCTTGCCATTTTCTAATAAGAAATTATAACCGTAGATAACGAGTCAGGTAGTAATAGATAACCAGCAAAGAACCTATAAGCTAATCAGTAAGCTTATCAGCAAGTACGAGTAACTGTTATAAATCACTACTGCTACTTCAAAAGTAACTGAATGTGGTTTTCGCAAACATACATTTTGTTTATATTATATGGATATTTTTTTGCAAACATTCCGGCGACAATTATTCTTAGTTTATTGATTCCTTCAATTATAATTTACTATTGTTCATTTAATATATATATATATATATATATATATATCTCTAAACAAACATATGATATACTCAGCAGGATTATACGATACGATAGTGCCATGGACAGATCTTTATCGAACCAAAAATGGCTCCCGTTAAAATGTATAGTATATATATATATATATATATATATATATATATATTTGTGTGTTTGCGTGTGTATTAACGCGATACGACGTCTGTTTTCTTACCAAACAATTGAGTTCGTTAACCACCTAAATCGGCCCACAGGGAGAGGGCTTACCCGAAAGTACCTAAAGTAGTTATTTGCCAATACCGACCGTAATTTGTGTTTTATTGCAACGAAAATCGGTATTCGTTGTGGTAATCTTAATAGAAAATATAAGATTAGTTGTGAGGGGGGAGGGGGAGGGGGTTACTCCGGACCCAAATTACCCCCATATTGATAATTCAACCCCTCTTTGATTGGCAAAAAATAATCGGGGAGAAACGTGATTTGTGGGTGGTTTTCATGATAATATCAGCTGTCCGCTCCCATGCGTTACATCGATTTTTCCAACCGGTTTTGAAAAATATATCAGCTTTGCTGAAAATCACATGGAATAATCTAGTTTCTGCCATTTTTCTTGAAAACTGTTATAGATATGCCGATGAAAATGGTTTCATTACATCCCTCACATCCAGTCGTCTATATATATATATATATATATATATATATATATATATATATATATATATATATATACACATATACATATACATATATATATATATATATATATATATATATATATATATATATATATATATATATATATTGGGATTATTCCACATAAGGAGAGCGATTGAACTTGAATTCACAATTTCTCTTGGATGTTTTTTCACTGTTTTTCTTCCAAAAACTCTTCATCCTCTCGTCTTCCTTCTTTCGTTCATGTGTACATTTTTTCCCCAGGTCGCCGCGACGCTCTTTCATTTAACTTTAGATTTGTGATTTTATTCCGACACTCAGTGCGGTCTTCGAGATTCTCTATGTTGATCTGTTGTAGGTCTCTCATTTTCTAATCGGAACTTCAGAATAATGTTATGAAATCAATCTCACTGCGAGGTTCCTTTTTCTATGGAGGGAGAGAAGAAACGCGTTACAATGAGGGTTAACATTTTATGAACATATCAATGGAAGGAATCCATCGAGTCTGACAAGCGAATGTACGGAACTGCAATGATGATGGTTTGAAGAAATATTTTAAAAATTCTGCTTTCAGTGCAACCCAATAGTTATTCAAATAATTTATAACCAAAATCATCAAGTGATAATTCAACCCCTCTCCGATTGGGTAAAAGTAATCGGGGAGTGACGTGGTTTGTGGGCGGTTTTCACGATAATCTTGCCACGCCCCATATCAGCTGGCCGCTCCCATGACAACCAATCAACCTTCGCTCGACCAGAAACAAGATTCTGATTGCTCATATTGACAAGGAATTGGTTTCGCGATGACGTATCGATTCTCGGCCTTAACGAAGGGGCGACATCGATAGAAGGACCCATTAATCGACTTTATGCTTTCTCTCAAGTAAACATGAACAGATTCATATTTTCTTTAACTTCAATTATATGACTTCACATATATTTCATTCACTCCATCAACGGTACTTACGTACTTGTTACACCGGTGTCGAGAAGTGGGTCTCGTTCAGGGATCCGAATCATGAAATAATATCACAATTGAAGTTGTGGCAATATGGCGACCGAAATACCATTTATTAATATTAATTATAATAATGAATTAATATTATCAACGACTAATGTTTTATAACCTAAGAACCCAGTAGCACTTAAGTTAATGGAATAATTGCTGCGAGTTTTCACTCGCTACGCTCGCTCAAGGTTATATCGAAACTCTAGTCAATCCAACTTTTGGTACTTACGTATTAGCGTCAAAGCAGGTTAAAGAGCCGGGTATCAGAGAACTGGATCTACACCATGTCAGAGATCTGGATCAAGGAGTCAAATCAGATTTCGCCAATATGGCGACGGGATTATCAACGATTTAGGTTAACTAGAGTTTTGATATAACATTTAGCTAGCGAAAACGCGTAGCACTTATATTAATAGCATAATTGCTACGCATTTCCGCTCGCTACAGGTTATATCTAAACTCTAGTCAATCCAACTCGTTGATAATATAGATCAAGGATGGTTTTTCGCTAGATAATGGACTGATAAACAATTTAGCATTGCTTCGAAACAGTAGCTTTCACCCTAGCTATTCTGATGTTGCTATCTCGCACAGAAACAAAAAAAAACAACAACAATTGTGTGGGTAAATAAAGCACAAATGAATTGCGTTGAAAAGACGAAGGGAACAAGATGGCTACTATAAACACAACAGATGATGATATCTCTGATAGGGATTGACCAATAGAAATGCGTTATCCATGATCCAGATCTCTGAACGATACCCGCCTCTTTAACCTGCTTTGACGCTAATACGTAAGTACCCAACTTTTTGATAATATTAATAAATTGTCTTTCCGTCGCCATATTACCACAACGACTTCTCATTTCATGATCCAGATCACTGAACGAGACCCACTTCTCTCTAACCCGGTGAACCTAATTAGTACGAAAATTTCTGCCGCCGCGGTAGAGGGACTCGAACCCCTGTCTCCCGCCTGAGAATCTACGGCGTTACCTAGTCATTAAACCCTGGGAAACCCGCCAAACATACTTTTATTTTATCTTGTAATAAGTAATATAAATAAAAGCTCTTGATAAGTAGATCTGCAAGAAACCATCGATTAACCGGGGAACGTTCCAGAAAAAAATTAACAAAAAATATTAGTTAAAATCGTAAGGTAAAGTTAACTAACATAGATGTTTTTGCACGTAAATATAATGCCAATTGGCAAAGATAATCTTGTAAAATATAGCATACACTCTTCTCCACATCCAACTCGAAACAGATGCGCCCTGGACTACCTTAAGACTGTGAATGCCCGAGCGGATCCGAGAGAAAGGGGTAGGGGAAGATTTTAATAAACCCGAGGTTCTGCATATTATATTTTTTTCCCCGTCCGGCTAGGTTATTCGACCCCTTAGGCGGCCATTAAATTTACATATAAGATTCATAAAGTATATTAACAGGCATCAGGCCCTTATTTTTATATTTTCGAAGATATTCCACGCATAAAAACCATAACTAGTTATAAACAACCTGCGCCCTGTTTAACCTTTTTTTCATTATAAAGAAAATCCAAGACTCTTTGAGTGGTGATTTCGCGCAAAAAATGAACCGTATTTGCATGCTTTGTAGGAATTTGTTATAGCGAGAAGACCAAAATTGCGCTAACATCTAATTTAGGTATCGAGCTTTTACATATTTATTCGAATAAGAAATTTTGCAAATGTTGCCTAAAATGATGGGCTAAACACATTGCTGAAGGATACTGCTGATAATTTGATAATGTAATTGAAATTCTACAGTAAAAAAACATCAAATAAAAAAAAGTATCACTACGTTTATTTTCCTGATATTATCAAAAAGTCCGACTCGCAGGAACTGCGTCATCTTAGCGCGGTTACGTACATCTCGAAGAAATGGAATAGATTAGCATCACAAATCACAGGAAACTGACACTAGCCAACTTAAACAGAAGCGGATAATTCTTAATCTGTATAAGTCAATACAATTATGTACTGAAAACGTACTTACTCTTTGAATACTGCTGAGAAGGCGCTATTCTAAACAACCAAAAATTTGTTGTCATTTTAAGTATCTTGTTTTACTAGCAAATTCGTTTTACTGTTATAATCAACTGTAAATATGAGCTTCATGGCGAATGAAATTCCATTCTGTCGTGGGTTAAATCTTTCTAAAAAATAAGAAATAACGATAACTTCATTTGGAGGCTATGAGGAAGGTTATATATAGGAGAATTCAAAACAAACTACGTCATCATGATTAGCCACTGCCATCTTGATTACCACAGCCACTCCAAACTTACCAATACCTTTCACCGTTTCTTAGCTTATTCTACTACAATACTAATTTTACTGATAAATGCAATTTAAAACAAAAACAACCAATTAGGAAGTGAGATAAACAAAGAGAAAAACCCTTTCAAAACAAACATTTTTTAAGTTTTAAGCGCTTACATCTCTGATTGACGTTGCCCCATTGAATATTCAGAACCTTTTTTGTAGAGAATTTAGTAAGCATTCGAATGGTCACTTTCCACTTACCAATTTCCTAACCGTTATCAAGATATTTACGAAAAATGTATGAAGATTCGAAAACTTTTCATGCCTATTAATAATTTTTTTTTTTCGCATACTTCCTTAACTCCAAATATAACCAACATTTAAACATTGCTTTTTTCCTTATTTGATGTTTTTTCACTCTAGAATTGCAATTACATTATAAAATTCAGAGATAATCTCTGTTTTGAATATACCGTTAGAAAGCTGATTAAATTTTACAACTTTTGTGGGATTCGGCAGTCTGCAGGATTTTTTTTTTTTTTTTTTTTGTTTCTTAAGGCGTACCAACCTTTTAGGATATCAACGCCACAGATGTTAAATAAAGTTTGGAATTTTATTTTATAAATTTATGGTTGTAATAGCTGTTATCAAGCCTTTATGTGATTTAATTATTGTCTTCAAAATGATATATTATAGAATATTAGAATTTTTAAACGTATGTTACTTAATTTAAATATTTGTTGATAGTTAATTTAAGTACCTTGAGCAATGATTTCTGTTTGGTGCCGGGGTTTCGGTTTACTTCAACCCCGGGCCATGTGCCACAACAATCATAGTTTATTTAGAAGTTGTGTGTATTCTAAAAAATTAAATACATTTTTGATCTTATTCGGGGCCAATATCACCCATATCTTCACTCAAATTACCCGTGAGCCCAAATAGAGACCTTTCATTCTCGTAGGCACGGCATTCAGTGAAAATATGTTTGATGGAAATTACGACACCACAAGCTTACGACACTCCGGTGCTTCATTCCTCGACATTAGATAAGAATGAGTCAATCGTGTATGGCCTATCCTGAGCCGAGCAAGGACAAACTCTGCTCTCCTATTTTCCACTATAGACGACTCTTCGTCTTCGTCGTCGTCTTCGTCTGCAAGATTTATTTTGTAAGAGTAAGGATTTTCGAAAATTTGTCGGTTATCAGAAACTTTTGTTAATTTCTACATATGTGATTGGTATTATGGTCTGAACGAAATAATTGCGAACATTGAATGAGCATTGCCCTTAAAGAAAATTTAATGCTGATTTTAAAAATGGAATGAATCGTTGAAAAAAAAAAAAATATGTACAAGCAGAGAAACTACGAGTTGTACTACAAAAAACACTGTTTTTTTTCCTTAAGAACCTTTAGAAGGGCATATTTCTGGAACGGATCGAGATAGAAATGTGTGGTTGGTAGTGTTGTACTACATTTTGTTCCAGTTTCACGCCCTCAAGGATTGTCATTAACTTGCGATACACCCTGAATAGATAGGAACTGTGACTGCTGGAACAGAGATGGGCATAATATTATTTTTAAATAAAAATACGAATTTATTCGTACTTCATATATTTGTGAATACGAATATAAATAAATTCGTATTCATAAGTTTGAATACGAATTTATTTTTATTCACATATATTAAATACAAAAATACAAATAAAATTTTATTCGCAAATTTTTGTGCGAATAAAAATAAATTCACAGAAAAAATTGTAAATAATCACAAAAAATGTGAATATTTACAAAAAATTGTAAATATTCACATTTTTATAATTTGTGAATACAAATTTATTCACAATAAAATTCGCAAATAAATTATGAATTTATTTGTATTAAGATGATATGACGAAAGTTATTGAAGTCGCTTAACGTCTAGGTTATTAGCACCTAGATTTTTTGTTTACCCCGAGTCCGCCGCGGGACCACCAGCCATGCTGCAGGGACACAGTTTGTCATCTGTACCTCCATAAAAAAAAAAAAAACATAATTTATTTGCGAATTTTATTGTGAATACATTTTTATTCACAAATTATAATGTGAATAAATTTGTATGCGTATATTTTAATGTGATTTTTTTTGTAATCACTTGATTTTTTGTAAATATTCACATTTTTTGTGATTGTTTACAATTTTTTCTGTGAATTTATTTTTATTAGCAGAAAAATTTGCGAATAAAATTTTATTTGTATTTTCATATTTAATATATGTGAATAAAAATAAATTCGTATTCACACTTATGAATACGAATTTATTTATATTCGTATTCACAAATATATGAAGTACGAATTTATTTATATTCGTATTTAAAAATATATGAAGTACGAATAAATTCGTATTTTTATTTATAAATAAAATTATGCCCATCTCTGTGCTGGAAGGTTCTATTCATCAAGTTGGGACTTTAAGTCGTTAGATTTGTAAATATTCCCCTGAAGAGATAACAAATATAATTAAATTGTAGTGATGCCTGATAGGTCTTCCTCCTGTTTCTATAATTAAATTGTAGTGATGCCTGATAGGTCTTCCTCCTGTTTCTATAATTAAATTGTAGTGATGCCTGATAGGTCTTCCTCCTGTTTCTATAATTAAATTGTAGTGATGCCTGATAGGTCTTCCTCCTGTTTCTATAATTAAATTGTAGTGATGCCTGATAGGTCTTCCTCCCGTTTCTATAATTAAATTGTAGTGATCCCTGATAGGTCTTCCTCCTGTTTCTATAATTAAATTGTAGTGATGCCTGATAGGTCTTCCTCCTGTTTCTATAATTAAATTGTAGTGATGCCTGATAGGTCTTCCTCCCGTTTCTATAATTAAATTGTAGTGATGCCTGATAGGTCTTCCTCCCGTTTCTGTAATTAAATTGTAGTGATGCCTGATAGGTCTTCCTCCTGTTTCTGTAATTAAATTGTAGTGATGCCTGATAGGTCTTCCTCCTGTTTCTATAATTAAATTGTAGTGATGCCTGATAGGTCTTCCTCCCGTTTCTGTAATTAAATTGTAGTGATGCCTGATAGGTCTTCCTCCTGTTTCTATAATTAAATTGTAGTGATGCCTGATAGGTCTTCCTCCTGTTTCTATAATTAAATTGTAGTGATGCCTGATAGGTCTTCCTCCTGTTTCTATAATTAAATTGTAGTGATGCCTGATAGGTCTTCCTCCTGTTTCTATAATTAAATTGTAGTGATGCCTGATAGGTCTTCCTCCTGTTTCTATAATTAAATTGTAGTGATGCCTGATAGGTCTGCCTCCTGTTTCTATAATTAAATTGTAGTGATGCCTGATAGGTCTTCCTCCTGTTTCTATAATTAAATTGTAGTGATGCCTGATAGGTCTTCCTCCTGTTTCTATGATTAAATTGTAGTGATGCCTGATAGGTCTTCCTCCTGTTTCTATAATTAAATTGTAGTGATGCCTGATAGGTCTTCCTCCTGTTTCTATAATTAAATTGTAGTGATGCCAGTTAGGTCTTCCTCCTGTTTCTATAATTAAATTGTAGTGATGCCTGATAGGTCTTCCTCCTGTTTCTATAATTAAATTGTAGTGATGCCTGATAGGTCTTCCTCCTGTTTCTATAATTAAATTGTAGTGATGCCTGATAGGTCTTCCTCCTGTTTCTATAATTAAATTGTAGTGATGCCTGATAGGTCTTCCTCCTGTTTCTATAATTAAATTGTAGTGATGCCTGATAGGTCTTCCTCCTGTTTCTATAATTAAATTGTAGTGATGCCTGATAGGTCTTCCTCCCGTTTCTATAATTAAATTGTAGTGATGCCTGATAGGTCTTCCTCCCGTTTCTGTAATTAAATTGTAGTGATGCCTGATAGGTCTTCCTCCTGTTTCTATAATTAAATTGTAGTGATGCCTGATAGGTCTTCCTCCTGTTTCTATAATTAAATTGTAGTGATGCCTGATAGGTCTTCCTCCCGTTTCTGTAATTAAATTGTAGTGATGCCTGATAGGTCTTCCTCCTGTTTCTATAATTAAATTGTAGTGATGCCTGATAGGTCTTCCTCCTGTTTCTATAATTAAATTGTAGTGATGACTGATAGGTCTTCCTCCTGTTTCTATAATTAAATTGTAGTGATGCCTGATAGGTCTTCCTCCTGTTTCTATAATTAAATTGTAGTGATGCCTGATAAGTCTTCCTCCTGTTTCTATAATTAAATTGTAGTGATGCCTGATAGGTCTTCCTCCTGTTTCTATAATTTATAAACATGATAATGAATTTATTAAACCACTAGCTGTTACCCAGTGTGCCATGCTACACCTACTTTCTGTCTATGAGTATCCCCGTATCAAGATCTACTTGATACCCAATTGTCTATACCCAGTTACGAAAATCGGTCAGACGGTGTGAATTTGTTTATATCTGTCTAGTAGTTCATAATGCATCCGGCAGAGGCCAGCACCACAGTACTTCATCTAACAGCCAACAGAGGCCAGCAGCCAGCGAGTAGATAGGTCTTATCAAAGAAAGTCCAGCACTCCTTAGTTAGACAGTGATTGTTGAAATAAAATTGAAATAAACTGCATTACAGGATTATATAATGATGTAAAGTCATCAATGAGTTCGATTTATTCTAATCATGAAGAACTTCAACAAATAAATTTGAGACATTATTCAAAATGGCCGTCAGAAACTGAATAGTTCAGTGTAGCCAATTTTTCTTGGACAAAACTTTTGACCAAATTTTGAAATTTGACTATTTTGACCTAACCTAGGAGATTTGCCGTATCAAGACCTACCTGTGTGCCAAGTTTGGTCAAAATCTGTCAAACTGTGTAGATTTGTATAAGGAACAAACAGACAAACAGAAAAACATACATACAGACAAACAGACAGACAAGTGATTTATATATATATATATATATATATATATATATATATATATATATATATATATAAAAATCTTGCTTAGAAAATATCCATACATATTCTTCGTGTTGATGGTTAAATGTTTCAACTTGCAGAACTGCACTAAAAAAAATATTCGAGGCCACAGCCTTTGATATAGGAGTTGTTAAGCACTAGTGGCTCACTCTTTGAGCGGAAAGCAGAATTTTCTTTGGGCTTCTTACAGTCCGTTGCTCTCTCGGAAATAACAACAAAAAAAAAATATAAAGCTCGGCCTCTAAATCCCTTAAACACAGGCATAATTACTAATCCAATTGAAAGCGTCCCGGGCTGAGGTAGAATTTCTTGCTTTTTAATTTTCTCTCAGCAAATGTGAAATGTTTCAGGGTGTAAAAAATCCGACACAGAGAATAATGTAAAAAGAAGCAGCTGTTGGTTTTTGGAATTGTTAATTGAATTCGGCAGCAATTAGATAACTATATATAGGCAATTGGAAAGGTAATTGGATATTTAATTGGTAGTATTGTAATTTGATAATTTCAATATAGATTTCTCAATTTAGGCTTGCTAAAAGATAATTGGTTCTGCGTAATATCCCGAACGTGTCGAAATTGCCTCATTTTTTTATTGCTATTTAAGGGGGATAATCCCCTGATGTGTCTAGAGAATGTGTGTGTATATATATATATATATATATATATATAAATTTCGAGGACAGTGCCTAGTTGCGCAGCTACTGCGTGACGAACTTTTAATATTATTAATATATCATTAATTCCTCATCTGCTTGAGAGAGGTGTGCGTTGTGCGGGAACATTCCAGTTAGGTTTGCGTGACCTCTGAAGCCATGCACTGTTAATGAAGCAGGTCCAATGTGAGGTTACTAACTCTTGTCCTATGTGGAATTAGAGCTATTCCAGCTCACAAAAATGTTCAATGACAAACGAATTTTAACGCGTTTTTTCCCTTAAAAAAATGTCGACCCGAAGAAAAAGAAATCAGTTCGTTCAAAGTTTGATTAGAGGTATATTTATATTTTTGTTTTCGTTCCGATTCGGGCTGAAAAATGGTCTAAAATCTAGTATATTTTCTAATGCATACAATCTTTGTGTTTTTACACAAAAATTGACATAAGACCTT
Source organism: Gonocerus acuteangulatus (assembly GCA_946811695.1). NCBI lineage: Eukaryota > Metazoa > Arthropoda > Insecta > Hemiptera > Coreidae > Gonocerus > Gonocerus acuteangulatus. The sequence continues at coordinate 69,921,166 of OX328131.1, forward strand.
CCCAAGTAATTCTTGAACTGATGCAATCCTTAAAATCCCAAAATACAATCCTTAAAAAATCTCCTCATATTTTATTGGAGCAAGCAATTAAAGTAAAATAAATAAACGACCTAAAATAAATTAATTAAGCTTCCTTTTTTGAAATACTGTTTTTATAAATTTTCCTACATGTTGATTAAAGTGTCCTCTATGCATTGGAAAAAGATAGGACCCTCCAAGCGGTATTCGTTTTCGAGATATTGAGCCTCAAAGATCCACTTTTTAACATGGGAGACAGGCAGGGCGTATCCATGTATACCTAATAAAAAAAGCGAGTTTGCTTACCATATTTCTGGAAAACTAAGTATATGATACATAATAGCTAACCTAATCTTGCTGACAGAAGTTTTATTAGGGCAAGCGGTACCAGTAAATAGTCTTTTATTTTGGTTAACATCTTGAATAAAAATTTTATAGTGTACAATATCCCAAATGATGAGTTTTGAGGGATGGGGCTTAAATAAAAAGTGCGGGGCTTTTTCTGACCCCGGATTCGGATTCATCGACCCAAAAAACATGGTCTGCATTTGAGGAAGTCAAAACAGATCATTATTGTTGGAAATTATAAAGATCAAATGTTAAAACTGTGTTCAAATACTTCTATAAATACACGGTCACTTACCTAACAAAACAATTAAAAAAGTGTTGCCCTAAACAGATTTAACTGGAAGTAACAGTAAATGATGCAACAACATTCACAACTTGGAAGCCACAAAGTTTGGTGCACAAAGGATAGAAGTGTCACCTGTATCCCTTGACTTCCAAACAAATCTGCTCATTTTTGAAGTAGTTTATTTTTTTCCACTATTTCTCAGCAAATACCAGACATTTACTTATATCCCTTTGCCACCAACATTTTGTATCAATTAACTATCCAGAACTGCACTTTACCCCTTCAGTTCCATTATCCAGCCGGCTGGACATAACTTCTTTACTTTGTATCACACCGCCTATGGTCGATAGATGTTTACTACCACTTTGGTTTGGAGCTCTATGTATTAACCCATTCAGTTCCATTGTCCAGCCGGCTGGACATAACTTCTTTACTTTGTATCACACCGCCTATGGTCGATAGATGTTTACTACCACTTTGGTTTGGAGCTCTATGTATTAACCCCTTCAGTTCCATTGTCCAGCCGGCTGGACATAACTTCTTTACTTTGTATCACACTGCCTATGGTCGATAGATGTTTACTACCACTTTGGTTTGAAGCTCTATGTATTTTTCTTCCACTTGACATCTAATATAAAATGATTCCATTCAATTTTGAAAGGTTAAGTGTAAAATCTTCTCTGCTCCACCACGGGCAGTCATGGATTCTAAAAGTTATTGACTTTTCTTTACATATTTAGTCCAAATGGTTTCCTTTTAGTGAATAAAACTCCTCCGAATTTAATGTACATGATCTTTTTAAAGGTTGGAAGTTCAGTTTTATCAATAAAGTTTATAATAAGGTGTCTACGAATTTTTGAAAATCCATGTCCAGTATACTGTACATGGGAAGTACACCCTCATATTTGATGTAACAATATTTTTTATCTTTTTTTCAAATATTTACTGTTATATTTTGTTTTTATGTTGTCAGAATTGTTTTTTTTAGTACCATAATCATCAATAACATTTTCTGAATGGTATGCGCTAGAAGGCGCCTAAACCATTCAAAAATATCATCTGTCCGTTCACATGATTTTCAAAAAATATATTCTTAGGAGTTTTATGTTTTGTTTTTTGTAAATAATCAAATATCTCTTTTTCAGACTAGACTGTAAATATTTCAATTTCATTAATTTCCATTATTGCTGTGCGCTGACAACAATTTCATGTATAAAATTCTAATCTATTTTTACAATACCTTATGATATTTGAACTTTTACAATAATATTTACTAATAATTTTTCAAATTTATTGTTTCTGAATTAATTTATTTTAAATTGGTAATAAATTACTGCTTTAATTATATATTTTTTTAATATTTCGAAATTTTGAATTTCAGTTTTCATCCTCAAATCCCAATACTTGAGAACCAATGTCCAGGATACTGGACATTACGGAGCTCATGTCAGGTAAACCATAAAATTCTGAAAAAAATCAGGAATCTTCACAAGAGCAATACACAACTATGGCAGGAAAATAAAATTTTTTTATCAAGAAATAAAAATTCGGACCAGAAGGGGTCATATATAAAGTTAGATTGTTTCATCGAGACATTAATGAGAGTCCTGCCTTTAGAAAGAATAAGGAATTGCGCTTATAAGAAGCAGGGGATTGTTAAGTTTACCTTTTCTTCGTTCTCTCTTTTACCTTTTGTTTATTTTTAATATCTGAAATGGTTCCATTTGAAAGAAAAGGGTATGAAACGACTGGAGGTTAGTACAGGGACCGGTGGATGGACAAAGAGAAACGGCAGCTTTCACAGGATGAGAGTAGAGAAGGAAGGGGAGTGACAGCATTCAGGAGATATCTAACGGAGGTGGGGGAAGATGGAAACAATAACCGCGGGTAAATGTCAAAAACAGCTGATTTACCGACGCCAAAACCTTGTTAATGCACAAACTTAGTCAAAGAAAATGTTTTCGCGAATTGTTCAGTATTTAATAAATACCTTACCATACTTATAATGTGGTATTTTATATTTTAAACATATATCATCTGGAAATAATTTTGAACATATGAAACTTCGGTTATCGATCAGCTGTTTCTCCACCGCCATATTAAGTCATGACGTGGTCCTACTTTTGAAAGACTTCCTAAATATTCCAGCGGCTATAAGACTTTTACTTCTCGACGCGAGATGTTACTTCTCGACGAGAAATGCCAACTCATGACCTAAAAATAGTCAGATTTTGATTAAAGTCAGTACGTAAGGACCCTGCGAGATTTTAAAGGCCGAGTTCCTTAACCAGCAGAATGCCATATGAAAAAATTATTCGGTTAAAATTGCACGGAAAAAAATCGTTGCGCTTATGGCATTGGCTATGGGTTCCAATGGTTATGGGCTCCAATGGTTATGGGCTCCCAGATCCGTTTTATATTCTTTGACACAGGGAATCGAATCAAACCACTCACAAGGCGTTTTTTTTTTTGGAAAAAGGTGGTAAAAAATAGAATTTCAGGGACGGGGGTAGATTGAGCTCAACTTTTGGATTGAGTTTTCTTTTTCATACATTCGAAGTTTTAGGAGGATTAAAGGAAGTGTTCCAACAAAAATATTTTATCAGCAGACATGAGTAATTTTCGACTTTCCTTATAATTTCTTATGTATCTTGAAGTCGGTTGTGAAATCATGGATTTCAAATAGATGAGGACCACTTGAAATATTAATACATTTTATACAAAAAAACCTCGTCGTATGTTATTTTTAAAAAGAGGATCTAAGCCGAAGAAAATTGATTTTAAAAATCTGAAAATTTATCTACGTTCCCCTAAATGTGTATTCTTCCTTGAGATTTTTTTTTTTTTTTTTTTTATTTCATTTAGTAGTAAATGCGTTTATCAAAAGGAGGCAGGAAAAAGTACTCAGCGATTTTGTGTTATTAGACTTTTGTCATAAAGCTTTTTCCCAGAAAGTGCACAAATAGAAAAAAATGAAAGAGTGTTGGAGGTTTTTGGTGGTAAAGGAACATGGAATATTTTTGACATACTTGGGACCATTTTTGTAGAAGAATATCATAAGCACATGAACAGACATATCGGAGTCGTCGTTTAGAAAGGAAAGAATCGCGCTAAAATTCCTTCCTGATACATTTTTCTGTGCCTGTAATGAACACAACAGCTCTATTTCGAAAATGGTCAACATGAAGTCACCTTACAATAAAACCGCTCTTATAACCGTGCATGCCTACAAATCTTCAAAGGTCACGCTAACCTAACAGGAATGTTACTTACGGACTACACAAAGCACGTCTTCCATTCGCTATATATATATATATATATATATATATATATATATATATATATATATATATATATATATACACACACACATATATACAGGGTGTCCCAGTATATGTGTCCACCCACTTTTCCTCCTAAGTTGTTGGAATTTCGAAATGAAACTTGGTACGTCTTAGTTATGTTGCATGAGGTTTGCCAATAAAAGAGATGATACAAGAAAGAAATGTCCAAGTTCATTACTTGGAAGACCTCAATAGACAAATAAAAATAAATAACAAATAACATTATTTTATAGAATAGTGCCTATATTGAGGAGGGGAAAAAATATGAGGAAATAAAAATAAAATATGAGTTATTTTTAAAAAAGAGAATAAGCAGTCCAAATATTAAACATAAATCTATATAAATGAAAAAATAAATTTTATTATTAAATCAATGTCAAAAAAGAGAAAAAAAATTAAATTATGAAATAAAATATACATTAATCAAAAAATAACATAAAATATGTTAAAAACAAAATAATGAAATCGTGGAAACATTTAAAGGGGAAAATATGAAGCTAAAATCTAGGCGCACGGTAGTGCGCCAGGCCAAGTTCCGGCCTAAGCATACTGTGTGTATATTACAGGAGGTCTTAGAGCCGATTTTTACTCTCTCATAACTTTCAACCAGGTGAAGATAAAGTTATGAAATTTTACAGAGGTATTATACTACTAGATGTGAGTAAAACTGGAAATTTTCATAATTCTACCTCGAATAGTTTCTGAGATATAAGCGATCGAAAATCGGGATTTATAGGACTCACTCACTCACTCACTGACTCATCAAAATTATTAGGCACTTCCCATGATGCTAGAGACTTGAAATTTTGCAGGATGATAGATATTAAGGTGTTATTAAAGGAAAAAATCGAAAAATCCTGAAAAGTTGTGTTTGACGCTGCTTCCGGGGCGGGGGCGCGCCAGTTTTGTACTTCCTTCGTAAACCCATCGTTTCGTCCGAAACCCATGATGTGGGGTATCAAATGAATCGTCTCGGTATGAAGAACCTATATTTGATGTTTTAAGAAACTTTTAGGCGCATGTAGGCTTGGTAAAAATCGTACACCAGCTGTCTGTCTGTATGTTTGTCCCTTATATAAATCCGAACCGTTTGATCGATTTTGACCAAACTTGGGACACAGATGGGTCTTGATACGGGGAGAATCATAGGCTAGTTCAATATCGTCTATCAGCTGTTTGCCTAACTGTTTATTCCTTATACAAATCCACACGATTTACCGATTTTGACCAAACATGGTACACAGGTAGGTCTTTATCCGGGTAGTGTCAAAGGCTAGGCCACAATCGTCTATCAGCTGTCTGTCTCCATGTTTGTTCCTTACACAAATACACACCGTTTGACCGATTTTGACCAAACTTGGAATAATGGTAGGTCTTGATACGAGAAATCTCCTAGGCTAGGTCAAAAAAAACTACCAGCTGTCTGTCTGTATGTTTGTCCCTTATACAAATTCACACCGTTTGGCCTATTTTGACCAAACTTGGCACGCAGGTAGGCCTTGGTCCGGGGAATGCACTAGGCTAGGTAAAAAAAGGTCTTTCATCTGTCTGTCTGTATGTTTGTTCCTTATACAAATTCACACCGTTTGGCCTATTTTGACAAAACTTGGCACGCAGGTAGGTCTTGATACGGGAGTGTCATATTACCTATGACGTTTTCTACTTTTTGTTCCATCGAAATGCTATCATTCCTTCTGAAACCCATCATGTGGGCTATCAAATGAATCGTCTTGGTAAGGAGAACCTATATTTGATGTTTTAAGAAACATTTCGATGCATCTTAACAACAACACGTGTGACTTCTTTCTTAAATGTTGTAAATGAAGTCGTAAGGGTTAAATGCATAATATACTTGAAAGCAGATACTAAGTTTTTCAAAGTCATCTAAATTACAAAGTTTAGGATCACAAACCCAAAATGTATCGTCTTGGTTCTTTTCTTTTTCTTGAAGGCCTTCTACACTTTCCTTGTGGTGATCTTTATCATCGGGAAGAGGTTCCTGTGTTATACAGTGTAATAGTTTAGTTAGGCGAGCAATCAATTTGACCTGTAGAGTAATGTCATCTGGAAAAGCTTCTAACTTTTCTAGTCTAGTGATTAGATGTATGTAGGTTGATTATTGGTATCAAATATCAAGCATTAAGGAGAACTTTATGCAGAATCCAAAGACCCTGGTTTTATATGAAGTAAAAAAACCAGTAGGTATGTGGCATCTAAATTTTATTTAATACTTAGAAAAAAGTAATGAGATCCCAAAAAAAACATAAATGTGAAATAGAGGCCAAGTTCCTCCCCCACAAAGAAACACTCCCTTCCCCAAAAAGCGAGAAATATCTCCTCCTTAAACATCCAAAAAACGCCTTACCATCCTACACTCCAAAAAAAGTAGTATGAGTTGGTGTATTAGGTGTACCATATATTCAACCAAAAATATTTGCCAATACAAGGGATGATACAAGAAAGAAATGTCCAAGTTCATTACTTAGAAGACCTCGTAATTACTTACTAAGAAGAGTAAAGACACTTCAACTGACCTTTAAAAACAACAATAAAAATACTTATATCCAGTTACTAAAATATAACTTTCCTCAACCAGGTATATTCTTAAACTTGGCAATGTTTAGTTTTTCTCTAAAGATAATTTCGGCACAAAAAAAAACGTTGCCAAGTTTAAGAATATACCTGGTTGAGGAAAGTGATATTTTAGTAACTGGATATAAGTATTTTTATTGTTGTTTTTAAAGGTCAGTTCAAGTGTCTTTACTGTTCTTAGTAAGTAACTATGAGGTCTTCCAAGTAATGAACTGCCAAAGTATTGGCAAATATTTTTAGTTGAATTAATACACCAACTCATACTACTTTTTTGGAGTGTAGAATGGTAAGGCGTTTTGGGGGGGTTTTAGGAGGGGATATTTTTGAGGAAGGGAGTGTTTCTTTGTGGGGACAGGAACTTGGCCTCTATTTCACATTTTTGTTTTTTTGGGGACCTCATTACTTTTTTCTAAGTATTAAATAGAATTTAGTTGCCGCATACCTACTGGCTTTTGACTTCATATAAAACCAGGGTCTTGGGATTCTGCATAAGGTTCTCCTTACTGCTTGATATTTGATACCAATAATCAACCTACATACATCTAATCACTAGACTAGAAAAGTTAGAAGCTCTTCCAGATGACATTATTCTAGAGGACAAATTGATTGCTCTCTTAACTAAACTATTACACTGTAAAACACAGGAACCTTATCCCGAGGATAAAGATCACAATAGGGAAAGTGCAGAAGGCCTTCAAGAATAATATAAGAACAAAGAGGATACATTTTGGGTTTCTGATCCTAAACTTTGTAATTTAGATGGCTCGACTTTGAAAAACTTAGTATCTGCTTTGAAGTATATTATGCAGTGAGCCCCTATGACTTTATTTACTACATTAAAGAAAGAAGTCACAACTGTTTTTGTTAAGATGCGTCGAAATGTTTTTTAAAACATCAAATATAGGTTCTCCTTACCAAGACGATTCATTTGATACCCCACATGATGGGTTTCAGAAGGAATGATGGCATTTCGATGGAACAAAAAGTAGAAAACGTCATAGGTAACATGACACTCCCGTATCAAGACCTACCCGTGTGCCAAGTTTGGTCAAAATAGGCCAAACGGTGTGAATTTGTATAAGGAACAAACATACAGACAGACACCTGAAAGACCTTTTTTACCTAGCCTAGTGCATTTCCCGGACCAAGGCCTACCTGTGAGCCAAGTTTAGTCAAAATCGGTCAAATGGGGTGAATTTGTGCAAGGAACAAACATGCAGACAGACAGCTGATAGACGATTTTGACTAGCCTATGACACTACCCGGATAAAGACCGACATGTGTGTCAAATTTTGTCAAAATCGGTCAAACGGTGTGTATTTGTATGAGGAACAAACAGACAGACAGCTGATAGACACGTCTCCCCGTATCAAGACCCATCTGTGTCCCAAGTTTGGTCAAAATCGGTCAAACGGTACGGATTTGTAAAAGGAACAAACATACAGACAGACAGCTGGTATAAGATTTTTACCGAGCCTATATGCATCTAATTGTTTCTTAAAACATCAAATATAGGTTCTTCATACCGAGACAATTCATTTGATACCTCACATCATGGGTTTCGGACGGAATGATGGGTTTCCGAAGGAAGTACAAAACTGGCACACCCCACCCCCGGAAGCGGAGTCAAACACAACTTTTCGCGATTTTTCGATTTTTTTCCATTAATAAAGTCTTCATATCTATCTTCATGCAAAATTTCAAGTCTCTGGCATCATGGAAAGTGCCTAATAATTTTGATGAGTCAGTGAGTGAGTGAGTCCTATAAATCCCGATTTTCGATCACTGATATCTCAGAAACTATTCGATGTAGAATTATGAAAATTTCCGGTTTTACTCACATCTAGTAGTAGAATACCTGTGTAAAATTTCATAACTTTATCTTTACCTGGTTGAACTTTATGAGAGGGTAAAAATCGGCTCTAAGACCGCCTGTAATATACACACAGTATGCTTAGGCCGGAACTTGGCCTGACGCACTACCGTGCGTCTAGATCATCTGTTAAATACAATTGATCTTACTGGTTATGATCACATTGTTACAAAAATCGGAATATACTAATGTACCTGTTGATACATTAGTATATTCTGATTTTTTCGTTTATTATTTGGTTATATTTTAACTTAATGGGGGGCGAGGTTAGCTCAGTGGTAGAGCACTCGACTAATTCACTGGAGGACCAGGTTCAAAACCCGAGCGCGCACTAAAGATTTTTTCTTCTAGTGCTGCCGATCGAGGGTTGGATTTGGGGTCCCAGATCGTCCCTAGGCTCACCCAGCCTTTAATTAATTTAATTAATAATGGGTACCTTGGGTGCTAATGACTCTTGCAGTCGAAGCGGCCAAGGGGAAAATAGTGTTGACCACACTATCTCCCTAGTGTGCCGTACGGTCAAGATTGAGATACCTCTACAGTATCTGCCCCTCTGGGCCCTTGTGGCCTGTTACGGGACTGATTTTTTTTTTTTTTTTTAACTTAATGTCCTAACCAGTATGATCAATTGTATTTCACAGATAATTAGATTGAAAATGGCTTCTAGCCGAAAGGTTTCTACAACAACAAAAATTTAATATAAAATATAAAATAAATGAAGACTAATAAGCTGTCACCATCTTAGTTTTCAACATAGGATCTACACATATATATACATATATATGTCGAGTCGACCGATAAGCGGATTATTTTGCCTAAATATAAGAGACACTTTATAAAAAAAGAAGTAATTTCGACACGTTCGGGATATTACGCAGAACCAATTATCTTTTAGCAAGCCTAAATTGAGAAATCTATATTGAAATTATCACATTACAATACTACCAATTAAATATCCAATTACCTTGCCAATTGCCTATATATAGTTATCTAATTGCTGCCGAATTCAATTAACAATTCCGAAAACCAACAGCTGCTTTTTTATTACATTATTCTCTATGTCGGATTTTTTACACCCTGAAACATTTCAGGTTTGCTGAGAGAAAATTAAAAAGCAAGAAATTCTACCTCAGCCCGGGACGCTTTCAATTGGATTAGTAATTATGCCTGTGTTTAAGGGATTTAGAGGCCGAGCTTTATATTTTTTTTTTGTTATTTCCGAGAGAGCAACGGACTGTAAGAAGCCCCATGAAAATTCTGCTTTCCGCTCAAAGAGTGAGCCACTAGTGCTTAACCACTCCTATATCAAAGGCTGTGGCCTCGAATCTTTTTTTTTTTTTTAGTGCAGTTCTGCAAGTTGAAACTTTTTACCACCACCACGAAGAATATGTATATGCTTTATTGAAGGGGTTACGCAAACTGAAGATTTTCAATATATGATCTTTATTTTGCTAGATAAATATTATTATAATGGTTTAATCATTTTATTCTATGTTCTAGGAATTATGAAATTAGGAGGTAGGCCTACCAGACATCCGTGCAATTTAACTATATTTGAAGTCTCTAGAGGGGAGTATTTACAAATCCAACGACATACAGGCTTACAACCTCCCATGAGTAGGCCATAGACTGAATGCATCCAATATGGCGGAGATTTTTCAGCTAATCGATAATAGAGATATCATAAGCTGAAAATTAAAATCCAGCGGAAATATATTAGGTAATAATAATAAAAACGCATCCCTTTTTTTTATTTTTATATTTATTTTTTTTTATCTGGTGCATCGACTGCTATGGTCATTAGCTCCCCTCAATCTAGGAGATAGCAGGTCGTTTATGTCTATTTTATAATATCTCGAATTTATCCATCTAAACTAGCCTTTTTTTTTTTTTTTTTTTTTTCTTTTTTTCACGGCGCGTTTACTTCTAGGTCATTAGCGCCGACATCCAGGGTGCAGCGAGGAATTTCCCCAGCGAGCCTTGAGATGAGAAAATTCCTGCCGGAGGTGGGCACCGAACCCACCATCTCCCGCTTATGAATCCAGCGCGCTAGCCACTAGACTACGGGAGTCCCCTATCTTAACTATCTTATTTACAAATTTACAAGTACTCATTTAAACGCAGAAAGTCTTTCGTTACGAATTATATTATTACATACAACCATTCATACACTTGTTTACATGCAATTCATGTCGGTTTAATCCATTTAACCGCCAAAACTAAACTTAAACCTAATACGAAGACAGGTATAGTTGGGATTCGGCTAGGAGAAAAACGTCAGGCTTTCAAAAAGAAATCTGTATTTTGGACGTTTCGACTGCAACAATGGCAGCCTTCTTCAGCTAAAAAATATATACAACTTATAAGTAAAGAAAATGTACAAGTAGTAAGTAAAAGACAGGCAGAAATGAGCGGAGTATATATATCAATACAATAAATTTTAACCAATCTTATTTTTAAAAACAATGAAAATACGGTAGTTGGAAAGAAAACAGCATGTAGAACTTGTTAGTAAAAACAGTACAAAAAAAATTTAAACAGTAAAAACAACGTACATTTTTTATGTAGTGAAAAACAAAATCTATTTTATAAGTGAATACAATTTATAACAATTAATGTATAGATACATACCACTAGAGAATGCCTAGGGGGGAGGGAGGAAGACCTCGAGGACAACTTAGGTAACCATGGTAGAAGTATGAACGACAGCAACTACAACGGTGGTCTTTATAGTTATGAAAAAGGGGTGGGGGCGGCAAATCGGTGCAGATGAAAGAGGTACAATTGCTGGGTTGTAAAAGCGGGTTGTACAGGAGGTTGTAAAAGGTGTTAAGAGCTTTGGGACACACAAGTAGAGAAATTGTCTGGAGCCTGGGAACAAAGATAAAAAAGGAGGTCAGGACAATTTATGGAAGACGGAGGAGTAAGCAGGGGAGATGTTTTGTTTGTCGGTTTTGTAATTAATGTTATTGGGGTTTAAGTTAATGTGAAACACCAAAAAGCGACAGATTTCCGAATGCGTCCACATTACTTTTTACTGTTTAAATTTTTTTTGTACTGTTTTTACTAACAAGTTCTACATGCTGTTTTCTTTCCAACTACCGTATTTTCATTGTTTTTAAAAATAAGATTGGTTAAAATTTATTGTATTGATATATATATACTCCGCTCATTTCTGCCTGTCTTTTACTTACTACTTGTACATTTTCTTTACTTATAAGTTATATATATTTTTTAGCTGAAGAAGGCTGCCATTGTTGCAGTCGAAACGTCCAAAATACAGATTTCTTTTTGAAAGTCTGACGTTTTTCTGCTAGCCGAATCCCAACTATACCTGTCTTCGTATCTCTTCAGCGGCTAACTATCTCCATCTACACTTAAACCTAATATATTTACAATTACATATTTTATTATACTTAAAGAACTCACAAATTAGTAGTCAAACATTATTTTTATTAATTATACTTATTTCTACATAAATACACGCATGCATACATATCGTCCCGACCATACATATCGTCCCGACCATACATATCGTCCCGACCATACATATCATCCCGACCATACATATCGTCCCGACCATACATATCATCCCGACCATGTCAAACTATCAAATATGCAAATCGGAGCAAACTATTGAGCGAACATATTCTATGAAAAATGGTCTTATTCGGTACTTTATTTAAGTCATTAGAGGCTATTCTAAAGGGGCTAGAGTTTCGACTATTTTCGACAAGCCGTATCGTCCACAATCCAAGAGCAAAGGCTCGAATCTGAAAAACGAGATTTTGCATATTCGATAGTTTGACATGGTAGGGAACCCAAGTATATGGTATATAAACCCAAGTACATACGTATACATGGCTCATTAAATGCCACTCACAGGATTGTTTGATTTTATTATTATTATTTTTTTTTTTTTTTTAGAATAAAATAATAAAAATATTGAATGAATGTGTTTATTGCTTTTAAGTACAAAAACTTACAGCAAGGAGTTGGCAAACAAAATTAAATTTAAATTTCCATAATAATAATGATAACACAACAAAAATACATAAAATTATTAAGATAACAAATGGCTTTTTATGTGAAAACAAATAATAATAATGCTTGTAAAATAATATAATAATTCTTGTAAAATAATATGATAATTCTTGTAAAATAATATAAATAATATATAATAAGCATCGAATTAGGCGACATTAAAGGAAACACTTTAAGGGTTGGCACTGATTTCAGCCTAGAAGAGTCTTCCTAGCTTGTAGACATCGAAGAGTCTGGTAGCTAAAGTCAATCAGCTGTTCTAGGGTGTTGGGGGATAAGAGATCAACAAGTTGGGTGGATTCCTGGTTATTAGCGGTGTGGTTGCTCCTTTTCAGTGGCTTGAGAACTTTGCATTCAGTAATTAAGTGTGCTATTGTATTTTTTCCTGTATTGCATAATGGGCATATTTGATTTTTATTAAAAATATAATTATTGCCTTGGATGTAAAAATATTCTATAAAATTATTCGAGCATATGGGTTTTCATTTTTAAATATAGTCTGACTAAATTTCTTTTTCATTCTCTCCAAAATCTAAAATAAATTAAAGAGCATTCCCTTAATTAATTATATAGATTTTAGATTTTTTTTTTTTTTTTTTTTTTTTTTTTTTAGAAGATTTTAGAAAACCAGGTGCCCGGCTAACCGAGGAACCGCACCGAGGCCTACAAGACCTATTGTGCCACCCGACGTGTCGTTCTGTTACAATACCAGACCCGTATCAGAGATGAACTTCCTTAAAGTTGTAATGTTCATCTCCGGTATCCTCCTTGGATCATCAATTATCGCCGTCCCGAAGTGCAGATCCCTCTTGTCTGCCAGTGTCGTGCATCTGCATACAATATGGTATGGGGTCTCATCGTCCTCAGAGCACAATCTGCACCATGTTGTATTGGTGAGTCCCAAGGAGTAGAGATGCCTCCGTAGTTTGCAGTGCCCTGTAAGTAGAGCTGTCAGTAGTTTCACCTTGCTTCTACATAGATTAAGCAGTGAATCCGTCCTTTTCTTGTCCGCAAAGACCATAAATTGCTTTGCATGTCTCTGGATAGTACTTCTGCTCCATTTCCTCTTGTGTTCAGCTTCAGCCCACCTACGGATGCTCAATCTGGCAACAGCCGGTGCAATTCCACATATTGGCTCTGGTGAGAGGGGTATCCTGGATGCTCCAATGTTAGCCAATTCATCAGGCTAGATTTTAGATAGAATGATCATTAGGCTGACCCAATACACTTGGGCAGAAATCATTATTTATTTATTTAATAAAACTTTGCTTTCTTTTAGCACGGTTCCTCCCTCCCTCCATAGGGAGGAACCCCGCTTATAAGGTTGATCTCATGAAACAATCCGGAAGTGCCGACCAGAAAATTTTGCGTTTCAGAACACCTAGAGACCGAAAATGACGGTGGCTCAAATTTGTATAGTATATATATATATATATATATATATATATATATATATATATATATATATACATATATTTGCCTGTCCACTCATTTATGGCGTCCCTAATGGTCCGATTTTGATGAAATTTAATACAAAAATCCGTCGTCCAATTTGAAAGGTCAAGTTTGTTAACCACCAAAATCCGCCTACAGGAAGATGGCGTTTGGCCATCGCCAAAATTCGCGCAAAAAAACGTAACGCTTACGTTTTTGAGTTCATATGCTTGTAAGTACTCGTTTTATATGCTTCTTGGCAAAGAAAAACGAATGAAACCATTTTCAAGGCGATAGCTTTAACCGTTTTCGAGAAAATTGGGGAAAAAATTTTGAATACCGTTTTTGGTTTGGGTACTTAGAATCATGGGATTCAGTTGAAACATTTTCTGCATGTTCTACTTTCATTAAAACTAATATGTTGAAATTTTGGTTACGTTAGGAGTTAAGGAAGGGTTAGAATAAAATATTTTATTAACAGACATAAAAAGTTTTGACTTGTAATTGATAAAAAGTATACTTTCCTTAATATCTCGAAAAAGGTTGAGAATCATGGTTTACGGAAGAATACCATTAGAAAGCTTACTAAATGCCCTACAAAAAAGGTTCTGATGAAAGTTTTGATTAGGCGATGTCAATCGGAGAAATAAGCGCTTAAAACTTTAAAGTAATTGATTTCGCTTATTCGAACTGTTCTTTTTCTCTGTTTTTATCCCTTGTTATTATTTAATTGCTTATAGTTGGATAATTTATTTGATAATAAATCAGGTTAAGAACAATAAGAAAAACAATTTAATGTTAGAGAGATTGTAAATAGCTACTTTAAGAGTAAATGTAACTTGTTTTAAAAGTTCAAGACAATAGGTTTTGGCCAATGGGCCTTTTTTCCTATCGGTCTTTCAAGACATGTAATCAAGAACAAAATAATTATAAAAAATACTGGATGTATTGGGTAATTTTCGAATAAAGATATATACATATATATATATATATATATATATATATATATATGTATATATATATATATATGTATATATATATATATATATATATATATATATATATAAAATGTTAGAGATATGGATTTCCAAGATATAGCTTTTCTACTGCCTAGCGGGGTCCTTCCTAGGGAGGGTTGGCCGACCCATCCAGGTAAGATCGTAAATCAAGACCTTTCTAGAAATGTGGACCCAAAATAATAACAGCTTCTATTATAATCATTCTAAATGAGTCTAGGGATAAGAACGGAACCGCGCTAAGATGATGCAGTTCCTGCGAGTCGGACTTTTTACAACGAATGTAGCATATATTGTATCTTATATACTCTGTGGGTTATTACCAATAGAGAGATTTTTATTTATACTATTAAAGATTAAAAAAATAATAAAACTACAGAGTAATACTTTACTAACATCTTAATGATTACATTTCACATTACAAAATTTTACAATATCAGAATAAGGAAGTTAAAATCCATTAACATGATAAGTTGTAATATATTTTATTACATGTATAATTTAGTGTAGTGGTAATCTACAGTTAAATATGTGTTGTAAAAATAAACTAAATCGGTTCATTAGAAGGGGGGGTTTACTCCGGAACCAAATTCCTAATATACTCATACCGGTCGTAATTTCTGCTGTATACGTCGTGGGTAACTCATGAGAAAGAAGTGTTGTAAAAATGAGCTCAATCGTAAAGCGGGGGTTTAATTTGTAATATATTTCAATAGAAAAGCCCGCCAGACGTAGGGTCACAAAGCCGCCGCAAGGAGCGCTTTCTACCACTAGAGTGACTGTATCCTGTTCCTGCGTTAGATCAAAATACGACAATATGAGGTTTTTTGTATTTATTACGTAGTTTAGTAGGTACCATGAGTAAAAATAACTCTGGAAGCAAATTAATAATTGATCAGTTACTCATTACAAATTTAAAAGAGAACTATTCATGTTTTTATTTTATTTATGTAGGATATTTTAAGCAAATTGTTCTGGAAAGCAGTCTACACTACCCAAAATCTGAGGAAAGTGCTTAGTTATGCAGCTCCTGCGTGACGGACTTTTTTATTACATGTATAATTTAATTAATATGTGTTATTGTATTCTTCTATAATTTTATACATAATGAATTCTATAGCCGGTTTATTGGATATATTTAATTGTATATTTCGGTGTACATATGTAATAATTGTTTTGAGCGAATCGCCTTAGAAGCGGATGCTTATAAATAAATATTTAAAAAAAAAATGCTAGTTTACAACAGCATGTAAATAGACTTTGTGAGTTGTGCAGTAAAATCCTTTCTGTTTGGACGGCAAAATATTCTCGGCGGAAATGAAATATTGAAGGTCAGATGTTAATAATCCCCTTTATATCCTACTGACCTGTTTGACTACGGCAAACAACTTGACTTTCCGTTAACTCGAAGCACTTTCTCAGCTTATAACTAGACTAGCTGAATACCCGTGCTTCGTCACGGCAGATAAGTAGTTATTTTATTGCGTTAAATAATGTTTTATTAAAATTACGTTACTATACAATTCTAAGATCACCGAAGTTAAGCAACGTCGGGCGTGGTCAGTACCTGAATGGGTGACCGACCACGTGCTGTTAGCATTATAAAGGGTGGCAACCTATAGATAGCCCGGCGCTAATGGCCAAGTTGTAGATGCGCCGTAAAAAAAAAAAAAAAAAAAAAAAAAAAAAAAAAAAAAAAAAACTATACAATTCTGTGCAGTTTATTACAGCACGGTTCCCGTCATACTATATTTTATTCAATGGGCGTTAAAATTTAAAAGTATGGTAACACCCAATATATTTACGAGTATTACCAAGGTTATAGGCGAGGAGGCTGTGCAAGGGTTCCGGATATTATTACCTCGCCTGGAAAACCATAGGATATGCCCAGTTTTATCAATGTCCCGGAAAAGGCTGTAAGATGTAAAAAGTAATAAATTCATGTTTATAAGAATCTTTTTTAAATCGGTTACTTTTCTACAATTAACATTTTTACTACTGCTCACAGTGTCAAAGAAATGAGAAGTAATCTAACTGTAAAACGCTGGAACTACCTGCACAGCGCTGCCAGCTGCCAGACACTACTATTTGGCTGAGAGATTGTTTTAAGAAAATCAAGTAGCAAAAAAAGTTCCCTTCTTATTTTTAAGGTTTGGGTAGACTAACAGTTTAGGATTCCCCCTTCCCGTTAGTTGCTAGGCTTAAAACTTACCAACCATTTTGCTTATAATTTGTACTCTTTTTATCCCCCCCCCTGGTATGCCCATCCCATATTAATGTGTCTCGGTTTAACTCTCCAAAAATATGGCAAGCCTATCTGACAGGGACAGGCAGAAAAGAAACGCAATTAAAACTCAATGAGGGACAGTTAATTTCTAGTAATTCAAGGTCTGCCATCATAGTTGAAATTAACCTCAATCTACTATATATTTGTCAAATACCACTCACTCACTCACTCACTCACTCACTCACTCACTCACTCATCTATCAACGCCCAGCCCAAACCGCTCGACAGAAGATTTTGAAATTTTGCATGGACACTCCCTATATAACGTAGGCGCTCGCTAAGAAAGGATTTTTTGATATTCGTATTTTTAAGCATTTTTAGGGGGGTTTAAAGATTGAGTTGGTTAGAGAAGGCAAGCCTAGGCAGCCTGCGTTGCTAGGACGATAAAGAACAGCTGTTACCTTACATTATCTATCTCATAGTTTTATTTATAATTGAGGTTAATTTCCACTATGATGGCAGTTCTTGAATTACTAGAAATTAACTGTCCCTCATAGAGATTTAATTGCGTTTCTTTTCTGCCTGTCCCCGTCAGATAGGCTTGCCATATTTTTGGAGAGTTAAACCGAGACACATTAATATGGGATGGGCATACCAGGGGGGGGGGGGGATAAAAAGAGTACAAATTATAAGCAAAATGGTTGGTGAGTTTTAAGCCTAGCAACTAACGGGAAGGGGGGATCCTAAACTGTTAGTCTGCCCGAACCTTAAAAATAAGAACGAAACTTTTTTTGCTACTTGATTTTCTTAAAAAAATCTCTCAGCCAAATAGTAGTGTCTGGCGGCTAGCAGCGCTGTGCAGGTAGTTCCAGCGTTTTACAGTTAGATTACTTCTGATTTCTTTGACACTGTGAGCAGCAGTAAAAATGTTAATTGTACAAAAGTAACCGATTTAAAAAAGATTCTTATAAACATAAAGTCGTTACTTTTTGCATCTTACAGCCTTTTCCGGGACATTGATAAAACTGGGCGGGACACCGAAACAATTGCAAAATACAGGGACAGTCCCGGTCAAACCGTGATGTATGGCATATCCTTAGGTTTTCCAGGCGAGGTAATAATATCCGGAAGCCTTGCACAGCCTCCTCGCCTATAACCTTGGTAATACTCGTAAATATATTGGGTGTTACCATACGACTCTTTGGAAACATAAACTTTTAAATTTTAACGCCCATTGAATAACATATAGTATGACGGGAACAGTGCTATAATAAACTGCACAAAATTGTATAGTAAAGTAATTTTAATGAAACATTATTTAATGCAATAAAGTAACTACTTATCTGCCGTGACGAAGCACGGGTATTCAGCTAGTCTACTATTTATTTGTCAAATACCACTCACTCACTCACTCACTCACTCACTCATCTATCAACGCCCAGCCCACACCGCTCGACAGAAAATTTTGAAATTTTGCATGGACACTCCCTATATAACGTAGGCGCTCGCTAAGAAAGGATTTTTTGATATTCGTATTTTTAAGCATTTTTAGGGGGGTTTAAAGTTTGAGTTGGTTAGAGAAGGCAAGCCTAGGCAGCCTGCGTTGCTAGGACGATAAAGAACAGCTGTTACCTTATATTATCTATCTCATAGTTTTCTTTCTAATTGAGGTTAATTTCAACTATGATGGCAGACCTTGAATTACTAGTAATTAACTATCCCTCATAGAGTTTTAATTGCGTTTTTTTTCTGCCTGTCCCCGTCAGATAGGCTTGCCATATTTTTGGAGAGTTAAACCGGGACACATTAATATGGGATGGGCATACCAGGGGGGGGGGGATAAAACGAGTACAAATTATAAGCAAAATGGTTGGTAAGTTTTAAGCCTAGCAACTAACGGGAAGGGGGAATCCTAAACTGTTAGTCTACCCAAACCTTAAAAATAAGAACGGAACTTTTTTTGCTACTTGATTTTCTTAAAACAATCTCTCAGCCAAATAGTAGTGTCTGGCAGCTGGCAGCGCTGTGCAGGTAGTTCCAGCGTTTTACAGTTAGATTACTTCTCATTTCTTTGACACTGTGAGCAGTAGTAAAAATGTTGATTGTAGAAAAGTAACCGATTTAAAAAAAAAATTCTTATAAACATGTATTCATTACTTTTTACATCTTACAGCCTTTTCCGGGACATTGATAAAATCTTACGGGACACCGAAACAATTGCAAAATACCGGGACAGTCCCGGTCAAACCGTGATGTATGGCATATCCTTAGGTTTTCCAGGTGAGGTAATAATATCCGGAACCCTTGCAATGCCTTCTCGCCTGTAACCTTGGTAATACTCGTAAATATATTGGGTGTTCCATAAGACTTCTTGGAAACATAAACTTTTAAATTTTAACGCCCATTGAATAAAATATAGTATGACGGGAACCGTGCTATAATAAACTGCACAGAATTGTATAGTAACGTAATTTTAATGAAACATTATTTAATGCAATAAAATAACTACTTATCTGCCGTGACGAAGCACGGGTATTCAGCTAGTTAGAAATAAAACTATGAGATAGATAATGTAAGGTAACAGCTGTTCTTTATCGTCCTAGCAACGCAGGCTGCCTAGGCTTGCCTTCTCTAACCAACTCAAACTTTAAACCCCCGTAAAAATGCTTAAAAATACGAATACCAAAAAATCCTTTCTTAGCGAGCGCCTACGTTATATAGGGAGTGTCCATGCAAAATTTCAAAATTTTCTGTCGAGCGGTTTGGGCTGGGCGTTGATAGATGAGTGAGTGAGTGAGTGAGTGAGTGGCATTTGACAAATATATAGTAGATTAGGTCAAACACGTTCAGTCAAATGACTGTTATCATTGTTAATTATTACATGCGGAATTACAGCAATCTTGTTCTAAATTACTTTATGGATCTTGCGGTAAGATTTATTAATTGAACCCCCTTTAAATAAAGTAGACTTTTTTTTTTTTTAGGTCACAGACGGATATGATATAAACAGGGTTCCCACCGTATTTGGAAATGGAATTTCCTGACATTTCCCTGATAGTATAATTGATATTAATCGAGGGATTCGGTGTAGTGTACATAATAAAATAAATTTGTATAATTACATGAGTTAATAAACATGCAATAACTTTATTTCGTAGCTTACAGGAGTAATTTATATATATATATATATATATATATATATATATATATATATGCAAAACTAAAAGGCCGAGTTGAGCATGCTAACTAAACTTGCGATTCATAATGACACGGTTATGAAGTGAATATTTTCAAATCTAATAGATATGCAAATATTATTATATTAATCAGAATAATACAAACATTAACTAAGGGAAGTTTTTATTTATATATTGACTACAGCTGGGGGTATAAAGAAAATAATTTCGGGGGGGGGGGGGGGCTGGATACATTTGGGGGGTATGAAATACTAACAATCTAGAACTTGGATTAGTTAGCCAAGTAAAACGTTATTATACTCAAGGAAAAATTATTTTTTCTGAAGTGATCTTAGTTAATTCATTTTTAAGGTTTTTATGAGTCATTTTTACCGTTTAAATCTAAATTCCGTGGGGGGGGGGGGGGGTTGCAACTCCTCCTTCCATATATACACCCAATACATATTATTACAATACGTGATAAAAATAAAAGTAAGTCAGATAATGCTGGGAATTTAAATCAAAAGGTTTCTGGTTAAGAGCCTTAAAAATATAGCAATGACCATGTTTTTAAGATTCTTCATGCAACCCTCCCAGCCTCTCAGATATTGCGTTAAATCGACCAAAATATGCTGAATAAGACAGTGAAAGAAACAGATGATGAATTGAAAAAAAAATATATATATACATACATATTATTATATACGCAAGTAATTATTCCCTTATTTTCTGTTCCTGCCTTTAAAAAAAAAAATAAATAAATAAAAAACAATACAATATGAATTTCCTTGACTTTTTTCATAATTGAATTCCCTGACATTTCCCTGTCTCTCTGGCATTTCCCTGTCTCTTAGACATTTCCCTGTCGGTGTGAACCCCGGATAAAGATAAGGAGCAGCACATTCCTCAGAAGGACATTAAGCGCTTTGGGAAACTACTTGTTTAAGATTTAAACCTAACCCCTGCCCACGAAGGCTGCTGTCACCGCCAGCTTCCGAAGCTCCTTGACACTTCCCAAGGAATGGCGAACTGGCTGAGAAGTTTACTGTAGTAAGCTGCCCACTATGTCGACCAGAGTGCAAAGTTTTAGGCCTACAATGGTGGACTTTGGGGGGGTTTCCTCAAGCAGAAGTTCATTGGACAATAAAACATTATATGTGAGTATATTAAACCATTAATTTACCAAAGTTATTTCATTGAGAGGAGATCGTTGCTGTTGAATTTGCAAAGGAATATACAGTCTGGGTTCGGCTGTATCGTGTCCTAATAAACCTACATTTTTTATAAGAAAATGTAGGTTTATTTTCGCCGACGTTTGACGGCAGTTTGCAGGGAAAAACGTTATACACGGATGAAGATGAATGAGACATTTGGTGAATGTTTGTTATAGCCAGAGCATAAATTAAGGGTAGATTAATAAAGTTTTAAAACTTGAAGTATGGTTATCATAAAAATTGATATTAACCTTTCGACAGCTACATTCAAAACACGCGAGTTGTGCGGGTCAAGCGGAATTCAATAGGCCAGCGGTGCACGCCCCACTTGGAGCTGATTTCATATTTTTTCTTTGTCTATTTATTCATAAGTCCTAACAGGAGCGACTTATACATCACGTACCGTCTTGTGGTGAATTTGGGTTACTCATAGAATAACAACAAAAGAAAAACCAGAAAGCATGAGAATTAATTTTTATGAGAAAAACGTGGGAGAGCATAAAGGGTTAAATGAAAAAAATACCCTTCTTATATGGCTAAGATAAAAATTGCCTTACCAATGAGAAGATGGGTGATTGCACACTCGTGAGGCAAGCTACTTTTCATCCTGTATTTATTCATATAATATATATTTTTATGCTAACCCTATTTTAAATTACTGACCTTACAGTACTTCTGACTGATGGTAGCCATTACTTGGACACAATATTTGAGTATTTACATCAGGTATATATAACAAAATTTAACTAAAATACACTTATATTATTTTTACTTTTGTTTTTTAAATTATTATTTCATTTTCATTTTATTTTACTTATTTTTTTAAAGTTTTCTTTTCATATAAATTTATTTGGTTTTATACTTTTTCCAACATTATATATGTTATATGAATTTATTCATCATCTAATTTTTTTTTTTTTTTTTTTTTTTTTTTTTTTTTTTTTACGGCGCATCAACGTCTAGGTCATTAGCGCCGAAATCCAGGGTGCAGCGAGGAATTTTCCCAGCGAGCCCTGAGATGAGAAAATTCCTGCCGAAGGTGGGAATCAAACCCACCATCTCCCGCTTATGAATCCAAGGCGCTAGCCACTAGACCACAGGAGACCCTCTAATTATTATTTTTAAAACTCTAAACATTTAAAAGCTGATGTTTCCATACAGACATTCACTCTTGCAAATCACCATCGCTGCGGTTTTGCAACAGAAATAAATTAATAAATAAATATTTTATATTATAAATCTGTATGAATCTACCTTTAATTTAAGCTCTCGCTATAGCCCATACTTTTGGTCCACGTGCTACTTGGCGAATTGTACCTCTTCAGAAAAATCACTGTATTTCGTAAAATTATTTTTAACAACTGTGGTATTTTATTTGCATTATAAATTTTATTTTGCGACCAAGTGTTCATGAGAAAAATTACATCGAAACACGTCTAAACGTCTCCGTATAAAAACTGCCCTGCAGTAAATATATTCATCGCTGTATTTTATTAGAAACATTGACCAAACTTCAAAATAATCAGTAAAGTTACAATACCATATTATAACATTGTATTCATTCGTTGTATAGCTACGTAGCAGGTAATACTAAACATTAAAAAAATAAAAGATAAGATAACTCAGAACACTAGGTGTCTCCCGTGGTCTAGTGGCTAGCGCCTTGGATACATAAGCGGGAGATGGTGAGTTCGATTCCCACCTCCGCACAGTGTAACGAAGTAGTGAGGATTATGGACAAAAATCAATAACCAATAGTTATTTTCAAATAAACATTTTTATCAATTGAAATCAACTCAAAACAATTTAACAATAGTATAATAATGCATACTATACGGCTATAATAATATTAATTGTAATATTAATAGAAATAATATAGCAGGTAATAATTTTATTAATAACAATATTATAAAATATATTATAACTGTAACATATAATGTAGTAATAGTATAGTAGTAAATTATACTTATAGTAATATTGCCATAAAATAATAATATTTTACAATTTTCTATGAAATTATTAAATATTTTTTTAATTCCGAGTCTGAATCGTTTTTGGATTCTTGAGAATGTAAACCTATATCGAATGCAATTTCTATTTGATTATTAATGTGATCCTCTATTATACATTCATTGATGTGTGGACTGATTTTGTTTTGCCTATTTATATTTTTTCTCCGTAAAGAAAGCTCTTTGCCAGATATCAGAAGAACCCGGCGCATTTTCGATCTCTCACACAACGCTGTAAACTCTTTTAGCACTTTCCTCTGAAGGAAAGTAGCTATTGAGGTTGGACTCATGACGGAATTTTTGAAACATTTCTTCAAATCTTTATCGATCCTACCTAGTAGACACCGAAAAGGACCCCCGTTAAAATTTATATATATCTATATATATATATACATATATATATATATATATATATATATATATATATATATATATATATATGTCTGTTAACACGATAGCGGCCAGAGTTTTTGTTTTTGCGTCACGAAACTTGGTATATAGCATTCAACTAGCAAACGATTGAACGAGTTCGTTAACCGCTAAAGTCGGTCCACCGGAAGGGGGGGTTTACCCCGAACCCAAAGCACTAATTTGACTATGTCAGCCGTAATATTTGTTATATTTCAACTAAACTTGGTATTCGTAGTGGTAATATAGAGAGAAAAGTGAGATATAAAAATGAACTAAATCGGTTCATTAGAAGGGGGGGGGGGGGTTTACTCCGGACCCACAATACCAATTCGCCACTACCAGCCGTGATTTTTGGTATATTTCGACGAAACTCGGCATTCGTAGTGGTAATCTACAGGTAAATATGTGTTGTAAAAATAAACTAAATCGGTTCATTAGAAGGGGGGTTTACTCCGGACACAAATTCGTAATATACTCATACCGGTCGTAATTTCTGCTGTATTGTAACGAAACGCGGTATACGTCGTGGGTAATTCATGAGAAAGAAGTGTTGTAAAAATGAGCTGAATCGGTCAATCGGAAAGCGGGGGTTTAATTTGTAATATATTTCAATCGAAAAGCCCGCCAGATGTAGGTTCACAAAGCCGCCGCAAGGAGCGCTTTCTACCATTAGAGTGACTGTATCCTGTTCGTGCGTTAGATCAAAATACGATAATATGAGGTTTTTAGTATTTATTACGTAGTGTAATAGGTACCATGTGTAAACATAACTCTGGAAGCAAATTAATAATTGATCAGTTACTCATTACAAAATTAAAAGAGAACTATTCATGTTTTTATTTTATTTATGTAGGAAATTTTAAGCAAATTGTTCTGGAATGCAGTCTACACTACCCAAATTCTGAGGAAAGTGCTTAGTTATGCAGCTCCTGCGTGACGGACTTTTTTTATGTCTGCCTGTAAGGAAGCCGGAAGGGCCATCAGAACGAGGTTATCTTTTTTCTTGATAAAAATTAATAACTATTTCTTCCAAGTTAAAATATTGTTTCAACCAGTATTTATATAAGAGTTTTTTTCTCTGCGGTGAACACGTTCCCTCATTTTTTACATATAATATAGGACTAAACTCGCAGTGTTTTTAATATTGCTTAATATTTCTTTAGGAGCATCCTGCAGATTAAATTGAATCATTTGCCCAAGGATTAATACCGCCTTCTTGGATTCATCCACATTTTAGCACTTGTCTCTGAAGGAAAGTAGCTATTGAGGTTGGACTCATGACGGAATTTTTGAAAAATTTCTTCAAATCTTTATCGATCCTACCTAGTAGACACCGAAAATGACCCCCGTTAAAATTTATATATATCTATATATATATATATATATATATATATATATATGCATATATATATATATATATATATATATATATATATATATATATATATATATATATATATATGTGTGTGTGTGTGTGTGTCTGTTAACACGATAGCGGCCAGAGTTTTTGTTTTTTCGTCACGAAACTTGGTATATAGCATTCAATTGGCAAACGATTGAACGAGTTCGTAACCACCAAAATCGGTCCACCGGAAGGGGGGGTTTACCCCGGACCCAAAACACTAATTTGACTATGTCAGCCGTAATATTTGTTATATTTCAACGAAACTTGGTATTCGTAGTGGTAATATAGAGAGAAAAGTGAGATATAAAAATGAACTAAATCGGTTCATTAGAAGGGGGGGGGGTTTACTCCGGGCCTACAATACCAATTCGCCACTACCAGCCGTGATTTTTGGTATATTTCGACGAAACTCGGTATTCGTAGTGCTAATCCACAGGTAAATATGTGTTGTAAATATAAACTAAATCGGTTCATTAGGAGGGGGGGGGGGGTTACTCCGGACCCACAATAAAAATTCGCCACTACCAGCCGTGATTTTTGGTATATTTCGACGAAACTCGGTATTCGTAGTGGTAATCTACAGGTAAATATGTGTTGTAAAAATAAACTAAATCGGTTCATTAGAAGGGGGGGGGGGGGTACTCTGGACACAAATTCCTAATATACTCATACCGGTCGTAATTTCTGCTGTATTGTAACGAAACGCGGTATACGTCGTGGGTAACTCATGAGAAAGAAGTGTTGTAAAAATGAGCTGAATCGGTCAATCGGAAAGCGGGGGTTTAATTTGTAATATATTTCAATAGAAAAGCCCGCCAGACGTAGGTTCACAAAGCCGCCACAAGGAGCGCTTTCTACCACTAGAGTGACTGTATCCTGTTCCTGCGTTAGATCAAAATACGATAATATGAGGTTTTTTGTATTTATTGCGTAGTGTAGTAGGTACCATGTGTAAACATAACTCTGGAAGCAAATTAATAATTGATCAGTTACTCATTACAAAATTAAAAGAGAACTATTCATGTTTTTATTTTATTTATGTAGGATATTTTAAGCAAATTGTTCTGGAAAGCAGTCTACACTACCCAAATTCTGAGGAAAGTGCTTAGTTATGCAGCTCCTGCGTTACGGACTTTTTTTTCAAATTTGGAAGAAAAAATGATGATGGATCTAAAAATAAAAATCTTTGAAATCGGCAAATTTCGGCAAACTAAATTGCCCTCAGTACATTATACTTGAGGTAAACTTTAAGCTCTAAAAAACTTGGGATGTGTTCAGATGAAGTTTTTTTGCTATGGTCTATCAAAGTTTTGTACTTGAAAAAAATTTCAAAGATCAATGAAGAATAATTCAGGATAAATAATCAGGGAGTAATTACCCATAATCAATTATATCAGATAAAAAAGAAATAGTTTTGACGTCATTTCCATCGGATCAGCCAATAAAAACACTGTCCTATCTTCAACGAGAGAGGCTCAAACTGATTGTTGGTATGAAACAGGTTTTAAAGACTTTGCCTTGTTTATAATACTGCTAAAGTGTTTGTTGATCAAAATAAAACTAATATTTATTAGTTTTATACGATTTTAGTTCCTTGAATAGTTTCTAAACTTAGCTAGAGGATTAAAAAGTAAATATAAGAAAACAAAAATTTAGGTTTTTGTCCATTGGACGTTAGACTGTGCGGCGGCAGGAATTTTCTCATCCCACGGCTCGTTGGGAAAATTCCTCGCTGCGCCCTGGATGTCGGCTCTATTGGCCTAGGCTCTGGTCTCCCTTCAAAACGTACGCTAATGGCCTATTTGTCGAAGCGCCGTAAAAAAAAAAAAAGAAAAAAAAAAAAAAAAAACCCTTTCGGTTTCCCTTCCTACGCGTAGATCTTCTCGAAAAGAGTTTAATGAATGCACATTGTTATTACATGAATATAAGAGATCAAATTCTGTAGTCAAATTAATTTTTACTTTATTAAGATCTACTTTATTTTAATCTTCGGTAAAAGTTTTAAATAATTATATTTCCCTTTATTACTATTATTCAAGTATGGGCCCCCTTAGGACCACACAAGTTTGATTTTCTTTGTGTTCAGACTTCATGCTTTCTTAAGAGCTCTTTTTCTGTTAGGTAAATAGCATAAATTAAAACTAATAATATAAGTTACATTTCAATAATCAAGAATCTAGTAATAACTTCTAAAAAGCTGATCATTTATTTGATATGCAATACAATATTTTCTTAACGACTGACTGGAATCCGTTTACATATGTGATCCGTTAATCTAACAACAAGGAATAATTTGATTAGCCATATGCTAATAACATGATTGGCCTAAATAGGGATTAATCTGGCTTTACATACCTCAATTCGGATTGTAATCAACTAATTGTTCGAAGGACTAATATGGATCACCAATGGACGAATTGACTTGTAACTGGTATATTTATTAAAACATTTCTGTTTCCTTAAGTAAGGCGAATCAGTCAAGCCAATGCAGAGATGGGCATAATTTTATTTATAAATAAAAATACGAATTTATTCCTACTTCATATATTTGTGAATACGAATATAAATAAATTCGTATTCATAAGTGTGAATACGAATTTATTTTTATTCACATATATTAAATATAAAAATATTTACAAAAAATCAATTGATTTGATTGTTTGATTGATTGTGTTGATAAAGGCCCCCAATAATATTTTTTCCCATATATCTTCCATGTACAGACAGCGATCCGTTACAATTTTATTATATCGCACTTGTATTTCTAAAGTGACACAACTCAAAAATCGGTATTTTGCAGTAATGAATATGAAAGACATGCTAAATATCTCTTTATCAACCACCAAAACTGTATGGACGTAGCTTCAGAGCTTGTACACCAGAAGGAACTTGTGTCACTCTACCTGTCTTAATGCTATTCCCCCTACACTGGCAAGAGTGACACATTTTCAGGTAAATTTTACTTTGAGTTTTGTCACCTCAGAAAAACTAGTGCGATATGTATAGATGAGTTTTTAATTTCACTAATTAATAAGATTTTGATTTGATCTAAAACAAATCGAGAAAGGTCGATTTTTTTTTGGAATTAAAGTGTCAAATATTTTTGACGCAAATAATGGGAGATAAACGCATGGGTCTTTTTGCGAATACCACATCCAGTTACTTTTGAAGTAGCAGTAGTGTTTGTATCAGTGATTCAGCACATGCGCATAACTCCTTTGCCTTCCTATTGGAGGATTCCGATGAGCAATTATATTGGTTCTTGCTGGGAGAAAAGTAACCTTCATCAGTGAATTAGCTTTTGTTTATGAAAAAGCTCTGCTTATGTTAGTGAGAAAAAATGAGCCTTTTACAATTAGTTCGCGATGTTCCTGACAAAGAAAAAGGGATTGGTCTCTTACTCGGAAACATTAATAGAATTCTATTAATTTTAGCGAATCAGATAGACTAGAGTCGCTAAAATTAATAGAATTCTATTAATTTTAGCGAGTTGGATTGACTAGAGTTTTGATATCTTCTTGAACGAGCGTAGCGAGCGGAAACGCATAGCACGCATGCCCATAATGCTTAATAAATATAAAATATCCAAATATATTTGTTTACAAATATCGTTGTTTATGTTGTCCTTCATAACCTGCAAAACAGTTAACTTTAATGCTTAATAACTTTTTTTGTAGGTGGTAGAATTGATTTTGATCATATTTACCTTTTTATTAATAAATATTGCTTGCCACTATCTAATATAATTATAACCGTAGATAACGAGTCAAGTAGTAATAGATAACCAGCAAAGAACCTATAAGCTAATCAGTAAGCTTTTCAGCGAGTACGAGTAACTGTTATAAATCACTACTGCTACTTCAAAAGTAACTGGATGTGGTCTTCGCAAAAAGACCCAAACACACACACACACACACATATATATATATATATATATATATATATATATATATATATATATACACACACACAAATAGCTTAAAAATGACAAGGATATACTTCTTAGTGTTTCCTTGTGAACGCATAAGATTCCAAGTGGCCGCTTGGTCTAGGGGTATGATTCCTGCTTTGGGTGCAGGAGGTCCCGGGTTCAAATCCCGGAGCGGCCCGTTAATTTTTTTTTTCTTCGTAACTCATAATTTCAGTATAGTTTCTCTTCTCTAAGCAACGAATTTGTCGAAACTCATTTTATTCTGGTCAATTGAATGTGCAGCCGACTAAAATGAATCAAGGTTTATTAAGAAAAAAAAATCTGCCAATAACATTTGAACCACCGTTACTTTCTTGATCTATTGGTTCTAAAACGTGATTTTTTTTTAGTCGGCGCATTCAGATTGTGTTATGAGGTCAACCTCATAAGTGAGGTGTTCCTCCCCTAGGAAGGAACCGCGCTAAAACGATATATTTGTGTTATCTGGAAAACTAATTTATAATAATTAAAAATGAAGACCAAGAAATGTCCAATAGAGTGTAGATATTTTTGCCTCAAGATCTGACTTATTTTTTTCTCCTAGCCGAAGCCCAATCATCCCTTTACTTCACATCAACTCCACTATGCCCATCTCATATATATGTGTATGTGTATATATAAATATACAGCAGAATCTGTCAACCGGAACATGGTTTATTGGGCGAAATTCGCCCGAAAAAAATAGTAACGCTTACATTTTTGAGTTACTAGGCTTCTATTAAACTTTTGGTAAATATTGGATATAGGCAAGCTAATGAAACGATTTCCAAAGCCATATCTATAATCGTCGGTAATGAAAAAAAAATAGATTTTTCTTGAGTGTTTCGAATATATTATTACATATCTGGAGCATCTATTCAAAGCATATTAAATTTCCTACAAATATGGTTCTTATGAAATTTTTGATAAAGCGGTCTTATTCGGAGAAATCTGTGCATGAATGGAGTTATTTGGGATTAGGATATTTGGGATTAGGATATTTGGGATTAGGATATTTGGGATTAGGATATTTGGGATTAGGATATTTGGGATTAGGATATTTGGGATTAGGATATTTGGGATTAGGATATTTGGGATTAGGATTTTGGGATTAGGATATTTGGGATTAGGATCTTTTCAGTTTCTTGTTGTGGCGTCTAGGATGATGCTTCGCTTTAAAATTCCATTTTACATTTGTGTTTACAGTTTTGACGAAAGTTTAAGACAAAGCATTAACTTTAACTGTTTGTATTGTTGAAGTTTTTCACGTCACATTATGGATAAGCACGGAAACGCGCTAACTTTACTTAGCTCCTGATATATGTTGGGCACAAAAATCATTTACTTATAATAACAGACTGATTTAAAATTTAATACGTGCTACACTTTTTTTATTTTTATTTTGAAAGGGGTAAATTATCAAATTCGAATAATTTAATTTATTCGCCGATCTAATCAAATCAGATTAAAATTTCATATTCTAATTAATATCGGCCAAGGGCTGAATGTTTAAAGCAATTAGAAATTAATGAAGCAATTATAACTCTTAATTGCACTGAAATTGTGCGTAGCTCAGCCACGTACATGAGTTAGTTCCGAATTTACTTATTAAATAATAATTTGATGTTCAGTATTATTAAGAGTCCGAATACGTCATCATGGAGTTTTACATTTAATCCTTATTCTGTAGTGATTTTAATCCAAATAGCCATATTCGTCAGGTGAACTAAGGACAAGACGCGACGAAGTAATACCCACCCATTCGTACCTCTTCACAAGACAAGACAAACCACTATGTGAGGCATGCAACGTACCTTTAACTGTAAAACACTTACTAACAGACTGCCTTAAAAGAGACAACTTACAGATTCCTCGAAGCCTCAGTGAACTGTTATCTGATAGGAGCCCCCACATTGATACCATACTGACATACTTAAAGACGACAAAGACATATAATAAAATATAATTCTACCACACATAACTCCCAAGTCAAAGTTTCTTATTTCAGGATAATATTCCTCAGATATCAACTCCGTTTAATTCTGTATTTCTTTGTTTTATTAATTCCTTATATATTTCTTTCTTATTTTCTTCATTTCATTTTCCATACCGTTTAATTTTGTTACTGATCCTTAGCTTATAATTTATTATTTTATTTATTATATTTTATATCAGTTCTTTTAGGGCAGATCATCATTGCTGTGCAGCTCTTAAAGTAAAATAATAAAAAAAATAATAATAAAATAGTGTTGTTAAAAGCGAGCCCTGACAAGAGGCTTCAGGCTTGAACCTTGAACCTAACCTCCGCAGTCCGAGCTCTGAGGGTTCGATGAAGGCTCGGGAGTGAGGCTCCATCCTAACCTTATCAAGCCCTGAAGGTTCGGCAAGGTTCTCCCTCGAGCTTTGAACCTAGCCTCTACAGCCCGAGCTCTGAGGGCTCGATGAAGGCTCGGGAGTGAGGCTCCATCCTAACCTTATCAAGCCCTGAAGGTTCGGCAAGGTTCTCCCTCGAGCTTTGAACCTAGCCTCTACAGCCCGAGCTCTGAGGGCTCGATGAAGGCTCGGGAGTGAGGCTCCATCCTAACCTTATCAAGCCCTGAAGGTACGGCAAGGTTCTCCCTCGTGCCTTGAACCTAGCCTCTACAGCCCGAGCTCTGAGGGCTCGATGAAGGCTCGGGAGTGAGGCTCCATCCTAACCTTATCAAGCCCTGAAGGTTCGGCAAGGTTCTCCCTCGTGCCTTGAACCTAGCCTCTACAGCCCGAGCTCTGATGGCTCGATGAAGGCTCGGGAGTGAGGCTCCATCCTAACCTTATCAAGCCCTGAAGGTTCGGCAAGGGTCTCCCTCGTACCTTGGAGGCTCGGCCTTGGAGCCCTGGGAAGGTAGAGCTTCGGCAAGCACGGTTATAGTAGTATAGTAGTAGTACGACAGTGTTGCCATCACCGTCTGACAGAAGAGTTTATTTTCTTAGGAAAAGGTACTATTTTTACCCAATTAGTGATCCATATAATTAGTTTATCAATGAAATGGTGAATTTAATTGCCAGCGAATAATTTCAATGTGGCGGAAAGAATTTAGGACGAATCTACTAAAGTATGTTTCATGAAGCAGCTGTTTGCCCGCCATCCGCCATTTTGGAAATGAAAAGTAAAAGGCTTCAAAGCATGCGCCTTCTCCCGAGGCGAGCCTTCAAGGCTCGCGCCTTCTACCCAGCCGAGCCTTCAAGGCTCGCGCCTTCTATCGAGCCCTGTACAAGCCCTGAGAGCTCGAGCTTTTAAGAGCCGCGCCTTCTAGCCTTAAAGGCGCGCTCTTTTACAACACTATTTTAAAAGCTTGGAATTATTATACGGCTGTGATCCTATTTCTCTATGATATGTGTTAAGATGGCTGAAGGCAGAGATGGGCATAATTTCATTTATAAATAAAAATACGAATTTATTCGTACTTCATATATTTGTGAATACGAATATAAATGAATTCGTACTTCATATATTTGTGAATACGAATATAAATAAATTCGTATTCATAAGTGTGAATACGAATTTATTTTTATTCACATACACTAAACATAAAAATACAAATAAAATTTTATTCGCAAATTTTTCTGCGAATACAAATAAATTCACAGAAAAAATTGTAAATAATCACAAAAAATGTGAATGTTTGCAAAAAATCAAGTGATTTAAAAAAAAAAACCACATTAAAATATACGAATACAAATTTATTCACATTAAAATTTGTGAATAAAAATTTATTCACAATAAAATTCGAAAATATATTATGAATTTATTCGTATTAAGATATCACGAAAGTTATTGAAAGTGATTTTTTTTTTTTTAAGGCGTTTAACGTCTAGGTTATTAGCGCCTAGATTTTTTGTTTACCCCGAGTCCGCCGCGGGACCACCAGCCATGCTGCAGGGACATAGTTTGTCTTCTTTACCTCCATTAAAAAAAAAAAAAAAAAAAAAAAAAAAAAAAAAAAAAAAAAAAAATCATTTTCATCTTAATACGAATAAATTCATAATTTATTCGCGAATTTTAGTGTGAATAAATTTTTATTCACAAATTATAATGTGAATACATTTTTATTCGTATATTTTAATGTGATTTTTTTTTTAATCACTTGATTTTTTGAAAATATTCACATTTTTTGTGATTATTTACAATTTTTTCTGTGAATTTATTTTTATTCGCAGAAAAATTTGCGAATAAAATTTTATTTGTATTTTTATATTTAATATATGTGAATAATAGTAAATTGGTATTCACACTTATGAAGACGAATTTATTTATATTCGTATTCACAAATATATGAAGTACAAATTTATTTATATTCGTATTCACAAATATATGAAGTACGAATAAATTCGTATTTTTATTTATAAATAAAATTATGCTCTTCTCTGGCTGAAGGTCATATTATTTCTATTACCGAGCCGGAACAAAGGCGATTTTCTGATAAATCCCGAGCGCATCTGTAAAAACACAGCTATAATAGTACGTTGAGACAAATTTTGCAGCAATATCTTCCAAACAACTCCAATAAAAATAATTGAGGCGTGCATAAAGCGAAAAATCCACGATACATTGTTTCATGCGATAAAAAAAATAACACTTTCACATATCGTTGATACAAATGCAAAGTATCGAATGTGTAAATCACCGCTTTCCAGAGTGAAAAAAACTTTTATTTATTACTTTGCTTTTGGACAGTCAAATAGTAGGCAGATTCTACCTTTTGACAGTGGTTACATCCTCCTTTCACTGTGTGAACTTAGATTCGAGATTTTGCCATCCATCAGTCAAACAGCAATCATTCAATTGATTGAAAATGAAAAATACGTTTTTTTCACATTCGATACTTTGGATTGGTATCGACGATATTATTTTTGGTACTCCGAACGTATTCAGGCTGGAGACCTATCCAAGGTGTCTGACGTTTTGTAATGAAGTCATTAATATTTTTTTTGTTATCATTTAAAAACAAATTCAAGCAAATTGTAAAAATTAGGATAAAAAAAGTCGCTTTTAAATCCCAATTACATAAGCGACGAATGTTTAAACAATTTCGAATGAATATTTTTCAAAATTCAAAATTGAATTGGAAATTTGACGCGATAAATTAAGCGTCATTTTTAGCGTACTTGTCAACCCCATTATCGTATACCGCCATCCAAACGGACCGATTTTCAACCTGTAATATGTTTTTGAAAGCTTCAGTGGTCTCGTTTTTTTTAAAAAAAGAGAACACTATTTCAAATATGATGGGACGACGTTAGCACAGTGGTAGAGCACTGGAATCTGGAGGATAAAATCTTAAGCCTGCACTAAAGATTTTATCTTCTCGTATCGCCGGTTGAGAGTTGGATTTGGGGTCCCAGACCATCTCTAGGCCCACCCAGCCATTTATTTATTTATTAATTGGCACCTGCTTAGGGAATAATCAGGCGGCAGGAGCCTAGTACCTACCACACTATCTTTCTAATGTGGCAAATGGTCAGAAATCAGATACCTCTATGGTACTGCCGCGCTGGGCCCTTGTGACGTGTTACGGACCTGTTTTGTTGTGTTATTTCAAATAAGTTAGTATGTTAAGAACTTCATTTAGGTTTTATAAAAATACGAAAAATAAGTATACAATCAACATTAGTTCCTATGTTTCTATTAGCAGAAAATATATAATAACATGTAAAACACAATGTACATATTGTATGTTAAATTTGTATATAAAATAAATAAATAAATAAATAAAATAAAATTAGCAGAAAGCGCCAGTGCCAATGGAAAATCTGGACGCCGTTTTTCGACATTCCTCGTCAATATTGACCGGTTTGGTCATCGGTTGAACATCATGGATTCTCCGTATATGGAGGGAGGAAAAACGCTAAAAGTCTTGTTTAAATGAGACTTGGTAGCAAACCATTCTAGTGACAATTTGAGAAGAGCTACTTACCGAATGGAGCTTTGAAAGTCCATTTCGATCCGAGGCAATTCCAATTCAAACAAACAGAACTCTCTTCTTTGGGGGGACGAGCGCCAGTTGGGTTGGCTACAAATAGACGAGAGTGGGGATCACAGGGGTAGAGTGGGGGGAGGGAGGGGTTTAATTCAAGGAAAGGGTTAGAATGGGTTTCGTTTTTGGCGAATTTTCTTACTTTCTATAAAGAGGTAACCCTGCTTATTGCCTTAACCCAATGACCCAGGCTGGAAGTGTCCACGTAATTAATTTATTTTATAACTAGCTGTTACCCAGTGTGCCATGCTACACCTACTTTCTGTCTGTGACTCTCCCCGTATCAAGATCTACTTGATACCTAGTTGTCTATACCCAGTTACGAAAATCGGTCAAACGATGTGAATTTGTTTTAGTTCATAATGATACGGGCAGAGGCCAGCGCAACAGCACTTCATCTAACAGCCGACAGAGGCCAGTAGTTGTCGATTCAAAATGGCCGTCACAATCTGAATGGTTCAGTGTAATTTTTCTTGAACAAAATTTTTGACCTTTTGACCAAATTTTGAAATTTGACTATTTTGACCTAGGCAAGGAGATTTCTCGTATCAAGACCTACCTGTGTGCCTAGTTTGGTCAAAATCCGTTAAACGGTGTAGATTTGTATAAGGAACAAACAAACAAAAAACAGACAGACACGTGATGTTTATATATATATATATATATATATATATATATATATATATATATATATATATAGATAAGTAAATAATTCAAGACACTATGTCTGCCAGTAAATACACAATCCATGCATAACTGTAGATGGAGACCGTCGTCACTGGCATAGTTTGTAGTAATGTGTGCAAGTCCATTCGACGTAAGTACGTCATTAACCCATTTGAGACTAATAGCCACTCTCGTTACAAAGGGTTTTCTTGTTCTGTGGCCTGATAGCCACTTTCGTGACAAGGTCTTTTCTTTGCTTCGTGACAGAAGCCACCGCCGCGACAGCTTTTTGCTTTTTGCGGTAAGTTTTGTCAGCTGTAGTCACTTTTACATCCGCTAGAGTTCATAAAAATGTAGTTTGAGCCTATTGAATCTGCATTTCCCTCTGCTATCCGGTCTGCATAGTTAGAGTCCCTCCGAAGGACCTTATTTGTGTTTTATCTGTTGATGTGTACATAGGTATCATTTTCCATATATATTATACCATTTGACTTGATATTATATTCTTATAAAATAATTCCAATTTTTAAAAATAAATTATAACGAAATTTAAGAATTAAATAAAACCGTTTTTTAGCCTGCCGTTGACTGATGGGAAGCACATAATGAGAAAATTGTGACGGAAAACGTTTTAAAGAAAGAACTAACGAAAGCGTATTAAGAGCAATTGGAAGGTGGTTAGGACATGGATGCTCAGCTATTTCAATGCCGTCCTGTGGAACCAGGAGAGTGAAAGGGACTCCGCTCCACCCGCATCTAAGGTCGTGCGGCTTGCCGTCTTGTAAGGGTCAAAAATCAACTCTTATGGTAGTACCGGGTCTGGTTAATAATGTCAGAGTATATATGGAATTTCAAACTAACGGGCACATATCGTCGATACAAAAGCAAACTAAAGAATATGAAAACCACCACTTTTCATAGTGGAAAAGTATTAATTCATAACATTTTTTTGGACAGTGAAATATTCAGCAGATTTGACCTTTTGATAGTGGAATACTTTCCCTTTAATAGAGTGAAGTCAGATTGAAGAGTTTGCCGTAAATAAGTCCAGCAGAAATTATTAAAGATGGACAATGAAAGATGCATTTTTTTCATATTCGTTATCGTTGTATCGACGATATAACCACACAAAAATCGGCTATCACGTCACAAACCATACACGATCCCATAGACGGAATAAACGCAACTCAAACTATGCCAACCACAAAAAAACGCTACCAACATTCAGAATACCAAGGCGCTACTACACAGACAACAAAAATGACGAATACCTGATATACTTGAGAACATTTCATACTATAAAAAACCGGTAGTTCAAATGTGTGTATATTAATTAGAACATACTCAGTAAAGGAGGCTCAGTGGCCGTGAGTGCTGAAAGGTGTGCGCTCCGTACCGTCTTGAGTTCGATTCCCAATAGGGCTGGTGGCTTTTCTATAAAAAAAAGAAAAGGGTCTCAGCCTAATCCTGGTTATAAAAGTGTGGTATCCTGTCGAAATTCAGTCCCATTAATCTTTGACATGTTTAAGTGGATGTTAAAATTTAATAACAACTTAGTAAATGTACATAATCAATACATCAGATGATATTTTACGGTTAAGTATGGTGGTGTTTTGACCTCAAGATCCAAAAAGTAATAGAACAACGGACTACATCCGCTTTCCAGTTTGTCCATTCAAATTACTCATGTACTTCGGCTCTTCAAAAAGGTTTGCTTTTATTTAATTTAATTGAAATTTTAACATCCATTTATTATTAACTAGGAATTTTAGGACGGGTTATCTATAGGTTACCACCCTTTTCTAGCCAGGATAGGGCTGATGCCTTTTCTTTTTTCTAAAGAAAAGCCACCACCCCTAGTGGGAATCGAACCCACGACCTTTGGCTCAGAGTGTTAAGTGCTCACGCCTTAACCCTCACGGCCATCGGGTAGCTTTTATTTAAAGCTAAATTTCAAGTCACTGATACTTTGTAAATACTGACCCAATATGAGAGGTCTGCCACTAGCCTTACCTCAGTCTATAGCAGACAAAGGTTTGTTAGACATTAAAACAGACAAATGTTTTTTAAGGCAGGATTTTGTGCCTTTCGTTTATAAAATGGAAAGATATCATGAATCAGACTGTTTTTTTAATATATATTTTTATTTATGTAGATAATGTACGGGTAACAAACAGCATGAATGTTCAAAATTGATATTCTAAAAACCCAAGCCATATCCATCATAGATAGATTTCAACATTCCAAAACGGTCACTGCCTTCTGACATTTGGACACAAAATTATTGTTATTGTTTTATTTTTACGATACTCCACATCATTAGTGAGTAGCATCGAATCGCCCTTTTGCACTTAAGTGCTGCTAATCAATCTAAGAAAAATCACCAATCTAAGAAAAATATTTAAAAATAAGTAAAAATAAATAAATAAATTAAATTAAAGAAAAAAAGACTCTATAGAATACACAAGAAATAAATTAAACATTAAATAAACTAGCCTAAAATTCTTTAAGTTTTGAAAAAAAAAAAATTGTGAATGTTTTCATATTTTGTCATATATGTTAATATTTTTCAAGTGTGCAATAATGTTGTCAATATGGTGACTGCTATCAGTAAGTAGGTGAGTAATGTACCGAGGTATGTCCAAGTTCGCAATAAGCAGGCAGTCCGTTAGTATATGTTTGAATGTTAATTCTGTATTGCAGATCTGACATGTTGGTCTTTCAGTATTAGTCATTAAGTATTCGTGAGTAACACGTGTGTGGCCTATTCGCAGTCTCGCAAGAACTATTTGGACACACAAAAAAACATAACTCATATAATTGTTTTCCCCATTTTTAACGGCGCGTCAACTATTTGGCTATTAGCGCCGGGCTATCTACAGGTTGCCACCCTTTTACAATGCCAACAGCACTTGGTCGGTCACCCATTCAGGTACTGACCACGCCTGACGTTGCTTAACTTCGGTGATCTACGGGAATCGGTGCAATAACTCATATAATAAGCATATTCTTGAACGTATTACTCAAGGATTCAAAACTCCAGGAGTACAACGCTTTAAATAATTAGAACTTTTAAGTCAAGGAGTACCACGGAGGGAACAAAGCTACAATGGATTACACATTCGCAGAAGTCTGTAAGCACCAATCACATACCTCATGAGGGCTTAGTTCCATTAAGTTTTCTAAGAAGCATCTTTCCAAGCTAACTTTCTGAGTCGTGTCTTCCGCAACGTTAAAGAATTCTATCAAAGAAGTTACTTTTTTATTCTAAGTGTTTTACTTCTCTAGTTCCTTTCTTTCTAGAGGAAATGATTTTATTTTAGGACATTATTTGCCACAATCCAGAAGTGCCAATTGGAAAATTTCATAACTTATACATCCCGAAAATAACGGTGTTACATTAAAATTTGTACATAGTATAGTTACATCAGGGAATCCCATAAGTAATGTCGGTCGACTGCAGAATGTGTCACTCCAAGTTTTACTCCTAGCTCTTCGACTGTTACAACTGGATTTTCTTCTACAGTAGCCCGCAGGAATTAGTCGTACGAGGTCCTCTTCAAGCTTGCGGTTTCCCGCACGAAATCGTTCAAACGACCCCAGCAAATGACTTATCACTAATGTCACGCCCTTGTTACTAATGACATTTTCGCCATATATTTCTACAAGGTTTCAATAATTTGAACTAACATTTTCTCCTTTATCGAATTCTCAAAGAATAACATGGCGCAAGTGGTGCCTTGGGAGATTCATTACAAATGAAATTGTAGCACAGAATAAATACGTTTCCCCGACCGAAACATGATAAATAGAAGTCTATTTAATGCTGTAATTGACAAGAAATGTAAACAATAATAAATTGAAAATGAGGGAACATAAACAGACAGAATATTAAAAACCGACATTAGTTATAAGATGACCTGATGTTTATTAATGAGGAAATAATAAAATAAATATTTAGATGATAATTCTTATCAACAAAACTATTAAATTTACATAAATGATCTAAAATTCAATTGGAATCAATTGTTAAATGGGGATACTGTTCAACTAAACGCGAGCAAGAGATTGCCATTAAAGGAGAAAGTTTGTTCCAGAAGAGTTGAGATCAGCAGTAATCCCGTCTCAGTGGCAAATCTGGATATTTTTGGGACGCACCCTACCTGGAAAGATTTAGGCACTTTGAGGAGATATTGTTTTAGAACAGGGGTGCCTATCCCCCAAATGTGTTGTGGACAATGAAAACGTTACTAAACTGAGGTAGGACGCACATATCCGCGCGGCGGTGGGAATCGAACCCACCATCTCCCGCATGGGAAACTAAAGCTTTTGGGAAACTAGAGACCCAGAAAAATATTATTCAAAATACTTCATTATCTTACAATATTCGCAATATGTTATTAGGTACCTTACCATTAATGTGGCACTTGGTTTAGCTATTGAGGTTGACTCATGGCGGAATTTTTGAAAAATTTCCTTAAATCTTAATCCTACCTATTAGACACCGAAAATATATATATATATATATATATATATATATATATATATGTGTGTGTGTGTGTGTGTGTGTGTGTGTGTGTATATGTCCGTTAACTTGATACACACCAGAGTTTTTTTTTTTTTCGCACGAAACTTGGTATTTAGTCCCCCGGCAAACGATTGACCGAGTTCATACAATTGTGTTTGGTTGTCTGAAACACAGGTCAAACACTTCCACTTCTTGATTCATTTTAGTCAATAGAACGTTTTCGAGGTCACAGCCTCGTCCTCAGGCCCGAGTGAGCCTCGCTGACCTATAGATAGGAGGACACTCAGGATGAGGTTCTGACCTCGCTGACCTATAGATAGGAGGACACTCAGGATGAGGTTCTGACCTCGCTGACCTATAGGAGGACACTCAGGATGAGGTTCTGATCTCGCTGACCTATAGATAGGAGGACACTCAGGATGAGGTTCTGACCTCGAAAACGTTCTGTTGAATAAAAGGAATAAAAAAGTGGAGGTATTTGACCTGTTTTGCATCCTATTTACTATTGAACGAGTTCGTTAACAGCAAAATCGGTCCGTAGCATCGTACCTGATTGATCATGATTTCATCAAGCTACCTGCTGCAATATTTTGCTTTTACCAGGTTTAATTTGGAAATAAATACTCCCAGTGAAACGCAGTTCCTACTGCTGACATAATACAAGTAGCCACACGTTTTAAATTGGGATATTTACCTTCCACGAAATATTTTTGATAACATTCTATATTGGTTAATTCGCAAAGGCGTTTTAGCTCTATGCTTGATTGTAATTATTTAAGCTCTATTTGTAAATTTGGAGGCGCTGATTGATTTGACCAACGAAAAAGAAAAAAAAAAATATTTTGCGTTTAGAGCCTTCTGCTGAAATTCAGGAACATAAATATGCTTTAGGTCGACCCCACAAACCTATTTAATTTACAGCATAACATATACTCTTCTTTTATCGTACATGCCCACTGCGCATGCGCGAACGCTACTGCGCACGCGAAAATGCCAGCGGACACTTTTTTGTAACGTTTTTTTCCAGTTTAGTCACCGCTAAAGCATATGTATGCTAAAAAAAAAAAAAAAAAAAAAAAAAAAAACAAGCTCGCCACTTGCCGATTGAAAGTTGTAGGCGCAAAAATGTCTCCTAAATTATAATAAGTAAAGATGGAATGGTTGGGATTCGGCATATCTAATCATCATGCTAAATTATAATGTTCTTATCCGCAGTGGATTTGTGCTGACATCTGACATTACATAGTACAACAACCATCTGCGTAACATCATCACATTTTATGCTTGTCTGCATAAAATTTATCTTGATTTAGGTATTCAAAATTTGTATGGGCATAATCATATATTTCTAATATATAATATATATTTATTTCCCATAAACAAACATCCAAATCATATCAAAATTTGTATTTCAAGTCTAAAAAAGCAATAAAGCAAAGAAGAACGGCATTGTAAAGCAAAGAAGAATTATTACATTTTTCGACAAGAAAAAAATATTTTATACCCGATGACCGATTAACGATTTTTGTTAGCTTGGCTCATCACAGGGAATAACTTGGTAATTTCAAAATGTATATTTTTCAGGGTAGCTCTTTGCACAGAAATGTTAAGAGTTGTCACATCTTTATAAGTAGGAAGCGATCAAGGCTGTGAGTTAGTGACTTATTTACACTATCCTTGAGACTTGAGAAATAACCAGAATGCATTTAAACTCATTTTTCCCCCATTTTTCGATGTAATCTGAAAACAATTTTTCTTTGTTGAGCTAATAAAAGAAATCATTGGACTCTAACTCATTTGCATTAATGAGTGAATCATTTTTATTTAACTCCTACATCCTTGAGGATGATAAAAGTAAAATATTTAAAAAAAAAAAAAAAAAAAAAAAAAAAAAAAAAAAAAAAAAAGTATGAAGCTAAAGAATTCCTAGCAACATATGAAGGCTCCAATTACTACTACATACAAGTTTAGCTGCGCATCCTATTTTCTCCTGGAGAGAATCCTGTAAATTCAAATTATTCCAGACTATAAAGCTGAGCAGGTAGACCTAAGCTAGGACCAGCCTAATCCTACCCAAAGGATGGAAGCATCCAACCTCTCCTGTATTCCTATTCTTGTAATATGGATGGTCACAGGGAATAAGTTGGTAAGTCAAAAAAAAGTCCGAATCGCAGGAACTGCATCATCTTAGCGCGGTTCCGTTCTTATCTCTAGACTCATTTAAAATGATTAAAGTAGAAGCTGTTATTATTTTGGGTCCACATTTCTAGAAAGCATGAAGATTAGATAGTTAGCCGTCGAGGTGATAAGTAAAGATGGAATGGTTGGGATTCGGCTAAAGAAACCTCAATACGATTTTTGGTAAAAAATCTGTATTTAGGATGTTTCAGCTACTCATTGGTAGCCTTCGTCAGCATTGAAAGTGCCGGGAGGCAGAGGAGGACCAAAGTTGACAGTTCCATCTTTACTTTCAAGAAAGGTCTTATTTACGATCTTACCTGGATAGGCCAACCCGCCCTAGGAAGGACCCCGCTAGGCAGTTGAAAAGCTATATCTTGGAAATCCACATCTCTAAGATTAAATTGTTTTTCTTATTTTTCTTAACCTGATTTATTATCAAATAAATTATCAAACTATAAGCAGTTAAAAAATAACAAGGAATAAAAACAGACAAAAAGGACAGTTCGAATAAGCGAAATCAATTACTTTAAAGTTTTAAGCACTTATTTCTCCGATTGACATCGTCTAATCAAAACTTTCATCAGAGCCTTTTTTGTAGAGCATTTAGTAAGCTTTCTAATGGTATTCTTTTGTTTACCAAGATTTTCAACCTTTTTCGAGATATTAAGGAAGGTATACAAAGTTACCAAAACT
Organism: Gonocerus acuteangulatus; assembly: GCA_946811695.1. Lineage (NCBI taxonomy): Eukaryota > Metazoa > Arthropoda > Insecta > Hemiptera > Coreidae > Gonocerus > Gonocerus acuteangulatus. Next base: position 69,964,594 of record OX328131.1, read on the forward strand.
TTTTATGTCTGTTAATAAAATATTTTATTCTAACCCTTCCTTAACTCCAAACGTAACACAAATTTCAACATATTAGTTTTAATGAAAGTAGAACATGCAGAAAATGTTTCAACTGAATCCCATGATTCTAAGTACCCAAACCAAGAACGGTATTCAAAAACTATTTTTCGAATTTTCTCGAAAACGGTTAAAGCTATCGCCTTGAAAATGGTTGCCTATAAAACGAGTGCTTACAAGCTTATGAACTCAAAAACGTAAGCGTTACGATTTTTTTGCGCGAATTTTGCCCCAAACGCCATCTTTCAGAGGACGGATTTTGCTGGTTAACGAACTTGACCTTTCAAATTGGACGACGGATTTTTGTACCAAATTTCATCAAAATCGGACCATTCGTCTTCTACCTAGAGAGCGAACAGACAAATATATATATATATATATATATATATATATATATATATATATATGTACACACACAAATTTGAACGACCATCATTTTCGGTCTCTAGGCGTTCTGAAACGCAAAATTTTCTAGTCGGCACTTCTGAATTGCGTCATGAGATCAACCTTATAAGCGGGGTTCCTCCCTATGGGGGAGGGAGGAACCGCGCTAAAATGGGCAAAACGACTGACGTGCTTTACGATTATCTCCTGACACTTATGGTTAGTGTGATGAAGTTACTATCTCACAGCCTTGATCGTTTGAGACATAAAAATGTGTCGGTTTCTTCGCATCTCCGAAAATAGCACGATTTCTTTGTAAAATTCTCTCATAAAGAGCAGCTCCGAAAGGTTGACATTTTGAATTTACCAAGTTATTCCCTGTGGCCATCCATATAATCGTTGAAATAATTTCGGCCTGTACCATGGATGTTTAGTATGGGTGGCAACCTATTAGTCCGGGACTAATAGCCTGGATGCAGAAGCACCGAAAAAAAATAATGAATAAATAAAAAAACAAAAAATAAGTAATTTTTATGATTCAATAATTTAAGGAAAGGGCGTAATTTTTCATTAGGATAATCTATTTATAGGATAATCTTAGATAAAAGGAAATTCAATGGACTACGAAATTGATACTATTTTTCACTTGGAGCAACTACAAAGCAGATAATTTTCCATTATTGATCATATAAGTTTTAATCCAATAAGCAAGAATCATCTCCAGACTTCAAGAACGAAAAGTTGACTATTTAAAAATTTGTAAGTATGACTTTTCTTTTTTTTTACTTTCATATAGGTGCTGCTTTTATGTATAATTTCATTAATTGTTACATATGAGGAGGTCATCAACATATAGGTGATAAGTATACGGTATACAGTACGTAATGGAATAAATGACTATTTTAAAGAGAGTTGTGCTCAATACACACCCCTGCGGAACACCATACTCCTGAGTGAAGGGGGCAGAGATGTACATTCCCTGTCTTACTCGGAAGGTCATTTCGGATAGAAATTCAAATCTGGTCTTAATAAAAGCAAAATTTCTCTTCAACATACACTAAAGTAATTAAGCCGTCGGAGCGAAACCAATGGATTAACGTTTTTAACTAGAAAAAAAAATGCTTTATTTTTACCAAGAGAAAATGCGTCGATGACATTCAATTAACACTTTTACAACATATATCTAAGTTATCGAAAGCTTAACTTACGATGGAATCCCACATCTAAAAACCACAATTGAAAAATCTATAAATACATTGACAAATCTGAGAATAAATAACTCAACTAAATAGGTAAGTGGTAGAAAAATATGCTACATTTCAACAGATCATTCACAAGATGAATTCTAGACTTCTGGAGTATCACTCCTACCTACATAGACGAGTACAGAAACAAACCTCAGGTCCAGAGACCCTTCCATGTTAGATCTAGCTATATTCTGCTCTCCGTTTCTGGAAATGAACACCAATAACACATACATAGACGAGTACAGAAACAAACCTCAGGTCCAGAGACCCTTCCATGTTAGATCTAGCTATATTCTGCTCTCCGTTTCTGGAAATGAACACCAATAACCCATACATAGACGAGTACAGAAACAAACCTCAGGCCCAGAGACCCTTCAATGCTAGATCTAGCTATATTCTGCTCTCCGTTTCTGCAAATGAACACCAATAACCCATACATAGACGAGTACAGAAACAAACCTCAGGTCCAGAGACCCTTCAATGTTAGATCTAGCTATATTCTGCTCTCCGTTTCTGCAAATGAACACCAATAACACATACATAGACGAGTACAGAAACAAACCTCAGGTCCAGAGACCCTTCCATGTTATATCTAGCTATATTCTGCTCTCCGTTTCTGGATATGAACACCAATAACACATACATAGACGAGTACAGAAACAAACCTCAGGCCCAGAGACCCTTCAATGTTAGATCTAGTTATATTCTGCTCTCCGTTTCTGCAAATGAACACCAATAACCCATACGTAGACGAGTACAGAAACAAACCTCAGGTCCAGAGACCCTTCAATGTTAGATCTAGCTATATTCTGCTCTCCGTTTCTGGAAATGAACACCAATTACCCATACGTAGACGAGTACAGAAACAAACCTCAGGTCCAGAGACCCTTCAATGTTAGATCTAGCTATATTCTGCTCTCCGTTTCTGCAAATGAACACCAATAACACATACATAGACGAGTACAGAAACAAACCTCAGGTCCAGAGACCCTTCCATGTTAGATCTAGCTATATTCTGCTCTCCGTTTCTGCAAATGAACACCAATAACACATACATAGACGAGTACAGAAACGAACCTCAGGTCCAGAGACCCTTCCATGTTAGATCTAGCTATATTCTGCTCTCCGTTTCTGCAAATGAACACCAATAACCCATACATAGACGAGTACAGAAACAAACCTCAGGTCCAGAGACCCTTCAATGTTAGATCTAGCTATATTCTGCTCTCCGTTTCGGCAAATGAACACCAATAACCCATACATAGACGAGTAAAGAAACAAACCTCAGGTCCAGAGACCCTTCAATGTTAGATCTAGCTATATTATGCTCTCCGTTTCTGCAAATGAACACCAATAACCCATACATAGACGAGTACAGAAACAAACCTCAGGTCCAGAGACCCATCCATGTTAGATCTAGCTATATTCTGCTCTCCGTTTCTGCAAATGAACACCAATAACACATACATAGACGAGTACAGAAACAAACCTCAGGTCCAGAGACCCTTCCATGTTAGATCTAGCTATATTCTGCTCTCCGTTTCTGCAAATGAACACCAATAACCCATACATAGACGAGTACAGAAACAAACCTCAGGTCCAGAGACCCTTCAATGTTAGATCTAGCTATATTCTGCTCTCCGTTTCTGCAAATGAACACTAATAACACATACATAGACGAGTACAGAAACAAACCTCAGGTCCAGAGACCCTTCAATGTTAGATCTAGCTATATTCTGCTCTCCGTTTCTGCAAATGAACACCAATAACCCATACATAGACGAGTAAAGAAACAAACCTCAGGTCCAGAGACCCTTCAATGCTAGATCTAGCTATATTCTGCTCTCCGTTTCTGCAAATGAACACCAATAACCCATACATAGACGAGTAAAGAAACAAACCTCAGGTCCAGAGACCCTTCAATGTTAGATCTAGCTATATTATGCTCTCCGTTTCTGCAAATGAACACCAATAACCCATACATAGACGAGTACAGAAACAAACCTCAGGTCCAGAGACCCATCCATGTTAGATCTAGCTATATTCTGCTCTCCGTTTCTGCAAATGAACACCAATAACACATACATAGACGAGTACAGAAACAAACCTCAGGTCCAGAGACCCTTCCATGTTAGATCTAGCTATATTCTGCTCTCCGTTTCTGCAAATGAACACCAATAACCCATACATAGACGAGTACAGAAACAAACCTCAGGTCCAGAGACCCTTCAATGTTAGATCTAGCTATATTCTGCTCTCCGTTTCTGCAAATGAACACTAATAACACATACATAGACGAGTACAGAAACAAACCTCAGGCCCAGAGACCCTTCCATGTTAGATCTAGCTATATTCTGCTCTCCGTTTCTGCAAATGAACACTAATAACACATACATAGACGAGTACAGAAACAAACCTCAGGCCCAGAGACCCTTCCATGTTAGATCTAGCTATATTCTGCTCTCCGTTTCTGCAAATGAACACCAATAACCCATACATAGACGAGTACAGAAACAAACCTCAGGCCCAGAGACCCTTCAATGTTAGATCTAGCTATATTCTGCTCTCCGTTTCTGCAAATGAACACTAATAACACATACATAGACGAGTACAGAAACAAACCTCAGGTCCAGAGACCCTTCAATGTTAGATCTAGCTATATTCTGCTCTCCGTTTCTGCAAATGAACACCAATAACCCATACATAGACGAGTAAAGAAACAAACCTCAGGTCCAGAGACCCTTCAATGCTAGATCTAGCTATATTCTGCTCTCCGTTTCTGCAAATGAACACCAATAACCCATACATAGACGAGTAAAGAAACAAACCTCAGGTCCAGAGACCCTTCAATGTTAGATCTAGCTATATTATGCTCTCCGTTTCTGCAAATGAACACCAATAACCCATACATAGACGAGTACAGAAACAAACCTCAGGTCCAGAGACCCATCCATGTTAGATCTAGCTATATTCTGCTCTCCGTTTCTGCAAATGAACACCAATAACACATACATAGACGAGTACAGAAACAAACCTCAGGTCCAGAGACCCTTCCATGTTAGATCTAGCTATATTCTGCTCTCCGTTTCTGCAAATGAACACCAATAACCCATACATAGACGAGTACAGAAACAAACCTCAGGTCCAGAGACCCTTCAATGTTAGATCTAGCTATATTCTGCTCTCCGTTTCTGCAAATGAACACTAATAACACATACATAGACGAGTACAGAAACAAACCTCAGGCCCAGAGACCCTTCCATGTTAGATCTAGCTATATTCTGCTCTCCGTTTCTGCAAATGAACACTAATAACACATACATAGACGAGTACAGAAACAAACCTCAGGCCCAGAGACCCTTCCATGTTAGATCTAGCTATATTCTGCTCTCCGTTTCTGCAAATGAACACCAATAACCCATACATAGACGAGTACAGAAACAAACCTCAGGCCCAGAGACCCTTCAATGTTAGATCTAGCTATATTCTGCTCTCCGTTTCTGCAAATGAACACCAATAACCCATACATAGACGAGTACAGAAACAAACCTCAGGCCCAGAGACCCTTCAATGTTAGATCTAGCTATATTCTGCTCTCCGTTTCTGCAAATGAACACCAATAACCCATACATAGACGAGTAAAGAAACAAACCTCAGGTCCAGAGACCCTTCAATGCTAGATCTAGCTATATTCTGCTCTCCGTTTCTGCAAATGAACACCAATAACCCATACATAGACGAGTAAAGAAACAAACCTCAGGTCCAGAGACCCTTCAATGTTAGATCTAGCTATATTATGCTCTCCGTTTCTGCAAATGAACACCAATAACCCATACATAGACGAGTACAGAAACAAACCTCAGGTCCAGAGACCCTTCCATGTTAGATCTAGCTATATTATGCTCTCCGTTTCTGCAAATGAACACCAATAACCCATACATAGACGAGTACAGAAACAAACCTCAGGTCCAGAGACCCTTCAATGTTAGATCTAGCTATATTCTGCTCTCCGTTTCTGCAAATGAACACCAATAACACATACATAGACGAGTACAGAAACAAACCTCAGGCCCAGAGACCCTTCCATGTTACATCTAGCTATATTCTGCTCTCCGTTTCTGTAAATGAACACCAATAACCCATACATAGACGAGTACAGAAACAAACCTCAGGTCCAGAGACCCTTCAATGTTAGATCTAGCTATATTCTGCTCTCCGTTTCTGCAAATGAACACCAATAACCCATACATAGACGAGTACAGAAACAAACCTCAGGCCCAGAGACCCTTCAATGTTAGATCTAGCTATATTCTGCTCTCCGTTTCTGCAAATGAACACCAATAACCCATACATAGACGAGTACAGAAACAAACCTCAGGCCCAGAGACCCTTCAATGTTAGATCTAGCTATATTCTGCTCTCCGTTTCCGCAAATGAACACCAGTAACCCATACATAGGCGAGTACAGAAACAAACCTCAGGTCCAGAGACCCTTCCATGTTAGATCTAGCTATATTCTGCTCTCCGTTTCTGGAAATGAACACCAATAACCCATACATAGACGAGTACAGAAACAAACCTATATATATATATATATATATATATATATATATATATATATATATATATATAGTGCAGGCCTTTATAGAACTTATCGTAATAAGCTGATTACTAAGCCTCTCGACACAGGTGATTTAGCAAGCCTCAGTATTAGTATGGGTGGCGAGCTAACCACACATGGGTTATGTGCAATGTAACATTATTTTTGATGATACTTTAACAATAAATTTAGGATTAGGATTTAGTATAGGAAATGTAATGTGATTCGTTTATAATATATTAATGACATAAAATTATTGGATTTACGAAAATGAAAAATGTATTATTAAAAATTGGTTAAAAATGTTTAGGATGTAATGGCCCCTGAGGAGGTGGCACAAAGACCACGAAACATGTAGGGCGTAAAAATGTTTAGGATGTAATGGCCCCTGAGGAGGTGGCATAAAGACCACGAAACATGTAGGGCGTAAAAAAAAAATAAAATAGTACAAAGAAAATTGAATTACTATTCTTTCGAACTGGGCCATATATAAGGAATATATATATATATATATATATATATATATATATATATATATATATATATATATATATATATAAATTTTAACTGGGGTCATTTTTGGTGTCTACTAGGTAGGATCGATAAAGATTTGAAGAAATTTTTTTAAAAATTCCGTCATGAGTGCAACCTCTATAGCTACTTTCCTTCGGAGGAAAGTGCTAAAAAATATCAATAGAAAGAGGCAATGTTAATTGTAAAATATGCACAGCTGAGATGTACGTCATTCTTATTGGCCTGAAATACTTTTCGAGGTGTGATTCTATGAGCATACATACACCAATCACACACGAAGACTTGATCAACGCAATTAAACAATTTATTATTGAATTAATATATGTCGGTTTTTTTTTTATAATAACATTTTTTTTTTTTCATTTTCGATTAAAAGTTTCTTTACTCCTTTTTGTATTGTTCTAAATTGAATTTTTCGCCGTCGGAACGTACCTGTATATATTAATAAAATAGAGTAGAGACGAGAGAAAAAATAAATAACAATAAATAAATAAAAAAATCTTTTAAAAAAAAACTATTAGTACCTGGAATTTTATAAAAGGCTTCACAAAATGAAGATAGTAAGTTGAAAATAGCCATTTTATTAGAGAACAGCGGAGAAAGAATGTCACCCCCAAATGCCTCCTGGACACGACACTCTTTACTTGCGACACGGAAATTAAAAACACCCCCCCCCCCCAGCTGGAATCTATCCAGCACTGGAATTTTATACCTTGTTTTTTTTTGTAAATATATTTTCAAGAATATTTTTAATTTAATAAATACTATACAATTGTCCCTTAATATACGTGGATTTGTCCTTGGCGGTTTTCATTATTCGCGATTAAGGGGTTATACTGCCTTGTAACTTTTTTTGTTTACAATTTTCGTTTTTATGGGTTTAAATTTTTTTTTTTTTTTTTTTTTTTTTTTTTTTTTTTTTTTCTTTTTTTTTTTTTTTTTACGGCGCATCTATATCTAGGTCATTAGCGCCGACATCCAGGGTGCAGTGAGGAATTTTACCAGCGAGCCGTGGGATGAAAAAATTCCTGCCGGAGGTTGGGAATCGAACCCACCATCTCACGCTTATGAATCCAAGCCGCTAGCCATTAGACCACGGGAGACCCCATTTATGGGCTTAAATGCATCAAAAATTATATTAAGAGTTAACTATATTATTCAACTAAAGTCCAGATACATTTAAAAAATTCTTATCTTCGTGGTAGGCTGAAGGTCAAATAATAAAAACTTCACCATACAGTTTCACTAACTTTATTACCTCACTACATGTTTCACACCTTTATTGGTGCCTCTTCGGGGGAAAAAGTTACAAAAGTAAAACTTAAAGCCTCTACCTGAGGAGGATAACCTTCCACCGTTACGGCCACGTCTAGACTGACAATGGTCTGAAAGAATTCAATATGGCGAAAAATAATCAGCTGATCGATAATCGATGTCATACTTTTAAAGATTAAAATGCATCATATGGAAGGAATAAGCACAGAGTTGATAGGAGCAAAGGTAATTTTAAATTTGACACAGAGGTTTTTAAATTTTTTGAATGAATTCTTTTTGGAGGATAAGAAAAATGTTTTAAAGAGGAAAAGGGATGACGATGAACAAATAGCAGGGAAATGCATAAAATTAGAAAACATATCTACTACTGAAAGTCCAAAATTGAATTGTGTCAATAGTTTAAAAAGTCCGTCACGCAGGAGCTGCATAACTAAGCACTTTCCTCAGAATTTGGGTAGTGTAGACTGCTTTCCAGAACAATTTGCTTAAAATATCCTACATAAATAAAATAAAAACATGAATAGATCTCTTTTAATTTTGTAATGAGTAACTGATCAATTATTAATTTGCTTCCAGAGTTATGTTTCCACGTGGTACCTACTACACTACGTAATAAATACCAAAAACCTCATATTATCGTATTTTGATCTAACGCAGGAACAGGATACAGTCCCTCTAGATACAAAGCGCTCCTTGCTGCGGCTTTGTGAACCTACGTCTGGCGGGCTTTTCTATTGAAATATATTACAAAGTAAACCCCCGCTTTCCGATTGACCGATTCAGCTCATTTTTACAACACTTCTTTCTCATGAGTTACCCACGACGTATACCGCATTTCGTTACAATACAGCAGAAATTACGACCGGTAAGAGTATATTAGGAATTTGGGCCCGGAGTAAACCCCCCCTTCTAATGAACCGATTTAGTTTATTTTTACAACACATATTTACCTGTAGATTACCACTACGAATACCGAGTTTCGTCGAAATATACCAAAAATCACGGCTGGTAGTGGCGAATTGGTATTGTGGGTCCGGAGTAAATCCCCCCTCCTAATGAACCGATTTAGTTTATTTTTACAACACATATTTACCTGTGGATTACCACTACGAATACCGAGTTTCGTCGAAATATACCAAAAATCACGGCTGGTAGTGGCGAATTGGTATTGTGGGTCCGGAGTAACCCCCCCCCCCCTCCTAATGAACCGATTTAGTTCATTTATATATCTCACTTTTCTCTCTATATTACCACTACGAATGCCAAGTTTCGTTGAAATATAACAAATATTACGGCTGACATGGTCAAATTAGTGTTTTGGGTTCAGGGTAAACCCCCCCTTCCGTGGACCGACTTTGGTGGTTAACGAACTCGTTCAATCGTTTGCTAATTGAATGCTATATACCAAGTTTCGTGACGAAAAAACAAAAACTCTGGCCGCTATCGTGTTAACAGACATATATATATATATATATATATATATATATATATATATATATATATATATATAAATTTTAACGGGGGTCATTTTCGGTGTCTACTAGGTAGGATCGATAAAGATTTGAAGAAATTTTTCAAAAATTCCGTCATGAGTCCAACCTCAATAGCTACTTTCCTTCGGAGGAAAGTGCTAAAAGGGAATCAAGTGGTGGATCGGATGAAAGAACTAATTTCATAAAAAGAACTAAAATAAAGCAACCAGAAATTGATGATTTTTTCAGGAAAGCGCAACGTCATATAATAATCATATTCATGAACAATTAGGCAGTCAAAGAAGTAATTTTTTAAAAGACCAGAATACAGAACCGTTATTTTGGCTTCAATTTTAACCCAATAATTTCCAGCAAAATAAGACATATATGTAAAGATATAGGCAGGATATCTTGGAAATATGACAACAGAATAAAAAATAGCTTTAGTCATATTAAAGATAAATTAAAATTAAAAGAAACTAAATACAATATCTACAAAATTGACTGCAATGGCTGTGATAAATCATATATAGGGGAATCGGAACAGTTACTTAGAAAACTAATTAAACAGCATGCGCAAAGTATTGATAAAGGAGAGAATAAGACAGCGTTGGCTTATCATGCTATAAAATATAAACATAGTTTCGATTTTGAAAATATTAGTACATTAGGTAAAGAAAGAAATAGAATGAAAAGAAGAATTAAGGAAAATATCCATATCATAAGAAATAGAAAAAAAGTGGTAAATAAAAAAACGGAAATACTACATTTAAATACTATTTTTATTAACTTATTTGACAAAAAGTAAAATTATGTTTTAATTTGAAGGTGGGAAGATGGTTTTAATTGTTAGGACTATATTTCTTCTGGAAATTAATTTTTAAAAGTATGACATATCGATTATCGATAAGCTGATTATTTTTCGCCATATAGAATTCTTTCAGACCATGACCAGTCTAGACGTGGCCGTACTGTTGAAAGGTTATCCTCCTCAGGTTGAGGCTGTAAGTTTTACTATTGCAACTTTTTCCCCTGAAGAGGCATCAATAAAGGTGTGAAACATGTAGGGACGGAATAAAGTTGGTGAAACTGTATGGTGAAGTTTTTATTATTTGACCGTCCGCCTACCACGAAGATAAGAAGATTGAGAAAAGGGTCAGTTGAAGAATAATACATTTAAAAAATAAAAACCATTTTTTATATCTTTATTACAATAAATTATGAAAACAAATTAAAAGGGGTCTCCCGTGGTCAAGTGGCTAGCGCGCTAGATTCATAAGCGGGAGGAGATGGTGGGTTCGATCCCCACCGGCGCCAGAACTTTTCTCATCTCAGGGCTCGCTGAGAAAATTCCTGGTTGCACCCTGGATCTCGGCGCTAATGGCCAAGAATTATGTCGATGCGCCGTAAAAAAAAAAAAAAAAAAAAAAAAAAAAAAAAAAAAAAAAAAAAAAAAAAATTAAAAAGAAAAAAAATGAACTTTTTAGTACATTAAACTTTAAAGTCGATTTCCTCAAAACTATGTTTTTCCAATCGGGAGATACTCTAGCGCCTTGAATTTTCGTCTGATCAATTGTCAATTTTAGCTGCAGTTTCCTAATAATATTTGCTAATAATGTACGTAGGATCTTTTCGATTCGTTGCATTATAACGATCTTATTACCGATTTTCAACGGTTTTTGAACAGAAAATGAAGAATTATTTACCATTTTCGAATAAATTAATATTTCTTGAAATTCCTACGTAGTTTACTAGATTTCACCTTCTTTTTTTCGAAATAATTTAAGTTTATTGTTCTAGATTAAAAATTGCCACCTGTAGAGTATCGCTAGTGAAAAAAAGTCCGTCACGCAGGAGCTGCATAACTAAGCACTTTCCTCAGAATTTTTTTAGTGTAGACTACATTACTGAATGATTTGCTGTAAATAACCTATATAAATAAAATAAAAACGTGAATAGTTCTGCTCATTTACATTTCTTATGAGAACTGTCCAATTATTAATTTTGTAAATAATTTGCTTCCAGAGTTATGTTAACACATAATACTGTACTACTTAATAAATACACAAAAACTTCACATTCCGTCTTTTGATCTGACGCAGGAACAGGATATAGTCCCCATAGTGGGAGATAGCGCTCCTTGTAGCGCCTTTGCGTACCTACGTCTGGCTGGCTAATTGTAATGAAACAGACTTTAAAGTAAACCCTCCTTTCCAATAGACCGATTTACTTCATTTTTACAACACTTCTTTCTCATGAGATACCCACGACGCATACCGCATTTCGTTACAATACAGCAGAAATTACGACCGTTATGAGTATATTAGTACTTTAGGTCCGGAGTAAACCCCCCCCCTCCAAATAACACGATTTAGTTTATTTTTACAACCCATTTTTCTTTGTTGATTACCACCACGAATACCAAGTTTCGTTGAAATGTAACAAAAATTACGGCTGGCAGTGGCAAATTGGTATTGAGGGTCCGGAGTAAACCTCCCCCCTTCTAATGAACCGATTTAGTTTATTTTTACAACGGGATTCTCTCTTTAGATCAAAATAACGAATACCGAGTTTCGTTGAAATATAACAAAAACTACGGCTGGTATGGTCAAATTAGTGTTTTGGGTCCGGGGTAAACCCCCCCTCCCGGTGGACCGATTTTGGTGGTTAACGAACTCGTTCAATCGTTTGCTATTTGAACGCTATATACCACGTTTCATGAAGAAAAAACAAACACTCTGGCCGCTATCGTGGTAACAGACACATATATATATATATATATATATATATATATATATATATATATATATATATATATATATATAGATATATATAAATTTTAACGGGGGTCATTTTCGGTGTGTACTAGGTAGGATCGATAAAGATTTGAAGAAATTTTTCAAAAATTCCGTCATGAGTCCAACCTCAATAGCTACTTTCCTTCGGAGGAAAGTGCTAAAAGAGGGTTAGCGTTCGAAAGACACAGCACCGCTATATTCTTTTCGAAGAATTTTAGTTACTTTAACATCCCATATAAAACTTATGACATAAAGAACTGAAAGATTTATTTGTTATCCATAAATTAGAGAAAATCACTTCGATTTTGATCACACAATGGTGAGTATTACCCCTTAAACAAATCATATAAGCACATATATATGACATATACCTGTTTTCGTTTAAAGAAGCCATCTACAAAGATTTCACAAGTAACACAAATACAAAAATGTCTTTCCATTGGGTGGTCCTGAACCCCCCCCCCCTCACCGACTCCTTTTTTCCTATGTTTCCCTGTATTAACTGTCAGAAATGATCCCGCATTTGTGAGGAATAGTTCTCTATCTTCCCATCGGTAAGCCCATATTGTTATTCTTATATCTAATCTAATATGTAATCTGTTATTCTTATATCTGTTTTCCTAAGAATCCAAACACTTCTAGAGCACATTGTTCTTCTATATATTATGTTCTAGTATTTTATGTTTTTGTCTTTTTCCATATATGTATGTATATATGTATGTATATTTGTGTATGTAGGCATATATATATATATATATATATATATATATATATATATATATATATATATATTCAGTATTACATCCGTCCTACTTGTTTTTTACAGCCCTGATGAAGGCTTGAAGTTCAAGCCGAAACGTCGGGACAATAAAACCATTTTTACGATAAAATGTAGTTTTATTAAGTAGCAGTGACCGAACCCCGACAATCCCTACCTTACACATCTACGGTCAACGATCTCCTCTCAACAAAAAATGTCTTTTGAAAACAACTTCTTTTTTCACTTAGTCGTCTGATTAAATAAAATTTAAAAGAGGTAAATTTTTATATTTTTTTCATCGGTTTGTAAATACACATATCTCAACAATGTGGCGTTAACTAAACATCTTGCCGAGGACTGAAATTAGTCATGTGTCTACTGATGTACGGATTTCTTAAATATTATCAGGATTTAAATTTAATTGTCATAATAAAAGCGATACAGTGGAACATGGATAATTCGAAATCGTGGTTAATTCGAATATTTCTCTCAACCCTAGAATTTAGGGCATAAACAATGTAAAAAAATCGTGGTTAATTCGAATAAAATTTTGGATAATTCGATTTTTTTACGAGTCTTTACCTCCAATGGGAAGTGTTCCATCTTAAATTTTGTGAAAATATTCTGCCCTCGGGTAAGAAGGATAGTAAGATACGGATGTAGTAAAATGTCTTTTGAAAAAAAAAACACTTTTTTTTTTTTTACTTTAGGGGTTCCTGGACAAGAAGCGTGGCGGTCTCATAGTCTAGTTCTTGGACTCTAGGAGTTCTGCAAAGTCCATCCTGTCGTTTTTAAACACCCACCCATCTTCATTTCTTATACAGTTATAAGTCAGTCAGCGCCTAGATCTGTTGTATTATTTCTGCCTTGAATTTCTGGTGTACAGTGCGGTTCAGTGAGTTGTTGATTTAAGACGTCGAAGCCTAGAAGTTATGAAACTTTAACGTTGTCAGAGAAAATAGCTGCAATTAAAGAAGTTGAAAAAGGAAGAAAGAAAAAATTGCCAAGGAATTCCTTCTAACACATTACCAACTTACCTGAAAAATAAAGAAAAAATTCTTGCCCATGAAAATGACTTTTTTCAAAATAATAGACTTTTATTTTTACTTTTTTGATAAATTATTTAATACTTATGTACGTAGTCATCAATTTATGAAATGTTTGTTATTGTTTAAATAAAATGTATGCATTTTTTTAAATTAAAAAAATGTTAAAATATGAAATTCGATTTTTTACCTCTTTATTTTCAAAAACTTTTGTAATTCGAATTTTGGATAATTCGAACTTTTTTTTCGGTCCCTAGGGGTTCGAATTATCCAAGTTCTACTGTACTTGAATCTTTTGGTTGTTGGGATTTGGTTGTTGGAGGATGGTCTCGCCGATAAACATAATATCAGTCCAGAGCTTCAATCCATTCGGTATTGTGTGCTTCAGCAATTGTGTTACGACTGTATAGGCATTTTCCACTTCGAAGCTATCTCGAAACATTCCGTCCAGCAGGAAGCTTAGTGGACGAAGCGAATACATCAACGAGACAATGGTTATGATATTTAAACCAGCCGAGTCAACTTTAGCACTTTCCGAAGTGTATTGAGGTTGCACTGATAAAAGAGTTTTTATATACAAGCTTCGCCGTTGGGATTCTGTCCATATTCTCACATCTCGGCATCACTCAGATCTGGGGTTCTTCAGACTCGGACTTCTTCTTCTGAGGTAGGAACAATAAAAATTTTTCCTACATTTCTTCAAATCGTCATTGAACCTATCTAATAGAAATCGTATATTAATATATACATATATATATATATATATATATATATATATATATATATATATATATAAAAAAAAAAAAAAAAAAATCAGTCCCGTAACAGGCCACGAGGGCCTTGAGGGGCAGATACTATAGAGGTATCTGATTCATGACCATACGGCACACTAGGGAGATAGTGTGGTCAGTACTATGCTCCGGCCGCCTGATTTTCCCCTTGGCTGCTTCGACTGCTAGAGTCATTAGCACCAACCAAGGCACCCATTATTAAATTAATTAAAGGCTGGGTTGGCCTAGGGACGGTCAGGGAGGCCAAATTCAACCCATGAACGAAGACACTAGAAGAAAAAATCTTTAGTGCTTGCTCGGGATTTGAACTCAGGCCTCCAGCTTATTAGTCCAGTGCTCTACCACTGAGCTAACCTCGCCCCCATATATATATATATATATATATATATATATATAATTATTTTTAATTCATGATAGTCCACTTCGGAGTCCATTTCATCAAGTTACTTAGTTACGCCTTTCATAGTTCATTTTATTGTCCAATCCGAGTGAAGTAAAGTACAAAATGTATTAACAGTTATAAAAGAAAATTATAACAAAATAAAAAAAAACAAGAAGAATAAGAATTAAATAAAAACAACCCAAAACTATCCGAATCGTACAACAAAAAAAACTTAAATTACATTAAATATTAACTGTTTACACAATTAAACGAAGAAACGACAAATATACCCGATCCCACGGTACGCTTTGAAACCAACGAAACCAAAGAGGCCGAAAATAAATCCATGTATTCGAAACGCACGGCATACTACGAAGAGAAATTTCAAAAGCAATAAGGGAAGAGGAAATATATAGTGAAAGGACTGTGGTTCGGATCAAGAGGGTCCATACCGAAGAGCACGGCCATCTTCAACAGATCACCTGTTAGCATTCGCTGATTCCATATTAGTGGTCATACTGGGCATAATCGGCAATAATATCTATGGTCACTGAGTGCTTATCATCCATTCTGTGGATATATAGGATTTCCAAGACAGATTCAGAATTTTCCATGCCAATTTCAGAATTTTTCAAACCAAATTAAGAGTTTTCCAAACCAAATTGAGAATTTTCCAAACTCAATTCAGAATTTTCCAAAACGATTTCAGAACTTTCCATTTCAAATTCAGAATGTAATAAATGTTCTCAAACATACTATCTTGACAATATTTCCAATTGAAAGAAGGCTTGAATGAACCAGTTGATTGTAAATAAAAATAAACTTTGTTCTTCAAAACAGTATTGTAAACAACAGTATAGCAAGAAATCACAAATAAGATATGAGGCATTTAATATTAGATTTAGGAAGTAGGATCAAATGTTAGATTCTGTTTATTTGATAAATCAGTATATTTTAATTATTACATATTATAAATATTTCAAATGAAGATACTTTACATTTTTAATTACCAACCTACCTACAAAACAAAAAAAACCTAAGAAAGTTGGTCCAAAATTGCATATAAGAAAATAATAAGTAAATTCTGAATTTGTTTTGGAAGATTCTGAATGTAGTTTGGAAAATTCTGAAAATGGTTTGGAAAATTCCGAATAAAGTTTGGAAAATTCTGAACATAGTTTGGAAAATTCTGAATCTGTCTTGGAAATCCTATATATAAGAGTGTTCTCTTATATACTATACACTTCAATTTCAATGCTATCAATTCCTTCTCTTCCATCACTAAGCCTTCTTTCGTCTTCATCTTCTTTATTCTCTATTCCTTGTTTCCAACTCCTTCCATCTTCAGCAACACAATTTAATTGGGCAGCCCATTTTATTTCGTTTTAAAGAAAGTTTTTCTACTATAGTTCTTAAATAAAAGAACCATTAGATGTGTTATATTTTATCGTACATATTTATATTTTTTAAATATGGTGAAAAGGATTGATTTAGTATTTTGCGGCGAGATCTGTAGTACTGTAATTTATGTAAAATGTTCCAGAGAATTTATTGTTTCCTGCATCTTTTTCTCTGCTTCTTTTATATAAATAGATGAATAGAATATTATAATAAGTCATCGGACGTATAGGCAACCCTGAACAACTGAGGGGATGAAATCTCGTATAGGCAACCCTGAACAACTGAGGGGATGAAATCTCGTATAGGCAACCCAGAACAACTGAGGGGATGAAATCTCGTATAGGCAACCCTGAACAACTGAGGGGATGAAATCTCGTATAGGCAACCCTGAACAACTGAGGGGATGAAATCTCGTGTAGGCAACCCCGAACAACTGAGGGGATGAAATCTCGTATAGGCAACCCTGAACAACTTAGGGGATGAAATCTCGTATAGGCAACCCTGAACAACTTAGGGGATGAAATCTCGTATAGGCAACCCTGAACAACTGAGGGGATGAAATCTCGTATAGGCAACCCTGAACAACTGAGGGGATGAAATCTCGTATAGGCAACCCTGAACAACTGAGGGAATGAAATCTCGTATAGGCAACCCTGAACAACTGAGGGGATGAAATCTCGTATAGGCAACCCTGAACAACTGAGGGGATGAAATCTCGTGTAGGCAACCCTGAACAACTAAGGGGATGAAATCTCGTATAGGCAACCCTGAACAACTGAGGGGATGAAATCTCGTATAGGCAACCCTGTACAACTGAGGGGATGAAATCTCGTAGTGTCCATTGCAATTGGAAACAGTGTTGTACTCAGTACGCACCCCTGAGGGACTGCCATTTCTTGCTTCCAATTTGAAAAGTAATTACCATTCCTAACTCTAAATATTCTGTTAGAGAGGAATCTTATTATAAAACTAATAGGTTTTCCCCAACAACCCATTCCGTGAGTCAAGAATCAATCGTCTAATGCCAGACCGAGTCAATTTTTTTTATGACAAAATCGATTTTTTGATAAGAAAAGCTTCTGTAATACCAGGATTATATATTACTGTGGTGTAACGTTGAGTGTCTGAAGCCACATTAACTGGTGAAAGTTGAATATCATAATCCAGTAACAATGCTAACCATTTTTTTCAACTTTTTGCAGACACAGCTGGTGAGGGAAACTGTTCGATAACTTCCTACATCAGATTTGTTTTTGTTACGCTTCAATATTAGAATCACTAAGCAACTATCCCAAGATTCGGGAAAATCGTCTGTTTCATATACTGACTTTATAAGCTACAGAATTGGAGTGAGGCAGATGCTGGGAAGATGGATGACGGAATGGATTAAGTATTTAGTAGATGATAGAGAAAAATGCAGTTCGTGGAGCATTATTTCCTAGTGATATTGTCCGTAAACGTACATAAATGGGTTATTTTTTTCATTTTGTTTTTCGTTTTTAACGACGCAGCAACTATTTGGCTATTAGCGCCGATAAATGGGTCATTATTTTCAAATTTCGATAGGTCTTAGTAGTATTTGGACAGTATAATTGCTTGTATATGTCTTTCAATGTGTGCTCTGTTCAAATCAATCCAGCTTTGCATTTCTCCCTAATTTATGTGAACACAGTTGAAAACATTTCCAGAATTTTGAAGCTAAAAAAACGCTTTTTTGACGTGGTTTGACTATTATTGGGGACGAGGTTAGCTCAGTGGTAGAGCACTCAACTAATGAACTGGAGGACCAGGTTCAAAACCCGAGCGCGCATTAATGATTTTTTCTTCTAGTGCTGCCGTTCGAGGGTTGGATTTGGGGTCCCAGACCTTCCCTAGGCACACACAGCCTTTAATTAATTTAATTAATAATGGGTACCTTGGGTGCTAATGACTTCTAGCAGTCGAAGCAGCCAAAGGGAAAAATCAGGCGGACGGAGCATAGTGTTGACCACACTATCTCCCTAGTGTGCCGTATGGTCAAGAATCAGATACCTCTACAGTATCTGCCCCTCTGGGCCCTTGTGGCCTGTTACGGGACTGATTTTTTTTTTTTTTTTACTATTATTCGAAATTTACTATTCCCCCCCCCCCTTTTTAAGCGATAGTCACTATACCACGGGAATGCCCATTCCTTTTTTTACTACTTTTTTTGCACTTTTCGTGCAGGCTGAATGTGTTGAAAGAGATTTCATGCATCCTCATCTTAAGAATTAAATACTTAACATTATCTGATTGTACAATGTTAGGTACTACAATACCATCGCGCTTTGTCGATAGCTTTTCCAGATGTTCTACTTGGGTTGTGTCCTTACTGCAGGGCCGCCACATCTCAGAGCCGGGCCCGGGACCAGATCACTGGCCCCCACTTCTCACAGCCGGGACCCCACTTCTCAGAGCCAGAATGAAAATTCTAGTACTTTGCTATAGGACTTGGGGCATTTTAAAATTATTTTCACCTTCAGTTTTGAGCAAAATGAGAATAAAAGCCGACAATCGGTGCTGCAAAGGTCACTTTCGGTCCTTTTTTTCCAATTAGCGAGGATCGGCTCGGGCCCCCACGATGCCCGGGCCTAGGACAACTGCACCCGGTTGTCCCCCACATGTGGCGGCCCTGCCTTATTTTTCGGCGATCATATGTTCCCTATGAATTATATATATATATATATATATATATATATATATATATATATATGTATGTATATATATATATATATATATATGTATATATATATATATGATATTCTGGTTAATATGATTTTTTAGAACATTTTCCATTAAAAAGGTTTGTAAATTTTAATGATTATATTTTAATACAAAAGAGTCAAAATCCAATTTCCTTAAATTTTAGAAATGTACTAAACAAAATATTAAAGAATGGCTTATCATTATAATGATACCAGGGCTTAGCTCAATACAGAAACTGTTTTTATTTATATACCTGTAATTTAGTTAATACATTAGCAATAAAAGGTATATAAACAATAACAAAAAAAAAACCTAGAAGAAGAAGAAGAAAACTTTATTAACAAAAAATAAAGTGAGCTGCCCAACTTTATCGGGTTGCTGGCCACACAGCATGCTTATCCACCTGTTTTGGTATTCCTTTATAGATTCCGGTGTTACATTTGCAGTCTGTTCTTCATCAAGTGGTGTAAACAACTTTCACAAATATCCTAATTAGGGAAACACTTTTCTTATCACTTTTTATTCCTTTTCTCAAGGAGCATGAAGAAAAAATAAAGAAAAAAGTCTGTAGATTATTTTTACCTTAACTAAACGTAATAAGAAAATAAACTATTAATAAAGGGAAGGAATGGCGTCCATTATTGACTGTATATATGTTGGCTTATAATGCCAAGCTAAAACAGGGTAGTTTTCTGGAAGGATTCCAAGTTCTTCAAGATATTTGGAAGTCATTTTTGGAATGGTTCCCCTCGCGCCGAACCACAAACCCCTAATAATATAGTTCCTTGGCCCATACTTTTCCAGGAATTTATCTTCTAGGTACTTAATGCATTTGGAGTAAATTCCTTTCTTTTCGCTGTCTATTGATTCTGCTTGCTCAGGATAATTAGTCTCGAATCGGATAGTTGGGTCGGGAATGTAGGCTGTAGTACTATGTTGTGGGAAGGCGATGATGTCTGCGTATCTTGAAGGTCCTTGGTCGTCTATGGGGAAAATCTCACCGAACTTTCCGGATAACTGGTTATTGATTACAGTAAATCGATAATTGCAACCATCATGAAACATCATTTTTGTCTTTTGATAATGTGTTCAAAAACATTAAAAATGCGATTAAGAAATATCGTACTTTCACATCATGTAGTAATAGAAATAGTTACCAGTTTGATTATTTAAGGAAATATTATTGAATAACATTTCAGGTAAAATATAATAGCGGTTTCTTGTAGGGGTAATAACAATCAAATATTCATGATTTAAAAAAAAAAAAAAAAAAAAAAACAAACAAAAACTTTGATTTATAAATAATTAATTCTTAATAAATGTTTTTAGAATGCGACACTAAAATAAATGCACACTAATTGAATAATTATTAGAGCACTATTTAATATGAAAATATAACTGAAATCCCATCAATTCCGAATTAGCCAAAGTCGGCGAAATCTTCGGCCAAGTTTCAAATTCTAAAATTATAATTCAAATTAACGCTTAAATTTAGTATCACTGTTTGAAGTATTTTTCCTACACATTGAATAAGAAAGACCGTTTTATTATTTATGTATTTATTAATTTTTATCAACATCCTATTATATATATATAAAAAATGATATTCAAGCTTAGTTAAAACAATTTCAAATTTTATCTTAACTTCAAAATTATAATTAGTAATAACGACCACAAAAAGAGGTAAAGTAGTAAAAAAGAAAAAGAAATCAAATACAAAATAATTATTAGTAACTATAATTTATGATCCGATATATATATATATATATATATATTTTTATTTTATGACGTAGAGTATAATTCATATATGGGAAATTCTTATTAATTTTTTAAAGGAACAACAAATTTGTTGGTTTGACAATTTTAGTGCCAAAAAGTAATTTAAACGAAAAAACTACTGTTTTGGAAATTGTTTTTTGACCCAATGAGAAATTATTTGATAAATAAATAAAATATTCTGAGTGTCATTAATTTGTTTGATACAAATAAATATTTGTTTCTTTGTCTCCTTTTCCTGGAATCATATGTTTATTTAGAGAACGCTCTTTTTTATAGATAACAAATACTTTCAATATTTATTTTATATATTTTTTACAGTCAGCGTTTTTCAATCATGTCTTCAGTGCTTTCCTGTTAAAAAAAAAAAATTAAGATGAAAGTGGTTACTCACATGTATCGAGACGACTAGTATTGTGATGTGCAGAGCTCGGCGTCCAGGCAGCTACTGGCTGGAGCGTACCCCCTCCCCTCTATTCTACCCCCACCCACCCCTTCACCTTTTAGAGGGGGGGGGTGCCCTGGGAACTTTTATACTCCCGGCTGCCCTGGACGCTTTCCTGGGACATTGCGGACGCAGACAGTCAGGAAATCGTTCTCCAGTTCCGGAAATCGGCTTTCCGAATCCGCGTTTTCCGAAGTGCCTAGTCGTTTTGTGAGAACAGTATTAAAAATGTTACTTTTTAGTTTACTGTCTCGTCGCAGGACCATCATAGGTCAGGGACACATGTTTCTTCCCTGTTGTCGTGTCATCCTTAATAGAAACCATCAAGAAAGACCCAATTCGCTCTTTTTTTTTTCCTCTGAATTATCTGTGTATAAAAGTCCGACTCGCAGGTTCAGCGTCATCCTAGCGCAATAATGTTTTGTTTTGATCCCTCGTAAAAATGTACACACGTGTAAATGTGTAAAGTAAATCTCCTACTAGGGACGAGCGCTATATCATATTCTCGGACAGGAAAATTGCGATAAGACCCCTATCCATGAATATAATAAAACCAAAGATAGATAAAATACCTTCGCCATTCAGCCCAAGGTTTCGGAAGTTGCTTCAGAACCACCATTCCAGGTTACTGCATTCAGAGGAAGAAAAGGCAGATAAGCGGATTTCGGCATCTAAAGCATCTTTTTCACTAGTACCCAAGTGCGATACCACCGGCATTGGGCTAAATGGAGTTTTAGCCGAAAAACTAAACTAAAAAGTACAACTAGGATAGCGGTTTTTTTTTTTTTTTTTTTTTTTTTTTTTTTTTTTTTTTTTGAGAAGATATACCGAATATCTTCGGAATACCTTATATAACAATAATTGGCCTAAGGACAAATCGAAAATGTCCCACAACATTTTTTTTATGTAAAAAAAAATGAATTAATCAGGTTTTTTTCCTCCGGCGAAAAAAAATAGCAATATTATTTCAAAGCGTCTTTTTGAACACCTCCCAACGCTGGTTTCTGATTTCAATTTGGATGAAAATATTCAACTTGTTAATAACTTCTTGCCCTATTTTTCTTAATTGCGAATCAATTCTATCGTTTCTGAATAATGTAACATTATAGAAAATATTGTTAGAAATCTTTGAACGAAAGAACTAAAAAAAAACGTAATTTTTTTTACAAAAAAAAATGTCCTGGGACATGTTCGATTTACCTTTACGTCAACAATTGTTATATAAGGTAATCAGAAGATATTCGGTGTATCTTCTCAAATAAAATTCATCAGAATCTGATAATAATGTTGAAAGAGGGGTCCTCTGGTCTCCTATTCAACACAAAAATATATTATATCTCATTAGAGCAATAACTCCAGAGAAACAAAACCCCCAATGGAAAATTAGTATAATTACGGAAAATGGGAATAAGAAGGGAAGAGAAAGGGCCGAGGGGAAATCTGATGAAATATGACTATCGGGCAACACTGGCCGAAGTGTGGTGGTAGCCCTGCTCGTTTATCATCCCAGAGGGGGGGGGGGGGGGGGTAATGGTCCGGGGGAGTTAATGAGTGGCTACATCTGTTCCAGTGGGTGTGTACTTAAGGGGTTTTAGGTTGGCCGGCTCTTTTAGGCAAGTCTGGGGTATGAGAACACTTTTTCTGATATGGCGAATCCTCATTTGTTCTGTCGTAATTCGAGATATTCTGTTTGAAATTACAGCAACATCCGGCGAAGATCAAATTTCGTTTGGTGGCATTTGTAAGTATGTTCTTTTAGTGCGCTTCCTCCCTCCATAGACAATGAGTGCCTACATCTGTTCCAGTGGGTGTGTACTTAAGGGGTTTTAGGTTGGCCGGCTCTTTTAGGCTAGTCTGAGGTAGGAGAACACTTTTTCTGATATGGCGAATCTTCATTTGTGTTGTCCTAATTCGAGATATTCTGTTTGAAATTACAGCAACATCCGGCGAAGATCAAATTTCGTTTGGTGGCATTTGTAAGTATGTTCTTTTAGTGCGCTTCCTCCCTCCATAGACAATGAGTGCCTACATCTGTTCCAGTGGGTGTGTACTTAAGGGGTTTTAGGTTGGCCTGCTCTTTTAGGCTAGTCTGAGGTAGGAGAACACTTTTTCTGATATGGCGAATCTTCATTTGTGTTGTCCTAATTCGAGATATTCTGTTTGAAATTACAGCAACATCCGGCGAAGATCAAATTTCGTTTGGTGGCATTTGTAAGTATGTTCTTTTAGTGCGCTTCCTCCCTCCATAGACAATGAGTGCCTACATCTGTTCCAGTGGGTGTGTACTTAAGGGGTTTTAGGTTGGCCGGCTCTTTTAGGCAAGTCTGAGGTAGGTGAACACTTTTTCTGATATGGCGAATCCTCATTTGTGTTGTCCTAATTCGAGATATTCTGTTTGAAATTACAGCAACATCCGGCGAAGATCAAATTTCGTTTGGTGGCATTTGTAAGTATGTTCTTTTAGTGCGCTTCCTCCCTCCATAGATAATGAGTGGCGACATCTGTTACAGTTGCCGTGTAAGGGCTTTTTGGATAGCTGACTGTTTTTGGCAAGTCTGGGGTGGGAATAGACGTTTTAAGAGAGCGGAAATCTTCATTCCTTTTGTCATCCTTTAAAATCTTTTGCTTCAACTCAAAGCAAGTTCCAGGGAATATAAAGTCTCATTTATAAGTATATTATTTTTTTTCATTTGTTAAAATCATGATGAATGTCTAAGTTTTTATCTTTCTGAGTAGACGGTTATTTCATGAAGAATTTCTTAGTCTCATCTTTCCTATTAGTCGTTCAAGTCCGAACGAATAGTCTAGTGGCTAACGACTCAGAATCTCATGCGGCAGGGATTTTCTCATCTCATGGCTCGTTGAGAAAATGCATTGCTGCACCTTGGATATCGGCGCTAAAGGCCCAGTAAAAATGCGTCGTAAAAAAAAAGAAAAAAAAATGTTGGTCATTTCTTACCTATCAGTCATTCTAGTCATAAAGTGCACCCATATTTCTTCTTTCTAAGTAGTAGATAAAGTAATTAATTGTGTCTAAGCAGGCGGTCAAAAAAAAAAAAAAAAAAAAAAAATCAGTCCCGTAACAGGCCACGAGGGCCCTGAGGGGCAGATACTGTAGAAGTATCTGATTCTTGACCATACGGCACACTAGGGAGATAGTGTGGTCAGTACTATGCTCCGGCCGCCTGATTTTCCCCTTGGCTGCTTCGACTGCTAGAGTCATTAGCACCCAAGGTACCCATTATCAAATTAATTAAAGGCTGGGTTGACCTAGGGACGGTCAGGGAGGCCGAATTCAGCCCACGAACGAAGACACTAGAAGAAAAAATCTTTAGTGCTTGCTCGGGATTTGAACTCAGGACCTCCAACTTATTAGTCCAGTGCTCTACCACTGAGCTAACCTCGCCCCCTAAGCAGGCGGTAAGCATGTGTTAAAACAATAATTAGCAATACCAAAAAAAGAAAAAAAATGAATAAATAGACTCTTCACTCGTTTGTTTAACATTTACAAATTTAGATTTTTCCCCCATCTTATAATGATGATGGCTTTTGACGAAGGGTATTCTTTGGGTAAAAAGGTGGCCGGAAATATTTCTTTCACTTTGCTTCTTTTTGATTGGAACGTTTCCGGTGAAATTGAAAATTCTATAAATATGTAAATAAGGCAGGAAATTTACTAAAGTGGTCCTTATTATGGAGTATTTCAGAATAAGCTTTGTAGTTATGAGGGAATCAGCTCCAACTCTTTACAATAAAAAGAGACTAAAATTAGGTTCACTTTATTCGAAAAAGTCTATTGAAGATTATTATTATTTCAATAAAAAGAGATTAAAATTAGGTTCACTTTATTCGAAAAAGTCTATTACAGATTATTATTATTTCAATAAAAAGAGACTAAAATTAGGTTCACTTTATTCGAAAAAGTCTATTAAAGATTATTATTATTTCAATAAAAAGAGACTAAAATTAGGTTCACTTTATTCGAAAATGTCTATTGAAGATTATTATTATTTCAATAAAAAGAGACTAAAATTAGGTTCACTTTATTCGAAAAAGTCTATTGAAGATTATTATTATTTCAATAAAAAGAGATTAAAATTAGGTTCACTTTATTCGAAAAAGTCTATTAAAGATTATTATTATTTCAATAAAAAGAGACTAAAATTAGGTACACTTTATTCGAAAAAGTCTTTTAAAGATTATTATTATTTGAAAGTATTTTTTTTTTTTTTTTTTTTTTTTTTTTTAGTCTTTCAAAAGATTTTTTCCTACCCATGGCTGTGGTAGGTGCTTTGTTTACTTTATGATAATATAAAATTCATTTGCAGTGTAGTCACAGTATATTTCTTTAAAAAAATTGATCCTATTTAAAAAAAAAAGTCCGACTCGTAGGAACTGCGTCATCTTAGCGCGGTTCCGTTCATATCTCTAGTGTCATTAGCAAAGGAGTAGGAGCAGTTATTGGTAGGATTTGATCGTTCGTTAAAAATACAAAATGACATCTCAAAGAAAAGGAAGATTTTAGGGCCCCCAACTTCTCAGAGTTCGCCATGGGAGACACTATTACCAATAAGTTTCTCATTTTCATACTTTATTTTATTGAAATACTAATTTTACTATTAAATGCAGACAGGGAGGAATCGCGCTTAAAAAAGCAAACGGAAAAAAATATCATTTTAAAAGGCCATTTTAAGGTATATTATCAGGAGATTTATTTCAATTTCTCAGATTACTAGCGTTAAGAACTATATAATAGAATATCCATCACTTACTTACAATCTATTTAGGCCCAGCACAAAAGCACGAAGTGTACTATTTTAATAAACTTTTTATCAGCAATAAATTACCTTGTTTGAGGAATAAACCATTCAGTAGAACTTACCTGAAACAAAGAAATATTATTAATACACTATTCCATCCTCTTTCTAAAGTCTCTTACCAATTTTTTATTAAAATAATCATTTTACTTTTAAATGCAATTTTTTTTTTTTTTTTTTTTTTAAAAAAAGAGCAACAACACAGTTTTTTTTTTTTTTTTTTTTTTTTTTTTTTTTTTACCGCGCATCTACATCTAGGTCATTAGCGCCGACATCCAGGGCGCAGTGAGGAATTTTACCAGCGAGCCGTGGGATGATAAAATTCCTGCCGGAGGTTGGGAATCGAACCCACCATCTCCCGCTTATGAATCCAAGGCGCTAGCCATTAGACCACGGGAGACCCCAAACAACACAGTTAAACCGAATCAAAAACCCGTTCAAAAGAATAAAACTAACAATTTCGAAGTTTAAAGCACTTATTTCCCCGATTGACATCAACCCATCAAAAATTACCTGTCGCCTTCCCATGGGCGTATATAGAAAATAATTTCGGGAGGGGCTGGGAAAATGTCGGGGGGGGGGGGGGGCTGAGACCATTTCCGGGGTATGGAATACTAAAAACTTAGAGCATGGAATAGTATTAGGCAACTAAAACGCTATTACACGTAAAATAAAATATTTTTATATACTATGTGATCTTATTTAATTTATTTTTAAGGGTCTTACGATAAGTTTTTACCATCAAATCAAAATTTCGGGAGGGACTGCAGCCCCCTCAGCCCGCCCCCCCTTATATACGCCCATGCGCCTTCCACTTA
Source organism: Gonocerus acuteangulatus (assembly GCA_946811695.1). Taxonomy (NCBI): domain Eukaryota; kingdom Metazoa; phylum Arthropoda; class Insecta; order Hemiptera; family Coreidae; genus Gonocerus; species Gonocerus acuteangulatus. The sequence continues at coordinate 69,991,921 of OX328131.1, forward strand.
CAACGATTTCTCAACCGATACATTTTGGAAAATTTACCCAGATCCGAAAACTTTTCATGTATTTTAATATTTTTTTTTCTCCTTAAATTTAAACATCTTAGATTATTTATTTATTTATTTATTAAAAGTTTCGCAGTTTTTATCGATATACTCTATAACAATAAACGATGATTACATGATTACAAAATAAATGATGATTACATAAATGATAATAACAGTGATTACAATAAATGATGATTTTACAATAAATGGAGATATGATGATTTGACAATAAATGATGATGACATGATTACAGAATTCATACACATACACACACATATATACATATGCGTATATTACTGCACTATATCCATATTTTTTATATTTACATTATACATACATTATAAATTATTATTATCTATAGACTTATAGCGTACATTATTATATCTATATAATTATTTTATCCATTAATATTATTATTATTACATTTATTCCTTATTATTATATATATACTTATATTACACATTATTATTATTATTACATTATTCCTTATCATTATCCATATACTAATATTGCACATTATTACTACATTGCTTGTTTTTATTGTTATTGTTTTTCGCTACACAGTAATTTACCAATTAAAATGTATTTAATGCTGCAATTTGTTCATAGCAAACAGTTTAGTTTGTGTCTGTATTGTTTATGTTCAGATTTAGTTAATGCTTGAAATAGATTGGTGTAATATTATTCTCAAAGATAGATATATATCTGGTTTTCAGATTACCTGCACAAATAATGTTAGCCAGATACGTAAATAGAGGATCTTATTATGTGACGTATCGTCACAGTTTGTTAAATATATTTGTATTTTTTAAATATGTATATATCTTGTCTATATACTGGCTTTTATCTGAGAGTAGTTCAGTCATGTTGTCCGGAAAAGTAGTGTTATCAATTTTTCTCGTAAACGGTTACAGATATCGCTCTAAAAATGGGTTGATTCGTTTCCCTCCATTTAAGACTCATTATTTGTGTTCCTTGTCCTAATTTCAAAGGGCAAAAGTCAAGCCTCGCCATTTCAAACAGTTTAATAAAAGAATGTCTACGTTTTTTTCTAAGTAATTTTCTTTTTCTTTTTTTCTTTTTTTCTTTTTTTTTTTCATTTATTCCACAATAACGTAATACACACAAAATTATAAAATATCAATTTCATCAAGATTGAATTTCTCTTATTTCTGATAAGATCACAAAAGTAAACATGATAATATCAGTTCTGAGCATACCGTTGGGAAGATATTTAAATTTTACAACTTTAGTGGGATTTGGCACCTTGCAGAAAATGTTCTAAAGACTAGTGATACTTTAGACTTATTAAAATTTAAATTCCCGACAATCCTGAAATATTCTGTACCCCTAAGAGCCCCTTGGACTTGGAAAACACCTCGCATAAACTTGAGCCTCACCAAATACATTAAAAATGAAACTTCACCCATTAAAACAAAATTTCAGAAATTATAGGTTCCAACAGAGACGCAGAGACGATTTTCACGGATGGTTCAAAAACTCAGCATGGGGTAGGAAGTGCCATAATATGTGATGAAAGATGTTAATGTTTTCCTTGTCTCCAGTGTGCACCATATATTCAGCCCAACTCCTAGCACTCATGAAGGCACTACACATTTTTACTCCCACATCTAAAAAGGTTATAATATTTACAGACTCTCTATCCGTAATTTTGTCTCTTCAAGACTCATCATCAATCATTATCAAATAAATAAGTTGTGTACATTTATATGTAATTCTATTGAAAAAAAAATAAAATAAAAAAAAAAAGAATAAAAAGAAAAAAAGAAAAAAATGAAAAGAAAATAAAAAAATAAAAAAAGTAAAAATAAAAAATAAAAATAAAAAATAAAATAAAATAAAAAATAAATAAAAAAAAAAGAATAAAAAAAAAATTAGATATATTTTGTACGGTTAGATTTAATGTAAGGAATACTTGTAAATAAATATATTTAGGTGTAAGAATATAAGTATATATATGCATATGTGTGTGTGTGTGTGTGTGTGTGTGTGTGTGTGTGTGTGTGTGTGTGTGTGTGTGTGTGTGTGTGTGTGTGTATGTGTATGAGTGTGCGTGTTTATAAATATGTATATATGTATGTATGGATGTGTGTGTGTATGTATGTATGTATATGTGTGTGTGTATGTATATGTATGCATGTGTGTATATGTATGTGTGTGTATATATATATATATATATATATATATATATATATATATATATACATAGAAGTATCTATAAGTGAAACAGAAAGGAATATACCATCTATTGTTAGCTTTAAATTAATGAGAAAAAATAAATAAATAAAAAAGTTGTGTACAGTTATATGTTATTCTAATAAAAAAAAAAAGGAACAGAATGTGCTTACATATTTCATGAGATTAATTAGTTAAAAACTAGGTTTAATTAAAAAACAAAAGGTTCATAGGACGATTAAAACAGTAAGTTGTTCGTCCTTTAATTCATTCCATTCCATTCCATTCTTCAAGACTCATACACTGATAATCCATTAATTAATGATATCTTACAGGGAATAAGTGATTTAATAAATAAAAATATATCCATATCACTGTATTGGTTTCCAAGCCATAGAGGAATAAGGGAAAATGAACGAGTTGATGAAGCAGCAAAAAAAAAATAAACAATAAAGATATAAACCACTTTGTAAAATCACTGGTATGGATATATTGGCAGAATATATGGACTCATAAAGGAAATAATAAATTAAGAGAGTACCAAGAAAACGTTAAACCCAGAAAATGCACCTATAAAAATAGACGAGAACAGGTTATTTTTACAAGACTGCGAATAGGCCACACTAGACTCACTCACGGCTACTTAATGTCACAAGACCCCTCACCAAAATGTTCGCATTGTCTTGAACTTCTAACCATTAAACATATTTCAATTGAGTGCCCCAAATATTTCGAGAAAAGAAACCAATTTAAATTAAATCTTCCCCTCAGCCAGATTTTAGAAGGCAATAATATTAATAATGTGATGGAGTTTCTAAAAGATGTACATCTCCTGAACAAAATTTGAAGAACCTTGTTAAAACACTACCCTAAAAATATTTCTATTTACAACTCATAATTATCATCATACCAGATCAAATAAATTACATTAAAATCCTCACCTCAAAAATTTTCGAATCTCAAAATCATCAATAAGTAATAGAGCAACAGTGACCCTAAGTGGTTGAATTTGCCCGTATAAAGAAAAAAAAAGAAAAAGACAAGTGATTATTGGAAATTTCTAGCTAACTTGACATTTTATTAATTTTATCAACTTTGTTAACAGTTATCATACAGGAGCTGCATAACTAAGCACTTACCTCAGAATTTGGGTACTGTCGAGTGCATTCCTGAATAATTTGCTTAAAATAACCTATATAGATAAATAAAATAAAAAAAACATGAATAGTTCTACTCTTTTAGATTTGGAGCTCTTTCAGTATATTAATTTCCTTCGAGAGTTTTGTGTAATCGTGGTACTAAGCTACTTAATAAATACAAAAAGCTTCACATTTTCGTCTATTGATCTTGATGAATAATATAAGAAACGGGATACAGTAATGACGCAGCAACAGGATACAGCGCACCCCTAGCGGCAGACATCAGAACTCTAAGGGTACGTTCATGGTGAGGATTCATTCTGCGATGCTACGATAGCTACTCCGATGAGCGCTGCCCCGATGTAAAACAAACACATGTATTAAGGTGGGAGTGTTCATAGTGAGGATCCTTACTTCCGATGCTATTCTCGCACTCGCGCAGTGACCGCGGGGAAGAACAAATATTTTGTTTTCTCCTCGCAGTGAGGAGGGAAGCCGCGATGTGGGCCTGACTGTGATTGGATCCTTCAAAAGGACTCTATTGCGCAGGTCACCTACCCTCTCTCATTACTTCATCTTGTGTGATTATTCTTTTTTGGTTATTTCGTTGTCGAGATGAAAGAAAATTGGGTCTTTTTGCGAAGACTACATCCAGTTACTTTTGAAGTATTTATTTAGTTAAGTGATTTATAACAGTTACTCGTACTCGCTGATAAGCTTACTGATTAGCTTACAGGTTCTTTGCTGGTTATCTTTTACTACTTGACTCGTTATCTACGGTTATAATTCATATTAGATAATGGCAAGTAATATTTATTAATAAAAAGGTTAATATGATCAAAATCAATTCTCTCAACTATGAAAAAAGTTATTAAGCATTAAAGTTGACTGTTTTGCAGGTTATGAAGGATAACAAACAACGATATTTGTAAACAAACATATTTTATTCCTTTTCTCTCTCTCTTTTTTGGATCTTTTACATTTATTAAGCATTACATGATATGCGTTTCCGATCGCTACGCTACGCTCCACTCGCTCAAGAAGATATAAGAAAACTCTAGCCAATCCAACTCGCAATTAATAGAATTATATTAATTTAAGCGACTCTAGTCTATCCAACTCGCTAAAATTAATAGGATTCTATTAATTTTTCCGAGTACGAAACCAATCCCTTTTTCTTTGTCAGGAACATCGCGAAATAATTGTAAAGGCTCATTTTTTCTCACTAACATAAGCAGAGCTTCTTCATAAACAAAAGCTAATTCACTGTTGAAGGTTACTTTACTCCCAGCAAGAACCAATGCAATGGTGAGTCAGCATGAACACCCTCCATCGATGTAGAATACATCGGGGCAGCGCTCATGGGAGTAGCTATCGTAGCATCGCAGAATGAATCCTCACCATGAACGTACCCTAAGGCGCGTAAAAAGTACATCGAAGCAGAGGCACTCCTAGCGGGAGCTTCGCGAACCTAAACTAATCAATGTGTAAACGGGCCTTAACATGAAGTAACAGATTTAAAAGACTTTCATTCAAGTTTGCAAGGTTGATACAATTATCTTCGTAATTTTTCATTCTGCCCGAAGGTTTCGGTAAGACTTCTGTCTCAATAAGACTTGTCAGGCGCTATGAAAATATCCTACCTGCTGACAAAATCTATTATATTTCTTCTTAGTAAATAAGTCCAAAAGCTTAAGAAGGCTTCCCCGAAAAAAGATTCCCTTAAGAAATGAATAACAGGAAACCTACAAATATCACAAGAAACGTTCTAAGCCTTCGCGGAAAGCGGACGGGTTTAATAATATCCTTTCCAAGAAATAAGATACACGTGCAGATGTAATTGAAAAATACCACAATTTTCATATCCTTTGTAGATCAATAAATGTTATTCCAAAATATAATTGCATTTTTTGAGAAACTATAGGGATTAATTTTTTTGGGCACTCTCCTAACAAACTACATCTTTTATTTTTTATTTATTTATTTTAAGAGCTTCGCAACGAAGGTGACTTGCTCTTTTTAAATTACAAAACAAAATATACAATATACAAAAGTAGAAATTTATGGAACTAAATATTACAAAAGTGTTAAGAATAAGAAATAGGGGCTAACATTATTTACAGTATTGCTTATTACAATATAGATATTATATTTACATACATATGACTTATATATACATACATGTGACTAATACTACTAACATTAATTAATGGTAAAAAAAAAAAAAAAAAAAAAAAAAAAAATTGAAATCAGATTATTATTATACCCTCAAAATATTATCTAAATTTTTTCCTGGAATCAAATTTTTGTGTGTAGGTTGTGTTGTTTTAAAAATGTAAATATATCGTTGATGAAGGGGCTACCCTCTGTCAGGAGTTCCTGTAAGTTGTAAGGTAGTTTTAGTTGTTCTAGTATTCTGCATTCCGTTAGTAAGTGTTTTATTGTCATTGGAACGTTACACTGTCTGCAAATTGGTTGTTCTTTATTTGTCATTAAATATAATGTCCTATGCGTAGTCTACATAGTATAACCTCTTCTCGTCTGTTTCTTCGGCTACTAGAGCTCCATTCGTATATAGTATTTTTGATTTCTCTGAGTTTGTTGTTTTGTATGTTTGTCCAGTATTTTTGCCATGTTTCTTGTATAGTATCAACTAGTTCTTTTTTTATGTCTTTTATAGTTACGTTTTCTATGTCAATATTCTGTTTTCTTGTAGCCAATTTTGCTTGAATGTCGACTGTCGTACTTTCTGTGATATTTGTATGTCCGGGTAGCCAGATCATTGTGATGGATATGTTTGTATGTCCGGGTAGCCAGATCATTGTGATGGATACGTTTGTATGTCCGGGTAGCCAGATCATTGTGATGGATATGTTTGTATGTCCGGGTAGCCAGATCATTGTGATGGATATGTTTTGTTCTTGTAGTCTGTAGAGTTGAATGTATATTTGTTTGACAATGGCATGTGTGCTGTACATATTGTTAAAAGAGAGCAATGAACTGAGTGAGTCTGAAAATAATTGGATCTTTGAGCAATTTATTGTATCAACGTTTGATAAAGCTAATAGGATTGCTTGCAATTCTGCCGTATAAATGCTTGCAGAGTTTGGGAGATTTTGTTTAAATATTTGCGAACCTATTACTGCAGCAGATCCGGTACCAGATTTTGTTTTGGACCCGTCAGTGAATATGTTTAAATTGTCTGCGTTTTGTATTTTTATTGATGTGAATAATGTCTTGTAGAAAGTCGTTGACAGTGGATCAGTCTTTTTCATTTTTGATAGTGATAAATTTATACTAAAATTCTTAAGTTCCCAAGGAGGGAACGTCAAGATTTCATTTCTGTGTGTAGGAGCTTGTCGAATATGTCGGGTCTGTCTGTTCTCGGAAAGGCGTATAATTAAGGGTTTTTGTTTAGGTCGTTTTCTGTTATATAAGTCATGGTATTGGTTATCCAGAAAGCAATTTACACATGGTGTATTTAAACATTGGGATTTTTTGAAGAAATTGAATCCCAAGATTTCAGGTCTGAGCTCCAATGGAAGTTCGCCGGACTCAACGTAAATACTTACAGTTGGGCTTGATCTGTATGCTCCTGTTGCAAGTCTTATACCCGCATTATGTATTGAGTCTAATTGTTTTAGTGTTGTTTGGCTGGCAGATGAATATGCTATACATCCGTAGTCCAGTAAAGATCTGGTATAAGCACGATAGAATGTAAGCATGAGAGATCTGTCAGCACCCCATTTTGTGTTTGAATGGACTTTTAAAAGGTTTATAGATTTCTTACACCTAGTAACAAGTTCTTTAATATGGGGTAACCATGTAAGTTTTTTGTCAAATGTAAGTCCTAAAAATTTTATGTTTTCTGCATTTGTGAGATTGTTTCCGTATAGTGTGATAGTTGGATTTGGTCGGTCTTTTTTCTTTGTAAATAATATACACTTGGATTTCTCCAGGGATAATGTGAAACCAGTGGATGAACTCCAACTTTCTAGTTTGTGTATGGCTTGTTGAATGTTGTCGTGTGTTTCATGAAATGATTTTGATGAGTTATATATCAGTAAATCATCAGCATACAGGCAGTACGATATACCAGTTGGAATGTACCTTGTTACAGAATTGATAGCAATAGCAAAAAGGGTTGGACTTAAAACGCCTCCTTGTGGGACCCCATTTTGTTGTTGAAATTTGTCTGATAATTCTGCTCCCACTCTGACCCGGAAATTTCTATTTGATATGTAATTATTAATGAAACATAGAATATTTCCTTCAATATTCCATTCCTTAAGTTGCTGTATTATTAACCTTTTCCATACTGTATCGTAAGCTTTTTGTATATCTAGGGATACAGCGATGAGATATTCAGTATTTAGAAAAGCGTTGAGTATATCATTTTCTAGTCTGGCAATATGATGCATGGTTGAATGCCCTGGGCGAAACCCGCATTGGAATTCTGTCATTAATTTATTTTTCTCGAGAAACCATAACAACCTTTTATTAAGCATTCTTTCGAATAGCTTGCTAATACAGCTGGTTAAGGAAATGGGTCTGTAATTGGAGGGAAGCTTCTTGTCTTCTCCTGGTTTTAGAATAGGTATCACAATAGAAGAATTCCATATGTCAGGGTAGGTGGAGTTTTCATACATTCCATTCAGGCTATCAAGAAGAAGATTTAGCCCCTGAGTTGGAAGGTGTTTCAGCATGTCATTCGTTATACTGTCAAACTACATCTAAATTCATCATGGGCGTATATAGAAAATAATTTCGGAGGGGGCTGGGAATATTTCGGGGGGGGCTGAGACAATTTCCGGGGTATGGAATACTAAAAATTTAAAGCTTGGAATAGTTTTAGGCAACTAAAACGCTATTAGACGTAAAATAAAATATTTTTTATGAACTAAGTGATCTTATTTAATTTATTTTTAAGGGTTTTACGACAAGTTTATACCATCAAATTAAAATTTCGGGGGGGGGGGGCTACAGCCCCCCCCCTTATATACGTCCATGAAATTCATCTTTGTCCTGCTATTATTTCATGTTGAATCGCTTTGGTTTAAAAACAATACGGGTATTTATTTGTCCAATTGGTTTAGATGGCGAACAACTGTTGAGCGGTGACAACTTATCTCGCAATGTCACGAGTAGTTTTGCGCGGGTTTTCTTTTACCAAACATGGGCGTATATAAGGGAGGCTTAGGGGGCTGCATCTAACCCCTCCCCCCCCCCAAAATCGGTAAACATGTGTCATAAAAACCACAAAAATAAATTAAATAAGATCACTTAGTTCAGAAAAAGTCATTTTTATTTTTTTTGTGTGTGTAATAGCGTTTTAATTGGCTAACTATTACAAGTTCTAGATTGTTAGTATGCCATGCCCCCCAAATGCTCAGCCCCCCTCCCGAAATTTTCCTCCAAAATGATCAAGAACAGAAGGTCTACCGCAACCTTCCTTGTCTTCAAGATCAAAATTTTCAAGACGGCAATTTTGGAACCATCGCTATCCTGTGCCCTCATTTATGCTTACTTCACACACATAGAAGGAAGTTTGATACACACTTCTACCATGACGAAAATCATGGTCTTGTACTCATAGAGGATGGAACCTAAACTAAACTAATCTTAACACTTTCGCTGCGGATGTCATAACGGAAGGACACTAGCGATCCTACCCGCTTACGAGTGTACCTTCAGAAGGACACTCTTCCATTACTTTCCCCCTTAGATTCAAAAGTATTCGCTTTTACAGCTCCAAGTAAAGACAGTTGCCTTCAGTATTGTTTGGGCTTTCCAGCAGTGTTTTCCTTTTTCAAATCGGCTGACTGGAAGATTTTTTATGAAAAAAAAATGTCTACAAAAATGCACCCAATACTGAGGTATTCCCAAAGAATGGCAGCCGCAGAGATAGGGTTAAAGGAAATATAGCATTAATGGCTATTGTTTATATTCATTAACTAGGCTTTTGATTATGTTTGTTTACTTGGAACCAATTGCCTAAACAAAACGAATATTCAAAACCTGCATTATTTTTGCACCATCCCAATCCAAGAAAAAGTATATTGGCTTTTAAAAATAATTATAATGCATTAAAGTATCTACTTGTTCTGAATTTCGCCAAAATAACAGCGTTCTAGTGAGAAGATGATTGAAGTTTCGAAAATATATGCTCTAAGGTAATGTATGTTTTTATATTTTTAAGTGGGGTTCAGGGCGCATTGTTCAGCGGCTTCGATTTCCTACAATGAATGATTCGCTTAGGCTAAGTGAAGGCACCACCGCAATTTGTATATACAATTTTTTTAACTACAAAAAGCAAAAGGTTTACCATTAACAAATTTAGGTAAAACTGAAGATTCACGCCCTCCAAACCGATTTCTTTATCACTTTTCACAAAAATGTATTTTAATGCACTAAACACGAATACGTTAAAAAAAAACCTTCGCATTTAACTAGGAATGAAGTTTTTAAGCACTAAAGTTCACTGTTAGGAAGGTTATAAAACTAGGCATCGACAGCGTATTTGTAAACACGCGCATGCGCAGATATGTAACATTGGGAAACAGAACTCTCATTTGAAATGTTCATAAACCATTTATTCAAAAATATTGTTAATTTTAAGGGCATCCTCACCCGTCATCACCTGTCGCTTAAGGGCATACGTGCTATGCGTTTCCGCTCGCTACGTTTGCTCAAGAAGATAACAAAACCCCAGTCAATCCAACTCGCTAAAATTAATAGAATTCTATTAATTTTAGCGAGTTGGATTGACTGGGGTTTTGTTATCTTCTTGAGCGAGCGTAGCGAGCGGAAACGCATAGCATGTATGCCTTAAAGTCCTCATTTATGCCTTAAAGTCGTCTCAAATTTAGTTGTTTACATTAGCTCTCATAGCCCGCATAACAGTGAACTTTTGAGCTAAATAACTTCTTTCCTAGTTCAATGCGAAGGTTTTTTTAAACGTATTCGTGTTTAGTGCATCAAAATACATTATTGTACAAAATTTGAAAGAAATCGGTTTGGAGGGCGTGAAACTTCATTTTTACCAAAATTTCTTCTGACAATTAGAATTGAACACATTTAAAATGAAAAAACTCCAAACTTAATAGAAGGGAAGGAATCTGTAGAGCCCTCGCTAAATCCAACCGAGAGGAAATCTCTCTGCAGATGTACTTAAAGATTTGGAGCTAATATCCTGGAAGCAGCTTATCTTGGGAACTGCAGATGTGGGAAGAGAGAAACCGCTTAATACTTCACGAATGTTTTCTATTTCTCTTCAGGAAGGATTGGTGTTTTTACATTGTGAAGATGGCCAAATGTCATGTAACACCATTTTTTTTAACGCTATATATATATTTTTTTTTGCAAACTTCTTAAAAAAAATTCATATTTTCCTTTATTCTTTTCATTCCGACCATATGACTCAATCGTGATATATTTATTTAAAATTTAACATCCATGGTAATTAACTAAGAATTTTAGGACGGGTTATCTATAGGTTGCCGCATTTTCTAGCCAGGATAGGACTGATGCTAAATTTTTCTAAAGAAAAGCCACCAACCCATAGCGGGAATCGAATCCACGACCCTTGGCACGGAGTGTTAAGTGCACCCGCCTTGACACTCACGGCCACCGGGCCTCCCCTTTTTTTCGAGAAGAAACACAAAGTGGGTTCCTTACTGATGTCAATTCATTCCAATTATTACAAAATGCATTACTACGAATACCAAATATTATGTATCAGAGAATATGTATGAATTTATATGCTGCAAGTCCAATTTTCGGTAATTATTACAAAATGCATTATAGCTACGAATACCAAATATTATGTATCAGAGAATATGTATGAATTTATATGCTGCAAGTCCAATTTTCGGTAATTATTACAAAATGCATTATAGCTACGAATACCAAATATTATGTATCAGAGAATATGTATGAATTTATATGCTGGAAGTCCAATTTTCGGTAATTATTACAAAATGCATTAAAGCTACAAATACCAAATATTATGTATCAGAGAATATGTATGAACTTATATGCTGGAAGTCCAATTTTCGGTAATTATTACAAAATGCATTATAGCTACGAATACCAAATATTATGTATCAGAGAATATGTATGAATTTATATGCTGGAAGTCCAATTTTCGGTAATTATGGAGTCCGTTCCAAATGGTAACACACCATGCTAATGGGTTAAGTGCTTAATCGCAATCAGAAAAGGTTAATTTAAATATTCCAACATTACCGTGAGATATAATTTTCACAGATTTTTTTTTTCTTTTATTTGACGTAGAGCCCACCTATAGGGCTAAGAATTTGGTTGTTTTTTTGTTTTTTTTGTTTTTTTATTATTTATTTTTTTGATAACAGGGTGTGTACTATTTATGTGAAAGCCAATTTCATGACTTTTTCGTGACATTTTCATGACTTTAAATACAAATTTCATGCCCATTGAGAGAAGAAAATAATTTCATTTAAAAAGAAAATGCCTTAAATTTTAGTTTAAAATTAATTCCTTTCAAGGATTACCATGAAATCTATAAAATTACAATTTAAAACTGCATGAAATGTGCATCATATCGTCGATACAAAAGCAAACTAACGAATATGAAAATCAACACTTTTCAGAGTGGAAAAGTATTTATTCATAACTTTTTTTTGGACAGGCAAATATTCGGCAGATTTAACCTTTTGATAGTGGAATACTTTCCCTTTAATAGAGTGAAGTCAGATTGAAGAATTTGCCGTAAATAAGTCCAGCAGAAATTATTAAAGATGGACAATGAAAGATGCATTTTTTCATATTCGTTAGTATGCTTTTGTATCGACGATATGTTAAAGAGGATAGTAACATTAATTATAAAAGTGAAGAAACGATGATACTAAAAATGTAGGAATGAATATGGAATTAGAAGCCTCAAAAACTTCTAAAAATGGTAGTAAAATTCAAAATTTCTAAAAACATTACTAACTAAATATATGTAAATAATGGATAATTGATTTGTAAATTCTACAACATAGGAATCTAACAAAGGGGCAGATAGAATTGAGTCACCGTACGAACGATGACTATTACGAATGCGCAGTAGTCCTGAGATTATGTTAGGCTCCAGTAAAACTGAAATTTCGTGACAAGGTGTCCAATTTCATGACTTTTTCGTTCAGTAGGACACCCTGCGATTGGTGTTGTGAAAGAGCTCGCCTTTATGGCTAGAAGGCGCGGCTCCTAAAAGCTCGAGGTCTCAGAGCTTGGACAGGGCTCGATAGAAGGCGCGAGCCTTGAAGGCTCGGCTTGGTAGAAGGCGCGGCTCCTAAAAGCTCGAGCTCTCAGAGCTTGGACAGGGCTCGATAGAAGGCGCGAGCCTTGAAGGCTCGGCTTGGGAGAAGGCGCGAGCCTTGAAGGCTCGGCTTGGTAGAAGGCGCGGCTCCTAAAAGCTCGAGCTCTCAGAGCTTGGACAGGGCTCGATAGAAGGCGCGAGCCTTGAAGGCTCGGCTTGGGAGAAGGCGCGAGCCTTGAAGGCTCGGCTTGGTAGAAGGCGCATGCTTAGAAGCCTTTTACTTTTCATTTCCAAAATGGCGGACGTCGGACAAACAGCTGTTTAATGAAATATACTTTGGTAGATTCGTCCAAAATTGTTTCCGCCACACTGAAATTATTCGCTAGCAATTAAATTTATCATGACATCGATAAACTAGAGTATATGGATCACTAATCGGTTAAAAATAGCAACTTTTTTTAAAAAATAAATTCTGTTAGACGGTGATGGCAACACTGTCATACTTCTTAACTGACACTGTCATACTTTTATCTCCCTTAAATAATAAAAGTCCATACAATTTTTCATGCAGATTTTAGTCCATAAGAATACAGAATTTAAGAAAATCAGCTAAATGAGGCACTTTATTTAGCGTAATCATTAACGTTATAAACTGAACTCATTTGAATTTTAATAAATTACAAATGAAGCAAAATAAGAATTATCAGAGATAACAGCTAAATTACCTCCCTTTGTAAATAAAGATGCCGTTAAAAATTTATATTTATTATTGTTAAATAAATGGTGAGATATGTCACCAACAAATCGAAATAAATAAAATGCAATAATTAAAGAGTAAGTAATTATTGTATATAGATAATCTAGGGTAGCACTAGAAAGGGTTCGACTATAACCGTGCTTGCCGAAGCTCTACCTTCCCAGGGCTCCATGGCCGAGCCTTCAAGGCTCCAGGGAGAACCTTGACGACCTTCAGGGCTTGATAAGGTTAGGATGAGGCCTCACTCCCGAGCCTTCATGGAGCCCTCAGAGCTCCGGCTGTGGAGGTTAGGTTCAAGGCTCGAGGGAGAACCTTGCCGAACCTTCAGGGCTTGATAAGGTTAGGATGGAGCCTCTCTCCCGAGCCTTCAAGGAGCCCTCAGAGCTCCGGCTGTGGAGGTTAGGTTCAAGGCTCGAGGGAGAACCTTGCCGAACCTTCAGGGCTTGATAAGGTTAAGATGGAGCCTCGCTCCGGAGCCTTCATCGAGCTCTCAGAGCTCGGGCTGTGCAGGTTAGGTTCAAGGCTCAGGCCTCAAGCCTTTAGTCAGGGCTCGCTTTTAACACTACCTGCGATACCTCAAATTTCGAGCCAAAAGCTCTCTGCGGCCTACGTCCCATGCTTATCTTTCACATACATCTCTTTTAAATATTTATACCACAATAAATGATTTCCAATAACTTTATTTAAGTTTGTGATGATTGCCAAAGAGGCGGAACACATAAAATAAATAATAATAATATTTAAGTTTGAAGTAATTGTTATATTATTATCGCTTATTACTAGGGACCGGATTTTTAGGATAAAATAAGTGTCAAAGTTTTTGCAACAGGCATAATAGGTCTTTTTTAGGTTTTTATTCAAAACCCCATTTTAGGTTTTTTTGGTGATAAAAATCGCTCAATAGGTTCAAAAATAGGTCTTTTTAAGTTTTTATTTAAAAATCGATTTTAGTGGGTTTTTTTAGGCGACAAAAATGTTTCAATAGGCTCAAAAAATAAGTTCAACCTATTATAATTTATCATTAATCATTTTAATTAATTTATCACCGATAAACAACATAACATAACATAATAACATTATTTTATAGAATAGTATATTGAGAAGTGGAAAAAAAGATGTGGAAATAAAAATAAAACGGAAATTCGAGTAGTAGTTATTTAAAAAGAAAACAAATAATAAGATGTCCAAATATTCAACAAAATATTTATTTAAAAAACAAAGTGAATGAAATTTATATAAATAAAATACAGTTTAAAATGAAAGAAATTATTAAAAAAAATGAAAATAGAGTAAATTGCTTTATAAAATATACATTAATAAAAAAAAATAAATAAGAACAAAAACAAAAAAAAAAATGTAAAAGACAAGTTTCTCCACTAAATTGTTCCAACTAATAAGAAACATCATGGAATTTCACTGCCTATAAAAAGGCTCTTAACTATGTTAAAAACCAAATAATTCAATCTTGGAAAAATGTAAAAGAAAAAATATGAAACTAAAATAGATATTACCCCTTGTTATAGTAAACGATCATATAGGTGCTCAGGTTTTCGACGGTGAAAATTTTCTGTTGTCTTAGGGTGCGTTTACATCTGACACTTCTCGCAGGAAATATATGTCAGGTGTCGGATAGATATTCTCTTGAAGGTTTTCATACTGACAGAAATAGCTAGACATTTATGTCATGGATATGTATAGGACAGTTCTGGATTTGTTCTAATTTGCGATAAATTCACCAAAAGCACAAATAATCAGTGTTTTCATCTGTTGGTATAGAAGTGTCGACAATACAGCTAGTAGCCAAGATATTTATCTCTGAAATTAAATTCTTCTCGTAAAAACCTGTGTTTACACCTGGTGGTATAGAAGTGTCGACACTTATAGTTCGTGATAGAAATATATATCTCAGACATAAATTTCCTGCAATAACTAGCAAGTGTAAACCCACCCTTGGAGAACTGTCTTAAAAGCGGAGAACTGTCTTAAAAGCGGAGAACTGTCTTGTAGCGCCCGTTTACGTCACAAAACCCACCCTTGGAGAACTGTCTTAAAAGCGAAGAACTGTCTTGTAGCGCCCTTTTACGTCACAAAACGTCTTAGGGGAGTATTTCATCCTATCTTTTAGTTCCAGTGTTCACGATTCCAATTTTCCAATGATATTTGAAAGATCAATGAAATTTTTCTTAAGAATGAGAGTGCACCACGAATCTCGTTGGTCTGGAGGAACATCGAAGCCTTAGAAATGGCAGCTGCTTCTTAAGTGTCAACAACTGTTTTTATTTTTCCCCAGCGTTTTGAAATGGGTTCTGGTGGAAGCGACATTCCTAGTAAACTTTCCCTGAACGTCTGGACCCGGGAAGATGCTTTTAAGAAAGTTTGGTGGATCGAGGAAATTGAATTGTATTTTCTATTTCAAAAAGATTAGGTCTTTCTAGGTCATTCCAACGTTATTTAGGTGATTTTAGGTGAGAACATCCTTGATAGGTTTTTTAGGTCCTTCCAAATTTGCATGAATGATACTCCAAAACGCGAATCATATAAAAATCATGTTTAGAAGAAAGGAAAAAAAATAGGTGAAAACCTAAGGATCCTACTTATTACGTACAAGTCTAACATTTTATTCATCTTACTCCCGTGGAGCTTATATAACTATCGGAATAAACCCAAATCGATAAAAGACAGAACCTGCTCTGGGGCTTTAATTTTGTAAATGAGTTGGTTTCCATCCTTGGCTAACACCCTAAAGAAATTCCTTCATCAGACTAATACATTTTCTTTATTGATTTTTATAACAAAGTATATTTAATTATTTCAAGTCAGTGCTTATCTCATGACTTATTGATTCCATGTTGTTATCACAGGATCTCTGCTCCTTTCTGAATGAGTCATTCAATTTAATTGAACCAATCTGGTCCATGGTGGTATATCTGATTTATTTAGCATTTTAGCCTGTCTGTTGTTATTATTATATTTCATTCTGAATTTATTTTCGGACACCCACTGCTGTCATTAGCGCTAGTAAAATTTAACTTCCTCTTTTTATTTTTCCCGGGTTTCAGATGCCTCATCCGGTCATCCGGTGCACAGTTTTTCAACGGCGACATATTGTGTTTCAAAAAAGGCCACAGCCTCTAAATCTTAGCCGATGTTGGCTGGGATATCCAATGTTGCTACACCCACATATGGAGCTGTAGATTGTATCTTGTCTCCCCGTGACAACTCTAAAAGAGAATTTAAAATACAATCTGTTATCTTATCAACCATTTCTAACGACCTACCGCAACAAAGTCTACCTGTAGAGGTAATAAACAGATTTAAAAATTTAAAATTAGCCGATGATAAATTTTTTGAAAGTTCTCCAGTAGAATTCATAATTGGAAATGATTTATATCCACTCATTCTAGAAAACGAACCTATTACAATAATTAAGGGTAACCCTTCCGCAATAAACACTGTTTTTGGCTGGGTTATCGGGGGTAATGTTATTAATCCAGAAAATAAAAACCCAAATAAAGATTCTGCTATATGTTCCTTGATGGCTATAACTCCTTCTTTGGATTCTTTAGTTTCCAAATTCTGGGAAACTGAAGAAGTGAGTGCATCCATTCCTATAAACCCTGAAGATGAATTCGTTGAAAATCATTTTGTGACCACTCATTCCAGAGACACTTCTGGTCGCTATGTGGGGTCATTGCCTTTCAAACCTAATGCTCCAATTTTGAGCGATAATCGCAACCAAGCGCTAAAATATTTTTTAAATTTAGAAAGGCGCCTTTCTCGAACTCCTGAGATTATGTTTGACTATAATAAATTTCTAAACGAATATTTAGAATTGGGTCACATGGAAATAGCCAATTCCTCTTCTAGTTACATATTACCTCATCATTGTGTGCTTAACGAATTTAGTTCTTCTACAAAAATAGCGAGTTTCCCACCAGCAAATTGGTCGCACGTTTCGACTGACCAGAACCCCGCCGATATAGCCACTCGAGACTGCTCTCCGGAGCATTTTTCAGAAAACTCTTTGTGGTGGAGAGGTCCCTCTTTTTTGAGAAAAATTCCCAGCGAATGGCCGTCCACGCGGGTCGTCAGTCCTGAGGAAGAAATACCAGAGCTGAAACCACTTAAAGTGTTATTATCCGCCTCTGTTCCATCACCTTACCTAATCGAGTTCATAAATAAGTTTTCTTCTTGGCTTCGTTTGAAATATGTTCTAGCATATGTTTTGAGATTTGTTCACAACATTAGATCAAGTAACACGCGTCATAAGGGCGCTCTTTCTGTCCAAGAGTTAACGTTAGCAGAAGACCTGATAATATCGTTGGGGCAGAAAGATAGTTTCCCATTTTTATTTGTTTCTAATTCAACTGTTCCTTCCAATATAGCATCCCTGTCCCCATATCTCGATAAAAAGGGACTTATAAGAGTTGGTGGCCGCTTGAGGTACTCAAACTTAAGTGAGTCCGCTAAGCATCCTATTCTTTTGCCTAAAAAATCAAGAATATCTGAACTCCTCTGCGACTATTATCATTTAGTTTCCTTGCACTCAGGACCTAGGACTACTCAAAGTTTGATCCAGCGATATTATTGGATAATTTCTCTTCGCGATCTAGTGCGCAAGCGCATCCACAAGTGCCTTACATGCCACAAGTTAAGAGCCTCAGTTACGCAGCCAGTTATGCCTAATCTGCCTTATCCAAGAGTCAATGTCTCAAAGCCATTCACAAGCACCGGGGTGGATTTCGCTGGCCCATTTCTCATTAAGGAAAGCAGCAGGAAAAATGCTGCTGCTAAGAAATGCTATTTATGTCTTTTCGTTTGCTTCAGTACTAAGGCTGTCCATCTGGAAGTTGTTTCCTCTCTGTCAACCCAAGCATTTATCGCTACTCTAGACCGATTTGTTGCGAGACGAGGTCTCCCTCACGACATTTATTCAGACTGTGGCCGTAATTTTGTTGGTTTTTCTCGACACCTGAAAGAAGTTTATGATCAGATGAAGGCCTCCTCTCCTGAAATTAGCGCTTTTCTCGCATCCCGCAGCATAAGATGGCATTTCAATCCTCCTTATGCACCTCATTTTGGTGGTCTGCATGAAGCTGGCATAAAATCTGCCAAACTCCTTTTGGTTAGAATGCTTGGCCGGAATCCTGCTCTAAGTTACGAGGAACTCACTACTCTAGTTGCGCGCATTGAAGCCGTCTTAAATAGTCGTCCACTCTATCTCTCTTGCCCTCATCCCCTTGATGATCCTGACCTTCTGACCCCTGGTCATTTCTTGGTGGGCGGCCCTCTGCTAGCCGTTCCAGAACCTCTAGAAGAAAGTACCTCATATGCATCACGTTGGACAAGGGTCAAGTCGTTATATGCGTCCTACTGGAGACGCTGGACTTCTGAGTATTTAAACACACTCATGCAAAAACAGAAGTGGACAAAGTGCTCCGAAAACCTTGCCGTAGGCGACGTCGTTTTCCTCAAGGAAAATTCTTTACCACCCCTCGCATGGCCTATTGGCCGGGTTGAAGCCGTACATCCAGGATGTGACGGCGTGGTGCGTGTGGTGTCAATCCGCACAACCCATGGCACTTATGTCAGGCCAGTAACAAAACTACTGTTGCTGCCACATTAGTTGTTTGTTTTGTTTTTTTTCCTCTTTATCTCGCAAGATGCATTCATTTATTTTTCTATTATTTCACAAGTGTTTTGTTGTCTCTCTTTCTTATTGCCAAGCGAGGCTTTATTATAATTTGCCAAAGGATTCATCCCTCCTTAGTCCTCATCCACTCCGTGGGCTTCCCGCGAAGAAGTCTTCCATGACAGCCCCCTTGGAAGTGAAGAAGTTGCGTTTCCTTTATTCCTACTTCTCTCTCTCAAACCTTTTCGTGATGAACCTTTGGAAGATAACCACATATTTATTATTATAATTTATTTTCTTCTTTCTCAAGGTTTCTTATTTCTCTTTTTAAGAAACTATCGTTTCTTGGTGGGCGGTATGTTGGGGCGCGGGCTTTAAGACTTAGGGTACAAAGTACGTCGTACCCCCACCTCCCTAATATACCAGCGCAGTTCGTTTCCAGATCTAGAGTAGATCACATCTCATTCTTTTAGCTCGGGACTGCCCCCTCAATTCCCATTACGTTCCGGCCTCTCTTCTCTCTTTACTTTCCAGGAGCTGCTAACAGGGCCCTGTTTCTTCAGCAGCTGGCAACGTAATGGTAAGTTTAAATGTTTTTTTTCTCATACTCTGAACCCATCCCTCAAACCACGTGCCGAGGATTAATTTTCAATCCCCAGCGCGTACATATATATATATATATATATATATATATATATATATATATATATATATATATATATAAATTTTAACGGGGGTCATTTTCGGTGTCTACTAGGTAGGATCGATAAAGATTTGAAGAAATTTTTCAAAAATTTCATCATGAGTCCAACCTCAATAGCTACTTTCCTTCGGCGGAAAGTGCTAAAAGTTCAAACCCCCGTAAAAATACTTAAAAGTTCGAATATCAAACAATCCTTTCTCAGCGAGTGTTTACTTTCTAAAGGGAGTTTCCATGCAAATATCAAAGGGTCTCACCGTGTTTCCACATTAAATCTGCACTGGCGTCTTTCTTGACTTTGAAGCCATTATTTTATTTCTAGTTCCTAGAAATAATTTTTCGTCAATTATCAAACCTCTAACTGTACTCGTTTTGGAGGAATAAGGCTTGAAACCCCGAACTTCATGTCGTTTTTATATAAATATGTTCTAGATATTTAAATGAAATTAATGTGAATTGAAGCTATTGATTAGGTGTACCTTGAGTATTTTTTTCATAATTTTCGGACCACTTATAAGATAAGAAAAAAAATTGTGAAGGTTTCGAGGGCGGTTTTTCTTAACTACCCTTCTAAGTACACCTACCAAAAAAATCAAGTAAAATTAGAAATTCCTCAACTATTATCCGTAAAAGTTTCATAGATGTGTGATAGGTGCATCATACATAAAAATTACAAAACCCTACGTCGATAATAAGTATATGTACTGTGATAAGTATATGATGTTGTATTATATGTTATAATTTCAATATTGTCGTTGTATATATGTTATGGTTATATTGGGTGAGTCTCCTTTGTTGCGAGAATAAAGAAATAATCAAAAAAAATCGAAAATATCTCAAGCTACTCTTAAGACGTTTTTAGCGCGGTTCCTCCCTCCCCCATAGGGAGGAACCCCGCTTATAAGGTTGATACAATGAAACAATCCGGAAGTGCCGACTAGAAAATTTCACGTTTCAGAACCCCTAGAGACCGAAAATAACGGTGGTTAAAATTTGTATATATATATATATATATATATATATATATATACAGGGTGTCCCGTAAATGTCTAGTAATATTGTGGGAGGAGATAGAATACCCTTAGGGGAACAAAAAATGTTCTATGACGATTTCCCGAATTCTCGCCCATAAGGGAGAAAACTTCGTTTTATTGTTTTTTCGAGACAAACATGGTTTTTAGAAGAATAATAGTTGTAGCTCCGGCCCAGATGGTACTACTAGAAAGGGTTTGAACCCACTCGAAAGCTGAGTAAATTTACTATAAGACTAGTTGAGAGTAAACGTAAAAATGAATGAATGTAAGTATGTATATCTTACCAAAAGAAGGCAATTCTAAATTTCCTGACATTTTATTGATATTTCTTTCCAGCGTTACTCCTCAATAAGCAGGATCTGAGATTTTCGGGTTTCAGAAAAACTTCCTCATTTAACCAGCTTTCCATTCATATATCACAACCCTGTGTTATTGAAGTACTTAAACGATTTAAGAACAAAAGTTTAAAAAAAAAAACATGGATCTGTGAAAAGAAAATTATATTTTTTTCTTCAATTTATTCAAAAAGCTGAAGGGAAATATTTTTTTTATAAATGTTTACATAAATATTAAGTAAATATTTACTTAAAAGAATAAAAAAAATTACTTCCACGGATATAAAAATAAAATCTTAAAACAGTAAATAAATAAAATACACATTTATTTTGAATTTATTAATTCGGGTAACTAATACTGGGTCCAGGAGGCGGCCATTAAGGAACCCCAACCATACATTAACCTCAAAAATTACTATTTTTACCTATATCACGCATTTGAACACATTTTTACAGGACTATGTACATATTATTTATGAGGGATAGAATTTTTAATTACCACAACGAAAACGCATGGGCTCAGAATCCCAGTGAGTTTCACAAGCGTAGCCATCAGTATTAATTTAAGGTAAAGCATTTGTTTTTTAAATATAAGTACCTGTAAAAATGTGTTCAAATGCGTGATCTAGGTAAAAATAATAATTTTTATGGTTAATGTATGGTTGGGGTTCCTTAATGGCCACCTCCTGGACGCAGTATTAGTCACCTGAATTAACAAATTCAAAATAAATGTGTATTTTATTTATTTACTGTTTTAGGAATTTTTTTTATATTCGTGGAAGTAATTTTTTTTTTATTCTTTAAGTAAATATTTACTTAATATTTATGTAAACATTTATAAAAAAAATATTTCCCTTCAGCTTTTTGAATAAACTGAAGAAAAAAATATAATTTTCTTTTCACAGATCCATGTTTTTTTTTAAACATTTGTACTTAAACCGTTCAAATACTTCAATAACACAGGGTTGTGATACATGAATGGAAAGCTGGTTAAATGAAGAAGTTTTTCTGAAACCCGGAAATCTCAGATCCTGCCCATTGAGGAGTAACGCTGGAAAGAAATATCAATAAAATGTCAGGAAATTTAGAATTGCCTTCTTTTTGTAAGATATACATACTTATTCATTCATTTTTACGTTTACTCTCAACTAGTCTTATAGTAAATTTACTAAGCTTTCGATTGGTTTCACTCCCTTTCTAGTAGTACCACCCGGGACG
Organism: Gonocerus acuteangulatus; assembly: GCA_946811695.1. Classification (NCBI taxonomy): domain Eukaryota; kingdom Metazoa; phylum Arthropoda; class Insecta; order Hemiptera; family Coreidae; genus Gonocerus; species Gonocerus acuteangulatus. The sequence continues at coordinate 70,014,254 of OX328131.1, forward strand.
GAGCTACAACGATTATGTTTCTAAAAACCATGTTTGTCTCGATAAAACAATAAAACGACGTTTTCTCCATTATGGGCGAGAATTCGGGAAATCGTCATAGAACATTTTTTGTTCCCCTAAGGGTCCTCTATCGCCCCTCTCAATATGACTAGACATTTACGGGACACCCTGTATATATATATATATATATATATATATATATATATATATATATATATATATATATATATATATTTGTCTGTTCGCTCATTTCTGGCTTCCCTGATGGTCCGATTTTGATGAAATTTGGTACAAAAATCCGTCGTCCAATTTGAAAGGTCAAGTTCGTTAACCAGCAGAATCCGCCCACTGCAAGATGGCGTTTGGGGCGAAATTCGCGCAAAAAAAATCGTAACGCTTACGTTTTTGAGTTCATAAGCTTGTAAGTACTCGTCTTATAGGCTTCTTGGGCTAGGAAAACGAATGAAACCATTTTCAAGGCGATAGCTTTAACCGTTTTCGATAAAATTGGAAAAATAGTTTTTGAATTAAAGTAATTGATTTTGCTTATTTGAACTGTTCTTTTTGTCTGTTTTTATTCCTTGTTATTTTTTAATTGCTTATAGTTGGATAATGTATTTTACAATAAAACAGATTAGGCAAAATAAGAAAAACAATTCATTGTTAGAAATATAGCTTGCCAAGAGAAAAAGATTCGTTGACGTCTTTTGAATATTTTCAATTGCCTTTATGCTGTTGGTTTTTTTATTTTATTTTTTAATTGATTTTATCTGTAGAATTATTACTATAGTAAAAGAACACAGGAATGTGTGAAAATATTTGATATTTTCCAATTCATTGAAACGTATGAAATGAAGTATCGGTAGAAGAGGATTCTAGGGTCTTGCGGACCTGACCCCAGGTATAGCCAGCCATAAAACCCTTTGAACAAAGGCCGAGGAAAATATTATCTGTTTCTATTCTATGCTTTTCAAATGAGAATAGGGATATGAACAGGAACCGGGGTCTCCCGTGGTCTAATGGCTAGCGCCTTGGATTCATAAGCGGGAGATGGTGGGTTCGATTCCCAACCTCCGGCAGGAATTTTATCATCCCACGGCTCGCTGGTGAAATTCCTCGCTACACCCTGGATGTCGGCGCTAATGACCTAGATGTAGATGTGCCGTAAAAAAAAAAAAAAAAAAAAAAAAACTGGAACCGCGCTAAGATGACGCAGTTCCTGCGAGTCGGACTTTTTTGTTATATAAATATGAACCCTCAGATTGCTTAGTGCATAATCTGTATTATACAGATCGAAAAACTGTTGTCATATTGCAAGCCACTAAAATAATAAATAATAAAAATCTTCATTTTCTACAAAAGATAATTAATCATAATCACTATTTTCCTCAGTAGTTTTGGTATCACTTGTAGCTTCGAATAAATGTGTTAATATTTGTGCGGGTTTAATTTTTTTCTATTCGTAACGACTAAGTGATAGGAAATAAATTATCGAGGCTACCTGTGAACAGCAACCTATCGTCTTTTTTCCATTAGCGTAATCACACGTATATATTTTTGTCCTTGTAATTGTATTTAAAGAAAAAAAAAAAAAAAATGTTTGACTAAAGAAACATCCCAGTTTCTTTAGTCAAACATTTTTTTTTTTTTTTTCTTTAAATACAATTACAAGGACAAAAATATATACGTGTGATTACGCTAATGGAAAAAAGACGATAGGTTGCTGTTCACAGGTAGCCTCGATAATTTATTTCCTATCACTTAGTCGTTACGAATAGAAAAAAATTAAACCCGCACAAATATTAACACATTTATTCGAAGCTACAAGTGATACCAAAACTAATGAGGAAAATAGTGATTATGATTAATTATCTTTTGTAGAAAATGAAGATTTTTATTATTTATTATTTTAGTGGCTTGCAATATGACAACAGTTTTTCGATCTGTATAATACAGATTATGCACTAAGCAATCTGAGGGTTCATATTTATATAACAAAAAAGTCCGACTCGCAGGAACTGCGTCATCTTAGCGCGGTTCCAGTTTTTTTTTTTTTTTTTTTTTTTTTACGGCACATCTACATCTAGGTCATTAGCGCCGACATCCAGGGTGTAGCGAGGAATTGCTACACATCAGATTGCTTAGTGCATAATCTGTATTATACAGATCGAAAAACTGTTGTCATATTGCAAGCCACTAAAATAATAAATAATAAAAATCTTCATTTTCTACAAAAGATAATTAATCATAATCACTATTTTCCTCAGTAGTTTTGGTATCACTTGTAGCTTCGAATAAATGTGTTAATATTTGTGCGGGTTTAATTTTTTTCTATTCGTAACGACTAAGTGATAGGAAATAAATTATCGAGGCTACCTGTGAACAGCAACCTATCGTCTTTTTTCCATTAGCGTAATCACACGTATATATTTTTGTCCTTGTAATTGTATTTAAAGAAAAAAAAAAAAAAAATGTTTGACTAAAGAAACATCCCATGTCTCTATTATATTCAAACATATTTTTTTTTTTTTAATTAGGGTGCGTCGACTGCTATGGTCAATGGCACCAATCAAACAAGTACAATGAAAAACAAAACGAAGGTATTGCGTCACTTAGTTAACTGTAAAAAACGAATAATATGTAGTGAATGAATATGTAACATTATGTAATCCGATTTATAACTAATTGATCAACCAAATGTATCCTACGAATAATATGTAGTGAATGAATATGTAACATTATGTAATCCGATTTATAACTAATTGATCAACCAAATGTATACCTACGAATAATATGTAGTGAATGAATATGTAACATTATGTAATCCGATTTATAACTAATTGATCAACCAAATGTATCCTACGAATAATATGTAGTGAATGAATATGTAACATTATGTAATCCGATTTATAACTAATTGATCAACCAAATGTATCCTACGAATAATATGTAGTGAATGAATATGTAACATTATGTAATCCGATTTATAACTAATTGATCAACCAAATGTATCCTACGAATAATATGTAGTGAATGAATATGTAACATTATGTAATCCGATTTATAACTAATTGATCAACCAAATGTATCCTACGAATAATATGTAGTGAATGAATATGTAACATTATGTAATCCGATTTATAACTAATTGATCAACCAAATGTATCCTACGAATAATATGTAGTGAATGAATATGTAACATTATGTAATCCGATTTATAACTAATTGATCAACCAAATGTATCCTACGAATAATATGTAGTGAATGAATATGTAACATTATGTAATCCGATTTATAACTAATTGATCAACCAAATGTATCCTACGAATAATACCATTTGTTTATAGATGTATATATGTAATATTGTAACTGATGTATATATGTAATATTGTAATACTAGATATATAAATGAAATTAATGTGAATTGAAGCTATTGATTAGGTGTACCTTGCGTATTTTTTTCATAATTTTCGGACCACTTATAAGATAAGAAAAAAAATTGTGAAGATTTCGAGGGCGGTTTTCCTTAACTACTCTTCCAAGTACACCTACCAAAAAAATCACGTAGAATTAGCAATTCCTCAACTATTATCCGTAAATGTTTCATAGATGTGTGAAAGATGCATCATACATAAAAATTACAAAAACCCTACGTCGATAGCTAAACACTAAAAACCAGATGCATCGAAAATACCTGAAGCTACTCTTAGGACGTTTTTGTTATTTAAATATGAACCCTCACATTGCTGAGTACACTGACTCTGTAATCTGCATTATAAAGATCGAAAAACTATTGTCTTATTGCAAGGCACTAAAATAATTAATACTAAAAATCTTCATTTTCTACAAACGACAATTAATCTTAATCACTACTTTCTTTTATAGTTTTGCTAAGATTTGTAACATGAGATGAAACTGGAACAAATGTTACCTCGCTGTTCTTTTAGACGGCAATAAAAACGATATTCATGTTGAGTACTTATAAGAAAATGGCAACATATTAATGATTAAAGTTCGTTATCGGCACTTCAATAGCAAGAAATATGGAATGTTTCATTGAATACGATTTTTTTTTTTTTTTTTATTTATATTTATTTATGAGCATCCTTAAGCATCTAAGGCGTTTCGCTCCAAACAGTTATTGCATATATACATCAGTTACAATATTACTTACCAAAACTATAAAAGAAAGTAGTGATTAAGATTAATTGTCGTTTGTAGAAAATGAAGATTTTTAGTATTAATTATTTTAGTGGCTTGCAATAAGACAATAGTTTTTCGATCTCTATAATACAGATTACAGAGTCAGTGTACTCAGCAATGTGAGGGTTCATATTTAAATAACAAGAACGTCCTAAGAGTAGCTTCAGGTATTTTCGATGCATCTGGTTTTTAGTGTTTAGCTATCGCTGTAGGTTTTTTGTAATTTTTATGTATGATGCATCTTTCACACATCTATGAAACTTTTACGGATAATAGTTGAGAAATTGCTAATTCTACTTGATTTGTTTGGTAGGTGTACTTGGAAGGGTAGTTAAGGAAAACCGCCCTCGAAATCTTCACAATTTTTTTTCTTATCTTATAAGTGGTCCGAAAATTATGAAAAAAATACTCAAGGTACACCTAATCAATAGCTTCAATTCACATTAATTTCATTTATATATCTAGTATTACAATATTACATATATACATCAGTTACAATATTACATATATACATCTATAAACAAATGGTATTATTCGTAGGATACATTTGGTTGATCAATTAGTTATAAATCGGATTACATAATGTTACATATTTATTCACTACATATTATTCGTTTTTTACAGTTTACTAAGTGACGCAATACCTTCGTTTTGTTTTTCATTGTACTTGTTTGATTGGTGCCATTGACCATAGCAGTCGACGCACCCTAATTAAAAAAAAAAAATCTGCTTGAATATAATAGAGACATGGGATGTTTCTTTAGTCAAACATTTTTTTTTTTTTACTTTTTTCTTTAAATACAATTACAAGGACATAAAAATATATACGTGTGATTAAGCTAATGGAAAAAAGACCATAAGGTTGCTGTTCACAGGTAGCCTCGATAATTTATTTCCTATCACTTAGTCGTTACGAATAGAAAAAAATTAAACCCGCACAAATATTAACACATTTATTCGAAGCTACAAGTGATACCAAAACTACTGAGGAAAATAGTGATTATGATTAATTATCTTTTGAGGAAAATGAAGATTTTTAGTATTTATTATTTTAGTGGCTTGCAATAAGACAACAGTTTTTCTATCTGTATAATACAGATTATGTACTGAGCAATCTGAGGGTTCATATTTATATAACAAAAACGTCTTAACAGTAGCTTGAGATATTTCCGATTTTTTTTTATTATTTCTTTATTCTCGCAACAAAGGCGACTCACCCAATATAACCATAACATATATACAACGACAATATTGAAATTATAACATATAATACAACATCATATACTTATCACAGTACATATACTTATTATCGACGTAGGGTTTTTGTCATTTTTATGTATGATGCACCTTTCACACATCTATGAAACTTTTACGGATAATAGTTGAGGAATTGCTAATTCTACATGATTTTTTTGGTAGGTGTACTTGGAAGGGTAGTTAAGGAAAACCGCCCTCGAAATATTCACAATTTTTTTTCTTATCTTATAAGTGGTCCGAAAATTATGAAAAAAATACTCAAGGTACACCTAATCAATAGCTTCAATTCACATTAATTTCATTTAAATATCTAGAACATTTTCATAGAAAAACGACATGAAGTTCGGGGTTTCAAGCCTTATTCCTCCAAAACGAGTACAGTTAGAGGTTTGATAATTGACGAAAAATTATTTCTAGGAACTAGAAATAAAATAATGGCTTCAAAGTCAAGAAAGACGCCAGTGCAGATTTAATGTGGAAACACGGTGAGACCCTTTTTCTGTCAAGTGGTTTGGTCTGGGCGATGATAGGTCAGTGAGTCAGTGAGTGGTATTTGACAAATATATAGTAGATTATTTAATAGAATTTTTCCAGGTGCTTGATGTTCGTGAAAAAGGTATCATTTCCTCATCATTGATTTTGCCAGGGTTAGGTCATGACCCATGACAGCAGAAATAGAGTTCATTAGGTGCAAGGGGTGGCGTTTTATATACATATCCCGTGCTTAAGGTCGTGGGTTCGATTCCCTATGCTATGGGAGTGATGGATTTTCTTTAAAAAAAAAAAAAAAAAAAAAAAAAGGCATTAGAACCACCGTAGAAAAAATGGGGATGACCTTCTACGTCTGTAAACCACCCGCAAGAAATATAAGTGTTATTTACAGGCGTGCATAAAACTTTAAAACATAATGAACGCAATGGTGTTAATTGTCGAGATGCCGATTCAAATATTAAAAAAATAATAAACAAATAAAAAATGGTAGAACGACCCATATAAAATCATAACAAAGCAGAGAGCGGAAACAGCTGGTCAGTGCTCCTAGTGGTAGCTTTGCCAACCTAACCTCGTTCGGCGGATCAATTCCAGAGATGGGCATAATTTTATTTATAAATAAAAATACAAATTTATTCGTACTTCATATATTTTTGAATACGAATATAAATAAATTCGTATTCATAAGTGTGAATACGAATATAAATAAATTCGTATTCATAAGTGTGAATACGAATATAAATAAATTCGTATTCATAAGTGTGAATACGAATTTATTTTTATTCATATATATTAAATATAAAAATACAAATAAAATTTTATTCGCAAATTTTTCTGCAAATAAAAATAAATTCACAGAAAAAATTGTAAATAATCACAAGAATATATATATATATATATACACACACAAATTTGAACCACCGTTATTTTCGAAATCTATGGGTTCAGAAACGTGAAATTTCGGCAACGTGAAATCGAGTCGGCACTTCCGGATTGCGTCAAGAGGTCATCCTCATAAGCGGGAGGGAACAACCGCGCTAAAAGACAATTTCTTGACAGTTGATAATTTTTATAATGTAATTTAAATTCAATTTAATGCAAAAACACATACATGACTCTGTTTTTAAATGACAAGTCATCTACAAGTTACCACCCTTTTTTAAAGGGAAGTAGCTATTGAGGTTGGACTCATGACGGAATTTCATAAACTAAGGTGTCTAAATGAAGTTTTTAAAAAAAATAATATAACTTTATATTGTATTATTACTATAGCTATAATATAGGTGAGGGTGGGACTAGTCGTTTATGACTAGTCCCACCCTCACCAGTCCTAGCCCGAACACAGCCCTGGTAACAACTATCACTGCACGGAGGTAGATATAAGTTCACAATTGTAATTATACATATATTATATAGTTAGCAAAAATATTATGTCCCTTTTGTGTATATGGATGTGTGTATGTATATGTGAGTATGTGTGTGTCTGTGTGTGTGTGTAGTCTTATGTACATAAATGTATATGTGTCCTTGTGTGTTTGTGTATGTATGTGTGTATATGCATATATATATATATATATATATATATATATATATATATATATATATATATATATATATATCGTAGAAGGTAGAAAAATAATAATGTCTTTCCACTGTTTTTCAAACTATTTATTAGCAAAAGCTTTTCGAGAACATGGTTCTCATCGTCAGTTCATCTATTACTCCACCGGTAGTACTGCTAACAGCCTCTCCGAACAGGTGAGAGGCTGTTAGCAGTACTACCGGTGGAGTAATAGATGCACTGACGATGAGAACCATGTTCTCGAAAAGCTTTTGCTAATAAATAGTTTGAAAAACAGTGGAGAGACATTATTATTTTTCTACCTTCTACGAAATCGAGAACTCCACAAATAACGCTGCATACATCACAGATATATATATATATATATATATATGTGTGTGTGTGTGTGTGTGTGTGTGTATGTGGATATATATGCACATATATGGTATTATAGCTATAGTAATAATACAATATAAAGTTATATTATTTTTTTTTTTTAAAAAACTTCATTTAGACACCTTAGTATATGAATTTGTAATTATTTACTAAAAAACTGTAATCTATAACATTATGTTCCAATTTTTACTATTACCGTTTGCTTCATATATTTTAACTATTAATTATAACATTATGTTCCAATCTATACTTTCACCGTTTGCTTTATAAATTCTAACTATTAATTAGACTAATTAGACTAATTACTGTCCAACAACAGTCAAACAATATTAATTGTTATTAAGGAGTCAAACAATATTAATGCATGCTTTTATTTTTTGTTAGCAGCTAAAGATGGCACATTTGTGTTGAAAGGCCTAGTGCATAATAAAGAAAATTTGTGGGAAGACTGAATTTTGTTTCACCCTCTGGAATGAAGCAACCCCACTACCGGAAAACATCAATAAAATATATATATATATGTTTCTGTTGATAGTAGTGTCCCAGCTGTAGCCCATGACACAGTGTTGTATAAAGCTCCGTAAATCAAGTGTTTTTAAAGTGGATCGAGGTGTTCCCTGCGAACGAAAAGTGGCACAGTGGTAGCTGTTCCACTGGTGAACATTATTCTGAAATTTGAAGAAATTTCACTCACTAGATCACCACAAAATAAGTGAGTAAAATCATTCACTTTTCACTTTGTGTAGGCCTTTACCCTAGCTGAGGCTAGTGGTGGGGGTGCTCCTGCACTCGCCTGATAGAGTGGCTGTCTTCGCCCCTTCAGAAATTTAAATACTAGTGCCTGCGCTACTAGTAGATACTTCCTCAGCCTCCTTGGCTCAGTGGCAGCATTCAACTCTACGAACTGAAATAACCGGAGTTCGCAGCTCGCCAGGGACAACTTTTTTTTTTTTTTTTTTTTTTTTTTTTTTTTTTTTTTTTTTTTTTTTTTTTTTTTTTTTTTTTTTTTTTTAAATTAATAAAAAAACAAAAACAAACTCACGATGTCATCAATTGAGACAAGTGAACAACATATGACTGTGATCGAGTCTACTTCAACCCATGATTCTGAAAACGTCGCTACAGGTAGACGTAAAAGACTACGCAAGAGAACCACTGATCTTTTAACACCCCCGAAAATAAAGCAAAAGAAGTCATCTCTTAATCAAAACAACTCTGCAACCCACCCTCGGAGCTCAGAACAGAACAAAGGGATTCAGGATTCATCACGCGATCCCTTGAAACCGCCTAATATTTATCTCCGGAAAGTATCCGACTTCAAAAAGTTCTGCATCACCCTAACAGAAATCGTCGGAGAAAACAAGTTTGAATGTCGTGCAAGGTTTAACGACATCGTTATTAAGCCCACAGACAGCGATGTATACAGAACTATCATCCGGCACTTGGAAAGTAAGGAAGCAGACTTTCACTGCTACCAGTTACCCGAAGATAAATCCTACAGGGTGGTTATCCGCCACCTCCATCACTCAACTCCACCAGCAGACATCATTAGCGAACTGGCCAAAAAAGGATACTCCGTCAAAAGGGCCCATAATGTACGGCATCCAGTAACAAAAGCACAGTTACCTCTCTTCTTCGTCGACTTGGAGAAGAACGAAAAAAGCAAGGAGATTTTTCGCGAGCAGTTTTTACTGTACACAAAAATCAAAGTGGAGGAACCGCGACGCCGGGGTGACGTAATACAGTGCCAAAACTGCCAGGAATTTAATCACACACGATCATACTGTCACCACACCTCAAAATGCGTCAAATGCGGCTCCGAACATTCCTCTAAGGACTGCCCCAAGCCACTTGATGTTCCAGCGAGCTGCGCAAACTGCGGCGAAAATCACACCGCCAGCTACAAAGGCTGCGAAGTGTACAAAGCACTTAAAACAATAAGAGTGCAAAGGCAGAGAAAGCAATACACAGTAGCCGAGAAGACATCACCACCCAGCGGATCATCCCACTTTCCACCTCTACCGCCTGCTCCAGCTCCAAAGGACTTTGCTCTTCGCCGGCCGAACGTGACTTATTCCTCCTTACTAACGTCACTCCAGAAGAAGAAGCCGCCTGTCCCTACACCAGTTCCGAAAAATGTAGCAAAACCACAAGAACCATCTTCCCTTCCTACCTCTTCAACTACCCCTTCCCAACCCCAAAACCTGCCTACCTTCCCAACTCCTCGCATACCGTCTAATCAAATTCCTCAGCATCATGCTCAAGATCCTATGAACCTTTTCTCCTCCTTCCTAAACAAACTTGAAACCCTCCTTACTCCTCTAATAAATCTAATGACCACCCTTATAGCTCACTTCCTTCCCAAATCTCAAAATGCAACGCTTCCATAATCCCCATCTCTCCATCCTTTTGTGGAATGCCAACGGACTCACAACAAGAAGACAAGAACTGACACTTTTACTAACTGGCAAAAACATCGACATCGCCCTCATAACTGAGACACACTTGAAAAAATCCATGCCCTTCGGTGTTAAGGGTTACTCCTGTTATCGAACCGACCATCCATCTCTGGCTCAGCATGGGACTCTAATTCTTATCAAGAACCAAATTAAGCATCACCAAGAATCCAGCATCGCATCAGCAAGCCTGCAGGTAACATCCATATCCCTTTCCCTTTCTCCCTTCGATATCATACTGTCCGCAGTGTATTGTTCTCCCAACCATTCCATTTACCATCCTGAATTCCTGTCAATATTCCAATCCTTTGGTCCCCGCTTCCTCACCGGGGGTGATTTCAACGCGAAACACCCCATGTGGGGAAGCCGTTCAGCTAACTCCCGTGGCAGAATCCTTTATGATATCCTTAACTCCCAGAATTATCTCCCTATATCGCCAAACACACCAACATACTGGCCAACCGATCCATCCCGTAGTCCTGACCTAGTCGACTTCTTCATCTCGTCTGGCTTGGGAGGTGTAGCGACTTCTGTTGATTCGCTCCTCGACCTATCGTCGGACCATTCTGCGATCCTTCTAACCCTCTTCTCATCCGCTGTACCCCGTCCTCTACAACCAACCCTCACACCCGGTCCCATCAACTGGCAATCATTTCAGCTTAACCTAGAGCACTCCATAGACCTAACCGTTTCCCTAAAAACCCCTTCAGACCTAGACAAAGCCACTGAATTGTTTACTAAAGCCATTCAGGACAGTGCCCGCAATTCATGCCGACCAAGGACAGGGTTACCTCCTCCACCCAAAATGCAACTCCCAAACCACATCCAAGAACTCCTTGCAGCCAAGCGACGAGCCAGGGCTTTATGGCAAAGATCCCGTTATCCCTCGGACAGAAACGCATACAACAGACTGACACGCCAACTGAAATCTTCCCTATCCCAATTCCGTTCAGAATCCTTTAACGAATACCTTTCATCCCTCTCTACACAAGACTGTTCTTTGTGGACAGTCACTCGTAGAATCCTTAAGTTCCACTCAATCCCTTCCCCTCTCAAACGCAACGATGGGACCTGGGCCAGAAGTGATGAAGAAAAGGCGCTCCTCCTCTCCACACACCTAACCACAGTATTTTCCCCTAATCCTCAAATGAGCCCTTCCCATGATGCAGATATAGAACATTACCTGAATTCTCCTTTACCTTTGTCCTTCCCTCCCAAAGCTTTCCATCCATCCGATGTTAAATACATCATCAAACACCTTCCTAGGAAATCTCCCGGTTATGATCTTATCACCTCCACAATACTCAAAAACCTCCCCCAGAAGGCCATTATATTCCTTACATACCTCTATAACTCAATCCTAAGAACAACCCATTTCCCGAATCCCTGGAAACACTCAGTCGTCGTCGTTATCCCCAAACCCTTTAAACCTCCAGATTGCCCCTCTTCCTATCGGCCCATCAGCCTTCTCCCATTAATGTCCAAAATATTCGAAAAACTCCTGTACAAAAGAATCCTCCCTATCATAGAATCCTCGAATACAATTCCCAACCATCAATTTGGTTTCCGCTTCCAGCATTCCACTATACAACAGTGCTTACGAGTCGTAGACTCAATTTCCTCCTCGCTTGAACGTAAGAGTTTTTGCACGAGTGCCTTTCTCGACGTTGCTCAAGCATTCGATCGGGTCTGGCACCCGGGATTACTTTACAAAGTAAAGCTTATACTTCCACACACCTATTTCCTTATCCTCAAATCCTATCTGTCAAACAGATCCTTCCAAGTCAAATACGGTACAACTCTTTCCCCGACCTGCCCCATAAATGCTGGAGTCCCTCAAGGGAGTATTATTGGTCCTCTCCTTTTCCTCCTTTACACTGCGGATATTCCCACACACCCCCAAACCCTACTAACAACCTACGCAGATGATACTGCTATCCTGTCAACTTCCCCTGATCCCTCAGTAGCATCCCAACACCTGCAGGAACATCTTACCGCCATACAACATTGGAGTGACATGTGGAGAGTAAAAATCAACCCGGAAAAATGTAAGCAGGTTACATTCACTCTCAACCGGAGATCATGCCCTTCTGTACATCTCAATAACACTCCACTACCAGTATCCAGTGAGGTTCGATATCTAGGATTATACCTTGACAGCCGACTGACATGGAACCCTCACACGAGACTGAAAAGACAAGAACTGAACAAAAGATACGGACTACTTAGACGACTCCTTGGACCCTCATCTAAATTATCAATACAGAACAAACTAACGATATACAAAACAATCATTCGACCAATATGGACATACGGACTTGAACTCTGGGGGTCTGCAAAACCATCCAACATCAACAGAATACAGGCATTCCAGTCAAAAGTGCTCCGTAAAATTGTAAATGCCCCTTTCTACGTCTCAAACAAAACCCTTCACAATGACCTTAACATTCCATTTGTCCTTGACCTTGCTAAAACCCGTTTCCAAATGTTCCACTCCAAATTGTCCTACCATCCTAACCCGGAAGGTCTATCCTTATCGTCCCAATCCCATCCAGACAATCCTCCCAGGCGGCTCAAGAGACAGTGGCCCCGAGACAATTTACTCTTCTGATCATATAGGGATCATTAAAATATTTATTTGGACAGCTTTGAAGTGCCAACAATGGCTGGCTTCTTTCACATTTTGTATTGTTTTTATTTTATTTTACTTTTTCCATTTTTTTCAACTTGTTCATAATATCTGCATCATCAAACTTGATTATTGTACTGTTTATAATTTGTACAGATTTCAAATAAACAAATAAATAAAAAAAAAAAAAAAAAAAAAAATGTTTCTGTTAACACGATAGCGGCCAGAGTTTTTGTTTTTTCGTCACGAAACTTGGTATATAGCATTCAATTAGCAAACGATCGAACGAGTTCGTTAACCACCAAAATCGGTCCACCGGAAGGGGGGGGGGTTTACCCCGAACCCAAAACAGTAATTTGACCATGTCAGCCGTAATATTTGTTATATTTCAACGAAACTTGGTATTCGTAGTGGTAATATAGAGAGAAAAGTGAGATATAAAAATGAACAAAATCGGTTCATTAGGAGGGGGGGGGGTTACTCCGGACCCACAATACCAATTCGCCACTACCAGCCGTGAGTTTTGGTATATTTCGACGAAAGTCGGTATTCTTAGTGGTAATCCATAGGTAAATCTGTGTTGTAAAAATAAACTAAATCGGTTCATTAGGAGGGGGGTTTACTCCGGACCCACAATACCAATTCGCCACTACCAGCCGTGAGTTTTCGTAGTGGTAATCTACAGGTAAATATGTGTCGTGGGTAACTCATGGGAAAGAAGTCTTGTAAAAATCGGTCAATCGGAAAGGGGGGGTTTACTTTGTAATATATTTCAATAGAAAAGCCCGCCAGACGTAGGTTCACAAAGCCGCCGCAAGGAGCGCTTTCTACCACTAGAGGGACTGTATCCTGTTCCTGCGTTAGATCAAAATACGATAATATGAGGTTTTTTGAATTTATTACGTAGTGTAGTAGGCACCATGTGTAAACATAACTCTGGAAGAAAATTAATAATTTATCAGTTACTTATTACAAAATTAAAAGAGAACTATTCATGTTTTTATTTTATTTATGTAGGATATTTTAAGCAAATTGTTCTGGAAAGCAGTCTACACTACCCAAATTCTGAGGTAAGTGCTTAGTTATGCAGCTACTGCGAGACGGACTTTTTTTAACGGCGCATCAACTGTTTAGCTATTAGCGCCGGGCTATCTACAGGTTGCCACCCTATTATAATGCCAACAGCACGTGGTCGGTCACCCATTCTTGTCGTTATTATTATTATTCATCGTTTACAGTAAAAGCGTTTAAGATCAAGTAAGCAAGAGTAATTTCAAAAGTTTAATGATGCTAGAAAATGAAGTTTCTATTCCCGTTTATATATAGGCCCGGTAAATGTGTTAAAGCCTTGATTCTAAGTAGTTGTGCATTGGGTTGCCACCTTTTCTTAACATCCATGGTGCAGAGGGGATATATTGTTAAAAAAACTCAACTTGTTGCGGGCGGGATTCGAACCCGCTCCCCCTTTGACAGAAAACTTCAATTTTAAAGGTTTGGAAAATATCAAAGTAAACTTTGTCCATATTAAATACCTAAAACTTTTTTTTTATTAGCTGAACTGGATGGCCTGGAGGTAATGTTTAAAATTTATAAAAATATACAAGGCAACAAAATATATTTTCCAAGACTACATGGAATAATTATTATTGAATTGGAGTTATCGACCGCTGCTATCCAATATTGGAGCCAGGACAGAAGGAATTACGCTATGAATATGCCGCCATCTCTAATAACCACATCGGCCATTTCGGTATCGACAACAAGTAAAAATACTCCCTTCCTTCTGTATTGATTATATATATATAATCTAATGCAATATTTCATGTTTATTCTACAAACCAACAGTGTCATATGTCAAAAAGGCCGTCACGCAAGAGCTGCATAACTAAGCACTTTCCTCAGAATTGGGTAGTGTCGAGTGGATTCCTGAATAATTTGCTTAAAATATCCTAGATAGACATTTTTTATGAGCAGCTGTTTCAATTATTAATTTCCTTCCAGAGTTTTGTGTATGCGGGGTACTAAACTACGTAATAAGAACACAAAGCTTTACATTTTGATCTATTGATCTTGATGAGTTTCATGAACCTACGTTTGGCGGAAGAATTCAATTCAAACATAGTACAAAGTAACACCCCCCCCCCCCTTCCAATAGACCGATTTAGTTCATTTTCATATCACTTCTTTCTTATGAGATAGCCAGGACGTATAAAGAGTTTCGTTGCAATACAACAGAAATTACGACCAGTATAACGAAACTAGTAATTTCTGTCCGGAGTAACCCCCCCCCCCTTCTAGTCAACCGATTTAGTTTGTTTTTAAAACAAATTTTTCTCTTCAGTTGACCACAACGAATACCGAGTTTTGTTAAAATATAACAAATATTATGGCTGTCATTGGTAAATAACTACTTTGGCTCCGGAGTAAACCCCCCCCCCCCTCCGGATGGACCAATTTTGTTGGTTAACGAACTCGTTCAATCGTTTGATGGGAGAATACTATATTCCAAGTTTCGTGGCGAAAAAACAAAAACTCTGGCCTGTATCGTGTTAACGGACACATTTATAACTATATATGCATATATATATATATATATATATATATATATATATATATATATACACTAGCTGTTACCCAGAGTGCCATGCTACACCTACTTTCTGTCTATGACTCTCCCCGTATCAAGATCGACTTGATACCTAGTTGTCTATACCCAGTTACGAAAATCGGTCAAACGATGTGAATTTGTTGGCCAAGTTCTTAGCCAACGGCCATAGCCACGTTGAATACACCGGTTCCCATAGATCACCGAAGTTAAGCAAGGTCGGGCGTGGTCAGTACCTGAATGGGTGACCGACCACGTGCTCTTGGCATTATAAAAGGGCGGCAACCTATAGATAGCCCGGCGCTAATGGCCAAGATGTAGATGCGCCGTAAAAAAAAAAAAAAAAAAAAAAAAATTTGTCTTTTATCTTTACACTTTGGCAACACTGACGGTGGGCGTGTATGGTTGATCTCAGGAGGAGGTTACACTGGCCAGGTTAGTGTTTACATCTCGCTAGCTGCCACAGTTATATTTATACTGTAAAATGAAGGGATCAGTGTCGAAGGTGACTAACCCTGTCTGTTCATTTTTTTTTTTTTTTTTCTAATACTTTCTAATAAAATTGATATATCTTAGTTTAGATGAATTTCAAGAATGTAGAAAATATTTAAATTTAATCTCTCGATTCCAAGTAGCCAAACCGAAAATTAGTTTAAATACTATTTTTATCCACATTTCTCGAAAACAGTTTATTGACAATTCACACCCACCTCCTTACCGAGGTTCACTCTGAAGACTGTACGGAGCTACAGGAGCCGGGTGTAAATTTTTTTTTTTTCGTTTTTTTTTTAGGGGTATTCATAAATCATTTTTGTGTATTTTTGTTGTATTGTTATTTTGTAAACGTTTGCCTGCTGGGGGTTATTTGTTAAAATTAAAATTAAGATTTTTGAATTTTAGAATGTAAATTTTATTGGTCATTATGATATTTTAGTTGTTTTTAACTGTTGACTTCTTGTAATTATTTATTTTTTGACTAATTCTAAGGTGATTTTATGGTAATTTTCCAATTTTCGATGTTTTTTTACAATCCGTTTGTGGCCTCGAAAACGTTTATTTAAATAACGAAAATTTAATGTTGAGGTCTTTGATCAGTTCTTCATCCTAGTTACTATGATGAACCTTCCCTACCCAACTAACCACAATAGTACAAATATATATACATATACACAGTAGAAATTGTCTATAACGTACGCCAAGGGACCGACGAAATCTCACGGCCAAAAATCATATATAGGGTTGGCAAATAAGTCCTTTCGGTTTTTTAAGTTGAAAGAAAACTATTGTATATTTTGAACATAATTTATATTTTAATCTACAATGTAATGTTCTATTACTTTACCCCATCTCTCCATCAGCTGAATAATCCCATCCTCATAGAATGTCTGTGGTTTATTAGCGAAAAATGATCAAGGTGCTCCCTGACACCCTGTTCGTTTTCAAACCGTTTTCCACCTAAGGAATTTTGTAGAGACCGGAATAAGTGGTAGTCACTAGGAGCAAGGTCCGGTGAATAGGGAGGGTGGGGCAAAAGATCCCATCCAAGGGCTAACAATTTGTTGCGGGTGACTAACGAAGTGTGGGGCCTGGCATTATCATGATGGAAGACGACACCCTTTCGATTTGCCAGTTCTGGGCGTTTTCGTCGAATTGATTCATTCAATTTTGTTAATTGTGAGCAGTATAGAGTGGAATCGATTGATTTACCTTGTGGCAGCAGGTCATAAAAAATCACACCCTTGAAATCCCACCATACAGAAAGCATTATCTTCTTTGGGTGCAATGTGGTTCCAGGTGGTTCGTTGCTAGGTCTCCAAGATTTTTTTCGCACCACATTATCGTAGACAATCCACTTTTCATCCCCTGTCACAAGTCTTTTAAGAAATGGATCGTTTTCTTGACGTTTTCGCAGGGAATCGCAAATGGAAATGCGTTTTGCCAAGTTGGCTTCGGTCAGAGAGTGGGGGACCCAAACATCCAGCCTAGAAACGTAGCCGAGCTTCCGCAAATAGGATAAACAATCCTCTGTTGGGATTAATTGCATCAGATAAATGTGACATATTGTAAACAAAACATGAATACAAAAACCGAAAGGACTTATTTGCCAACCCTATATTTAAAGGGCTGTAACTTCGCTCCAAATGGACCAATCGAGTTCGTTGAGGTCTCAAAAACTTAGGCAAAAGTATTTTAAAGCATTAAAATGCAGTACACAGGAAGTACTTTATTTTGGTTAACAAATAGAATAAAAATATTATAGTGTAGAATATCCCAAATTATGAGTTTTGGGGTGTGCAGGTGACCCCGGATTCGGATTCAGCGACCCCAAAAACATATAGTCAACATGGTCTGCTCTTTGGGTCGAACTTTTTTTTGGGGGGGGTGTGGGGCTGTGTAATCATTTATTTTTTAAGCCAAGTTGCCCGAATTAAACCTTCCGAAATCTTTTCCTCAATTAAACTCCCGAACAATGTAAATTTAATGGTTTTCTCAAATAAACAATTCCCCTCAGTCATCGCTACAGGTTTAAACTGTAAAATGAATAATATTCAAGTCCTCTATTACAAAAGGACTATCAGTCTGAGATTTATGAAGGCTGAAGTAAATAAAAAAAGAAAAAGAACTGTGGAAAGCAGAATTTTAAAGCTTTTTTTTTTTTGCCTCTTCACTCAAAGGATACAGGGAACTTTTTTTTACGGTTCCATTGAACTGAAAAGAGGTTGATCAACATAGACTCGCCGATTTTCAGAGTTACTCTTTGAAATACCTTCCATTCTACAAAGCCTGGTCTAAGTTGAGGCTTTTTGGCCGTAAAATTCAAGCTCGTACTGAGTAAAAAATCCGTCACGCATGAGCTGCATAACTAAGCACATCAGATGGTGGGCAATCCACGCCGCATTCCTAAATAATTTGTATACAATTACCTGTATATGGGCTTGCTATACGTCCCAGTTTGACCGGGACAGTCCCGGTTTTTTTTCTCTTGCCCCGGTGCCCACCCGGTTTTATGTCCCGGAAACGGCTGTAAGATGAAAAAAATAATGAATTTATGTTTTTAAGAATCTTTTATGAATCAACACTTTTCCAACAGTAAACTGTGAGCAAACGCTGAAACAACTTGCACAGCGCTGCCAGCGGCCAGTACATCTATTTAGCTAAACCTTTTTTTTTTTTTTTTTTTTTTTTTTTTTTTTCTTTTTATTAAATAAATTAAGTAGCAAAAATTTATTTTTATTTTAAAAACGTGGCTAGACTAACAATGTTTGGTTCCAGATTCCACACTCCCTTTACTTGTGAAGCTTAAAAAAATTCTTAGAACACCATTTTGCTTCTAATTTTTGAAACATTTTCCGGAGGAGGGCTATTCCATACTCCCCACGACCCCCGCTATGTTTATCCCATATTAATGTGTCCGGTTTTACTCGCCAAAAATATGCCAAGCCTAACTATGTACAACACGAAAAAAATAGTAATGACCTTTTATGTCAATACTCAACAGCTGAGTACTGATTTTCTTCCGGATTGTTTTGTCTGCGAGGTACTTAAATTGAATACACAAAAATTTCACATTTTTGTTTATCTATCTCAACAAATTATAAAACCGTAAATTTGAACATAATACAATGTAGAAAGAATCGATTTTGTTTACTTAAAAAAATATCTTTGGCATTAGATATCCATGAGGTTTACCTTGTTTCGTTGCAACATAAAATAAAGTACGTTCTAAATGGCCAAATTAGTAATTTTGGACCGGAGTAAACCCCCGGACCAAAACTTTATTCTCCTATGACATCTTCCTCTTTAGATACCCATGACGTTTACCGAGTTTCGGTCCGGAGTAAACCCCCGGACCAAAACTTTATTCTCTTTTGACATCTTCCTCTTTAGATACCCATGACGTTTACCTAGTTTCGGTCCGGATTAAACCCCCGGACCAAAACTTTATTCTCCTATGACATGTTCCTCTTTAGATACCCATGACGTTTACCGAGTTTCGGTCCGGAGTAAACCCCCGGACCAAAACTTTATTCTCTTTTGACATCTTCCTCTTTAGATACCCATGACGTTTACCGAGTTTCGGTCCGGATTAAACCCCCGGACCAAAACTTTATTCTCTTTTGACATCTTCCTCTTTAGATACCCATGACGTTTACCGAGTTTCGGTCCGGAGTAAACCCCCGGACCAAAACTTTATTCTCCTATGACATCTTCCTCTTTAGATACCCATGACGTTTACCGAGTTTCGGTCCGGAGTAAACCCCCGGACCAAAACTTTATTCTCTTTTGACATCTTCCTCTTTAGATACCCATGACGTTTACCGAGTTTCGGTCCGGAGTAAACCCCCGGACCAAAACTTTATTCTCTTTTGACATCTTCCTCTTTAGATACCCATGACGTTTACCGAGTTTCGGTCCGGATTAAACCCCCGGACCAAAACTTTATTCTCTCTTGACATCTTCCTCTTTAGATACCCATGACGTTTACCGAGTTTCGGTCCGGAGTAAACCCCCGGACCAAAACTTTATTCTCCTATGACATCTTCCTCTTTAGATACCCATGACGTTTACCGAGTTTCGGTCCGGAGTAAACCCCCGGACCAAAACTTTATTCTCTTTTGACATCTTCCTCTTTAGATACCCATGACGTTTACCGAGTTTCGGTCCGGAGTAAACCCCCGGACCAAAACTTTATTCTCTTTTGACATCTTCCTCTTTAGATACCCATGACGTTTACCGAGTTTCGGTCCGGAGTAAACCCCCGGACCAAAACTTTATTCTCCTATGACATCTTCCTCTTTAGATACCCATGACGTTTACCGAGTTTCGGTCCGGAGTAAACCCCCGGACCAAAACTTTATTCTCTCTTGACATCTTCCTCTTTAGATACCCATGACGTTTACCGAGTTTCGGTCCGGAGTAAACCCCCGGACCAAAACTTTATTCTCCTATGACATCTTCCTCTTTAGATACCCATGACGTTTACCGAGTTTCGGTCCGGAGTAAACCCCCGGACCAAAACTTTATTCTCCTATGACATCTTCCTCTTTAGATACCCATGACGTTTACCGAGTTTCGGTCCGGAGTAAACCCCCGGACCAAAACTTTATTCTCTCTTGACATCTTCCTCTTTAGATACCCATGACGTTTACCGAGTTTCGGTCCGGATTAAACCCCCGGACCAAAACTTTATTCTCTCTTGACATCTTCCTCTTTAGATACCCATGACGTTTACCGAGTTTCGGTCCGGATTAAACCCCCGGACCAAAACTTTATTCTCCTATGACATGTTCCTCTTTAGATACCCATGACGTTTACCTAGTTTCGGTCCGGATTAAACCCCCGGACCAAAACTTTATTCTCTTTTGACATCTTCCTCTTTAGATACCCATGACGTTTACCGAGTTTCGGTCCGGATTAAACCCCCGGACCAAAACTTTATTCTCCTATGACATGTTCCTCTTTAGATACCCATGACGTTTACCTAGTTTCGGTCCGGATTAAACCCCCGGACCAAAACTTTATTCTCTTTTGACATCTTCCTCTTTAGATACCCATGACGTTTACCGAGTTTCGGTCCGGATTAAACCCCCGGACCAAAACTTTATTCTCTTTTGACATCTTCCTCTTTAGATACCCATGACGTTTACCGAGTTTCGGTCCGGATTAAACCCCCGGACCAAAACTTTATTCTCTTTTGACATCTTCCTCTTTAGATACCCATGACGTTTACCGAGTTTCGTTGGAATGAAACAAAACACTTCGCCCGCACGAAGGTGCCCAATTGTTTGTTATACATCACGTTTCGGGACGAATAAACGAAAACTATGGCCGATGTCGTATAACATATACATGTTAATATATCGAGTATTCGGGTCAATTTATAAAATTTGGCACAAAAAAAGGCCTAAAATGAAGATTCAAGTTCGTTGACCTGTAAAATCCAACTACCGGAATACCTTTTTCATCGAAAATGGCACGAAACAAATCTTACAGATTTTTATAGAATATGGCAAGAAGAAACCACTCTAGCAAATGTCAAGTCTTCATGAAACTTTCAGTGACCGTGTAAATATAGATTTTGTACGACAGAAAACCGTTCCTCTTTTCAATGTAAGCTATATTTTGAAGAAGACCCTTTTCCTGTATAAATATAAGGTTCCGTACAAATATTTGACTCTTCTGACCTCGACAGACCAGCTCTTTTTACTTTCTTATATTTTATTTTAAATTAGGCTACAAATAAAGACAGTATTTTCGTATCTGTGATGTATGCAGCGTTATTTGTGGAGTACTCGATTTCGTAGAAGGTAGAAAAATAATGTCTCTCCACTGTTTTTCAAAGTATTTATTAGCAAAAGCTTTTCGAGAACATGGTTCTCATCGTCAGTGCATCTATTACTCCACCGGTATTACTGCTAACCGCCTCTCCGAACAGGTGTGAGGTACCTCACACCTGTTCGGAGAGGCTGTTAGCAGTACTACCGGTGGAGTAATAGATGCACTGACGATGAGAACCATGTTCTCGAAAAGCTTTTGCTAATAAATACTTTGAAAAACAGTGGAGAGACATTATTTTTCTACCTTCTACGAGTATTTTCGTAGTTTAACTGTGTGTCTTTTTAAAAAGTGCCTCTAGTTTTATTTGGATTAAGATAGTTCAGTATTTTGTAAGGTTCAACTGTATCTTTAGCTCTGAGGTAGCACTCGTTAAAGTCGTTTTGAAGAATTCCGTCAAACGTTTATCGATCCTACCACCCAGATATCGAAAATGAAACTCGTTAAATTATTATTTTATTTTAGTATTGTCACGCCTCAATGGCGATTACACTAAGAACAGTATTCTCTGCACTTGTGATGGACGATTTTCGTATATGAATCGATCTTTTGAATCGATTCGAATCGAAATGAAAAGATCGATCCACAAAAAATATAGGCTCAATTCAGATCGATTCAAAAGATCGATCTTCTGGGCTCAGAAGATAGATCTACAATATGGATCGATCTTCTAGGCTCAGAAGATCTATCTACGATATGGATCGATCTTCTAGGCTCAGAAGATCTATCTACTATATGGATCGATCTTCTGGGCTCAGAAGATCGATCTACGATATGGATCGATCTTCTGGGCTCAGAAGATCTATCTACGATATGGATCGATCTCCTAGGCTCAGAAGATCTATCTACGATATGGATCGATCTTCTAGGCTCAGAAGATCTATCTACGATATGGATCGATCGTCTAGGCTCAGAAGATCTATCTACTATATGAATCGATCTTCTGGGCTCAGAAGATCTATCTACGATATGGATCGATCTTCTAGGCTCAGAAGATCTATTTACGATATGGATCGATCTTCTAGGCTCACAAGATCTATCTACGATATGGATCGATCTTCTAGGCTCAGAAGATCTATCTACGATATGGATCGATCTTCTGGGCTCAGAAGATCTATCTACGATATGGATCGATCTTCTACGCTCAGAAGATCTATCTACGATATGGATCGATCTTCTAGGCTCAGAAGATCTATCTACGATATGGATGTAGGAGAATTCAAAACAACCTACGTTATCATGATTATCCACTGCCATCATGATTACCACAGCCACTCCTAACTTATTACCTAACTTATTACTTATTACGTTTCTTAGCTTATTTTACTACAATACTAATTTTAGTGATAAATTCAATTTAAAACTAGACACAACCAATTAAAAAGTGAGATAAAGAAAGAGAAAAACCATCTTAAAACAACAAAACAAACACTTTTTAAGTTTTAAGCGCTTATATCTCTCATTGACGTTGCCCCATCGAATATTGCTTCAGAACCTTTTTTGTAGAGGATTTAGTAAGCATTCGAATGGTCACTTTTCACTTACCACGATTTCCCAACCGTTATCGAGTTATTTACGAAAAATGTATGGAGATCCGAAAACTTTTCATGTCTATTAATAAAATAATTCTTTCTTAAATCCAAATATAACCAAAATTTAAACATCTTAGTTGGGATTAATTTCCAAGATTTGGAAAATATTTCAATAGAATCCCGCGATTCTAAGTACTCACAAAAAAATAATGACTTACAAAAACATTGATTCCACTAATCTCAGAAAGGGTTAAAGATATCGCCTTCAAAATGGTTTCATTCGTTTTCTTATGTTAAGAAACCTATAAAAAAAGTACCTGCAAGCATATAAACTCAAAAACGTAAGCGTTACGATTTTTTTTTGCGCGAATTTCGCCCCAAACAGATATAGGAGGAGGGATATAGGAGATAGGGAGTAACCGCGCTAAAAACTAGGTTTATTCAAATTAAGGGAACAGTTTTAAACCTTATCTTTATTTTATTACCTTCTTCCCTCTAGTTGCAGAAATGGAAGGTATTTAGTCGTTGTATAATGTTATTGTTGTATTAAAAGTCTGTTGCTGGACGTTCTGGATTATTCTTATTGTCTTCTCTGCATTCCTTTCCTGGACTTCCTTCCTCAGCAGCCTGTTCCTGGAGAGGTCTTGTTTTGCTGGTCGGTTGCAGTCATCTTCCAAAGTCCTTCCTTCTTTGACAGTAGGCTTCGCTAAGGAGTCCTTTTTTACCAACAGCTTCTCTAATAACTTAGTCGGAGAGCTGGCAACGCACTTTTCATGAGATGTTTTATGCACCCTGAAATTTTGCTATAATATACCTCTTAGGTAGATAAGAAGGTATATATGTGTTTCCTGGACATACCTTGGAACACCAGGTACTGCGCATAGGGGAAAGGTGGAAAACAATATTGCCCAAAAATAATGTTTTATTCAGAATCCAACTATTATTAATGATAAACAAGGCAGGCACTTTTAAGGGGTTAAAATGTAAATTAAAAAAAAAAAAACCAAAGTACCTAGTTTTAGTGCGGTTCCTCCCTCCCTCATAGGGAGGAACCCCGCTTATAAGGTTGATACAATGAAACAATCCGGAAGTGCCGACTAGAAAATTTCGCGTTTCAGAACCCCTAGAGACCAAAAATAACGGTGGTTAAAATTTGTATATATATATATATATATATATATATATATGTATGTATATATTTATTTATTTATATATATATATATATATATATATATATATATATATATATATTTGTCTGTTCGCGGATTTCTGGCTTCCCTGATGGTCCGATTTTGATGAAATTTGGTACAAAAATCTGTCGTCCAATTTGAAAGGTCAAGGTTGTTAACCAGCAGAATCCGCCCACTGGAAGATGGCGTTTGGGGCGAAATTCGCGCAAAAAAAATCGTAACGCTTACGTTTTTGAGTTCATAAGCTTGTAAGTACTCGTTTTATATGTTTCTTGGGCTAGGGAAACTAATGAAATCATTTTCAAGGCGATAGCTTTAACCGTTTTCGAGAAAATTGGAAAAATAGTTTTTGAATACCGTTTTTGGTTTGGGTACTTAGGATCATAGGATTCAGTTGAAACATTTTCTGCATGTTCTACTTTCATTAAAACTAATATGTTAAAATTTTTGTTACGTTTGGAGTTAAGAAAGGGTTAGAATAAAATATTTTATTAACAGACATAAAAAATTTTGGTAACTTTGTATACTTTCCTTAATATTTCGAAAAAGGTTGAGAATCTTGTGAAACGTAAGATTACCATTAGAAAGCTTACTAAATGCTCTACAAAAATGGTTCTAATGAAAGTTTTGATTAGGCGATGTCAATCGGAGATATAAGTCCATAAACCTTTAAAGTAATTGATTTTGCTTATTCGAACTGTTCTTTTTGTCTTTGATTTTGGTACTTAGAATTATGGGAATCAGTTGAAACATTTTCTGCATGTTCGAATTTCATCAACACTAATATGTTGAAATTTTGGTTATGTTTGGAGTAAAGAAAGGGTTAGAATAAAATATTTTATTAACAGACAAGAACAGTTTTGGTAACTTTGTATACTTTCGTTAGTATCTCGAAAACCGTTGACAATCTTGGGAAGCAGAAGGTTACCATTCGAAAGCTTACTAAATGCTCTACAAAAAAGGTTCTAAAGAAAGTTTTAATTAGGCGATGTCAATCGGAGAAATAAGTGCTTAAAACTTTAAAGTAATTGATTTCGTTTATTCGAACTGTTCTTTTTGTCTGTTTTATTCCTTGTTATTTTTAAATTGCTTATAGTCGGATAATGTATTTGACAATAAAACAGATTAAGTAAAATAAGAAGATCAATTTATTGTTAAAAATGTAGCGTTCAAAGAGAGAGATCCCAAGGCTTTCCAAATGCCTCTGTGCGGAGGCCTTTCTGCCCGACTTATGGGATAGCTGACCCATACAGGTAAGATTGTAAATCAAGACCTTTCAAGACTGGTTTGTTTTAGATTTCATTTGGATAGGTGTTTCGCTATTGATCTAAACAAAGTAATAACTGTTTCTATTCTATGCCTTCATAAACACTAAAGATAAGAACGGAACCGCGCTAAGATGACGCAGTTCCTGCGAATCGGACTTTTTTTACATTAAAGATAGTTGGCTTCTGAATAAAACTCTATTTTTGGGAAATAATTGTTTCTACCTTTCCCCTATGCGCAGTACCTGGTGTTCCAAGGTATGTCCAGGAAACACATATATACCTTCTTATTTGTCCAAGATTTACATTATAGCAACATTTTAAGGTGCATAAAACACTTCATGAATCGTGCGGTTACTGGCTCTCGGACTCGTATTCTCTTGTCCATAGCCTCTACTGGAGAACTGTGCCTCTCAAATTGAGTTGTTTCCTCCTTTCAAAACACTTTCGTGGCGTAAGTTTCTGTTTTGCCTCTTGTTGGCATTCTTTTTGCTTCGAAGTAACCGAGTTTTTGAAATACCATGATTTTTTAAATCTTGAATTCTTCCGCATATTTTGAACAAAAGTTATCATTAGTGCGATGTTCACCTCCACATAAGCAGCATTTGATTCTTGTACAGGAATCTTCGTGCTTGGGCTCAGAACATCTCCTACAGATGGGTCCTTGTCACAGGCCAAGATGGTGGCCAAGAGAGCCGCACTGATAACAGATAAGCGCTGTTGGAATATACACTCGGATGGGGAGAGAAAGGTAACCGACATACCTAAAGTCTTTCTGGTAGGTGGGGAGTGTCAAATGTGGCTACAAACAATGAACTTTTTGCTGGATCATTAATTCCACATTTTGTTCTAATAATTCATTCAGAATTTCAGCGTCAATCATATCCTTTATTTCTGAACAATACAAAACGCCTTTCGATTGTTGATTTAGCGTACTGTAGGGTTTTATTATTATTTTATAGCCTTTGAATCTTTTTGTACCTAAAAGCTTTGCTGAGACAAGGTTATTTGGTGAGTCTAAAAACAGTACACCACTTTTTCATATAATATAATATATTATATGATACATATTATGTATCATATGTACACATGTATCATGTGTACATACATATTATGTAAGTTGAAAAGGTTGAACCAATTTGTATCATGTATGGTAGTTTCTTTTGTTTTTTTCTTACGGCGCATCGATATCTAGGAAATTAGCGGCGACATCCAGGGAGCAGCGAGAAATTTTCCCAACAAGCCGTGAGATGAGAAAATCCCTGCCGCCGCACAGTGGTCAAAAATAGTCAAAAAGCGCTCAAAACTTGATTTTTTGAAGTATTTTCTCCGAACATTTTGGCCTTAAATATATGTTAATGACCTCCTGAGAGTGTCATTTCTTGAGTTATAGGCCCCCACCGTTGATTGCAGGACGGTGGTTAATCATTGAAGTACAAGAAACGAAGAAAATTCCCAAATCCTCATGTACCAAAATCGTTCCTGCAACTCTACTTGTTCAGACCAATAAGGTTGACTCATTTTTTCCTTGTTTTAATGGGATGTTCGAAGCCCAAAAAAAAATATTTTTTTTTATTTTTAGAATCGTCGACGTGGACGGGGATATTTAAAAAGTAGAAAAATTACACTTATCAAATTTCGTTTTGTCTTACACTTTTTGCGTCTCTCTAATTTCGGGCTTACATTTTCCGTGGATAAATTTGCCTATTTCGGTGCTAGACGTGAACGAACTCGGTAAGACAGACGCGCGTTATCTCTATGTAAACATTCGAATCAAATCGAAGATGGATTTTTTTTGCAGTACTTAAGTCAGTGTTGACTGCAAAAAATGTCTGAAGTGATCCGAGTGAAAAATCGTGTCCTACTTGAAATATTTAATTTCAGGTTTCTAAATCAACAATATCACATTTTATTGAGTTTTGAGCGCATTTAGGCGGTTTTTGACTTGACGCCGGTGGGAATCGAACCCACCATCTCCCGCATATGAATCTAAAGCGTTAGCCCCACTAGACAACGGGAGACCCCAAATATGATAGTTAACGTGTTTATAGCCCAAATGTTTATCCTAACTTAAAAGAAGAAGTACAAAACAAACAACCCTGAAAATAACAAATTGTGACATTACAGGCACCACTAAAGAGCAACAGAAAAGTCTAAGCTTATAAACATAAACAAAGTTTGGGGCAAGTTTATAAAGGAAAGCAACGAGGTTTAATGTTTATCGGTCGAACTCGTCGGAAATAGGTGGATTAGGGTGGCGGCGGAACAAAACCTGTTGGTCTTTGGCTACTTGTTGAGGCTGGACCTGCCAGAGCTCGGCAATCTCCGTATATACTCGGATAGCTTCGGATATTGATCTGGTCTCCTCCTCTCTTACATAAACATCTCTTTTATTACATACTTACAGGCCGCACATTCTACCTCTCGCTCTTTCTCACACACATACACACTTGATGAGGTCCATACCTCTTTGTTTATTTGGGTAACCTTGCCTTAAGCAAAGTTACTTCATTTGATTGTTTCCTCCCTACCTCCTTTGGGAGGAATCCCGCTTATGAGGTTGACCTCATGGAGCAATCCGGAAGTTCAGGCTAGATACTTTCAAGCTATATCACGATAAGTAACAGTGGTTCATATTTGTATGTGTGTGTATATATATTTATATATGTACTAGCTGTTACCCGGCGCGCCATGCTACACCTACTGAGTAATATTGAAATCTAATAACGCAAATCTGTAACTGTTCGAGTTCATCACTCTATCATCTACAGGGCCGCCACATCTCAGAGCCGGGCCCGGGACCAGATCACAGGCCCCCACTTCTCAGAGCCAGAATGAAAATTCTAGTACTTTGCTATAGGACTTTGGGCATTTTAAAATTATTTTCATCTTTAGTTTTGAGCAAAATGAGAATAAAAGCCGATAATCGCTGCTGCAAAGGTCACTTTTAGTACTTTTTTAGCGCGGTTCCTCCCTCCCCCATAGGGAGGAACCCCGCTTATAAGGTTGATCTCATGACGCAATCCAGAAGTGCCGACTAGAAAATTTTGCGTTTCAGAACCCCTAGAGACCGAAAATGATGGTGGTTCAAATTTGTATATATATATATATATATATATATATATATATATATATATATATATATATATATATATGTTTGATGTTATTTTTCGTCGTTGGGATAGTATTTTTAGATGGAACGGCAAGATGGAGATGAATCCATCGAAATATTCCGGGAAGAAGTGAGGAGGAGTACCACCGCTGGAGAAAAATGCCGTTCCATCTAAAAATACTATCCCAACGACGAAAAATAACATCATATATATATATTTGTCTGTTCGCTCTCTAGGTAGAAGACGAATGGTCCGATTTTGATGAAATTTGGTACAAAAATCCGTCGTCCAATTTGAAAGGTCAAGTCCGTTAACCAGCAAAATCCGTCCACTGGAAGATGGCGTTTGGGGCGAAATTCGCGCAAAAAAATCGTAACGCTTACGTTTTTGAGTTCATGAGCTTGTAAGCACTCGTTTTATAGGCTTCTTGGGCTAGGAAAACGAATAAAACAATTTTCAAGGCGATAGCTTTAACCGTTTTCGAGAAAATAGGAAAAATAGTTTTTGAATACCGCTTTTGGTTTGGGTACTTAGAATCATGGGATTCAGTTGAAACATTTTCTGCATGTTCTACTTTCATTAAAACTAATATGTTAAAATTTTTGTTACGTTTGGAGTTAAGGAAGGGTTAGAATAAAATATTTTATTAACAGACATAAAAAATTTTGGTAACCTGGTATACTTTCTTTAATATTTCGAAAAAGGTTGAGAATCTTGTGAAACGTAAGATTACCATTAGAAAGCTTACTAAATGCTCTACAAAAATGGTTCTAATGAAAGTTTTGATTAGGCGATGTCAATCGGAGAAATAAGTCCATAAACCTTTAAAGTAATTGATTTTGCTTATTCGAACTATTCTTTTTGTCTTTCATTTTGGTACTTAGAATTATGGGATTCAGTTGAAACATTTTCTGCATGTTCGAATTTCATCAACACTAATATGTTGAAATTTTGGTTATGTTTGGAGTAAAGAAAGGGTTAGAATAAAATATTTTATTAACAGACAAGAACAGTTTTGGTAACTTTGTATACTTTCGTTAGTATCTCGAAAACCGTTGACAATCTTGGGAAGCAGAAGGTTACCATTCGAAAGCTTACTAAATGCTCTACAAAAAAGGTTCTAAAGAAAGTTTTAATTAGGCGATGTCAATCGGAGAAATAAGTGCTTAAAACTTTAAAGTAATTGATTTCGTTTATTCGAACTGTTCTTTTTGTCTGTTTTATTCCTTGTTATTTTTAAATTGCTTATAGTCGGATAATGTATTTGACAATAAAACAGATTAAGTAAAATAAGAAGATCAATTTATTGTTAAAAATGTAGCGTTCAAAGAGAGAGATCCCAAGGCTTTCCAAATGCCTCTGTGCGGAGGCCTTTCTGCCCGACTTATGGGATAGCTGACCCATACAGGTAAGATTGTAAATCAAGACCTTTCAAGACTGGTTTGTTTGAGATTTCATTTGGATAGGTGTTTCGCTATTGATCTAAACAAAGTAATAACTGTTTCTATTCTATGCCTTCATAAACACTAAAGATAAGAACGGAACCGCGCTAAGATGACGCAGTTCCTGCGAATCGGACTTTTTTTACATTAAAGATAGTTGGCTTCTGAATAAAACTCTATTTTTGGGAAATATTTGTTTCTACCTTTCCCTATGCGCAGTACCTGGTGTTCCAAGGTATGTCCAGGAAACACATATATACCTTCTTATTTGTCCAAGAATAAAACAATTTTCAAGGCGATAGCTTTAACCGTTTTCGAGAAAATAGGAAAAATAGTTTTTGAATACCGCTTTTGGTTTGGGTACTTAGAATCATGGGATTCAGTTGAAACATTTTCTGCATGTTCTACTTTCATTAAAACTAATATGTTGAAATTTTGGTTACGTTTGGAGTTAAGGAAGGGTTAGAATAAAATCTTTTTTTCCAATTAGCGAGGATCAGCCCGGGCCCCCACGGTGCCCGGGCCCGGGACAACTGTACCCGGTTGTCCCCCCCCCCATGTGGTGGCCCTGATCATCTATGGCCAGCCCCCCACCTTACAGTACATCAAACACACATTCAACATACAGAAACACTCAAATTCCTCGGACTAACACTGGACAAAAAATTAACGTGGTTGCCCCATTTGAAAGAGCTCCTTAAAAAATCCAAAAAATCTTTGAATTTTTTGAGAGTTCTCAGTAGCACAAAATGGGGAGCTGACAAATTTACGATGCTTACTCTGTACCGGTCTTTTACCAGATCGCTTCTCGATTACGGATGTATAGCTTATTCTTCTGCCAGCCCAACCACCTTGAAACTACTTGACACAATACAGAACACAGCACTAAGAATTGTCAGCGGTGCATTTAGATCTAGCCCAGCAGAAAGCTTATGTGCCGAAACTGGTGAACCTCCACTGCAGTACAGACGTCGAATGATATGTAATAAATTCGTATTGAAATGTAAAGCTATTGGAACGCCATGCGTCACTGAGTTTTTATATAACCAATACTCCGAAAAATACACCGAAAGAAACGTTAAGCAAAAGCCACTCTCATTACGAACTGAAGACAATCACAGCGACCTAACTCTCTTCCAAACACCTGTTCACACAAATAACATTACTGAGATACCTCCATGGCGACTGAAAAACCTTAAACTAGACTTAACACTGACAAAATACAAAAAATCAGACCCAACTTCTTCGACACACTACAAAAACGTATTCAACTCCGTGTTCAGGCAAAATAACAACACTCAGTACATATTCACGGACGGATCAAAAACTAACTACGGGTTACAACCCGATCACACTACTGTTTACACAGCAGAACTACACGCAATCCTTTTAGCACTCAAAAACATTGAAGATACAGACACGAACGACATAACAATATGCACTGACTCATTAAGCTCCTTACACTCAATGACAAACATTTACAGCACACACCCTATTGTCATAGAGATTTTTACACAATTATTCCAACTACAAACAAAGAACAGACATATCACTATGTTTTGGTTACCTGGACATGAAGGGATTTCACAGAGCACTACAGTAGACTTACTAGCGAAAACTGCAACTCAAAGACCTACACCTGACCTGAACAAAATGACAGCAACTGACCTATGCAAACTAGCTGAAAATAAGACAGTAAACGACTGGCAGACAGAATGGACTAACTCTCAAAGCAAACTACGGGAAATAAAAAATACAATAATACCCTGGTCAAGAGAAAACCTAACAAGACGAGACCAAGTTATAATTACG
This sequence comes from Gonocerus acuteangulatus, assembly GCA_946811695.1. Lineage (NCBI taxonomy): Eukaryota > Metazoa > Arthropoda > Insecta > Hemiptera > Coreidae > Gonocerus > Gonocerus acuteangulatus. The sequence continues at coordinate 70,046,543 of OX328131.1, forward strand.
AGACTTCGCTTAGGACACAGTTTACTAACGCACTCCTATCTAATGGAACGACAAGACAGACCTGTATGCGCATGTTGTAACGAGACATTAACAGTTAAACACATACTTACTGACTGCAGATTACGAGACTACCTAACAATTCCTCATGACTTACACGACTTACTTGCCGAAAACAGTCCACATATTAACACCATACTAACTCACTTAAAGACAATTAACCTATATTCAAAAATCTAGCCTTATCTCCAATTTACCTACTAAAGGTAATTTAAAATAATGAACGAAATAGCCTTTATAAAATCATTTACATTTTTAATAAATTAAGTTAATTAACCTACATTTAAATATAAAGCCCTATCTCCAATATCATCTTTTTTTTTTTTTTTTTTTTTTTTTTTTTTTTTTTTTTTTTTTTTCCTTCTTCACACTCTATTTAATATCTATCATATTACCGTATTGTTATTGTGAAATATATTATATAAAACATGTTATTGTTATTATTAATTAGCTCACTAATGTACTAGCTATCCTCATAAAATGTACTGACTTGTTATATATATACAATGTGCAAAAAGTATTTTGTAATATCTTGATGTATGTTAAAGAGCAAGTCGCCAAAAGATGCGAAACTCTTAATAAATAAATATCAAAATGACAAGTGAAGTTGACGAGATTTTACCCTCAAACAAGCCCGTTCCACAAAATGTCCACCAAATATTCGCTCAATCTATATATATAAAAATCACGTGTCTGTCTGTTTTTCTGTTTGTTTGTTCCTTATACAAATCTACACCGTTTGACCGATTTTGACCAAACTTAGAATAATGGTAGGTCTTGATACGAGAAATATCCTAGGCTAGGTCAAAAAAAATCTACCAGCTGTCTGTCTGTATGTTTGTCCCTTAAACAAATCCACACCGTTCGTCCGATTTTGACTAAACTCGGTACACATGTAGATCTTAATCTGGGGAGTGTCGTAGGCTAAGTCAAAAACGTCTACCAGCTGTCTGTCTGTATGTTTGTCCCTTATACAAATCCACACCGTTCGTCCGATTTTGACTAAACTCGGTACACATGTAGATCTTAATCTAGGGAGTGTCGTAGGCTAAGTCAAAAACGTGTTATAGTTGTCTGTCTGTATGTTTGTCCCTTATACAAATCCACACCGTTCGTCCGATTTGGACTAAACTCGGTACACAGGTAGATCTTAATCTGGGGAGTGCCGTAGGCTAGGTCAAAAAAATCTACCAGCTGTCTGTCTGTATGTTTGTCCCTTATACAAATCCACACCGTTAGACCAATTTTTACGAAACTTGGTATACATGTATGTCTTGATACGGGGGGTGTTATAGGTTAGGTCAAAGTCGTCTAGGACTCACAGTTGGGAGGCCAAGGGTTCATAACAGTTACAGTTTCGTGTTATTAGATTTTAATAATACTTATTTGGTTTCTAATTTATTTAGGCTATTCTATATGTAGAAAGTAGGTGTAGCATGGCACGCCGGGTAACGGCTAGTTATACATAATATTTAAAGAGGATCAACAATTTTCCTATTTTCATATTTATTACAATAATATTTCTTCTAATTTGAAAGGTCAAGGTCGTTAACCAGCATAATCCGTTCACCGAATCATTATTTTGGGCTAGTTCGCGCCAAAAGAAAGTAGTCACGCTTTCGTTTTCGAGTTCATATGCTTGCGGGTACTCGTTTTATACATTCCTCAGCGTAGTAAAACTATTGAAACCATTTTTAAAGCGATTTCTTTAACCATTTAAGAGTAACATTGATACAACTACTTTTCTAAAATTACTGTCAGTTTGCGTATTCAGAAACGATTAATTCAGTTGAAACTTGTTCCAGACAGTTTGATATTCATCTAATCTAAGATATTTATACTTTGGTTGCGTTTGGAGTATTACAGAAAAGGTGGTCTCCCTGTGGTTTAGCGGCTAACGTCTAATGTGGTTTGGAGTATTACAGAAAAGGTGGTCTCCCTGTGGTTTAGCGGCTAACGTCTAATGTGGTTTGGAGTATTACAGAAAAGGTGGTCTCCCTGTGGTTTAGCGGCTAACGTCTAATGTGGGTTTGGAGTATTACAGAAAAGGTGGTCTCCCTGTGGTTTAGCGGCTAACGTCTAATGTGGTTTGGAGTATTACAGAAAAGGTGGTCTCCCTGTGGTTTAGCGGCTAACGTCTAATGTGGGTTTGGAGTATTACAGAAAAGGTGGTCTCCCTGTGGTTTAGCGGCTAACGTCTAATGTGGGTTTGGAGTATTACAGAAAAGGTGGTCTCCCTGTGGTTTAGCGGCTAACGTCTAATGTGGGTTTGGAGTATTACAGAAAAGGTGGTCTCCCTGTGGTTTAGCGGCTAACGTCTAATGTGGGTTTGGAGTATTACAGAAAAGGTGGTCTCCCTGTGGTTTAGCGGCTAACGTCTAATGTGGGTTTGGAGTATTACAGAAAAGGTGGTCTCCCTGTGGTTTAGCGGCTAACGTCTAATGTGGGTTTGGAGTATTACAGAAAAGGTGGTCTCCCTGTGGTTTAGCGGCTAACGTCTAATGTGGGTTTGGAGTATTACAGAAAAGGTGGTCTCCCTGTGGTTTAGCGGCTAACGTCTAATGTGGGTTTGGAGTATTACAGAAAAGGTGGTCTCCCTGTGGTTTAGCGGCTAACGTCTAATGTGGGTTTGGAGTATTACAGAAAAGGTGGTCTCCCTGTGGTTTAGCGGCTAACGTCTAATGTGGGTTTGGAGTATTACAGAAAAGGTGGTCTCCCTGTGGTTTAGCGGCTAACGTCTAATGTGGTTTGGAGTATTACAGAAAAGGTGGTCTCCCTGTGGTTTAGCGGCTAACGTCTAATGTGGGTTTGGAGTATTACAGAAAAGGTGGTCTCCCTGTGGTTTAGCGGCTAACGTCTAATGTGGGTTTGGAGTATTACAGAAAAGGTGGTCTCCCTGTGGTTTAGCGGCTAACGTCTAATGTGGGTTTGGAGTATTACAGAAAAGGTGGTCTCCCTGTGGTTTAGCGGCTAACGTCTAATGTGGGTTTGGAGTATTACAGAAAAGGTGGTCTCCCTGTGGTTTAGCGGCTAACGTCTAATGTGGGTTTGGAGTATTACAGAAAAGGTGGTCTCCCTGTGGTTTAGCGGCTAACGTCTAATGTGGGTTTGGAGTATTACAGAAAAGGTGGTCTCCCTGTGGTATAGCGGCTAACGTCTAATGTGGGTTTGGAGTATTACAGAAAAGGTGGTCTCCCTGTGGTTTAGCGGCTAACGTCTAATGTGGGTTTGGAGTATTACAGAAAAGGTGGTCTCCCTGTGGTTTAGCGGCTAACGTCTAATGTGGGTTTGGAGTATTACAGAAAAGGTGGTCTCCCTGTGGTTTAGCGGCTAACGTCTAATGTGGGTTTGGAGTATTACAGAAAAGGTGGTCTCCCTGTGGTTTAGCGGCTAACGTCTAATGTGGGTTTGGAGTATTACAGAAAAGGTGGTCTCCCTGTGGTTTAGCGGCTAACGTCTAATGTGGGTTTGGAGTATTACAGAAAAGGTGGTCTCCCTGTGGTTTAGCGGCTAACGTCTAATGTGGGTTTGGAGTATTACAGAAAAGGTGGTCTCCCTGTGGTTTAGCGGCTAACGTCTAATGTGGGTTTGGAGTATTACAGAAAAGGTGGTCTCCCTGTGGTTTAGCGGCTAACGTCTAATGTGGGTTTGGAGTATTACAGAAAAGGTGGTCTCCCTGTGGTTTAGCGGATAACGTCTAATGTGGGTTTGAGTCCCGCCGTGGAGGAAGGAATTTTTCTTATCTCAGGGCCCGTTGAGAAAGTTCCTTGCGGCACCAAGGATGTCGGCGCTAATGGCCCTTTTGTAGGTGCCCCATAAAAAATAAGTACCTAAATAAAACTAAAAAAAAAAGGTTCTGATGTAATTTTCGATGGCGTGACGTCAATCGGAGAAATAAGTGCTTAAAACTTCGAAATTGTAAGTTCTGTTCTTTTCAACGGCTTTTTATCTGTATGTATCTAACGTTTTTATAAGTTGTTGTTGTTTTTTAATGCATTTAACAGTAAAATGAGCATTTTAGTAAAACAAGATGAGAAAATGAGAAAAGTTGTTATAGTCTTTCTATGATTCAAGGTTGAGAAAGAGGATGGAGTAATTTCCGCTCAGGGTACTATTAGTTTCGTGTAATGGCGCGTAAAATTTTATCCCCCCAAAAAACATAAATGTGAAATAGAGGCCAAGTTCCTCCCCCAAAGAAACACTCCCCTCCCCAAAAAGCGAGAAATATCCCCACCTAAAACCACCAAAAAACGCCTTACCATCCTACACTCCAAAAAAGTAGTATGAGTTGGTGTATTAAGTGTACCATATTTTCCACCAAAAATATTTTGCCAATACAAGAGATGATACAAGAAAGAAATGTCCAAGTTCATTACTTGGAAGACATCATAGTTACATACTAAGAACAGTAAAGACACTTCAACTGACCTTTAAAAATAACAATAAAAATACTTATATCCAGTTACTAAAATATCACTTTCCTCAACCAAGAATATTCTTAAACTTGGCAATGTTTTATTTGTGCCGAAATTATCTTTAGAGAGAAAACTAAACATTGCCAAGTTTAAGAATATACCTGTTTGAGGAAAGTGATATTTTAGTAACTGGATATAAACAGTTAGGCAAACAGCTGATAGACGATTTTGAACTAGCCTATGATCAAGACCGACCTGTGTGTCAAGTTTTGTCAATATCGGTCAAAAGGTGTTGATTTGTATAATGAACAAATAGACAGACAGAACGCTGATTGACTATTTTGACCTAGTCTATGCCACTTCCGGGGTCAAGACCTACCTGTTTGCCAAGTTTTGTCATAATCGGCCAATCGGTCTGTATTTGTATAAGGAACAAACAGACAGACAGCTGATAGACAATTTAACCTATCCTATGATTCTCCCCGTATCAAGACCCACCTGTGTCCCAAGTTTGGTCAAAAGGTTCGGATTTGTATAAGGAACGAACAGACAGACAGCTGGTATACGATTTTGACTAAGCCTATTTGCGTTGCGTATAAATGTTTCTTAAAACATCAAATATAGGTTCTTCATACCGAGACGATTCATTTGATACCCTACATCATGGGTTTCAGACGGAATGATGGGTTTCCGAAGGAAGTACAAAACTGGAACCCACCCCCGCCCCGGAAGACGAGTTAAACACAAGTTTTCAGGATTTTTCGATTTTTTCCTTTAATAACACCCTCATATCTATCATCCTGCAAAATTTCAAGTCTCTAGCATCATGGGAAGTGCCTAATAATTTTGATGAGTCAGTGAGTCCTATAAATCCCGATTTTCGATCGCTTATATCTCAAAAACAATTCGATGTAGAATTATGAACATTTCCAGTTTTACTCAAATCTAGTAGTATAATACCTCTGTAAAATTTCATAACTGTATCTTTACCTGGTTAAAAGTTATGAGAGGCCTGGTTAAAAATCGGCTCTAAGACCTCCTGTAATATACACACAGTATGCTTAGGCCGGAACATGGCCTGGCGCACTACCGTGCGCCTAGATATTACTTCTTTTTTGAGATTTTATATGATATTTTTCACGAAAGATCAAAACCTACCAACAACTGCTTTTGTTCCTTTTCTAATAGCATTAGGGTAGATGCACCAAAAAAAAAAAAAAAAAAAAAAAAAAAAAAAAAAAAAAAAAAAAAAAAAAAAAAAAAAAAAAAAAAAAAAAAAAAAGCATTAGGGATATGAACGTAAGCACGCTAACATGAGGCAATTCCTGCGACTTACTTATAGTAATTTATGGCGCGTAAATCTAGCTTTCTTCGAGATATTTTTGCTGGGGATGCTTAATTTTTCACGAAATATCAAAAGAAAGTAGCATTTGCCGTTTCTGTACCATGTTTTCAAAACGACACAAGGGATCAGTTTCTCCTCTCTTGCCGGATCAATAAATAATAACTTTATGCAGGATACAGTGTTTATTCTTCAGAACATGTATAATTTTCAATGAAGACGGAGATAGTTAGCCGTTGCAGAGATACGAAGACAAGGTATAGTTGGGATTCGGCTAGGAGAAAAACGTCAGACTTTCAGGTAGAAATCTGCATTTGGACGTTTCTGCTGCACATTGGCAGCCTTCTTCAGCACTAGAGAATGCCTAGGGGGGAGGGAGGAAGACCTTGAGGAGAACTTAGGTAACCATGGTGGAATGTATGACATAACATTCCACCATGGTTACCTAAGTTCTCCTCAAGGTCTTCCTCCCTCCCCCCTAGGCATTCTCTAGTGCTGAAGAAGGCTGCCAATGTGCAGCCGAAACATCCAAATACAGATTTCTTCCTGAAAGTCTGACGTTTTTCTCCTAGCCGAATCCCAACTATACCTTGTCTTCGTATCTCTGCAACGGCTAACTATCTCCATCTCCTAGCCGAATCCCAACTATACCTTGTCTTCGCATCTCTGCAACGGCTAACTATCTCCATCTCCTAGCCGAATCCCAACTATACCTTGTCTTCGTATCTCTGCAACGGCTAACTATCTCCATCTCCTAGCCGAATCCGAACTATACCTTGTCTTCGCATCTCTGCAACGGCTAACTATCTCCATCTCCTAGCCGAATCCCAACTATACCTTGTCTTCGTATCTCTGCAACGGCTAACTATCTCCATCTCCTAGCCGAATCCCAACTATACCTTGTCTTCGCATCTCTGCAACGGCTAACTATCTCCATCTCCTAGCCGAATCCCAACTATACCTTGTCTTCGTATCTCTGCAACGGCTAACTATCTCCATCTCCTAGCCGAATCCCAACTATACCTTGTCTTCGTATCTCTGCAACGGCTAACTATCTCCATCTCCTAGCCGAATCCCAACTATACCTTGTCTTCGTATCTCTGCAACGGCTAACTATCTCCATCTCCTAGCCGAATCCCAACTATACCTTGTCTTCGTATCTCTGCAACGGCTAACTATCTCCATCTCCTAGCCGAATCCCAACTATACCTTGTCTTCGTATCTCTGCAACGGCTAACTATCTCCATCTCCTAGCCGAATCCCAACTATACCTTGTCTTCGTATCTCTGCAACGGCTAACTATCTCCATCTCCTAGCCGAATCCCAACTATACCTTGTCTTCGCATCTCTGCAACGGCTAACTATCTCCATCTCCTAGCCGAATCCCAACTATACCTTGTCTTCGTATCTCTGCAACGGCTAACTATCTCCATCTCCTAGCCGAATCCGAACTATACCTTGTCTTCGCATCTCTGCAACGGCTAACTATCTCCATCTCCTAGCCGAATCCCAACTATACCTTGTCTTCGTATCTCTGCAACGGCTAACTATCTCCATCTCCTAGCCGAATCCCAACTATACCTTGTCTTCGCATCTCTGCAACGGCTAACTATCTCCATCTCCTAGCCGAATCCCAACTATACCTTGTCTTCGTATCTCTGCAACGGCTAACTATCTCCATCTCCTAGCCGAATCCCAACTATACCTTGTCTTCGTATCTCTGCAACGGCTAACTATCTCCATCTCCTAGCCGAATCCCAACTATACCTTGTCTTCGTATCTCTGCAACGGCTAACTATCTCCATCTCCTAGCCGAATCCCAACTATACCTTGTCTTCGTATCTCTGCAACGGCTAACTATCTCCATCTCCTAGCCGAATCCCAACTATACCTTGTCTTCGTATCTCTGCAACGGCTAACTATCTCCATCTCCTAGCCGAATCCGAACTATACCTTGTCTTCGTATCTCTGCAACGGCTAACTATCTCCATCTAGTAGTACAATACCTCTGTAAAATTTCATAACTGTATCTTTACCTGGTTAAAAGTTATGAGAGGCCTGGTTAAAAATCGGCTCTAAGACCTCCTGTAATATACACACAGTATGCTTAGGCCGGAACATGGCCTGGCGCACTACCGTGCGCCTAGATATTACTTCTTTTTTGAGATTTTATATGATATTTTTCACGAAAGATCAAAACCTACCAACAACTGCTTTTGTTCCTTTTCTAATAGCATTAGGGTAGATGCACCAAAAAAAAAAAAAAAAAAAAAAAAAAAAAAAAAAAAAAAAAAAAAAAAAAAAAAAAAAAAAAAAAAAAAAAAAAAAAAGCATTAGGGATATGAACGTAAGCACGCTAACATGAGGCAATTCCTGCGACTTACTTATAGTAATTTATGGCGCGTAAATCTAGCTTTCTTCGAGATATTTTTGCTGGGGATGCTTAATTTTTCACGAAATATCAAAAGAAAGTAGCATTTGCCGTTTCTGTACCATGTTTTCAAAACGACACAAGGGATCAGTTTCTCCTCTCTTGCCGGATCAATAAATAATAACTTTATGCAGGATACAGTGTTTATTCTTCAGAACATGTATAATTTTCAATGAAGACGGAGATAGTTAGCCGTTGCAGAGATACGAAGACAAGGTATAGTTGGGATTCGGCTAGGAGAAAAACGTCAGACTTTCAGGTAGAAATCTGCATTTGGACGTTTCTGCTGCACATTGGCAGCCTTCTTCAGCACTAGAGAATGCCTAGGGGGGAGGGAGGAAGACCTTGAGGAGAACTTAGGTAACCATGGTGGAATGTATGACATAACATTCCACCATGGTTACCTAAGTTCTCCTCAAGGTCTTCCTCCCTCCCCCCTAGGCATTCTCTAGTGCTGAAGAAGGCTGCCAATGTGCAGCCGAAACATCCAAATACAGATTTCTTCCTGAAAGTCTGACGTTTTTCTCCTAGCCGAATCCCAACTATACCTTGTCTTCGTATCTCTGCAACGGCTAACTATCTCCATCTCCTAGCCGAATCCCAACTATACCTTGTCTTCGCATCTCTGCAACGGCTAACTATCTCCATCTCCTAGCCGAATCCCAACTATACCTTGTCTTCGTATCTCTGCAACGGCTAACTATCTCCATCTCCTAGCCGAATCCGAACTATACCTTGTCTTCGCATCTCTGCAACGGCTAACTATCTCCATCTCCTAGCCGAATCCCAACTATACCTTGTCTTCGTATCTCTGCAACGGCTAACTATCTCCATCTCCTAGCCGAATCCCAACTATACCTTGTCTTCGCATCTCTGCAACGGCTAACTATCTCCATCTCCTAGCCGAATCCCAACTATACCTTGTCTTCGTATCTCTGCAACGGCTAACTATCTCCATCTCCTAGCCGAATCCCAACTATACCTTGTCTTCGTATCTCTGCAACGGCTAACTATCTCCATCTCCTAGCCGAATCCCAACTATACCTTGTCTTCGTATCTCTGCAACGGCTAACTATCTCCATCTCCTAGCCGAATCCCAACTATACCTTGTCTTCGTATCTCTGCAACGGCTAACTATCTCCATCTCCTAGCCGAATCCCAACTATACCTTGTCTTCGTATCTCTGCAACGGCTAACTATCTCCATCTCCTAGCCGAATCCCAACTATACCTTGTCTTCGTATCTCTGCAACGGCTAACTATCTCCATCTCCTAGCCGAATCCCAACTATACCTTGTCTTCGCATCTCTGCAACGGCTAACTATCTCCATCTCCTAGCCGAATCCCAACTATACCTTGTCTTCGTATCTCTGCAACGGCTAACTATCTCCATCTCCTAGCCGAATCCGAACTATACCTTGTCTTCGCATCTCTGCAACGGCTAACTATCTCCATCTCCTAGCCGAATCCCAACTATACCTTGTCTTCGGATCTCTGCAACGGCTAACTATCTCCATCTCCTAGCCGAATCCCAACTATACCTTGTCTTCGCATCTCTGCAACGGCTAACTATCTCCATCTCCTAGCCGAATCCCAACTATACCTTGTCTTCGTATCTCTGCAACGGCTAACTATCTCCATCTCCTAGCCGAATCCCAACTATACCTTGTCTTCGTATCTCTGCAACGGCTAACTATCTCCATCTCCTAGCCGAATCCCAACTATACCTTGTCTTCGTATCTCTGCAACGGCTAACTATCTCCATCTCCTAGCCGAATCCGAACTATACCTTGTCTTCGCATCTCTGCAACGGCTAACTATCTCCATCTCCTAGCCGAATCCCAACTATACCTTGTCTTCGTATCTCTGCAACGGCTAACTATCTCCATCTCCTAGCCGAATCCCAACTATACCTTGTCTTCGTATCTCTGCAACGGCTAACTATCTCCATCTCCTAGCCGAATCCCAACTATACCTTGTCTTCGTATCTCTGCAACGGCTAACTATCTCCATCTCCTAGCCGAATCCCAACTATACCTTGTCTTCGTATCTCTGCAACGGCTAACTATCTCCATCTCCTAGCCGAATCCGAACTATACCTTGTCTTCGCATCTCTGCAACGGCTAACTATCTCCATCTCCTAGCCGAATCCCAACTATACCTTGTCTTCGCATCTCTGCAACGGCTAACTATCTCCATCTCCTAGCCGAATCCCAACTATACCTTGTCTTCGTATCTCTGCAACGGCTAACTATCTCCATCTCCTAGCCGAATCCCAACTATACCTTGTCTTCGTATCTCTGCAACGGCTAACTATCTCCATCTCCTAGCCGAATCCCAACTATACCTTGTCTTCGCATCTCTGCAACGGCTAACTATCTCCATCTCCTAGCCGAATCCCAACTATACCTTGTCTTCGTATCTCTGCAACGGCTAACTATCTCCATCTCCTAGCCGAATCCGAACTATACCTTGTCTTCGCATCTCTGCAACGGCTAACTATCTCCATCTCCTAGCCGAAGCCCAACTATACCTTGTCTTCGTATCTCTGCAACGGCTAACTGTCTCCATCTCCTAGCCGAATCCCAACTATACCTTGTCTTCGCATCTCTGCAACGGCTAACTATCTCCATCTCCTAGCCGAATCCCAACTATACCTTGTCTTCGTATCTCTGCAACGGCTAACTATCTCCATCTCCTAGCCGAATCCCAACTATACCTTGTCTTCGTATCTCTGCAACGGCTAACTATCTCCATCTCCTAGCCGAATCCCAACTATACCTTGTCTTCGTATCTCTGCAACGGCTAACTATCTCCATCTCCTAGCCGAATCCCAACTATACCTTGTCTTCTTATCTCTGCAACGGCTAACTATCTCCATCTCCTAGCCGAATCCCAAATATACCTTGTCTTCATATCTCTGCAACGGCTAACTATCTCCATCTCCTAGCCGAATCCGAACTATACCTTGTCTTCGTATCTCTGCAACGGCTAGCTATCTCCATCTCCTAGCCGAATCCCAACTATACCTTGTCTTCGTATCTCTGCAACGGCTAACTGTCTCCATCTCCTAGCCGAATCCCAACTATACCTTGTCTTCGTATCTCTGCAACGGCTATCTCCATCTCCTAGCCGAATCCCAACTATACCTTGTCTTCGTATCTCTGCAACGGCTAACTATCTCCATCTCCTAGCCGAATCCCAACTATACCTTGTCTTCGTATCTCTGCAACGGCTAACTATCTCCATCTCCTAGCCGAATCCCAACTATACCTTGTCTTCGTATCTCTGCAACGGCTAACTATCTCCATCTCCTAGCCGAATCCCAACTATACCTTGTCTTCGTATCTCTGCAACGGCTAACTATCTCCATCTCCTAGCCGAATCCCAACTATACCTTGTCTTCGTATCTCTGCAACGGCTAACTATCTCCATCTCCTAGCCGAATCCCAACTATACCTTGTCTTCGTATCTCTGCAACGGCTAACTATCTCCATCTCCTAGCCGAATCCCAACTATACCTTGTCTTCGTATCTCTGCAACGGCTAACTATCTCCATCTCCTAGCCGAATCCCAACTATACCTTGTCTTCGTATCTCTGCAACGGCTAGCTATCTCCATCTCCTAGCCGAATCCCAACTATACCTTGTTTTCGTATCTCTGCAACGGCTAACTATCTCCATCTCCTAGCCGAATCCCAACTATACCTTGTCTTCGTATCTCTGCAACGGCTAACTATCTCCATCTCCTAGCCGAATCCCAACTATACCTTGTCTTCGTATCTCTGCAACGGCTAACTATCTCCATCTCCTAGCCGAATCCCAACTATACCTTGTCTTCGTATCTCTGCAACGGCTAACTATCTCCATCTCCTAGCCGAATCCCAACTATACCTTGTCTTCGTATCTCTGCAACGGCTAACTATCTCCATCTCCTAGCCGAATCCCAACTATACCTTGTCTTCGCATCTCTGCAACGGCTAACTATCTCCATCTCCTAGCCGAATCCCAACTATACCTTGTCTTCGTATCTCTGCAACGGCTAACTATCTCCATCTCCTAGCCGAATCCGAACTATACCTTGTCTTCGCATCTCTGCAACGGCTAACTATCTCCATCTCCTAGCCGAATCCCAACTATACCTTGTCTTCGTATCTCTGCAACGGCTAACTATCTCCATCTCCTAGCCGAATCCCAACTATACCTTGTCTTCGCATCTCTGCAACGGCTAACTATCTCCATCTCCTAGCCGAATCCCAACTATACCTTGTCTTCGTATCTCTGCAACGGCTAACTATCTCCATCTCCTAGCCGAATCCCAACTATACCTTGTCTTCGTATCTCTGCAACGGCTAACTATCTCCATCTCCTAGCCGAATCCCAACTATACCTTGTCTTCGTATCTCTGCAACGGCTAACTATCTCCATCTCCTAGCCGAATCCCAACTATACCTTGTCTTCGTATCTCTGCAACGGCTAACAATCTCCATCTCCTAGCCGAATCCCAACTATACCTTGTCTTCGTATCTCTGCAACGGCTAACTATCTCCATCTCCTAGCCGAATCCGAACTATACCTTGTCTTCGTATCTCTGCAACGGCTAACTATCTCCATCTAGTAGTATAATACCTCTGTAAAATTTCATAACTGTATCTTTACCTGGTTAAAAGTTATGAGAGGCCTGGTTAAAAATCGGCTCTAAGACCTCCTGTAATATACACACAGTATGCTTAGGCCGGAACATGGCCTGGCGCACTACCGTGCGCCTAGATATTACTTCTTTTTTGAGATTTTATATGATATTTTTCACGAAAGATCAAAACCTACCAACAACTGCTTTTGTTCCTTTTCTAATAGCATTAGGGTAGATGCACCAAAAAAAAAAAAAAAAAAAAAAAAAAAAAAGCATTAGGGATATGAACGTAAGCACGCTAACATGAGGCAATTCCTGCGACTTACTTATAGTAATTTATGGCGCGTAAATCTAGCTTTCTTCGAGATATTTTTGCTGGGGATGCTTAATTTTTCACGAAATATCAAAAGAAAGTAGCATTTGCCGTTTCTGTACCATGTTTTCAAAACGACACAAGGGATCAGTTTCTCCTCTCTTGCCGGATCAATAAATAATAACTTTATGCAGGATACAGTGTTTATTCTTCAGAACATGTATAATTTTCAATGAAGACGGAGATAGTTAGCCGTTGCAGAGATACGAAGACAAGGTATAGTTGGGATTCGGCTAGGAGAAAAACGTCAGACTTTCAGGTAGAAATCTGCATTTGGACGTTTCTGCTGCACATTGGCAGCCTTCTTCAGCACTAGAGAATGCCTAGGGGGGAGGGAGGAAGACCTTGAGGAGAACTTAGGTAACCATGGTGGAATGTATGACATAACATTCCACCATGGTTACCTAAGTTCTCCTCAAGGTCTTCCTCCCTCCCCCCTAGGCATTCTCTAGTGCTGAAGAAGGCTGCCAATGTGCAGCCGAAACATCCAAATACAGATTTCTTCCTGAAAGTCTGACGTTTTTCTCCTAGCCGAATCCCAACTATACCTTGTCTTCGTATCTCTGCAACGGCTAACTATCTCCATCTCCTAGCCGAATCCCAACTATACCTTGTCTTCGCATCTCTGCAACGGCTAACTATCTCCATCTCCTAGCCGAATCCCAACTATACCTTGTCTTCGTATCTCTGCAACGGCTAACTATCTCCATCTCCTAGCCGAATCCGAACTATACCTTGTCTTCGCATCTCTGCAACGGCTAACTATCTCCATCTCCTAGCCGAATCCCAACTATACCTTGTCTTCGTATCTCTGCAACGGCTAACTATCTCCATCTCCTAGCCGAATCCCAACTATACCTTGTCTTCGCATCTCTGCAACGGCTAACTATCTCCATCTCCTAGCCGAATCCCAACTATACCTTGTCTTCGTATCTCTGCAACGGCTAACTATCTCCATCTCCTAGCCGAATCCCAACTATACCTTGTCTTCGTATCTCTGCAACGGCTAACTATCTCCATCTCCTAGCCGAATCCCAACTATACCTTGTCTTCGTATCTCTGCAACGGCTAACTATCTCCATCTCCTAGCCGAATCCCAACTATACCTTGTCTTCGTATCTCTGCAACGGCTAACTATCTCCATCTCCTAGCCGAATCCCAACTATACCTTGTCTTCGTATCTCTGCAACGGCTAACTATCTCCATCTCCTAGCCGAATCCCAACTATACCTTGTCTTCGTATCTCTGCAACGGCTAACTATCTCCATCTCCTAGCCGAATCCCAACTATACCTTGTCTTCGCATCTCTGCAACGGCTAACTATCTCCATCTCCTAGCCGAATCCCAACTATACCTTGTCTTCGTATCTCTGCAACGGCTAACTATCTCCATCTCCTAGCCGAATCCGAACTATACCTTGTCTTCGCATCTCTGCAACGGCTAACTATCTCCATCTCCTAGCCGAATCCCAACTATACCTTGTCTTCGGATCTCTGCAACGGCTAACTATCTCCATCTCCTAGCCGAATCCCAACTATACCTTGTCTTCGCATCTCTGCAACGGCTAACTATCTCCATCTCCTAGCCGAATCCCAACTATACCTTGTCTTCGTATCTCTGCAACGGCTAACTATCTCCATCTCCTAGCCGAATCCCAACTATACCTTGTCTTCGTATCTCTGCAACGGCTAACTATCTCCATCTCCTAGCCGAATCCCAACTATACCTTGTCTTCGTATCTCTGCAACGGCTAACTATCTCCATCTCCTAGCCGAATCCGAACTATACCTTGTCTTCGCATCTCTGCAACGGCTAACTATCTCCATCTCCTAGCCGAATCCCAACTATACCTTGTCTTCGTATCTCTGCAACGGCTAACTATCTCCATCTCCTAGCCGAATCCCAACTATACCTTGTCTTCGTATCTCTGCAACGGCTAACTATCTCCATCTCCTAGCCGAATCCCAACTATACCTTGTCTTCGTATCTCTGCAACGGCTAACTATCTCCATCTCCTAGCCGAATCCCAACTATACCTTGTCTTCGTATCTCTGCAACGGCTAACTATCTCCATCTCCTAGCCGAATCCGAACTATACCTTGTCTTCGCATCTCTGCAACGGCTAACTATCTCCATCTCCTAGCCGAATCCCAACTATACCTTGTCTTCGCATCTCTGCAACGGCTAACTATCTCCATCTCCTAGCCGAATCCCAACTATACCTTGTCTTCGTATCTCTGCAACGGCTAACTATCTCCATCTCCTAGCCGAATCCCAACTATACCTTGTCTTCGTATCTCTGCAACGGCTAACTATCTCCATCTCCTAGCCGAATCCCAACTATACCTTGTCTTCGCATCTCTGCAACGGCTAACTATCTCCATCTCCTAGCCGAATCCCAACTATACCTTGTCTTCGTATCTCTGCAACGGCTAACTATCTCCATCTCCTAGCCGAATCCGAACTATACCTTGTCTTCGCATCTCTGCAACGGCTAACTATCTCCATCTCCTAGCCGAAGCCCAACTATACCTTGTCTTCGTATCTCTGCAACGGCTAACTGTCTCCATCTCCTAGCCGAATCCCAACTATACCTTGTCTTCGCATCTCTGCAACGGCTAACTATCTCCATCTCCTAGCCGAATCCCAACTATACCTTGTCTTCGTATCTCTGCAACGGCTAACTATCTCCATCTCCTAGCCGAATCCCAACTATACCTTGTCTTCGTATCTCTGCAACGGCTAACTATCTCCATCTCCTAGCCGAATCCCAACTATACCTTGTCTTCGTATCTCTGCAACGGCTAACTATCTCCATCTCCTAGCCGAATCCCAACTATACCTTGTCTTCTTATCTCTGCAACGGCTAACTATCTCCATCTCCTAGCCGAATCCCAAATATACCTTGTCTTCATATCTCTGCAACGGCTAACTATCTCCATCTCCTAGCCGAATCCGAACTATACCTTGTCTTCGTATCTCTGCAACGGCTAGCTATCTCCATCTCCTAGCCGAATCCCAACTATACCTTGTCTTCGTATCTCTGCAACGGCTAACTGTCTCCATCTCCTAGCCGAATCCCAACTATACCTTGTCTTCGTATCTCTGCAACGGCTATCTCCATCTCCTAGCCGAATCCCAACTATACCTTGTCTTCGTATCTCTGCAACGGCTAACTATCTCCATCTCCTAGCCGAATCCCAACTATACCTTGTCTTCGTATCTCTGCAACGGCTAACTATCTCCATCTCCTAGCCGAATCCCAACTATACCTTGTCTTCGTATCTCTGCAACGGCTAACTATCTCCATCTCCTAGCCGAATCCCAACTATACCTTGTCTTCGTATCTCTGCAACGGCTAACTATCTCCATCTCCTAGCCGAATCCCAACTATACCTTGTCTTCGTATCTCTGCAACGGCTAACTATCTCCATCTCCTAGCCGAATCCCAACTATACCTTGTCTTCGTATCTCTGCAACGGCTAACTATCTCCATCTCCTAGCCGAATCCCAACTATACCTTGTCTTCGTATCTCTGCAACGGCTAACTATCTCCATCTCCTAGCCGAATCCCAACTATACCTTGTCTTCGTATCTCTGCAACGGCTAGCTATCTCCATCTCCTAGCCGAATCCCAACTATACCTTGTTTTCGTATCTCTGCAACGGCTAACTATCTCCATCTCCTAGCCGAATCCCAACTATACCTTGTCTTCGTATCTCTGCAACGGCTAACTATCTCCATCTCCTAGCCGAATCCCAACTATACCTTGTCTTCGTATCTCTGCAACGGCTAACTATCTCCATCTCCTAGCCGAATCCCAACTATACCTTGTCTTCGTATCTCTGCAACGGCTAACTATCTCCATCTCCTAGCCGAATCCCAACTATACCTTGTCTTCGTATCTCTGCAACGGCTAACTATCTCCATCTCCTAGCCGAATCCCAACTATACCTTGTCTTCGTATCTCTGCAACGGCTAACTATCTCCATCTCCTAGCCGAATCCCAACTATACCTTGTCTTCGTATCTCTGCAACGGCTAACTATCTCCATCTCCTAGCCGAATCCCAACTATACCTTGTCTTCGTATCTCTGCAACGGCTAACTATCTCCATCTCCTAGCCGAATCCCAACTATACCTTGTCTTCGTATCTCTGCAACGGCTAACTATCTCCATCTCCTAGCCGAATCCCAACTATACCTTGTCTTCGTATCTCTGCAACGGCTAACTATCTCCATCTCCTAGCCGAATCCCAACTATACCTTGTCTTCGTATCTCTGCAACGGCTAACTATCTCCATCTCCTAGCCGAATCCCAACTATACCTTGTCTTCGTATCTCTGCAACGGCTAACTATCTCCATCTCCTAGCCGAATCCCAACTATACCTTGTCTTCGTATCTCTGCAACGGCTAACTATCTCCATCTCCTAGCCGAATCCCAACTATACCTTGTCTTCGTATCTCTGCAACGGCTAACTATCTCCATCTCCTAGCCGAATCCGAACTATACCTTGTCTTCGTATCTCTGCAACGGCTAACTATCTCCATCTCCTAGCCGAATCCCAACTATACCTTGTCTTCGTATCTCTGCAACGGCTAACTATCTCCATCTCCTAGCCGAATCCCAACTATACCTTGTCTTCGTATCTCTGCAACGGCTAACTATCTCCATCTCCTAGCCGAATCCCAACTATACCTTGTCTTCGTATCTCTGCAACGGCTAACTATCTCCATCTCCTAGCCGAATCCCAACTATACCTTGTCTTCGTATCTCTGCAACGGCTAACTATCTCCATCTCCTAGCCGAATCCCAACTATACCTTGTCTTCGTATCTCTGCAACGGCTAACTATCTCCATCTCCTAGCCGAATCCCAACTATACCTTGTCTTCGTATCTCTGCAACGGCTAACTATCTCCATCTCCTAGCCGAATCCGAACTATACCTTGTCTTCGTATCTCTGCAACGGCTAACTATCTCCATCTCCTAGCCGAATCCCAACTATACCTTGTCTTCGTATCTCTGCAACGGCTAACTATCTCCATCTCCTAGCCGAATCCCAACTATACTTTGTCTTCGTATCTCTGCAACGGCTAACTATCTCCATCTCCTAGCCGAATCCCAACTATACCTTGTCTTCGTATCTCTGCAGCGGCTAACTATCTCCATCTCCTAGCCGAATCCCAACTATACCTTGTCTTCGTACTTCATGTATAATTTTCATTTACAAACAGTTTCCCGGATATTCCATGCTCTGCTTAAGGTTTAAAAACATTTTAGGCTGAGGCCTCCCCCCCCCCTGAACCCGTTTCACACTTGTTGCACATGCTGCTTTCTTCTACCCAGACAATGGCCTTACAAGCCCGTCAGCTTCGTAATTTTCAGTAATCCTCCATTAATTAACACCAAATGACTTATGATACCAAGAGCAATTTAGTCTTGTACGTAATAACCAACTAAAAACTAACATAGAAGAAACCAAACACCTTGATTTATATTATACTAGCTGTTAGCCGGCGTCCCATGCTAAACCTACTTTCTCCTTCTAGAAAAGCTGTATATCGTCGCTACAAATGCAAAGTATCGAATGTGAAAATTACCACTTTTCAGAGTGGAAAAGCATTTATTCATAACTTTTTTTTGGACAGTCAAATATTCGGCAGATTTGTCCTTTTGATAGTGGAACACTTTTCCTTTAATAGAGTGATCTATAATTTAAGAATTTTCCGTGCATAAGACCAGCAGAAATTAGTAAAGATTGACAGTGTGTTATATAAACAATCTTGTGAAAGCTCCAGAGACGTACCATCTCGCCAAGACCATCTCAGGAACCTAATCACCCCATTGCCTCAGCCCGAGGAAAGGGAAACACCCTACTACCCTGCTCCAGCCCAACAAAAGCCGCTATCTCAGATAAACTGGCGCAGCCTGAGTTGTTCCGGATAACCAGGACCACTACGTCAACTCCAGGCATCCTCGAAAAGGATCCTGGTGCCGCCTCTTTCAGGTGAGCCAATGGGCACAAACAGCTCACCCCCGTAGTCTCATTTGGTTTGCACCTCATGCCCGAATGATATATATATATATATGCATATATATATATATATATATATATATATATATATATATATATATATATATATATATATATATATGCATATATAGTTATATATGTGTCCGTTAACACGATACGGGCCAGAGTTTTTGTTTTTTCGCCACGAAACTTGGTATGTAGTATTCCCCCATCAAACGATTGGACGAGTTCGTTAACCAACAAAATCGGTCCATCCGAAGGGGGAGTTTACTCCGGAGCCAAAGTAGTTATTTGTCAATACCAGCCGTAATTTTTGTTATATTTCAACGAAACTCGGTATTCGTTGTGGTAAACTGAAGAGAAAAAGTTCTTGTAAAAATAAACTAAATCGGTTGACTAGAAGGGGGGGGGGGGTTTACTCCGGACAGAAATTATTAATTTCCTTATACCGGTCGTAATTTCTGTTGTATTGTTACGAAACTCTTTATACGTCCTGGCTATCTAATAAGAATGAAGTGTTGTGAAAATGAACTAAATCGGTCTATTGGAAGGGGAGGGGGGTGTTACTTTGTACTATGTTTGAATTGAATTCTTCCGCCAAACGTAGGTTCGCGAAACTCATCAAGATCAATAGATCAAAATGTAAAGCTTTGTGTATTTATTACCTAGTGTAGTACCACGCATACGCAAAACTCTGGAAGGAAATTAATTACAAAATTAATCATTGAAACAGCTGCTCATATGCAAAAGAGCAGAACAATTTATGTTTTTATTTTATTTATCTATATAGGTTATTTTAGGCAAATTATTCAAGAATGCACTCCCAATTCTGAGGAAAGTGCTTAGTTATGCAGCTCCTGCGTGTTAATTAGTATTTTAGTTAATAGTCCGTCTTCCTACCATGTTTTTATTTTATCTTTCTTCAACTATTTTCTCAAGTGTATTATTGTTGTAGCGTTTAGGAATTCTTCTGGATTTGATGTGTATTTGAATATTATGGAGAGTCTGATAGTGAAGGTTTTGTCATCTTTGTTCAGTAAGCTGCATGGGCGTATATAGAAAATAATTTCGGAGGGGGCTGGGAAAATTTCGGGGGGGCTGAGACCATTTCCGGTGTATGGAATACTAACAATTTACGAAGACAAGGTATAGTTGGGATTCGGCTAGGAGAAAAACGTCAGACTTTCAGGAAGAAATCTGTATTTGGACGTTTCGGCTGCACATTGGCAGCCTTCTTCAGCTAAAAAAATACAACTTATAAGTAAAAAATAAATATACAACTTGTAAGTAAAAAACAGGCAGAAATGAGCGTAGTATATACATCAAGACAATAAATTTTAACCAATCTTATTTTTAAACAATGAAAATACTTATTCTACTTATTCTGGACGTTGACTCAACTTCCACTCTTCCCATCCTTACCACATGAAAATCAATGTAGCTCGAAACCTTCTTCGCCGCGCCCTTTCTTTATCCCATGAGTCCTTCCACAATGAAAACTTAAAAAGAGCTACCGAAATAATAACACTAAACCAATTCCCCCCCAACCTCATAAACCGGCTTATAAAGCAAATAAAATCCCAATCCTTCAATGCCACCTCCCCCAATACCTCCCTTGACTCCCCCCCCCAGATATTTCGTTCCCTGACATACACACCAGGACTGACTGAAAAACTCACAAAGACTTTAAAAAAAGCCATCCCGTCACTAAACTTTGGGTTAAAAACCACTAACAAACTAACTACATTGTACACCAAACTCAAAGATCCCATTCCGTATGACTGCACCACCCACTGCGTTTACCAAATACCCTGCCAAACCCCCTCCTGTAATGCAGTATACATAGGTGAAACCAAAAATTATATTCACTCCCGCATAACACAACACAAACGGACAATAAAAAACAAAGAAATCCACAAATCCGCCCTCGCAAAACACGCCATAACAAAAAAACACACTTTCAAATTTGACGACACAAAAATTCTTTCCACAGAACGAAACACCAAAAAACGACAGATTTCCGAATGCGTCCACATTAACTTAAACCCCAATAAAATTTATTACAAAACCGACAAACAAAACATCTCCCCTGCCTACTCCGCCGTCTTCCATAAATTGTCCTGACCTCCTTTTTATCTTTGTTCCCAGGCTCCAGACAATTTTTCTACTTGTGTGTCCCAAAACTCTTAACACCTTTACAACCCGCTTTTACAACCCAGCAATTGCACTTCTGTCATCTTCACCGACTTACCGCTTCCTCACCCCTCCCTCAGTCAAAACTATAAAACCCCCTGTGTAGTTGCTGTCCCTCATACATTCAACCATGGTTACCTAAGTTGTCCTCGAGGTCTTCCTCCCTCCCCCCTAGGCATTCTCTAGTGGTACGTATCTATATATTAATTTTTATAAATTGTATTCACTTATAGAATAGATTGTATTTTCTCACTATGTGAAAAATGTTCCTTTTTTGTACTGATTAGTTTGTTGTACTGCTTACTTACTACTTTCTACATGCTGTTTACTTTCCAACTACCGTATTTTCATTGTTTAAAAATAAGATTGGTTAAAATTTATTGTCTTGATGTATATACTACGCTCATTTCTGCCTGTTTTTTACTTACAAGTTGTATATTTATTTTTTACTTATAAGTTGTATTTTTTTAGCTGAAGAAGGCTGCCAATGTGCAGCCGAAACGTCCAAATACATATTTCTTCCTGAAAGTCTGACGTTTCTCTCCTAGCCGAATCCCAACTATACCTTGTCTTCGTATCTCTGCAACGGCTAACTATCTCCATCTCCTAGCCGAATCCCAACTATACCTTGTCTTCGTATCTCTGCAACGGCTAACTATCTCCATCTCCTAGCCGAATCCCAACTATACCTTGTCTTCGTATCTCTGCAACGGCTAACTATCTCCATCTCCTAGCCGAATCCCAACTATACCTTGTCTTTGTATCTCTGCAACGGCTAACTATCTCCATCTCCTAGCCGAATCCCAACTATACCTTGTCTTCGTATCTCTGCAACGGCTAACTATCTCCATCTCCTAGCCGAATCCCAACTATATCTTGTCTTCGTATCTCTGCAACGGCTAACTATCTCCATCTCCTAGCCGAATCCCAACTATACCTTGTCTTCGTATCTCTGCAACGGCTAACTATCTCCATCTCCTAGCCGAATCCCAACTATACCTTGTCTTCGTATCTCTGCAACGGCTACCTATCTCCATCTTCACTATGTACTAACAATTTAGATCTTGGAAGAGTTTTAGCCCACTTAAACGCTATTACACCCAAAATAGAATATGTTTTATGAACTAAATGATTTTATTCAATTTATTTTTAAGGGTTTTATGACATTTTTACCAATCAAATCAAAATTTCGGGGGGGGGGGAGCTGCAGCCCTCTCCCTTATATACGCCCATGGTAAACTGGTCATGAAGTGTGTAATTTTTTAATGATTGAATTGTGTTTTCACTCTGAGTGTTGATGTTTACTTATCTAAATTATTTTCTTTCAATGTAAAGTAAACTCTATAGTATAGCACATTTTTCAGCCTGATTGTTAGTGCATAGTCGTCCTAGACTGTACTTTTTAGCCTATGTTAATTCTCGACTCCTAAAAACCTCAAAAGCACAACCCACATGCTCCCAATCTTGGCTCCCATCTCTGTAGATATCAATTTTTGCACTGTCTTGTTGCTCCATAGACACAAATATATATCGGGCAGGAGGCATCCAGTCATTATACCTCACAGGTCTTTGTATTTTCTCAGAGGTGTACATGAAGCTGCCCTCTGTGGTTTTAAAGAGAGAATCCTCCATTACATACCGCTTTCCTTTAGTATTACATAGGGATAATCTAGGCAAGTACACATGATACTTCATAAGACACTTTTTTAAAACCTTGTACTTCTAAGGTTATCAGGATATGTATTCTTTGTAATTTCCTCTGATTGTGTGCATATATGTGTATATGTAGGCTTTACTGCATGTCACGGTGTCAAATGCCTGATCAGCCAAGGACCAGCTTTGGATGAAGAGATGTTGTAAGTCCCTCGAATGAAATACCCTTTAGGAAGAGCAGAGTAGTTTAAAACCAGTTGGGGTAATAAAAGATATGACATTTTTTGGCTACTACAATAATAATTATATACATATATATGTATATATATATATATATATATATATATATATATATATATATATATAATGGTGAAAGATCTCTTAAACCATAGCACTGAAGTAGGACTAATCTCAAATTACACTAAGACCGTGTTAATGACCAATAGCTTGAAGAAGGAGATAAGCCACAACAGAATCGCACTACAGTACCTAGATGAATTTGTTTACTTGGGACAACTTATATCCATTAATAACCGTGGAGCTAAAGAAGAACAAAGGAGAATTACTATAGGTTGGCAGAAGTATTGGTCACTACAAGAAGTAATGAAGGGTAACTTTAGCCTGAATAAAAAGAACATCATGTTCAAAAGCTGTGTTCTCCCTTCTGTGACTTACGGATGCCAAACCTGGGCACTGACCAAGGAGCAAGAATCCAAGCTAGTAGTGTGACAAAACTCCGTCCTACGAAGCATGATGAACTACAGGAGACGGGATAAAGTCAGGGGTTCATTTATGCGGCAAGAATCTGGAGTGACAGATATAGGCCTGCATATAAAGAAAATTAAGTGGAAATGGGCTGGTCATCTTGCCAGATTACAGGTGGACACTGAAGGCTACGGAATGGATTCCGTTTAACTTAAGGAGGAGACGAGGGAGGCGTTGGAGTGATGTCCTCTAGTCCGTAGCTGGTCCGAATTGGATGAACGTAGCAAGGAATAAAGACAAATGGAAAGCATTGTTGATAGAAACAGGGAACTCCACTTCCTAGTTGGGTTGGTCTCCAGGGAAGTTAGACCATTACCCCAGTCAAGGGGAGGCCTGCATGAGATAACATGTACTTGTAAAAAGTTGTAAATAGTAATTTAGGAGGAAAATAATTCAAATTTTTATTTATTTATTTTTTTTTTTCGTTTTTAACGGTGCATCAACTATGTTGGCTATTAGCGCCGGGCTATCTACAGGTTGCCAACCTTTTATAATGCCAACAGCACGTGGTCGGTCACCCATTCAGGTACTGACCACGCCCGACGTTGCTTAACTTCGGTGGCTATGGCCGTTGGCTCAAATTTTTTTTAATTTTATTTTGGTTGTTCTTTGTAATAATTTCTTATTGTACTGTTCTTCTTCATGCAATAAAGGCTTTATTTATTGAGTTATATATATATATATATATATATATATATATATATATATATATATATATATATATATATATATATATACATTTATTGAATGGCTGAACAGTCAAGGAAGGCATTGGATAAAGAATAATATATATTATTTTATTTATTTATTTATTTATTGTGTCCCGCTTCAATGGCGACAACACAAAGAACAGTATCCTCTGAACTTAGCTATCCCAGGAAATCAGCATGGTTATTGGTGTTGGAAGTGTGTGTGGTTATGTAATGGGTTAGACTAATGGTTCACCTATAAATAGAGCTTAGTATCAATGGAAATATAATATCTTATAAGCCAACATTGCAGACTGTCATCAAATAAGGTTGTATAGTCCTGTATTCTTGAGGTAGGAATATATATTAATTTATTAGAAAGTAGAAGTATTACTTTTAATAGTTTAGTTGGGTTCGAGGTCTGAGCTCTGATATATTAGATCTTTAAACAATATTAGCATGCATACGCTTTAGGGATGACTAAACTGAAAAAAAAAAAATGTTACAAAGAAGTGTCCGCTGGTGTTTGCACATGTGTGGTAGCAATGTACGAAAAAGAAGACTGTACGCTATACAGTATATTACATAGGTTTTTCGGATGGTCCTAAAGCATATTTACGTTCCTGAATTTAAGCAGAAGGCTCTAAACGATTTCTTTTTTTAATGTTTGATTTCAAATTTCTTACAAGTAGATTTTAACAGCTCTAAGAAGGGTAGAGGCAGGTGAATGCATGTTTATGGTTTTTTTTTTAACTGTATTCATAAAACTTTTAAAATATGTTGTCATAAGAAATCTTTAAATTTTAGTAAAATTTGAATGCTTTGTATATAAAACAATGAACATTTATTCAAGGAATTAAAGTAAATAGGGGAAATATCTCAAGAAAATATATTTATTCTGATTCAGAAGAAATTATCGACCATGGAGAGTAAGCAGTATAGATATAGTTTGGTTCTGTTGTAATCATTAATAAAATTAAATTTTAAAACAAAAATGAGTTAATATTGCCAATTCACACTAGTATTTCTAAAGTGACACAACTAAAAAAAACTCAACTGAAAATGTGTCACTCTTGTTTTTGTAAGGGGTCTCAAGTGCAACAAGCTCTGAAGCTAGGTACATACAGTTTTGGTGGTTGATAAAGAGATATTTGTCAATGTCTTTCATAGTCATAAATGAAAAACAGCGATTTTTTAGTTGTGTCATTTTAGAAATAAAAAGTGCGAATTGTTCTACTTGAATTTTAAGCCTTCATCAAAACTATATATAAGTAAAGATAACAATATTAAAAAAACAAAACAAAAAACAGGTGCATACCAATGATAAACATAACAATTAGGGAACAAAATAATGGTAACTACATTTACTTTATAACCTATGTTTTACGCACATTTGATTGGTATTCCTTTCTTTATTACCTTTTTGCGTGGTTCTACCCTTCCTCCTGCTGAAGTAGATCGCATGATGCATTCTGGAACAGATGAATAGAAAAACTTCATTTATAAACGGTCATATTCATTTTGGTGCTATTCTGATAGTTCATTTAAACTGTGTATTTTGTTGAGTACAAATGCCAGTTACCAGTTCAACTTCACTTTTATTGAAGTTCGAGGAATGAAAGTGTGCATTTTCTGGGTTCCGGTAATCCATCAAATCTCCCCTTTAATTTGACTTCAGCCTGAACAAAATTCAAATTTTGATCAGAGATTCTTATTGCTGAATTTACAATACAAATATCCATCACTCACCAAATTTTTATCAAATATGCATGATAATTATAAAGTCAAAATTATGTAATAAAATGATAACATTGCCATCCCATAATGAAACTAACAGCATATGTAGTCAATGAACTGATGATTCGAATATATTTTTTTCAAAATTTTAAAAGTACAGCTTTTCAAAAACCGTTACGTATAATTTTTCAGAAATGTTTTTTTTTGAAAAGTAAAATTTGTAATAAGATAGTCTTTTTTTTTTTTTTTTTTTTTTTTTTTTTTTTACAGTGCATCTACAACTTGGCTATTAACGCCGGGCTATCTACAGGTTGCCACCCTTTTATAATGCCAACAGCACGTGGTCGGTCTCCCATTCAGGTTCTGGCCACGCCCGACGTTGCTTAACTTCGGTGATCTACGGGAGCCGGTGTATTCAACATGGCTATGGCCGTTGGCAAGATGGTTTTGTTGTATATATAATTAAGTCCTTTTAATTAGTTAAAAAATGAGACTATCCTGACTGTTCTATCTAGAATAGAGCTCAATCTAGTAAGGAATTAACATTTTCCGGTAGGCCCAAAAAGGCGTTTTTTTCAATATTTTGAAAATTAATAGCCAAAAAACGGAAACAGATAAAAACAAACAAAAAATTGTTCCATTCAAGGGGTTGTTAGAGCTATTATGATTCAAAGTTTCAAGTAAATCTAAGAGGGTCAGGTTTTAAACAGTACTTCCATTGGTTTGAATTGACATGGAATGGTCCCACCACCCTTTTCTAGCAAGGAAAGGCTGATGCCTTTTATTTTTTCCAAAGAATAGCCACCAGGGGTTCTGTCGGTTTCCTATGCCTTGACACCTATGTATCGCTTTTATTCCAGATTTTCGAGTGGGTGTTCAAAATTTTCTCGAAATATCAACAAAAAATAAATGTTTATTTCTATTTAAAGCTTTCCAAATGACACTAGGGATAAGGATGGAACCGTACTAAGATGACGCAGTTCCTGCGAGTTGGCCTTTTTTTTAGAAAATTTTATATAAAAAAGGTTTGTAAATTTTGATGATAAAATCGATTTTTTTTAAATTTCAGAAATGCACTAAACAAAATATTATTATTTTTTTTAAATTTTAACATTCATTATAATTAAATTAGAATTTTAGGACGGGTTATCTATAGGTCACCACCCTTTTCAAGCCAGGATAGGGCTGATGAATTTTCTTTTTTCAAAAAAAAACCATTGGCCCTAGTTGGCACGGAGTGTTAAGTGCTCACACCTTAACAATCAAGGCCACCTGGCCTCCAAAACATCAAATACAAAATATTTTACAAACAATTTTTAGAATGTCATGATTCTTTGAGAATTTTCATTAACCTGAGAGGCTGACTCGTCTTTTTAACCTTCATCTTGACCCACTTTTTTTTTTACATATTTATCTTAATGGTGCACACGTAACTTATACATGTTATAACACTTCTGATAGCCACTAATGAACCTGTAGACATTGAGATAAGATAATGCTTTTTGAAAGCTTTATCAATATAAAGAAATGGCAGACAGACTCTTCGGAGAAGTAATAAAATTTAACTGTTAATTATTGATTTGTAATTTTCTAAAAATTGTTTTCCTTTTTAATGATCATCCTATGATGGTTGTATGCCTGAGTGAAATAACAATTTACCCTAAATTCCTAGGAGGTGTGTGGATTTTACCAAGCAGTGCCTTAAAGTGGCCACGTATTAGCAATATATTTTATAGTAATATGTATGCTAGGCAAATGTTTACAATTAGAGTTTAAAATAAGCTCAACATATTTCACACAAAACAGTTGTCTCTTCAGAATCCAAAACACTCACTATTTCACTATTACTATTGTAAAGTGGCCATTGTAAGGAAATTACCTATTTGTAATTAAAATATTTTTTAAAGAGCAAATATATCTTTAATTCAATATCATAAGTCATGTTATCATAGTTCAAATATTTATTCAGATTTTAATGTCCATTATAACTTAAGTCGGCAAGGAAGGAGCACTCGTGCCAACCATAGGAACCCATAGCATGCATGAATCCACTAATGATAATGGACTCCGGATGGTAAACTTTGCTACTTCTCATGGCCTGGTTGTTGGAACTACTCTCTTTCCTAGAAAGGATATCCGCAAAGCAACTTGGACCTCCCCGAATGGGAAAACTGCAACTCAGATAGACCATATACTCATCAGCACCCGACACAAATCCAACTTGATGAATATAAGATCATACAGAAGGGCAAATATGGACACAGATCACTATCTCAGTATTGCCGAGGTGAGGTCACGCATTCCGTTAGCTAAACATCACAGCCAACAACCGAAAAAGAGAATTGATGTAGCTAAGCTAAAGAATCCGGATTACCAGGATTCGTATCAACAAGCTGTTGAGAAAAAACTGGCTGAAGAATCAATTGATGACAGCACCTCAGTCGACGAGCAGTGGAGGAGATGCAGTAAGCAATCAAGCAGGGAGCGGAAGAATCCCTTGGGTATCAGAGCAAAGCTAGAAGCTCTCCATGGTTTGATGCTGAGTGACTTCAAGCAGTGATAGTGAAGAACGAAGCCTACCGAAAGATGATCCAGCGTCCCACCAGGCTCTCCCAAGAAGCACCGGAGTAAAAGACGTGAAGAGAATAGACTCCTTCGTAGGAAGAGAAGAGCTTGGGAAAATGAGAACATGAAGGACGTGGAGGAACTGCGAACTCAAAATGAAAGCCGGATGTTCTTTCAAAGAGTAAATGAGGGTAAAGCAGCTTTTAAGCCGAGAGTGACGGCTTGCAAAGACGCGGATGGTAGTTTACTGAGCCACCAGGCTGATATCCTGAAGAGATGGGCCCAATACTTCAAGAACACATTGAACACAGGAATGGTGGCCAGAGATCTAGATCTAAGGGATGGAGCTCCATTGAGCTCTATGGAACCCCCGGATGAGGATGAAATTGAGAGCGTCCTGAGGAAGTTGAAAAATGGAAAGGCGCCACGGCTCGATGGAATCCAGTCGGAGTTGTTAAAGTATGGTGGAGAAGAACTCAAGAAAGCCCTCCACGATTTGATATTGACCATCTGGGAAAGGGAAGATATGCCCAGAGAATGGTCAACAGCCATTATCTGCCCAATACACAAGAAGGGTGGTCAGACGGAGTGTGCAAATTATCGAGGGATCTCGCTCCTATCATGCGTCTACAAGCTGCTCTCTAACATTCTTTTTGAGAGGATCCTCCCTTACACTGAAAAAGAACTCAGAAGATACCAGGCTGGATTTCGGAGAGGGCACTCAACAACTGACCAACCGTTCTCCCTCAGGATGATCCTGGAAAAGAGTATGGAGCACAAGATAATCACTCACCACCTGTTTGTAGATTTTAAGGCAGCGTATGATAGTGTTGATAGGACTCAACTCTGGTGTGCATTGGAGGAGCTAAGCATCCCACAGAAGCTCATATGCCTAATCAAGATGACCATGCAAAGCTCAAAATGCATGGTTCGCGTTGGCTCTGATTTCTCTGAAGAGTTTGCAGTGAACAGCGGGGTACGTCAAGGTGATGCCCTTGCTTGCCTGTTGTTCAACATGGCAGAAGAGAGAGCTATGAGAGAGGCCGGAATTCAGACCAGTGGAACAATATTCAATCGCATGACACAGCTCCTCGGGTATGCGGATGATATTGATATTGTTGGTCGGTCTGAACAGGCTCTCAGAGATGCCTTTACAGCCCTTGAAGCAGCTGCAAAACGACTTGGGTTAGAAGTCAACGAAAAAAAGACTAAGTACCTCAGAGTTGGTGGTGAGGTTGATCTAGGCTCCCCATTTGAAGTTGGACCTTTCAAGTTCCAGAGAGTGAGAAGTTTCATATACCTTGGATCTGAAGTGAACAGCAAGAATGAGGTAACTCCGGAGGTACAAAGAAGGATCACTGCTGCCAATAGATGTGTATATGGACTTGGTCAACACCTTAGAAGTAGATTCCATTCAAAGAATACCAAGCTGAGTATATACAAGACCCTCGTAAGGCCAGTTATTTCATATGGCTCAGAGGCTTGGGCAATGACCAAAAGTGATGAGAGGATGCTCAGTGAGTTTGAGCGAGGCGTCCTCAGGAGGATATACGGCCCAGTAAAGATGGGTGAAGTGTGGAGAAGAAGGAAAAATAAGGAACTCTGCTCTCTATTTGCCGACCTCGACATTGTTACCTTCATCAAACTTGGAAGGCTAAGATGGGCAGGGCATGTAGCCAGAATGAATGTCAACGAAATACCTAGAAAGGTCATGACCGAGGACCTGCACTCCACAAGACGAGTAGGAAGGCCGAGTATCAGATGGCTGGACAGCGTAGCTAACGATGCCAGAACTCTGCTTGGCGTTAAGAACTGGAGAGCTGCAGCAGAAGACAGAGCCAACTGGTGGAGGCTCTTAGAGGAGGCCCAGTCTCGGTGACGGGACGTCGCGCCACCATTTTCAAGCCAGTAGAGGGCTGATGCCATTCATTTCCCCAAATAAAAGCCACCACCCCCAATGGGAATCGAATTCAAATATTTAAACTAATTATTATAATATAATAATATCATTATTTCAACCGAACTATTCAATTATGTAGTGTGCTCTGAAGAATAATGCCACTGAATATATACTAAACAAGTAATCAATTTCCTTGTAAGATATTAAACTATTCTTACGATATATATATATATATATATATATATATATATATATATATATATATATATATATATATATTAAGAATATTCTTGAGTAGAAGACTTATCCGGGGTCTCCCCGTGGCCTAGTGGCTAATGCCTTTTCATACAGGAGATGGTGGGTTCAAATCACACCGGTAGCAGGAATTTTCTCATCTTACGGCTGGTTGAGAAAATTCCTCGCTGCACCATGGAGGTCAGTAAAAAAAAGAAGAAAAAAATTATTTCGTATAGAGCCTTCTGCTCAAATTCACGAACATAAATATGCTTTAGGTCCACCCGACAAACCTATGTAAAGTGCTGTATAACATATAGTATAACATATAGTTTTGGTGGTAATGACCTCAGCAGTAGATGCACCAAAAGAAAAGGAAAAAAAAAAACATATAGTTTTCTTTTTTGTACATGGCCACCAAGCATGTGCGAACACCACAGCGCATGGGTGAACGCCAGCGGACACTTTTTTGTGATACATACAGTCTTTTTTTTTGTACATAGCCACTGTGCATGAGCGAACACCTCTGCATATGCCCGAGCGCCACTGCGCTTTGGCTTTATGACTCAAGTTTGTTTCCGAAATGAGGAATAAGAGTTCAAAATTTCCAGCAATTGTTTTCATGGACTTATGTAGCCCAATTTTCAAGCCCTGTGGCACAACACATTTTAAAACAAGTTTAAAAAAAAAAAAAAAAAAAAAAAAAAAAAAAAAAAAAAAAAAAAAAATTGGTGTAATTTAAAATAGTAGTTATATTACATATTATTTTTATAAAACTAACTTAAAAATATATAAGTAGAAATAAGCAGGAGGGTAATGTTGGCTAACAGTTGCTATTTTGACCTAATGAAGAAAATCAGGAGCCGACTACTCATGAGGTAGATAAAGGTCAGATTGTACAAGACCCTGATTAGACCTGAGCTGACGGTTCCCTCGGAAGCATGTGCTGCGATGAAAGCCGATGGTAATGATCTTAGGATTTAAGGGGAAAAAATCTTGTGCTGTATTTACTACATTGTGAAGGTAAGTCGAATTTGGAGGAAATGCCAAAACTGAGAGCTTTATAGTTTATAAATGATTTAAATGTTATCGACTTTCTAAGGCTCGGACGGTTATGTTGGGCCAGGTACGCCATTCGAATGGGGGAAGGAGATATTCCAAGGAAGATCCATGAGGCCAGGATTGTACGAATCAAGAGGAGGAGCTGACCTGGCTATGATGGGTGGTCAGCGTAGCAGCTGACTCAAGGATCCTTCTCAACAAAGGATAGCGATGGTTGGCGGAAGCTTTAAGAGCAAGCCGAGTCCCACCTAGGGATGTAGCGCCAATAAACAAGAAGAACAACTTAAAAATATACATATTTCATAACACTAGTGTAAGTCCATATTGCTATGACTATTAACCCTTTAACGCACAAAAAGTCCTTTAAGAGGGACATATATGTCCCGCTTAAATCCTCTGTCTGTGCAAAATTGTGTAGGATATTAGTACGATATATCAGAGGGACATATATGTCCCACCCTATTACTTGGAACCATAGTTGTTTTAATACAATAAGTACAGATTGGCAGGTTCTTTTTTCAATGCGCTAAAATAAAAAAATAAAT
Organism: Gonocerus acuteangulatus; assembly: GCA_946811695.1. Classification (NCBI taxonomy): domain Eukaryota; kingdom Metazoa; phylum Arthropoda; class Insecta; order Hemiptera; family Coreidae; genus Gonocerus; species Gonocerus acuteangulatus. The sequence continues at coordinate 70,079,170 of OX328131.1, forward strand.
AAAAAACTGTTTTATAAAAAAAAGTTTATCTACTCTCACTCTAGGAAACAAACCATAGAATCAATGATTATAAAAATACAGTAACATATCACCAATGAAAGAATACACAGAGGCCGATTTGTCCCCGATTAAAATAAACTCTGATTTATTGCTTAACCCTTTAATGCACAAAACCTTTTTTTTTTATCAAAGTTTTTTTTTTTTTTTTTTTTTTTTTTTTTTTTTTTTTTTTTTTTTTTTTTTTTTTTTTTTTTTTTTTAGGACATTGAAATAAACCTGTCAATCTGTACTTATTATATTGAAACAAATATGGTTCCAAGTAATAGAGTGGGACATTTATGTCCCTCTGAGAGATCTTATTAATTTCTGAGTCCCTTCACAACCTTGCACAGGCAGAGGATTTAAGTGGGACATATGTGTTCATAAAAAAAAAAAAAAAAAAAAAAGTAACCCCTCGGTTTTCTTATATAAAGTATAAATTTTAAAGGGTGGTTTGCTGCCAGAAATAAAATAATTTCCACCTTTTACGTGGTTCAGATTTCATCATTCCCTCATATTTCAAGCGATTTTCATATTACCTTGCATTTTTTGTTAGGATTTCCAACTCAGGTTCTTGTACAATGAAGTCCGTTTGCGCCTGAGGAAGATATTGTCAGATGAAACTTCGTACAAAGAATAAATGAAAATCGCTGGAGAGAAGGCTACGAAATTTGAAAAACCGACAGAGAAATTCTGAGAAGATTAGTACACAGAAGAAAATACCATCATTTGATGAATGTCGAAGATTTAAAAAATCATCCAAATTTCCATGAAGAATTGTTGGAATAACCCGGGAAATATTTTCTTTTAAAGTTAAACAATATCTAAGATAACAAAAGCTAAAATCATAAGAAAAAATTATTTACTTTCCATCAGACGATGTAAGAGCGAAGAAACAAATATGTCCGATTGCTTAGAAAGGCGGGAAATGGAAAATAGGCGGCCTTGTAACTTCTTAAACAAGAATCGATGATTTTTAAGTTCCCAATATGTTTAAATGCCTTGGGAAATTGTTTAAAATCAGTTATGCTATTTTAAAGGTCAATAAAGTTAGTTTATTATTAGTTTTAAAAATTAGGACAAATTTAAATATCACGCCACTTTCAACAGAAGATTCCATTACGTCAGTCAATCTATTTATACGATTTTTTCTATAACCTTCCTGGTCTTATTTCGAATTACCTTTAGCTTTAAATTATTAATATTAAATACAAATATAATTTAAATGTTACATCAGATGAATGTGAGGTGATGCAATATTTCTCATCATAGCACACATTTATTTACATATATACTAACAGTGTTGTAAAATCATTATTGTATATTTCTCTTTATTATGTTTTATTTAGTTGACGAATAGAGAAAACAGATATTATGGATTAAACTTGCCATTATCACAATCTTGTAGGCAGTAGGAATATCGGCTGATCGGGGACTGTTTTGCCAGTGGCCAATGGAGTGGGAGGAACCTGACAATTCCAATATCTCAAGATGTATTCTATTAATTTCAAAGGATGTTTATTACTCAGAACTCCTCCTTTTCTTTACAAAGGTCTGTGCGCTAATTTTCTGTTAATTCTTAGTCCTTTTAGTGAAAGGTGACATGTGGTTTTCAATCTATAACCTTCCACTGTCGGTATTTTCTTATAAAATTTATTGTTTCCGTATTTTTTCTTTTTAAATTTTAATGGCACTAAGCCGGCAGTTGTTGTCATTGAGTATTTAATTAGTTTCAAGTTAGCTTTTGTAATATAATTGTCATTCCGAAAGTCTTAACACCATATTCTCCTAGAGAATTTCTGTTTTCTATATTTTATTTACATGACCTATCTTCTCTTTACAATTTATTAATAATGTGATTTTTGCCTTTCAAGATGACATAAATTAGTTTTAATGGCTCCCATGTTTTATCAATGTCCTTGCCAAGTTGCCTTGTGGTTTGATATTTCACAATAGTGCATTTTTATTGTCAAATAGTTAACAACTGACTTTTGGTATTGTACAAAAATTATTTTTTTCTTTTTTACATTAATAGGCTACATTTTCTAAATGTATGAAATTAGTTCTGATTTTCCGTTTCTACATTTTTCTCATTTTCATTGCAGGAGAAAAATTAAGGAAAATGCATGTCCGAAAATTGTGCCCTTTGTGCTCTCCAGTGAGTCAAAAACTTCTCATGAGATCTCTTTGTTCTTTTAACCATAATAACTTCAGACCATCGCAATATGATTACGAGAAGGGCCTCCAAATATCAACTTTTCAACCGCTGAACATTCCTGTACTGGGTTATCCGTTAAACAGAAGAAACATCCATACGTCTGCGCTTCTTTTTTCCTCAGAACCACTTAAACCGTCGTCAAAAGTCGAAGAAGCAGTACAAGCCCTTAAAGAAAAGGCAAAAGAGAATTTGGAAGCTTCTTTAACGCAACCGGAAAAAGCAGTTGCAGTACCGCCGAAGAAATCTTTACAACAGAAGATAAAGGATGAGATAATACATTACTACCATGGATTCAGATTGCTTTTCTTGGATATATATGTGTGCACGAAGTTTGTGTGGAGGATTTTGAATGGTAAGCAGCTTACGAGAAGGGAGCACAAGTTGGTGAGTCAAATTTCTATTAATTAATATCTTTTTTAGTAAGGCAACTGTAACTCCTTGTTATATGTGACTGTTCAATATAATTAGAATTTATTTTTTTCCAGTTAGTTCGAACGGTCGGTGACTTATTTCGATTAATTCCATTTTCTGTGTTCATTATTGTCCCATTCATGGAATTGGCTTTGCCATTATTTATTAAATTTTTCCCTGGAATGCTACCATCCACATTCCAAACATCATCAGACAAGGTACAATTGAATTTTTATTTGATCCTTCGTATAGCTTAATTATTTTTGTGAAACTACACCTCTTGTATTTTTTTTTTATTTTTTTAGGAAGATAAACTAAAGAAAAATTTCAAAATCAAGTTAGAAATGACTAAATTTTTGCAACAAACTTTAGACGATATGGCAGTGTCAAGTAAGGGAGGACATTCGTCACAAGCTGCCAAGGAATTTTCTCAGTTTTTTCAAAAGGTAAATCAAAATATTTGCTTTGTATATTTGTTATTCGATTTCTTAATTCAGAATATGGAATGTTGCCAAAAGTATGAAGTAATCTGTTGGGTTATATATATATTTTAAAACTTCTCCTTGCTAATTTTAAATGCTTTTTAAATGAAGAAAATTAAATTTACTTAGATTAGCAAATTTATTATTTTGAAGTGTTTCTTTGCATCATTTGTTATTTTGTTTGGTTATTGTGTATTAGACCAATTAAAAAAAATCTTAATAGAAATTCACAATATAACTAAATATTTTGTGATTTATTTTTTTTATTGATTAAAATAAATTATTTTCTGCCATGCAATTTTTTCTCCTAAGAGATTTTATTTATTGTTTTAGTCAAGTGAATTTAATTTAATTATAATTATGGTAGCATATTACATTTAGACCGTTTATTGCTATAGATTCGGACCTCAGGTACTATGACAACGTCTGAGGAAATCATGAAGTTTTCTAAATTATTTCAAGATGAAATAACGCTCGACAATCTTCCTCGGCCACAGCTAATGGCGCTGTGCCGTGTTCTCGAAATGAACCCCATCGGAACGACTAATTTTCTCAGGTTTCAGCTGAGGCTCAAACTCAGAAGTCTAATTGCCGATGATAAGGTAAGAAAAAAAGTCTTTTGTTTGACTATAAATGTGTTAAATTTATGGATAAAATTATTTATTGGCCAATATGAATTTAGAAAGAGTGAATATTTGTGGTTCCTTGAACTGATTGAGGCCATGTGACCAGAAGAGTGAATTTAACCTAGGGGAGACAGCTTGGCACCACTTCTAATTCCCTCTTTCCTTCAATAACATTTCAACAATATAATGCACTTTTTATGAATTTATTGCAACTGAAGTAATTTTCTTAACAATATATATTTATATGTATCATATATATTTGTGTTTTGTTAAATTTCATGGATAATCATGTTCATGTACATGATATTTAAATAAGAAAATATATTTAAAAAATTGTTATTTTTGAAAATCGTTTTTCTTATTATTAAGTGTAAATAAAACAAATTTTGTTTTAATGACTTACTAATAAAGACAAAAAATATCAGCTTTCATGTGAATATTATTAATTTTTTTAGTTTAAAATATTTAAAAAAAAAAAAAAAGGATTCTTCATAAGATATAACGTGCATTTATAGGTTTTAATCTTCTTTCAACACTACTGATAAAAGAATTATGTAGATAAATTATTTAATTACAAATTTATGATAGGTATTTTTAAATGTTTTAAAAATTAGAGATTATTTAGTATATGTACCGCTGAAGAGTTAAAGCCCTCCCCCCCCCCCCCATGGCCCTAACATGGCTTGAAAAGCGTCGAACCTGGTCATTATCTGTCCTAAAAATCTTTTTTGTATATAAATAACTTTTTTTTTTTTTTGTATAAATGATAAGAGATTATTGTTTTTACATAAAAAATGTTATACATTTTAGTTGGATACACTACTTAATTAGTCTTCTTTTTTTTTGTGGCCTTCGCTTGTAATGCAATAAAAAAAATTAAGATTTAAATTATAATTAAGTTTAATTAACAGTATTTATAAACAAAATATGCATTAATATAAATTTGATGCAATAAAAAATTATTCATAATTTAAATTAGAAATCATTTCATTTTAACTTATATTTTTGGTTGTGATTTGATTGAATGATAAAACTTGGAGATAATTGGATAATAAAATAGATTACATTTGAACCAAAAAAGGATAATTATGTCTTATTATTTTAAGATACAAGCATTTAAAGAGAATCCATGTGTTTGTTTATATAAATCACTTTTATTTTGTTAGTGTTTGCAAATAAATTTCCTACTTTTTAAGTAAATAGTCTCAAGGTCATTTTGATACCTATCAACAGAAATAACAGAAGTATGTGAGTATTTATACAGAAATCAGCTTGGTGTTTTTTATTATCCATTACAGATAACAATTTATTTTTTCATTACTCTTTTTCTTTATTTTTTGTACTTATCTCGTAGAAAACATTAGATAGAAATTTCCCTTCCATTTAAAGCTTAAAAACTTCTTTTCATTTTCTGTTACAAATTCCACAACATTCAATCAACTAAATAACTTCGTCATTTTAAAAATCTATTTATTGGACATTTTTTGTCATGGAAAAATGTCCAATAAATAGATTTATATATATACATATATAAAGAAACAGTTTTAATCTTTGTAATGACTTAAGCGATTTAAAGAAAATTTGATTTATACAAGTTTGAAATAAAGAAGATCTACTGTACTTTTTTTTTTTAACATTAACATATTTCTTCTTTGAACAAAATAAGACGTAACGTACATCTTTTCTCAACACAATAATTATATACCTCCTTTACAAACACAATAGATTATTTTTAACTCAACCATAAAAAATTCCTCTTTGAACACCATATCAATGTAACTCTTCTTTGAACAAAATGGTAACGTATCCATAACTGTTTCCTCTAAATAATCATTATATACCTCTACAAATACGATTGGAACATATCTCCTCAATGAACAAAATCGTAATTCACCTTCTCTCTGAATATAATAATAATAATAATAATAATATGTGTTCTCTATGAATACAATAATAGTGTTCATCGTCCATGAACATTAATTATTAAAGCAATATCGCAAATGCAAAGTATCAGATGCGAAAAAAACGCATTTTTTATTTTCAATATATACTGATTGCTGTTGGACTGATGTACGTTGTGGCAAACTCTTGAAAATTAAAGAAAAATAATTATCAATTATAGAAAATCAAACTAACGAATCTGCATTAAGTCTAATTAAAATATATAATTAAAAAAAAAACAAAAAAAAACGAGGGCCCTGAGGGGCAGATACTGTAGAGGTATCTGATTCATGACTGAACGGCACACTAGGGATATAGTGTGGTCAGTACTATGCTCTGGCCACCTGATATCCCCCTTGCTGCTTCGACTGCTAGAGTCATTAGCACCAAGGTACCCATTAATAAATTAATTAAAGGCTGGGTTGGCCTAGGGACGGTCAGGGAGGCCGAATTCAACCCATGAACGAAAACACTTGAAGAAAAAATCTTAAGTGCTTGCTCGGGATTTGAACTCAGGTCCTCCAGCATATGAGTCCAGTGTTCTACCACTGAGCTAACCTTGCCCCCAATTAAAATATATAATAAGATAAAATTTATATAGTCATCTGTTAGATACCAAACCACTTTTCACATTTGATACTTTGCATTTGTACCAACAATATCACACCTCTCCAGAATAATGATATTACTTGTGTATTAAAACTATCATAAAAAATCTCCTGTGGTAATACAATTACAAATATCCCTCCTCCATAAACATAATTGTTATCGTAAACCTTCTCAATGAATGCAATGCTAATTTACCTCCTTTATGAACACAATCATAACGAACCTGCTCTATAAGCCCCTCTAAAAATGAAAAAAAAAAATTGATTATGCCATCTGTAAATATTTTTAAATACCCCAACCACAAACATAGTTTTGTCATTTTTTGAACATAATCATAATGTCTTCTTTGATTATAAACCCATTTCTTCAAATTAGCTTATAATAAATAAGCATTCTACAAAACTCCTGTTGGATTTTAAACCTATTTAGGAAAACTTTAATTTTAAATAAGGCCATATTGGAAAAAAAATTAAATGTCACGATTCTAAAGTGGGTGAGAAAGATATCATGCAATGGCCATGAGATATTACCCAACATGATAAAAATGCACATTTTATTTCCTGTATTATAATGTCTTACTAATAACTGTCTAGCAGTCACTCTTATCATAAGATTTGTTCAAATGATTTTATCGTTTACATCTCTTTCTTATTATTACTGCTTATTTTTGTATTTATTTCATTTAATTATTGAGCTCCACAACAGCAGAGTGATTGGCCTAGAAATTTAATATGGGGTTATTCTTAAGTAAAGATTACAAATTGAAGTAAATTCATGTAAAATTAGTTTTACTGAGCTTATCAAGAAATATACAAATAGAAGAATTAAACATTAAAAAAATAATACTTTATAAGATAAATATTTGACATATTATAATAATACAATATCGTAAACATGGGTTACTTTGCCCCACTTTTATGAGATTTTTTGTTTCATGTTTCGTTAAGAATATTTAACGAAGCATGACCAATATTAGTCGTGATAAAAATGTTACATATGATAAGTTATAGAAACATAATAGGCTTAGAACACAACTTTAAACATTTGGCTGTACAATAGTTACCTCTGTTTAGTAGTTTTGGAGCTGGTATGACTTGTACAATGTAACACCAATTATAAAAGAGCATGTCCTTATTTTACAGCCATTTCCAGCCCGGTTTTTTAGGTCCCATGCAATCCACAATAGCGCCTTTTTCAAAATTTCATTTAGTGTATCTTCAGTCACTGCGGCACGAATCCTTTTAATGTTTGAAGCGAACCCCTTTGTTAACCGTGAATGCCTTGCTAAAAACGATTTTACCCGGCATTTTTGTCTTTAAAATGACTCACATTTTTTCCTTGTCTAGCAAGATAACCCTTAATGGTATAACACAAATCGAGTTAGTCTCGAACATTCGGAAAGCCGAATTCACTCAGTTTTTCTCTGTGGCTAGCAAAAGCTATTTCTTCTTCTTGACTGAAAGTAGTTGGATGCGCAGGTGAAGAGGTGTCCTTGTTATTTAGCTTATGTTTTGTAGTGCTTGACTGATGTTAAAATGGATTTTGGATCACTAGAACTATTAAACAGTTGGGCCTTGTAGCAGTTACTCAGGCCAAACGGAATTGTGAGTTAGTACATGAATCTGACTGCTGCTGGTACACATCACATTTTTTTGTTTTGGGACAAAGTTACATCCTAGGGTCAAAGTAATCCACTTAGATTAAAAGACATCCAGGTTTTTCTAGAAAGGCCTTGGCCAAAAGGCGTTTAAAGTTTTAGTTTCAATTCCTAGTCATGTCTCCAACTTGTTCTAGAACATTTGGTACTTGTCTTTGATGGTATCTCCCCTTTATAATTTAATTTTAACATTATAATAATATTACATATTAATGTGCGGTAAAAGTGTTTTTCCCCAAAATGACAGACATTCAAGAGCAGATATTTCAAAAACTAAGATATCTCGAAAAACGTTATTAAATAGAACTTGTAGGAAATTTAATCAGCTTTTATTTGTTATAGAATAGTCATGTCGCTTGGACGCAGGATTTCCGAAATATAATTGAAATCCCGAAAAATGGGACCTTATAAACCCCATACTTTAGGACTTTTAATATGTTCACTTCCTATCCAGCCCAAAGTTATGAAGTCAAAAATTTTGTTCCAAAAATTTCCATCTATAACAGTTTGTTGACTGGACTGTTACTGAATTTTGAAATTTCTCAAAATCAGATAAAAAATTACCACTCCATCAAGTAATTACTACTTTTTACAAAATTATTGATAAAGAATTAATAAATTTACTCTTAAAATATTGAAATGTTTATGTCTATTACCTAGTGAATATATTTTATAGATGATCCAGAGGGAAGGCATAAATGCCTTGAGTGTGAGTGAGCTGCAGAGTGCTTGTAGGGCTCGAGGAATGAGAGCGCTAGGTGTTTCCGTGGAGAGGCTCAAAGCCCAGCTGGCTCAATGGCTGGATCTTTCTCTCGAGAAGCAGGTTCCTCCATCTCTTCTTCTACTTACTCAGGTATGTTTTAAAGCTTAATTTTGGTCTTTAAATAATTATTTGTTATTATTTTTAAAAAATTTCATTTAGTCTTGTAACAGGCCTTAGGGTGAAGGGGGCATATACTATTGAAGTAAGTGATTCTTGGCCATACAGCACACTTCGTAGATATGTTAGTCGGAGTGGTGGTAACGCATGTTTCATGAAGTGTGTTATGCACCTTGAAATTTTGCTATAGTGCATCTCTTGGGCAGATAAAAAGGTAAATATGTGTTGGCTAGACATATCGTGGAACACCAGCTACTGCACATAGGGGAAAGGTCAAAAAACATATTGCCCAAAAATAGTGTTTTATTCAGAAGCCAACTAACTACCTTTAGTGTGAAATTAAGGAAATTTTATAATGAATAATAAATAAAGCAGACAATAAGGGGGTTAAAATGTAAATAAATAAAAACAACAACAAAATACTTGTTGTTTTTTTTATACTAATTTAAGTGCTTTATTCAAATTGCAATTTAAACAGCGTCTTCAATAAACATAATGGAAGTTATGACAAAAGGACAGACACTTTTTGTGGGATTTAATTATCAGCAAACATGAAAATAAATGTTGCCTATAATAGACTGCAATAAACTGCGTGTATCTGTAAGAGTGAGTGAGAGCACCGATCATCTGGGCAGTTATGGTTGTTCTCTGTGCTCTCATTGGTTCTTGTTCAGCCATACCAATTAAAATGGCAGCGTTAATAAACACTCATTTAATATTAGAAAAAAAAACACATTTTTTTTTTTTTTTTTTTGCGTGTTATCCCCCTTAAATGTTTCTGCCTCATTTATTATTCATTGTAAAATTGTCTTAATTTTACATTAAAGATAGTTGGTCGGACTGCTGTACAAGTCCACCTTACTGGGAGCCCTGCACCTCTCGACTGCAGGTTAAGTCCTCTGTTCCAGTGTCACGGCGCACCTCCACTCCTGTAGCAGTAAGGAAAGGGTTAAGAAGACTTCAGCTGTTTTTCTGCCTTTATCTCCTCTGACTGGCAGGTTTTCTTTCTTTTTTATTTCAGATAGTCAGCACTTCTTCCTTGATTTCTTTGGACTCTAATCTCTTCTTCTAACTAAACCCCTCCGATTGTCAGTTATTGTTTCTTGATTCGTCAGATCATCAGCTTTTCTTCCTCTTCCTTGATTTCCTCAGATCGTTAGCTCTTCTTCTTCAATCATATAAACTGAAAAATCAATATAATTGAGCAAACCCAGCGAGATAATTGAAAAAGTTATCCAATAAATATTAATTATTTGTTTTTAGGATAACATGAGTCCCGTAACTGGCCACGAAGGCCCAGAGGGGCAGAAACTGAGTTATCTGATTCTTAACCATATGGCACCCTAGGGAGATAGTACTATCAGTGCTATGCTCTGGCTGCCTGATTTTCTCCTTTGCAGGTACCCCTTAAATTAATTAAATGCTGGGTACGTCCAGGGTCAGTTTGGGTCCCCGAACTTTTCTTCTTTGTAAATTGTCAATAGGCGTTAAAGCCTCATGCAGCCTATGGTTTTCTTAAATTATGCCATTCCTTAAAAAATATTTAAATTTATATTGACTATAAGCTGATTTATAATTGATTATAATAATAAAATTCTAAGGATGATTTACAAGTTTTTATTTAGTCGATTTTTTTTTTTTTTTAGGCCTTTATGTTCCCTGAAACGATCTCTACCGAACAGAAATTGGCTGCAACAATTCAAGCCCTGCCAGATGTAGTTGGTACTGTGACAAGGCAGGTTATTGGTGAGAGAGAAGGCAAGGTCGACTTCAAGACTAAAGTTGAAGTCGTAAAGGAAGAAATTGAAAAAATCAAAGAAGAAAGGCTGGAGCTTCAACAAGAAGAAATCAAATCTCAACAGCTTGTAAGTTTTGCTACATATTCTTTTTGATAATCATCCTATTACTTTTGCAGCCAAGAAAGTTAATAATTTTAAATTTTAATGTCCACTTATACAAGGCAACAATTTTTGGGATGGGTTTTCTGCAGGTTACCACTCTTTTTTAGCCAGGATAGGTTTTTTTATTTAATTAAAGGCCATCACCCTTGGTGTATATCACATACATTTTATTTCATAACCTCCAGCTAAAGCTATGTACTCTTCCCAGCATTTAAGTATTGCCTGGAACGCAACGGCATTGAAAGATTTATTACGATGATGGAACCATTGTTGGACTTCATCGTAAATGTTGATGTGTTTTCCACCAAGGAATTCTTTCAAGCCCCCAAACAGGTGGAAATCACTTGATGCGCTGTCAGGACGAGGGGGGAGGTGGTATTATCACCTAGACAATTTCCTGAATTTTTAGGAATGTGTGTTGAGCGGAACAACAAATGACCATGAATTATTAAGATCAGTGATCCTAGCAACAGATTACTCGTACTTGCAATTCCACCTTTGTAAAGTATGTTTATTCGTAATTGAATATACGCTATTACTTGTAAAGCTGATCCCACTTGCACAGGGCTACAATTAAATAAGTCAAACAAAATAAATATTACATTAGTTGTGATTTGAAAGATGTAAAAATCATTTGCCGTTTGTAATGATATTTGTATTTGTACAGGAGGCTGAGAAAGCAAAGGAGGAAATCATGGTGGACCCTGCTCCAACTCTCATTGGGCGAGTTGATCCAGCACTGAAGTCCCTCGTTGATGACATAAAGAAAGCAGTCATTAAAGACCAGAAAGGCGAAGAAGTGAGTAACATAACTTGTTGTTTATTTAAATTTTAACGTCCATTATTATTAACTAAGAATTTTAGGACGGGTTTTCTATAGGCTACCACCCTTTCTAGCCAGGACAGGGCTGATGCCTTTTCTTTTTTCTAAAGAAAAGCCACCTCCCCATAATGGGAATCGAACCCACGACCCTTGGCACAGAGTGTTAAGTGCTCACGGCCACCAGGCCTCCATAGAAAACCCGGACTTGTTGAATGGAAGAAATGCTGAATGATTGTACAAGGCCAAATATTTTCTTCTTCAAAAATAGCATTAAAAATTTAGTATGACATATAAATAAAGAACTTGAATAATCCACTTTTGTCATTAGCCTCTTTATCTTGGGCGGTGTATATGTACATAAAAATTTACATTAAACAAAAAATCAGGCGTTAGTAATTTGTTCAGGGCCAGAGTGATCCCATATGCCTTGAAATCAACCTCGGTGAGCAGTCCTATGGACCAGAACACCGTTTTAGTTGGTGAGGGCCATCTTGGCCCCAGCCAATCTGTCCATTTATCTACAGGTTATCACCCATTTCTAGCCGAAATATGCCTGATGCCTTTTAACACGTGCCTATTTTTTCCTCGGAAGAAACACAGTCACTCCCATTAGGAATCAAACCCATGACCTTAGACCTGGAATAATCATGCCTTAACACTCATGTTTACTGGGTCTCAAAAAAATTGTCCAGTCCATTTTAAATAGTAAAGACATCAAAACAAAAATGTCTGTTGTCACTCAGTATTTCTCCAAAACTTTTTTTTTTTTTTTTTTTTTTTTTCTTTTATGTAATGGATGTAATTGGGGTTCAATATTAAGAATTGTCTCTCTTTATTCAAACATTAGATCTTTATCTTACTATTCGTTTTTTAATGTTATACCTGTAAATGTTTAGAATGTTAGAGACACGTCTGTATTATTTTATTTACTTATTTTTTCCAGGAAGTTACAGCCAAAGATATTGCTGCTTTAGAAACAGCCTTAGAATCAAAACTTCTTTTTGAGAAAGAAACTCTCGCTGAACTGAGGGAAGAAATGCAGGAATATGAAGAGGCAAGCAATTTTATTCATTAAAATTTTTATCTTAAATGAAATCATTTGTTTTAACAATACCTAGCAGTATATTAATACATCTAACTAGGAGACAGATTTTGACAATTTTTGAATATTTTGCTCTGCGACATATACATTTTTATTCATGTGGTCACATATGCATTTAGGGGATCTTGGTATTTTCAATTTATAGTAAAAATACAGTCTATTATGCTTCGAAATGTTTATAATGATAATCTTCAACAAAATGTTTAAAACACTATAATTTTTTATAACAACCACATTATGTAAAGATTTTTACATCCTAGTTGACATTATATATTGCAAGAACCTCTAAAACTAATTTCCATTCATCTGGATTTTCATTAATATAACCATTAAAATACCAGAAGTATTACAAATGTACTTATATCTTTTTGAAGAAAACTAATTATGGACTAGAGATTGAATGTTTATGATATTATTTCTTAAATGTAAACTTTAATCATAATCCATTAAGGTCATTTGATCCTAAAATTGTCCACTAGTTTTTACCTAAATCATCGAATGATTGAATATTTTCTATTGTTCCTTACAGCATTTTTTTATGCTGACAATTGTATTTTTTGGTAACGTTTTTTTACGATTTTTGGACAAGTTGTTTTTTATTATGTCCCAACACTTTGAAGGGATGAAAAAACATCCCTAAAGTTTACATTTAAAATAATTTGTTGTTACATAAATTGGGACTCTCCGGACATTGCTTCAAAATATTTCCACTTATTTTGTAACTAAAAAAATTACATCTTTATCTACCAGGCTTTACTTCGCCCTTCTATATTTAATCCTTTGTTGCTCTATTTAAACCTTTGTTTCCAAGAATGCCTTAAAAATAATATTACTCATTTCTCTTTTCCTAAAAGTACCGTACCACATACTAAAAAATTAAAATATTTTGTATACAAAGGGTATCGATCGAAACAGGGGAGGGGGTGAACTCATGTAAATTTTTAAATAATATAAATTTGTAAATGGTGTAAATATTTTTAACTCTGCTACTGCTGGATCAAAAAGGAGGCTCAGAAAATAAATGTACAATACTCAGAAAAGTATGCGGCAGCCGGGGCAAGTATTGCGTTGTTGGTTTAGCCAGGGTTCGGTTGGCCAGGTCACCTCTCTTCCCTCTTGCTTCTCCAGCGTCAAGTGAATTAAATATTTTCCCTTAATTTTCAGGATATACATGAACTGAAATCCATGCTTTCAACTTCAAAGGAAGTCGAGGAGGTAAAAGAGACCAAAGCTGCAAAGAGATTGTTTCAACGTGTGAACAAACTTATTTCTAAGATGGACAATGTCTTAGCTAAGCTTGAAGCCCAGGAGCAAAAGGCACAGGATGCCAGTATTACCGAGAAAAAGGCGGGGTAATTATTTCTGATTTAAAGTTATTACTGTAGACTAATGCTTTCTCTACGATTTAAATTTATTTAACTACTGAATAATACTCTGAAGGGTATATACTTAATTTTAAAATCTTTTTAATGTAGAAAAATTGAATCTACTGTCTTGGATGTAGACTCAGAATCTCTTGTTTTATGCTTGGACGTGTTGTCAATCACGCTCCGCGGCCTCATTCTTCTAATGGAACCAAAGTATCAGGCGGATATAGCATATGTATCTGAAGCCCATCGTAAATATGATATTGTCGCACATATCTGAAGTTTTAGATTAAATGAATTAACTTAATATGCTCTAAATGAGTAATTGGCAGTACGGCCGAGCATAAAACAGAAGATTCTAAGGAAGGATCTGGGAGAAAGGAGATAGAAGCGGTAAACCTTGAGAGGAGGAGCAGGCTGCTGTAGCAGTCAAACATACGGGGGAGCGCCTCTCCACTGCCAGAGCAGTCAACCGTTCTGAGGGCATGGTGTGACTCGACTGCTACAGCTGTCAGCTGTTCTGAGAACATGGCGTGCCCCGACTGCTACAGCAGTAGGGAGACTGGAAAGAGAAGCGGTAAACCTTGAGAGGAGGAGCAGACTGCTGTAGCAGTCAACCATACGGGGGAGCGCCTCTCCACTGCTAGAGCAGTCAACCGTTCTGAGGGCATGGTGTGCCTTGACTGCTACAACTGTCGGCTGTTCTGAGAGCATGACATGCCCCGACTGCTACAGCAGTAGGGAAAGGATTAATAAAAAAAATGTGCTGTTTAGAATAGCAACATACTACTGTTCTGGTTAACCTTTAAAAATTGTTGACCTTGGGCTAATCAAAGGTCTGGGTGAGGTTATCAATAGAGTTTCGTTTTAAAATTAAGTATTATTTAAATTCCTCTAAATCAAGTTACCATTGGTTCATCACCTAAGGCTTAGCTGTTCTTATTCCACCAAATGTTTGACATAGTTAATTTTAGTAAGTAATTTGTTTTCACAGGGTTTTGGCTCTGTACATTCTGAAACGACAGTTAACTGGCTCCAAGAGGTAGTTTTTTAAAAATAAAAAAATAGCATGAGTTCATTTTTCGATACGCAGATTTTGTCTTGGTATCTTACATTCGTTATATTCCAAGAATAACAAAAATTCTAAATGTATTTTGTATCTAATTAGTTTCTTAATGTTTCCTTTTGTGAAACGTCTTATATCGACTAATGCAATTTTTGTTTGTCTTTACATTGACTGCTCCACTTGAATTTGATTTCTGAAAATACAAGTTGATTTGCATCCTGCATAGATACTAATAAAATGAGCATGAATCACTTGATTGAAAGGTTTCTAGTAAGTCAAATGTTTTACCATTTAAGAAATAAATTTTCCTCCTGTTTACAAAAATTCCTTTATTGTCCGAATTAGACCTTTGTTGTTTTAGGGAGATAATAAGGCACATCGGGGGAACAAATATGGAAGATTCTTCATACATAATTTTCGTAGCTCTTATATTTATTTGAATTCCATGAAAGATTTTTTAGACTTTGATAATAAGGTTCAACTTAATTTGTTCAACTTATAATGAATTCTAAGTTTTTTTGTTTTTTTTTTAGTCTATTATTATTAACTAAGAATTTTAGGACGAGTTATCTATAGGTTACCTATACCTATATCTATAGGTTCTTAATTTAACTGATTTATTTATTTTTTTGTTATTTTAGCGAGGATGTATTACGGATTGACGAGCTGATTGATTCTATAAAGAAGATCCAAGGTGTGACTGAGTCTCCTAGCCTAGAACGGCTCTCTGAGGTCCTGAACAAGCTGGACGCTGACAGGGATGGCCTTGTTCGAGTGGACATCCTACTTAAGGTATTTAACATATGTTTATATCTATTTATATGCCCTTATTTATTGTATATTTACATAATAATGATATGATTAAACTGCATACTAATTGGCAAAGACAATTTATAATTTTTTTTTTACGGCGCATCAACAAATCTAGGCCATTAGCGCAGACAATTTATAATTAAAAATATAACTAATAATATTCAAAATATACCAATAAAATTATGAATATACTCAAAAAGTATAGAAATATTAGCTTAGTATACTATAAAAATGATCGTTTCTTCCACATTAATGAGTTAAATTCATGCGATCCACATAATATATCTGGGGGTATGGGGCTTCTGGCACTGCTGGTTGATTGATGCAATGGCTTACCTAGTTATGGTTTGATATTTGGCATAATAGGCAGTTCAATAATAAAATGTAATATAAGATTTTCGTAAAACCACAAAATACAAGGGAATATAAATTTGTCAGTCCAAATGTTTACAAACATTTTGATGTTTACAAACACATAAGTATCCGATGGATTGAGTTTTATAAAAATTGTCTTTGTTAAGAAACAAAATCAAATCACATCTTAATCGAATCTGACAATTTAAGAAACTATTTCTATTAACTTTTTTATGAACTCCAATGGAGGGTTCTATAGATGTATCGCGAATAAAAACTTCCGGATTGCGTCGTGAGGTGAACCTCATAAGCGGGTTCTACCTATGGAATAGGGAGTAACCGCGCTAAAACTAGGTAGTGCTCACACGCAGCCTCCAGCCCCCCTCGCTCATACCTACTGCACCTTAATTTCCCCTCTCGAACTTAAAGAGACAAACCTCATGAAGTCGTGTTTACTTATATTTTCCTTACGTTATTAGTTAGTTAAAGCGCTGATAGTGATTTAATTCATGATGAATAGATAGATGTGTATTGCCCACATCACATAATTAGTTTTTTTAAATGATTTTATTTATTGTGACTGCGTAGTTATGGGCTGATGGCGAGTGGTGGGGAAGGCCTACCTCTCCTTCGGACCTGCCCCTGGTTCTTTTGTTCCTGATTGAGTTATAGAAGATACAAATGTGGATTACTTGCCGATCAATATTCACACCATTTACAATCATTGTTTCCTATTTACACTGTATAAATACTCTGAAAAGTAATCAGTAAATTAGCAGTAGCAAAGCTATCATGGCTGGCCTACTCAGATGAATTCAGCACTCTTTGCGTCACAGATTCATGTCCACATAGGTTGGGTTGGTAGGGTTCTTCAGTGCAGCATCCAACATTGTCTTTCAGAGAATTCGTGGCGCTACTTGAGAATCTTTGAGACTGAAACAATTTAATACAAGTTAGAGAGTAGATTTCATTTTTGTGTTATAACTTATCTAAGTAGATTGATATAAAAGTATATTGTTACACCCATTTAAAAAATATTTAATACAAAATAATAAAAAAATGTCATTATAATATTTATTATTTTTAGATGTTGGAGATAGTTGGAGACGAGGGTGTGAAACTAAGCAAGAAACAAATTAATGAATTGGTCGAACTTCTTGACAAAGAGGAAGCAATCGAAATGGAACTTCAAATTATTAAATCATTGCAAAAGAAGGACGATCTGTCCGACTTGCAAAAGGAGTTTGAGAGAAAGAAGGCAGAAATGATGCTCAAGTTGGAAAGAGAAAAGCAGGAAGCCGCACAGCAGAAAATAAATGAAGTTTCAAAAAGGTCTACTCCCGACATAACTAGTTCTGTAGAAAGCAAAATTCCTCTCATGGAGACCGAAATAGGCGAATCGAAGCCTGAGAAGAAAGAGAGAGTAGCCGTTGCTGCTGGTTCGAACTCGCAAGGAGAAATATCATCGACCAAGCCAGCAATTAGCGTCGAAGAGCCTAAATCACCATCTGGACAACCCAAAGATTTACGATGACAAAAGTAGAAACATTCATCTGTATATATTTTGTTAGATAATAAATTTAATTCCTCATTAACTTTTTTTTTCTGTAAATCGGTTAAGGCATTTTTTTTAATTTTTTAAATGTATAAATTCTTGTATTATTTTCTTGTATATTTTTTATATGTGCTACGTATATTTTATTTTTTTAAGTATAAAAGTTTTTGTCCTTGCTAAGCAGGCTGTTATTGGTGTTACCTTATAAAGGTTTAGATGCATTAATTATTAACTTGTGCTATGCTCTATAGTTATTGCAAGTTGTATGTAGTAATAGGAATGAATTACCTCAAACATACACTCATTTTATTTATCTACGCAATATGTAGGGTGCATGTACAAATTAAAATAAATTACATAGCTATTTACAATCTTTATTCCAAATAGATTATTGTGATTTTTTGTTCTTAGTTTTAGTATGAATTTGTTATTAATTATGTGTGATATGAATTTAATGTTCTATTCTGAGATATGAATGTCTTTCAATCAAATGTTGAGTCAAAACATTGTGCAAGTGTGCTAATCCAAAATTAACTCAGACGCAATGAGTCTGTCAATAACAGACTTGTGAAATCATAATCTGTTGTGTATATAGTGCTGAAATAATTTATTGAAATTTGTTCCAAATAAAAACTATGTCAAAATTTTGTTTTTTAATTTTTTCTGACCAGTAAAATGTAATAACATATTCTGACTTAACCCTTTCCTTTCCGAGAGAGACGCACGGTGAAGGGTTCTCCTGTACGGGATACTCGCACCCACCCCCGGGTCCCCTATACGCCGAATTAAAACTTGTCTTTTATAATTCTGATATTTGTTTTGTTTACTATCTTTTATTAAATTTTATTTATCTCATTAATTTTGAGTTTGAATTATTTTCTTGTTAAATAACTTTATTTAACTCCTTAACGGGCAACGGCCGCTTGAGCGGCCACTGCTCGCTGAAATTAAAAAATGACGCGAGTGAGGCGGAATTGGTTCCAATGCTTCCTGCTAGATGCCGGGGTATGCCGAAAAATAGTATTTGGAGGTTTTTGGCCCGACGAGCCGAGATATGACAAAGTTGACCGCTATAGCGGTCCTTGCCCATTCCCGTACTCGTCTTTTGTCAGTGTTGGCCGTGTATTATTGGCTCTCTGGATCACTCATCTTATCCGGAAATCGTTTCAAAGTATGTAATAATTCTTTTATACATTCTAGATTAGGAATTAATTGATTTTAATTGAAATGAGTATATCGCTTACATGTTATTCATTGATTCGTCTCATAAGTACCTTACTCTCGTGAGACTGGAAGGAAAAAATACTTTTTTTGGCATTGCTAATGAAATGTTTTTCTCAATTCTGTCTCAAATGATATTGTGGGCTAGCATTATACTATTATAATTTTTTTTTTTTTTTTTTTTTTAAAGCCTGCCAATTTTAGAGTAATGCCATCAAATGAACCATTTTAATTTTCGGGATCTTTGTGACTTGGAATCGGCTTTACGACGTATCGCGGGCATTGCATATCGGGGATTCCCGATGCCTGGAATGGGCAAGGGCCGCTCAAGCGGTGTACCCCGTATTTATGAATACAATTTTTTTTTTAACATCCTGGGTTCATATTTAGTAAATGGATGCCCCCCAGACTCCCAAATATAAATTAAAAAAATTCCAACATAGCTAGCGAAATGTGCCCGTTAAAGGGTTAAAAGAATGTTTTAAAAAAGTTATATTTCATGCTTGTAAAAAAAAGTATTTCTGTTTATCATTTAAACTATTTGATATGAATAATAAACAAGTGAAATATATTATTTATTTATCGCACCGCATCTATGGCGAAGTGCATTTTTTCGGTTTTTTCAGTAGAGGGCGATGTAAAGTAGGTTTAGTCGAGCATATAATCGTAGGTTTAGTGAAATATATAATCAAGAACTCAATAAACATATGCTAGGAATGGTCAGAGTTATAAGAACTTAGGTAATTTGACAAGGCTGAGAGGGTAACTAGTTGTAATATGTCGGAATAGCTCACTCGGCCAAAATCTTGATTAAATTGCCCTCTAGTGACGGGCAGTAATACCAGAAGTACGCTATGGTAACAATAAATAACTCTAAAGTTAAGAAATGAGAAGAGAAACGGTGAGAAATATGAGGGGCTCTCGACTGCTGGACAAGTGAACGGTACTTGGGTCCTACTTTCCTCCGTCTTGTATAAAAGTCAATGGTACACATTGCCCAGTGCTCTTCACTGCTGGAACCGTGAATGGTAGAGAAATGGTTACAACAGCCCTCTGCCCTTCCAGGGGTTATGACATCCCAGCATCCTCCCGGATTGGCACTATGTCCTGAGGTCATTGTTAGTCCCATG
Organism: Gonocerus acuteangulatus; assembly: GCA_946811695.1. Classification (NCBI taxonomy): domain Eukaryota; kingdom Metazoa; phylum Arthropoda; class Insecta; order Hemiptera; family Coreidae; genus Gonocerus; species Gonocerus acuteangulatus. The sequence goes on from OX328131.1 coordinate 70,099,365, forward strand.
GATTACAGGATTTATTGCATCAATCATAACTTTATTTCTGCATTTAATAAAAATATATAATAACATTTGTAGTGGCATACATTTTTTTAGCATATACCTAAGTGATGTAGCTATTTTATAGCCCATTCAGGTAGACGGAAAAATTCAATTGTGCAAATATGCATGAGTTTCTGAAGAAAATATTCCCAACAACTCTCCCTTCTGTTCGCCCATTTGCAATTCTGTTTAATGGTCTACACTATTTGTGAAACTATAAAAACTGATTATGTCAGTGGATCAGGAAAGGCAAGGGAGATAATGTTTATCAGTATTTAGCCTAAGGTAAAACTGAAAACAATTTAAAACTGCCAATGCTTAGGTTATAACGGAGGGAATTTTACTGCTTAGGAATATAGGCCACTCCCTTTTCCCTTTAACTAAACCATCTATTTGAACAGGTTATAGATAACATTCAAAACAAATAATTAAAAGTAAATATTTATCAGAAAAAAAATTGTATATAGATTACATTGTGCTTGCCTATCTCAAGTTGCAGTGAACTTTTCAAGGACAATATATGTTTCTCGTAGACATGGTTGCCTATTGTGGGGCTGATTTATTATTATTTTATGCCAGAATATCGGAAAATATAATTTTTCCACTACATATGTGGGAAAAATTATTTTCAGCGAGTCTAATATGACTCAGAACACTTCAAAAACATAAGTGAATGCATGTATAACTGTTAAAACATAGGAATTGTATTGGCGTTGGGTAATATAATATATTATGCTGAAGAGATTAGTAATCCAATACATCTTGCAGAAAGGTTATGTAAGTGTGAGTTCTCCTTGGAGTTATGTAATGTATATTTTCTTTGATTTTGAGCCACAATTTATTTTTAATGAACGGCGTCTCACAAGTGGGCTGCCTTCCCCTAATAATTAAGCATTAGCTGCTTAAGGTCGATTCATGTCTTGTCCCCGCACTTGATTCTAATGGCTAAATCATAATGGACAGTATTATAAGACAGTGACCCTATTTTTCCAATATATTCGTATGTGGCAGAAGGTCAATTTTATAAAAACACACTTTCTTTTTTCTGTACTCTTTTATTAGGCTCTACATGTTTCACGCCGCTGTGACGCCTCTTCAGGAGCACTTAATCTAAATAAAATAAAATATGGTTACAGCCTATTCATTAGAGAACCCTCCGCAGGTAGGGCCACGTCTGGACTGATAAGATCAATCATGTCTACTGGGTATCAGCTGTTTAAAATCGATAGTTTTAGGGTAAATTTCGAAATCGAAATTTACCCTAGCGGCGTGAAACATGTTGAGCCTAATAAAAGAGTACAGAAAAAAGAAAGTGTGTTTTTATAAAATTGACCTTCTGCCACAGACAAATATAATGGACAGTGTTTCATCTATTCTCTGGCTGTGGCCAAAATATCCGTGCCTTTTTCAGAGATGAACTTGTGATGATTGCAATGATTCTGAATGTGAAATGGAATAGGAAAAACAACAGAAGAGGGTCCATCAAAGATAAAAAAAGAGATGAACTCAAGGGCGTTGTCAACACTTAGCAAGGAATTGGTAGATTTTGGAACAACATTGTTTGAATAAATCAGGACGTCAGAAACGTCATTCAATTCATTTTTACCAAATGTTTTCATTTGCGCTCCTATTTTTCTCCAGAGAGTATTCCTGAAATCCAAATCTATGGATTGATAGTAAAACACGGAATATTGGCGCACCAACTCAATAAGATTTTCGCAGTTCATGATTCACTCCGTAGAACAATTAAAAATTCACGGCAGTGAAAATTGAAAAATATTGTCGGGAAGTAATTTGATGGTTACATCCCGGCGTCAGAGAAAGCAGTGTCCACTGTCACGGCTACGCCTCGTTCGTGTGAGAACAGGCCCGTTCAAATACATCGAAGAATTATTATTTACGTTTCTACAAGTCCTAGAGTACAGTAAAACCTCGTTTATCCGGACCAACTGTATCCGGGAGGGGGGGGGAGAGAGAATGACGGCAAAAAGAGAAAAAAAAAACATATAAATCACCGAAATATTTTTCATGGGTGGCGTAAAAACATGATAAAATGTTAATCGCCACTTAATCCTGATCCTAATCCTTTTTCATGGAGCTTGGAAATTATTATCGACACACTTTCACCGAAACACATATACACTGTATGCACTATAATATCCTATATATTTTCATTGTACTTAATATAGCTACAAACTAGTCTGTAGTAAAATAGTGGGCGGATTCTGCTGGTTAACGAACTTGACCTTTCAAATTAGACGACGGTTTTTTGTACCAACTTTCGTCAAAATCGGACCATTTTTGAGCTTGCTAGAGAGCGAACAGACAAGCATATATATAAACATAAATATATACATGTACATATATATATATATATATATATATATATACAAATTTTAGCCACCTATATGTTCGTGATCTATAGGGTCTGAAACGTGAAAGTTTCTAGTCGGCACTTCCGGATTGCGTCATGAGGTCAACCTCATAAGCGGGTTCTCCCTATGGAGATAGGGAGTAACAGCGCTAATAGGCAGTGATCTTCTGCTGTCTCAGTTTAGTGTATCGCTTACTATTTTTTTTTTCGAAAATACACATGGACCCCTTGATTTTTGGGGCCCTCATTTGGTCTCTATTCGTTAATTTTTCCTTAATTTGACTAAACGATTTTTTTATTTTACTGCGAAATGATCAAGACATTTTACCAAAATCCTTACAGACAGTTCGAAATTATTGGATATTGCTCAAATGAATAACATTTTGTAGAGTTCAGGTCAAAACTATTAAATTAGCTTCTTTCGTCTCTTCTTTTAGATCTTATATATGTTTGTTTATGTTTCCATCCTTAACTATTATTGGTTTTTCTTCCATTAAATTTATAATCATCAATTTCCAATCGAGTCAATTTCATTCTCTTACTACTAATAAAATCAGCTAACTGATTGGCGCCATTTTTCTTAGCTTCAGTCATGACGTGGCCCTGGTAATGGAAGGCTTACTTGCCTACTGTGGTTGTAAATAGTTTTGAGAAATGCTTCTAATGAGGCTCTAAAGATTTGAAACTAATAAAGCATTAATTAATAAATCATATTTATTAATACATTTAAAAAAATGCTTGTTGGTTATATATTCAATTTCATTCTAAGAGAAATCTAAAGCAAAGGGACGAGTTTAGTTACGATTATAATAAATTTTTATTTCAGTTTAGTCTTAATCTATGTATAAGTAGCGATTGAGTAAGGTTACAGAATTTATTTGCTTACTCCTTTGGATGATAAGTATGTCTGATAAGAGCTCGTGTATTCCCGTCAGTTGTCGGGTGTTTCCGCCGAACCGTAGTAACCAGTCTCTAAGCACCTCAGACTCCGGTCGGTTACATAATCATGGGCAGTGTCCTGGAATGGTTGGACTCCTTTTTCGTCTCGCTGGAGAACTCAATCAGCTCCTTCTGGAACTCTCTCGTCTACGAAGAGCAGTCGCATCCCATCATCCTGGCTTTGGCGCTCTTCATAGTCCTGAGCGTTTTTCTCACGCTCCTTTGCAACTGCTGCTGCTGGTGCTGCGGGCTCTGTAGGCCCAGGACCCAACATGCTGGACTGGTTTACGTCCCGGCTTATTACAACTACGGGACCATGATGCCTCCGCCGGTCCCGGGACCTCACAAGCCTCCGGGACAGAGTGCGCCCATGGAGGGACAACCGACGACGAGCAAGCAGGAGACGACGGCACTTGTTCACGTTTAGCACAAAAGAAACCTTTTTAGTGATAATGTGATATAGTGGCTCTTCATTGGGTTTGTCATCGCCAAATAATTCAATCAACACAGTTAGATATCATTTACAGACTTTTCCCCTGTTTACGAATCAGAACATTAAGTTACATCATCAAGAACCGTTGAATAAATCTGGTAAAGTAATAAAAAATATATTCTATTTTCTTAGCCATTGTAAACTTAATAATTTTTATTCAAATGCTCATTAATTTTCAATCTAAACATTTTCTTTCTTAATTTTTTTTCGCAATTTATCCATAGAATCAAGACCCTAAATATTGATAAAGAAATATTTTTTTTCAATGTTATAATAAATGATTTACAAATACTTAATACCCAGGCAATAATGTTACATAACAAAATTTAAGAGGGAAAAATTTGTATTTATCAATGTAACAAAAATGGATTATTTATCCATACCATTGTTTGCTTTTATAAACTAAATTTACAATTTAGTTTTTAAAAGAAACATTTTTTTATGTTGTTTTTTTTTTGTTTTTTTTCATTTCATTGAGTATGAAGTCAAAACCTGTATAAAGGCTGACATAATACCGATGAACAGCGAAACGTAATCTGTCAAACTTGACGCATAGTCTTTCAAACACAAACAAACGTTTGACACCTATTCGAAGTTTTATGTTTTTTCAGTAATTAACCATAAAAATTATTCCTTTAGTGGAAACGAATAAATGAACACTCATTATACAAGAAAATATGTTATTATCCCTAGATAAGGGGACAGAATTTCAGGTGCTCCTATAATGAACGGCTTTAAAGTGTACACGAGAGAGAAAAAAAAATGCAAAAACCATTAGGAACGGATTCAAATACAGTTTTAATATAATATTATATACATATATATATATATATTAATTAAACATCTAATATATTTCGAAAAAAATTAAAACAATAATTATTATTTTCTAGTTTTTGCAGTTGTTTTTAATCAATTTGATGCGTGAGATTCGTTTAAAAAACTTATACATAGTCCATTATTAGTATATTTTTTTTTTTTTTTTTGGGGGAGACGAATGATCTTTTTTTTTTAATTATGCAAAAGATGTCTATCGTTATATTAACCACTTTCGTTTATAAGCTACATTTTGGAATTTTAATGTTTGTCGATCTTAATGGAAAGGTTGATTTCAAGAAAATAGTAAATCAAAACTCTAAAACGCTCTGAATTTATATGTATATAACAAATTTCAAAATCGTAAACGATAAAATGTGAAATTCAGAGATCTAATCCACCTTCATTTGGTACCGGAAGAAAAGAACTGTTTTGAAATGTTTAAATAATATTTCGTTAAATAATATTTTGTATGATAAGCACGCTGTGTATCCAACAACCCATCGTAATTGGGCAGCCCATTTTATATATGTTTTTAAATAAAGTTTTCTCTCTACTTTAACATAAAGAGTATATATTTGTTACTAATAATGTAAGCTAGAAATGAAACTTATAACTATTTTAATAAATATACAAACATTAAGTCCTGATTGATGAAAAAAGATGATAGGAAATCTGCGAAATATTAAATCCTTGCCGAATAATCCACCATTACATATAAAGAAAATTAAAGAAAAAAAACATTAATCAAGAATTTAAATCTATCATTATATACACTCATCATTTGAAGTAGCTTTAAGAAGAAAATCAATATTTAATATGTACAAAAATTCCTAGACGTTTTCTTTTCTTTTATCTCTGCGATATTTCTTGTTTTAATTTGTTCAGAACAAATGATTAAAATGTGATTCAATGTCAAATATTATCTTTCGACAGCTTATAGTTTTATGGGTACTTACGTATTAGCGTCAAAGCAGGTTAAAGAAGCGGGTCTCGTTCAGAGATCTGGATCATGGATAACGCATTTCTATTGGTCAATCACTATCAGAGATATCATCTGTTGTGTTTATAGTAACCATCTTGTTCCCTTTGTCTTTTTAACGCAATTCATTTGTGCTTTATTTACCCACGCAATTGTTGTTGTTTTTTTTTGTTACGCGATTTCAGTTTTTTTTGCGAGTTAGCGACAACAGAATAGCTAGGATGAAAGCTACTGTTTCGAAGCAATGCTAAGTCGTTTATCAGTCCATTATCCAGCGAAAAACCATCATTGATCTATATTATCAACGAGTTGGATTGACTAGAGTTTTGATATAACCTTGAGCGAGCGGAAACGCATAGCAATTATGCTATTAAAATAAGTGCTACGCGTTTTTGCTGCTAAAGGTTATATCATAACTCTAGTTAACCCAAATCGTTGATAATCCCGTCGCCATATTGGCAAAAACTGATTTGACTCCTTGATCCAGCTCTCTGAGACCCGACTCTTTAACCTGCTTTGACGCTAATACGTAAGTACCGTTTTATGTTACTTTAGTTTAAATAATATCTACTTGTGTTTCACAATAATAATATATAATAGTAAGAATTGTATAATTGTACATTAAAAAATATATATAGCTAATACATGTTATAGATTTAATAATGTGTGAACGGCTGTGTTTTACAAAATTGTGATTGAAAACATTTTCATACCCTTAACAAATTGAAATTATATAATGGTTTTTTATTTAAGCTAACCAAAAGTCAATTTTTATTCCTTCTTACCACATTAAATGTAATATTTTAGCTTTATTTTTTTAAATGTCTGTAAAAAAAGATAAACCCAATAGTTTATTGCGTCATGGTATATTGATCCATAGTTGGAGCTAGTCCAATATATGACGCATTATATAGAATTACGTAACATTCAAGTTTAACATAAAGTATTCATTACAGTTTTTTCTTTTTTTTTTTTTTTTTCAGAACAGAAATATATTTTGCTCTAACATTATTATTATAGAATTTCGGCATTTATTTATTTAAATTTTTTGACGTCCAAAAACATCTTTATCAGTAATCTATAGGTTACCACCGTCTTCTAGCCAGGATATGGATGGTGCGTTATCTTTATTTAAAAGAAAACCCATCACCCCTATTGGGAATCGAACCCACGACCTCAAGGCACGGAGTACACACCGCTGGAATTTCATTTAATTCTTTTCAATTTTTTTTTTCGTATCGAATACAATGTTCATTAACGACGTATATATTTTTTTTTTAATAATTATTACTTTATATTATTTGAATATAATATATAAATAAATAGAAATAACTATGGAATTATTTCCTAGGTACTTTAGGAATTAATGCTATTATAATACTAATGATTTGTTATTTTAAATAAAATATAAAAGTGTACTTATTTTATATTTTGTACTTTTCAATAAATTATAGTTATGTTGAAAAATAAATTTATTTTATATAGTTTCCTACTGTATTTAAAACCTCATTTATTTTATTTTTATAAAAAATTATTTTCAGGAATATCACATAGCGTTTCCATAGAGATTATTAATTTATAATAATTTTAGCGTATTTTCTCACTTCCGTAGTGAGGAAATTTTTCATAAGCGGACCCTATGATGCAGACCGAAAGGAACCTCTAGAAACGTCGGGTGTGGTCTCTACTGACCACACCCGACGTATTTCGAAAGAAAACCCAATACCCTTGAGGGAATCAAACCTCCTGCTATATAGTATGTGAATATATCTTTAACAACAGTATAACCCGGCGTCTTTAAGATTTAACAACCACTTTTTATAACATATGTTTTCTGAGGTTACTCGTCCAGTGTTCTTTCTTCACAGACAAAAAGATCGAGAACACAGGAATATTTTTATATAATGAGTATGCAGTCCATCAGGCTGGTAATACCAAACGTAAGTTTAAACTTTTATCACATTTTGAGGGACTCGAATTTTCTTATAGGAATAATAAGATTGCTAAAAAACATATGTATATTTAGATATTTTTGAAAAACATATTACCAAAAGTTACATGGCTCTAACTCATATGCAAACAAACCAATTTTAAGAACTATCCATAAGGTTTTATGATCCCCGGCAACAAAAATGTGACAATAATCACATTTATTAATATTAAATTTTAACGTCCATTTATTATTAACTACGAATTTTAGGACGGGTTATCTATAGGTTACCACCCTTTTCTAGCCAGGATAGGACTGATGCATTTTCTTTTTTCCAAAGAAAAGCAGGTAAATCTGAAGGAGAGCGTCCTCAGCACCGATTTTCTTCAAAGTTTGCACTATAACGTATTTTGATGCACTAAACACGAATCCGTTGGAAAAAAAACCCGCTCTCAACTAGGAAAGAAGTTATTTAAAAAAAAAGTTCACTGTTATGAAGGTTACAAACGATCGCATAAACAACGTACTTGTAAACTCGCGCATGCGCAATAGTCCTTAATGAAGAAGTGTAATTGAAATTAACTATCAATTATTAAAATTTACCAACACTTATTTATTGAGAAACATTTTTTTAAATAATGAAACATTCTTCAAATTTCTTGTTTCGCTCCTGAAAAGTATTATGTAATAGAAATCCCTTAATAATTATTAGCTAATGCCTTTATGATTTGTTCCTTCTAAGCTTCTCTAATTCCCTCTAAGCTGTAATTAGCTTGTTATTGTTATCGTTATTACAGTTTTTTGTAGAAAGTTTTGAATAAAAATGAAGTTACACGACTTCATAATTCTTATCCAAAATCGGGAAGAATTACTCAAATTTTTAATACAAAACAAAGTTTTGAGTAATTCTCTCGATTGTGGAAAATTTGGGCAACAGTTGAAGTTAAATGAAACTACTTTTGGGCATAGAAGTACTTTTGGGCATAGAATTCTATTAATTTCTGCGAGTTGGATTGACTAGGGGTTTTTTGATATCTTCTTGAGCGAGCGGAAACGCATAACACGTATGCCCAAAAGCGACAGTTTACGACCAAGTCAGCTACCACGGGTGAGTCTAAATTTCAATTACACTTCGTCATTAAGGACTATTGCGCATGCGCGTGTTTACATATAAGCTGTTTACCCCGTCTTTTATAACCTCCATAACAGTGAACTTTAGTGCTTAATAACTTCTTTCCAAGTTGAGAGCGGTTTTTTTTTTCAACGGATTCGTGTTTAGTGCATCAAAATACTTTATAGTGCAAACTTTGAAGAAAATCGGTGCTGAGGACGCTCTCCTTCAGTTTTACCGAAAAGCAACCACCCCTAGTGGGAATCGAACCCACGATCCTTTGGCACGGAGTGTTAAGTGCTCACGCCTTAACACTCACGGCCGCCTGGTCTCCAATAATCATATTTATATTTATTGGGATTGAAGCATATTTCCGAAGATATGCACGAGAGTCTGTTTTAAATCCCCAAATTATCATATTTATTATTTAAATTTTAACGTCCATTTATTATTAACTACGAATTTTAGGACGGGTTATCTATAGTTTACCACCCTTTTCTAGCCAGGATAGGGGTGATGCCTTTTCTTTTTTCGAAAGAAAAGCCACCAGGGGGTCTCCCGTGGTCTAGTGGCTATCGCGCTGGATTCATAAGCGGGAGATGGTGGGTTCGATTCCCACCTCCGGCAGGAATTTTCTCATCTCAGGGCTCGCTGGGAAAATTCCTCGCCGCACCCTGGTTGTCGGCGCTAATGACCTAGATGTAGATGCGCCGTAAAAAAAAAAAAAAAAAAAAAAAAAAAAAAAAAAAAAAAAAAAAAAAAAAAAAAAAAAAAAAAAAAAAAAAAAAAAAAAAAAAAAAGCCACCACCCCTAGTGGGAATCGAACCCACAACCTTTGGCACGGAGTGTTAAGAGCTCACGCCTTAACCCTCAAGGCTACCGGGTCTCCAATTATCATATTTACATTTAGGAATTTAAAACAATCTCTCATACATATGTTCGGAAATATGGTTGAATTTATTAATATAAGGAGAATTAAAGAGCTCGTTGGAGTCTCTGTGGCCGTGAGTGATAAGGTGTGAGCACTTAACTCTCGTTACCAAGGGCCATGGGTTCGATTCCCACTAGGGGTGGTAACTTTTCTTTGGAAAAAATTGAAGGCATCATCCCTGTCCTAGCTAGAAAATGGTGGTAAATAAATATTTATTTAAATTTTAACGTCCATTTATTATTGACAAAGAATTTTAGGACGGGTTATCTATAGGTTACCACCATTTTCTAGCCAGGATAGGGCTGATGCCTTTACTTTTTTCTAAAGAAAATCCACCACCCCTAGTGGGAATCGAACCGACGACCTTAGGCACGGAGTGTTTACGCCTTAGCACTCACGGCCACCAGGCCTCCTACTGCCTTAGTTGCAATTAGAGATGCGGATATTAGACGAAAACAACCTGATTATGGTAATTCAAAAATCATCTAATCAAAAAGTTTACTATTACTAAACATTTAGCTCGTACAATTGTGTGTTGATTGAGTACAAGAACATTTCAATTAGTCAGTGACTTTGAAGAACAATTACGATTTTCATTGCAGAAACGCTCTTTTTGCACCTTATGAGCTTTAACTACATAAATACCTGATCCAGTTGTTTGATTCTCGATCTTGAAGAATGTGCATAAACAAACTATTTATATTATAATTAACTAGGCACATTCCTTAGAAAGGTGTTTAGATAATACCCCATACCGGAAGTATGAAAATAACCTGTAAAATAAACACAAAGCATTTGCTCTTTTATGTATATGAAATAAACAGCTGGCAATTTCTATCTACTATTTCTGGTATGTGTGTTTGTATATACAGGGTGTCCCAGTATATGTGTCCACCCCCTTTTCCTCCTAGAGTTGTTGGAATTTCGAAATGAAACTTGGTAGGTCTTAGTTATGTTGCATGAGGTTACTTTTGAAGGTTTAGTTGACTCTGTAACATTCTCCAGTTTTTATCCAGCGCATCTAACTCTCGATTTTCCAATGGCGGCAGGTATTTTTTATGACAAATTCTGATAGAAAATTTAATTTTAAGACTAATTAATTCCGAGACATCTTTTGATCCGACGCACCGTTTGCGCGTAAAACGCAAAAAAACTGAAAAATATCGCCCTTTTGTAGACAAATTCCTATTTATCACTGAAACCAAGCCTTGTACGTAAAAACACCTCAATGTAAACGTTGTAGCCTATTAATTTTCCTTTCAGATGATACCAAGATCAAAGTTGTAGATTAAATATTAAACGGGGTATTATGAATGAAAACAAAGGCAATTTTTTTTTTTTTTTTTTTAGTTTTATGATATAATAATTTCATATGGAAAAATAAATTTATTCTGTTCTGTTTTATAATAATTTTTATATACTTTTTTTTATAAAGTAAATAAGTACTTTTTTTTATTGTTTATGTCAGCTACTTTTTTTCTATTCATATCGATTTTCTGAATTGTTACATTTTAAAACTTTTAAGGTATATTTTTCATTCATAATATCCCGTTAAATATTAAACCTACAACTTTGATCTTGGTATCACCTGAAAGGAAAATTAATAGGCTACAATGTTTGTATTGAGGTGTTTTTACGTAAAAGACTTGGTTTCAGTGATAAATAGGAATTTGTCTACAAAAGGGCGATATTTTTCAGTTTTTTTGCGTTTTACGCGCAAACGGTGCGTCGGATCAAAAGATGTCTCAGAATAAATTAGTCTTAAAATTAAATTTTCTATCAGAATTTGTCATAAAAAATACCTGTCGCCATCGGAAAATCAAGAGTTAGATGCGCTGGAGAAGAACTGGAGAATGTTACAAAGTCAACTAAACCTTCAAAAGTAACCTCATGCAACATAACTTAGACCTACCAAGTTTCATTTCGAAATTCCAACAACTCTAGGACGAAAAGGGGGTGGACACATATACTGGGACACCCTGTATATTAGGGGTGCCCAAAAGTAAACAACAATTACATAAGATGTATTTTTGTATTAATACTACACTAATCTTTGTGACGTTAACAGTCATAACAATTATTAGTGGATCAGTCTCTTTGTGACGTTAACAGTCATAACAATTATTAGTGGATCAGTCTCTTTGTGACGTTAACAGTCATAACAATTATTAGTGGATCAGTCTCTTTGTGACGTTAACAGTCATAACAATTATTAGTGGATCAGTCTCTTTGTGACGTTAACAGTCATAACAATTATTAGTGGATCAGTCTATTTGTGACGTTAACAGTCATAACAATTATTAGTGGATCAGTCTCTTTGTGACGTTAACAGTCATAACAATTATTAGTGGATCAGTCTCTTTGTGACGTTAACAGTCATAACAATTATTAGTGGATCAGTCTCTTTGCTCAACGTTTCATTTAGTATTAAGTTGTTCAATGTCTTGATAGAGTGTGGTGGGGTTCGTACCTTCTGAAGAGCATATTCGCAATTGCATGATTTGGTAAATGTGAAGACGAGGATTCTAGGCACCGATTTTCTTCAAAGTTTGCACTATAAAGTATTTTGATGCACTAAACACGAATCCGTTGAAAAAAAAAAAATCGCTCTCAACTAGGAAAGAAGTTATTAAGCACTAAAGTTCACTGTTAGGTTATAAAAGTTGGCGTAAACAGAGTATTAATAATCATGTATTAAGAAGAATGTCTAGGACGACTTTTGGGCAGACTCGCTACGCTCGCTCAAGAAGATATCAAAACTGTAGTCTTGATCCATCTAGTTATGGATAGAATTCCGATGTTATGGGGGTTATAAATGGTTTATCAACATTTCAAATGAGAGTTCTTTGTTTTCCAATGTTACATGACTGCGCATGCGCATGTTTACAAAAACGCCAACTTTAACCTCAATAACAGTGAAATTTAGTGCCTTATAACTTCTTTCCTAGTTGAGAGCGATTTTTTTTTTTTTTTTTTTTTTTTTTTTTTTTTTTTTTTTTTTTTTTTTTTTTTTTTTAACGGATTCGTGTTTAGTGCATCAAAATACGATATAGTGCAAAATAATCGGTGCCTAGAACCCTCGTCTTCACATTTACCCATGATTTTTCAGTATCATGCGGGAATTAAGGCGACTGCTCCGACTCAAAAAATAAATGAAGTTCATGGTGATGTGTTGACTGTAAACAAGTGCCGACGTTGGTACAGGAGGTTTGCCAAGGGGTATTTTGACCTGACAGACAAGCCTCGAAGCGGTAGAGGTTAAACAGTGCGACCAAGATGCCTTGAAGGCCCTGGTGGAATCTGATCCATTGAGGAACTATCCCTGAGACTTGGGTGCTCATGGTCCACCGTACAGAGGAGCCTCCATGAAATTGGTAAATCACACAGACAGGGGCCATGGGTACCTTATCAATTATCGGAAACCAACAAGGACCTTCGGAGAACCCTCTGCTCATCGTTGCTGTCTAGGATCCATAATGATCCATTTCTTGGGAGAATTGTGATCAGAGATGAAAAATGAATCCTTAATGTGAACATGAAGCGGTCAAAACAATGGTTGTCTCAAGGCCCGCCTTAAACCGATTTTATCCATCAGGAAGGTGTTGCTGTTTATGAAGTGGGACATCCGTAGCAATATTTCTATTTTTAGCTAAATAAAATGAATCCCAAAGTCAAAATGTTGATTAGTTTTGGGTTCCCCTAATCTATATATATAAAAATCACGTGTCTGTCTGTTTTTCTGTTTGTTTGTTCCTTATACAAATCTATACCGTTTGACCGATTTTGACCAAACTTGGAATAATGGTAGGTCTTGATACGAGAAATATCCTAGGCTAGGTCAAAAAAATCTACCAGCTGTCTGTCTGTATGTTTGTCCCCTATACAAATCCACACCGTTCGTCCGATTTTGACTAAACCCGGTACACATGTGGATCTTAATCTGGGGAGTGTCGTAGGCTAAGTCAAAAACGTCTACCAGCTGTCTGTCTGTATGTTTGTCCCTTATACAAATCCACACCGTTCGTCCGATTTTGACTAAACTCGGTACACATGTAGATCTTAATCTAGGGAGTGTCGTAGGGTAAGTCAAAAACGTGTTATAGTTGTCTGTCTGTATGTTTGTCCCTTATACAAATCGACACCGTTCGTCCGATTTTGACTAAACTCGGTACACAGGTAGATCTTAATCTGCGGAGTGCCGTAGGCTAGGTCAAAAAATCTACCAGCTGTCTGTCTGTATGTTTGTCCCTTACACAAATCCACACCGTTAGAACAATTTTTACGAAACTTGGTATACATGTATGTCTTGATACGGGGGGTGTTATAGGTTAGGTCAAAGTCGTCTAGGACTCACAGTTGGGAGGCCAAGGGTTCATAACAGTTACAGTTCCGAGTTATTAGATTTTAATATTACTTATTTGGTTGCTAATTTATTTAGGCGTTTCTATATGTAGAAAGTAGGTGTAGCATGGCACGCCGGGTAACGGCTAGTAAATATATATATATATATATATCACGCAGCTCCTGATAATCGACTTATTCGAACCACTTCATATTGATATCGTAAAATCTTTTCTAGACAACCTGCGAGTATGTGATGTCACTTCCCTTCAAGAAACGCTGTGAGTTCATCTACTCAAAATCTTGTTCCTTCGAAGGGGAAGACCATATATTATCACCATACAAATGGGTTTTTTGTGCAGAAGATGAAGTTTATTCTAATCTTGGTGTATTCGCTATGGTATGTTCAAATTATATATATATTTTAAAATATTTTGGTTGTATATTTAATTTTTATTTATAATGGTGCCATTGATAAATGGATTGAGGCTGACGAATAAAATTATAATAAGATATGTATTATATATTTTAAAGATCTGAAAAATATAATGGATAGATAGAGATATAAAAAAAAAAACTGTATTTAAGCATTAGCTTTTTACAGGGAGGCCAATGTGCATTAAATTAGATTATTTTAAAGTAAATTATAAAATATAATATCTGTAATATAATAAATAAAAAAAGTCCGACTCGCAGGAACTGCGTCATCTTAGCGCGGTTACGTACATCTCGAAGAAATGGAATAGATTAGCATCACAAATCACAGGAAACTGACAGTAGTCAACTTACACAGAAGCGGATAATTCTTAATCTGTGTAAGTCAATACAAGTATGTACTGAAAACGTACTTACTCTTCGACTAACTGCCCTTCCATCCTAATCCCAGAGCACAAACACTTTCCTCCCAAACTCACCCCAAAAATCCGCCTAGAAGGCTCAAGAGACATTGGCCTAGTGATCAATTAACTGAATAGAGACAAACATTATTCTAAGTAGGAAGTGCCAGTATTGATTGGCTCCTTCCAAAAGTGTTATTATCTTTATTATTATTGTGTTATTATTTTTATTATTATTTCCTATTCATTGTTTTTGTTTGTTTTGTTTTTTATGTACTTTTTCTTTCTTTTTTCTTATTTTATGTTTTATTTATTTGCTTATTTGTTTTTTATTTATTTTGTATTTCAACTCAATTTCTGTATATAATCATTATTTTTATCTGAGAGCAATCTTAACTAATGTACTCTCCAAATGTACAGATGTTAAATAAACGTATTACAAAATAAAAAAAAAAAAAAAAACTCTTCGACTACTGCTGAGAAGGCTCTATTCTAAACAACCAAAAATTCGTTGTCATTTTAGCGCGGTTCCTCCCTCCCTTCATACGGAGGAACCCCGCTTATAAGGTTGATCTCATGAAACAATCCGGAAGTGCCGACTAGAAAATTTTGCGTTTCAGAACCCCTAGAGACCGAAAATGACGGTGGCTCAAATTTGTGTATATATATATATATATATATATATATATATATATATATATATATATATATATATATATATATATACAGGGTGTCCTTTTTAGATGGCCCGGCTGAATTTCTCTTGAACGGATAACGTTATAATAAAACAAAAAAATACGTATTTCATAATTTTTAGTCTAGTTTAGGATTTTGACCTTTTTTTAGAAAACAAAAATTTTGGGGTACCCCAAACCCTATACAACTTCGAAATTTCAAACGGGATCCTATACTTTTCAATACATCATTTTAAAGGATATTTTACACCGAAATCAATGGTGCAATCAGATTTCAATTTGGCCAATTAATAACAAAGTTATGGCATAAAGGTCGATAAAAGGACAATATATTTTGTTAACTGTTTTTAATACTAAAAAAATTCCATCGTACCTGCAGAGGTTGGCGAACCTACATCTCATGTTCAAACTGCCTGCCTTCTTTGAAGATCCAAAGATTCGCTCTTCTTAGCCACTCTTCGTTGGTGCTCAGTGCGATGGACTGAGGAGAGACCAATCAACAAGCATTTTACACTCTTTGGTGCAGTTCTTCAACTGATGTTGAAGGATTATGATTAGCATAAACGATATGTTTCAAATGTCCCCACAAAAAAAAGTCTAACGGAGTTAGATCGGGCGACCGAGGAGGCCAACAGATGGGGCCGTGAGGTCCTATCCACCGGTCCCGGTAGTGCCGATTTAAGTAACGTCTCACTTACAGAGAATTGTGTGCGGGACACCCATCAAGCTGCAGTATCATTCTTTGACGATGCTGCAGAGGTACATCTTCTAGTAAAGCCCGCAATTGTTCTCTTAAGTAATTTAGAAACTGAGCTCCATTTAAATTATTTCGGTAGAAATAAGGACCAATTAATTTAAATCCGAGAAGTCCGCACCAAACGTTGATACTGTGAACCACCTGGTGATGACAAGCATAGGAGATTCTGGGATTTTCCTGTGCCCACGTTCGAAAAATCCAACGATTTAACATACCGTTAGTGGTGAATTTTGATTCGTCAGCCCATAGGATATAATGAAGCATGTTTTCATCAACTACCAAACTCGACCTTTGTGCATGGAACGTTAGACGCCTATCGTAATGAGTGTCCCAGAGCCCCTGGACAAGATGAGGGCGATAAGGCTTGAAATTATAAGTCCGTAGTACATCTCTAATTTTGTTCTTTGAAAAACCTAAAACCCTTCCGGTATTTTGGAGAAAAGAATTTGGATTTTCCATAACATACAATAAAATATCCAGTTCCTCGTCGAAATTGCGCTGCCGATATCTTGGTCGATCAGCAACTGATCCAAATCTCCTCATGTTGAGAGCAACACGAATAAATGTTTTGTGGCTCACTTGAGGACGAGCGGGAAATTTCTGGGAGTACAACACAGCTGCACGACGAGCGATACCACCACTTTCAATAAAAGAATGGTACATATCAACTTTTTCCTCACGGGAAATCTGCACTCTTCGGTTCATTTTGACTAACTGATTAATACTGAATGTTGGCAAGTAGGCATTGTTGTAATAGTTATCTATTTCCAGGAATTAAAGTTCCCTTACTTAAGACCATTTGGATAAACAAGATGAGTGAATGTAAACAGCTCTACCTTCACCCAACATACAGGGGCTTATTCTGTTTCTTCTCTGCATCTTTAAAAGAAACATTTATTACGAATTACACCTAATAAGTTAATTATTTATTTACAAATTATTTCCCATGTAACAAAAAAAATGCAAAGCAGTTTAAAGTAATTAGTACCGAAACAATCAAAATGTATTTTGTTTCGAACTTTGTGTCATAACTTTGTTATTAATTGACCAAATTGAAATCTGATTGCACCATTGATTTCTGTGTAAAAAATCCTTTAAAATGATGTATTGGAAAGTATAGGACCGTATTTGAAATTTCAAAGTTGTATAGGGTTTGGGGTACCCCGAAATTTTTGTTTTCTAAAAAAAGGTCAAAATCCTAAACTAGACTAAAAATTTCGAAATACGTATTTTTTTGTTTTATTATAACGTTATCCGTTCAAGAGAAATTCAGCCGGGCCATCTAAAAAAGTCCGACTCGCAGGAACTGCATCATCTTAGCGCGGTTCCGTTCTTATCTCCAGACTCATTTAAAATGATTAAAATAGAAGCTGTTATTATTTTGGGTCCACATTTCTAGAAAGCATGAAGATTAGATAGTTAGCCGTCGAGTTGATAAGTAAAGATGGAATGGTTGGGATTCGGCTAAAGAAACCTCAATACGATTTTTGTTAAAAAATCTATATTTAGGACGTTTCGGCTACTCATTGGTAGCCTTCGTCAGCAATGAAAGTGCCGGGAGGCAGAGAAGGACCAAAGTTGACAGTTCCATCCTTACTTTCAAGAAAGGTCTTATTTACGATCTTACCTGGATGGGTCCCCGCCCTAGGAAGGACCCCGCTAGGGAGTTGAAAAGCTATATCTTGGAAATCCATATCTCTAAGATTAAATTGTTTTTCTTATTTTTCTTAACCTGATTTATTATCAAATACATTATCCAACTATAAGCAGTTAAAAAATAACAAGGAATAAAAAACAGACAAAAAGAACAGTTCAAATAAGCGAAATCAATTACTTTAAAGTTTTAAGCACTTATTTTTCCGATTGACATCTTTTAATCAAAACTTTCATCACAACCTTTTTTGTAGAGCATTTAGTAAGCTTTCTAATGGTATTTTTCCGTTTACAAGATTCTCAACCTTTTTCGAGATATTAAGGATAGTATACAAAGTTACCAAAACTTTTTACGCCTGTTAATAAAATATTTTATTCTAACCCTTCCTTAACTCCAAACGTAACACAAATTTCAACATATTAGTTTTAATGAAAGTAGAACATGCAGAAAATGTTTCAACTGAATCCCATGATTCTAAGTACCCAAACCAAAAACGGTATTCAAAAATTATT
This sequence comes from Gonocerus acuteangulatus, assembly GCA_946811695.1. Taxonomy (NCBI): domain Eukaryota; kingdom Metazoa; phylum Arthropoda; class Insecta; order Hemiptera; family Coreidae; genus Gonocerus; species Gonocerus acuteangulatus. Next base: position 70,117,769 of record OX328131.1, read on the forward strand.
TTTCTAATTTTCTCGAAAACGGTTAAAGCTATCGCCTTGAAAATGGTTTCATTCGTTTTCCTAGCCCAAGAAGCCTATAAAACGAGTGCTTACAAGCTTATGAACTCAAAAACATAAGCGTTACGATTTTTTTTGCGCGAATTTCGCCCCAAACGCCATCTTCCAGTGGACGGATTTTGCTGGTTAACGAACTTGACCTTTCAAATTGGACGAAAGATTTTTGTCCCAAATTTCATCAAAATATATATATATATATATATATATATATATATACATACAAATTTGAACCACCTATATTTTCGTGATCTATGGGGTCTGAAACGAGAAAGTTTCTAGTCGGCACGTCCGGATTGCGTCATGAGGTCAACCTCATAAGCGGGTTCTCCCTATGGAGGTAGGGAATAACCGCGCTAAAATGTATCCTTAATTAAGAAGAAAAAGGAAATACTAATAATAATAACTAGATCACCAGTCCTTAATACCTTAAAGTTATTTACACTCGTTAATCCAAGTGTTTATCTTTGCAGGGCATTCAATATTTCATCTACCGTTAAGTATATACATTCCAGCAGAATTTAAGAATTCTCTTCCTTTTTTAGTCAATTCTCTTTTCTTTTGTGTTTCCACTGGAGTATAACTCATTGCTTTCAAAGACGAAAAATAGAATATATCAGTAAAACTCTGCAGTTCGGTTAAAAAAAAAAGAACAATTCTGCAGTTAGAACCCTTTCTTGTGCACTTCTATTGGTGCTCTCAATTTCAAAAATTTCAGTTTTGTTTTAATTTTGCTATTTAAGGGTTTAGAATTTTAATGTATATAAGTCGAGATTTTTTTGCATGTACTCAAGTTAACATTATAACTATATAAGATTATTTACACATTGATGTGGAAGTTTATTATACACATCTCATGCATTTATATGTATTTTATGTGTGTGTGAATTTTGTTAATATGTAAAATATACATATAAATAACTATAATAATAAATAAGTCAACATACAAAAAGTCCGTCACGTAGGAGCTGCATAACTCAGCACTTTCCTCAGAATTGGGTAGTGTCGAGTGCATTCCTGAATAATTTGCCTAAAATATAGATAAATAAAAAAAAATATAAATAACACCTGTTTCAATTAAATTAAACATAGTACATATTAAATCCCCCCCCTTCCGATAGACCAATTTAGTTCATTTTTACAACACTTCTTCCGTATTAGATACCCAGGACGTATACCGCGTTTCGTTACAATACAGCAGAAATTACGACCGGTATGAGCAAATTAGTAATTTGGGTCCGGAGTAAACCCCCCCTCCTAATGAACCGATTTAGTTTATTTTTACAACACATTTTTCTCTTTAGTTGACCAGAACGAATACAGAGTTTCGTTGAAATATAACACAAATTATGGCTGGTATTGGCAAATAACTACTTTGGCTCCGGAGTAAACCCCATCTCCAGATGGACCGATTTTGTTGGTTAACGAACTCGTTCAATCGTTTGATTGGGGAATACTATATACCAAGTTTCGAGGAGAAGAAACAAAAACTATGGCCGGTATCGTGTTAACGGACATATATATAACTATATTGCATATATATATATATATATATATATATATATATATATATATATATATATATATATATATATATATATATATACATATATATATATATATATATATATATATATATATATAGATATAAATTTTAACTGGGGTCATTTTTGAAGTCTACTAGGTAGGATCGATAAACACGAGGTTAGAAATGGGTAAACACGAAGGGCTTGTGGTATCTATGATCGTGTCGACTTGGTAATAACCGACGATTCGCCAGCTTCCTCAGGGTTTATTCTGAGAAATAATTCTCAGAATAAACCCTGAGGAAGCCAGCAGAATGTCTGGCGAAATGTCGGTTATTACCAAGTCGACACGGTCATATTCAGAATACCTTAAAACATTAAGTAACTTGGAACTTGGAAGTATACTAGAATCAAGCTTCATTTTACTCTTTCCTCCGAAGGAAAGTACCTATTGAGGTTGGACTCATGAAGGAATTTTTGAAAAATTTCTTCAAATCTTTATCGATCCTACCTAGTAGACACCGAAAATGACCCCCGTTAAAATGTATATATATCTATATATATATATATATATATATATATATATATATATATATATATATGTCTGTTAACACGATAGCGGCCAGAGTTTTTGTTTTTTCGTCACGAAACTTGGTATATAGCATTCAATTAGCAAACGATTGAACGAGTTCGTTAACCACCAAAGTCGCTCCACCGGAAGGGGGGGTTTACTCCGAACCCAAAACACTAATTTGACTATGTCAGCCGTAATATTTGTTATATTTCAAGGAAACTTGGTATTCGTAGTGGTAATATAAAGAGAAAAGTGAGATATGAAAATGAACTAAATCGGTTCATTAGAAGGGGGGGGGGATTACTCCGGACCCACAATACCAATTCGCCACTACCAGCCGTGATTTTTGGTATAATTCGACGAAACTCGGTATTCGTAGTGGTAATCTACAGGTAAATATGTGTTGTAAAAATAAACTAAATCGGTTCATTAGAAGGGGGGGGGGTTACTCCGGACCCAAATTCCTAATGTACTCATACCGGTCGTAATTTCTGCTGTATTGTAACGAAACGCGGTATACGTCGTGGGTATCTCATGAGAAAGAAGTGTTGTAAAAATGAGCTGAATCGGTCAATCGGGAAGCGGGGGTTTAATTTGTAATATATTTCAATAGTAAAGCACGCCAGACGTAGGTTCACAAAGCCGCCGCAAGGAGCGCTTTCTACCACTAGAGGGACGATAATATGAGGTTTTTTGTATTTATTACGTAGTGTAGTAGGTACCATGTGTAAACATAACTCTGGAAGCAAATTAATAATTGATCAGTTACTCATTACAAATTTAAAAGAGAACTATTCATGTTTTTATTTTATTTATGTAGGATATTTTAAGCAAATTGTTCTGGAAAGCAGTCTACACTACCCAAATTCTGAGGAAAGTGCTTAGTTATGCAGCTCCTGCGTGACGGAATTTTATTGAGGGGATGTGGGTTTTCAGAAAGATCTTTTATTATCTCCGGACAGATCTCCTCTGAAAAACGTAAACAATGTACCTTAACGAAAACATTAGGAGACCCGGTAGCCGTGAGGGTTAAGGCGTAAGCTCTTAACACTCCGTGCCAAAGGTTGTGGGTTCGAGTCCCACTAGAGGTGGTGCCTTTTCTTTCGAAAATGAAAAGGCAACACCCCTATCCTGGCTAGAAAAGGGTGGTAACCTATAGATTACCCGTCCTAAAATTCATAGTTAATAATAAATGGACGTTAAAATTTAAATAATGAAAACATTAATTTAGGAGATAAGGTTGTAATTTCTAGGCATTCCAAATAACAGCAAGAATAAGATCATTATGGTAACGCAGTACGATGATGGAGTTCCTGCGAGACGGACCTTTTTTTTGGTTTTCATTTCATAAAATATCATATCATTTTTCAGTTTCTAACATTGCTGGTTCTGTTTGTAATGATCTCCGTTGTAGCAGATGCATAGTAAGTTAATCCATTACTCATATAATTAAGTTCATAATTAATGAAGTAATAATTCTTGTCAATATGCTTAAAATTCAAAGAGTGTTGTTATAATGCCAGGGATATAGGAAATTATATCATTTCCTTCCTTTGGGAGGAATGGTGTCGTCATCAGAGGAGAGGTTTTAAATCAATCATGTTTTCATATTAATAATACTACCAAGATTAATAGTTAAACGCATAATATATACAATTTGGCATGCCATAAATAAATAATAATTATCTCATAAAATATTAGGAGACCCGGTAGCCGTGAGGGTTAAGGCGTGAGCACTCCGTGCCAAAGGTCGTGGGTTCGATTCCCACTAGGGGTGGTGGCTTTTCTTTCGAAAAAAGAAAAGGCATCACCCCTATCCTGGCTAGAAAAGGGTGGTAACCTATAGATAACCCGTCCTAAAATTCGTAGTTAATAATAAATGGACATTAAAATTTAAATAAAAATCATAAAATATTATCTACACTCTAACTTAGTGTACTTTATACATGCTTTATTCTAAAAAAAAAATCAGTCCCGTAACAGGCCACGAGGGCCCTGAGGGGCAGATACTATAGAGGTATCTGATTCATGACCATACGGCACACTAGGGAGATAGTGTGGTCAGTAATATGGTCCGGCCGCCTGATTTTCCCCTTGGATGCTTCGACTGCTGGAGTCATTAGCACCCAAGGTACCCATTATTAAATTTATTAAAGGCTGGGTTGGCCTAGGGACGGTCAGGGAAGCCGAAATCAACCCATGAACGAAGACACTAGAAGAAAAAATCTTAAGTGCTTGCTCGGGATTTGAACTCAGGCCTCCAGCTTATTAGTCCAGTGCTCTACCACTGAGCTAACCTCGCCCCACATGCTATATTCTAACTTATATACATATATATATATATATATATATATATATATATATATATACACACACACACAGACAATGAAGGCCCGGTGCACACGGAAGAAACTAGTTTCATGAAAGTCAAGTTGCTTCTAACGCATAGATAGAAAACCACAGGTCGGTGTACACAGAGTTTCATGAAACATTAGTTTCACTGATTTCATGATACCGGGGTTCATGAAATTGGTAATATAGGTTTTCTATTGCTTCAGTTTCACGTTTCATCAGTGGATCTACTAACTCTAATATGCGATCAAAAACTGGCTTCGACATCCTAAAAAAATTGCTTAATAAATTTATCAGGATCTCCGTTTTAGTTCACGAGCTACAACAGAACAGCTGTGTTGCCGGTTCCTAATCATCTGGTGAACCCAGTACTTGCGGTTTTCTTCTCATCTTTCAGCCACCACCACAATACAAGGGCATCATTGTCAGAATCCACCACGAAACTGATAGAAAACAGTTGCTTCTGTGTGCACGCTTCAATGAAACCCATTTCTCGGAACCAGTTTATTCAGTGTGCATCAGACCTAAGGCTATTCGCGCGTATCCAAATACTATTAGTGATTGCAACTAAGTATGGCCATTTTCATAGATTCTCTAGAGCCAAAAACTTCCGGAGAACTACACGCACAATGCTCATTAGTGATGGGCCATTCTCGATAAGAAATGAAAAGATCTGTAAGCAAGGAAGGGTTTTAAAGGAATAAACAATCGGGAAATATTTTAGAGAATCGGAAACTCCTTTCAAAACTAAAATTTACACACAGGTATACAGTTACATACATAAATATCATAAACCATCGCTAAGATGAGAGAAAATGTTGAGTGAGAGAGAGACAGCTAGTTAGAGTTAGCAACTATTCCCGTTCGGGGAGATCAGAGAATATTTTAGAGCGGACCTACCTCTCATCACCATCTCGGCCAAGACCGGGACGTAGACTCTGAACCGTCGGAGGTAAGCCAGCTCTTTATACCCTTTTTACCCCACTCCTGCTTTAGCACGTGGCTGGACGAGAAACTCTTGTCAGGTCTAAAATCTCCCGGGAATCTTACGAATCAGCCACTTGCTGTTCCAACAACCCAGACGCAAAGTTTGCGGATTCGTTGTTCCCACATCTCCACAGATGGACAGCCAACCTTTTCCTTCATCTTTATTCACTTAACAAAGTCCAAGGGAAAACCTTGCCTTAAAAATCAATCCACAAAAAAGTTCAGATCGATCCAAAAGATAGGCGAGATCAGATCGATCCAAAAGATAGGCGAGTTCAGATCGATTCAAAAGATCGAACTTCTAGTTCATAACGTCATAACATTGATATATTTTTATTTATTTTTAGTGTTTGTCCAAATGTGGCTGTTATAGCTGAAGTTCTCCAGATGTCGGAAAACATAGCAGGAGTTACCCTCTTGGCATTTGGGAACGGAGCTCCAGATCTATTCACCAGTTTTGCTGGAGCCTCGCACAACCATCCGGAGATCCTATTTGCTGGAATGACTGGTTAACTATATTCTTACATTTTGCTTACTCCTAAAAAATATAATATTGCTCTGAATACTGAAAGCTTATGAGTTAAATAGATAACATCATCTTGATTTATTTTTAAGGCTTTTATGAGACATTTTTACCGATTTCGGGGCCCTCTTATATACGCCCATGATATAAAATAGGATGTTTTGCACCCCCCCCTTAACAACAGCTTGTTTTGTTGGTCAGCCTTCAAGTTAGTAACTGATCCCCTAGCGACTGGACTTGAAAGTCCCCAGGCAACCAGTCACTAACGAGTAGCGTCGTGTGTCTCATTTAATTACTTAGGTAGTGACTCAAAGTAAACTGGTTAGTAATTCGCGTTACTAATCATTGAATAATAAAAGGAACGGGATACAGCGCCCCTAGTGGTAGAAGTCAGAAATCTACAACCTATATAAAGTCATATAAAAACAGAGGCGCTCCTAGCGGGAGCTTTGCAAACCTACGTTTGGCGGGAGAATTCTATTCAAGCATAGAACAAAGCCTCCCCCCCTTCCGACAGACCTATTTAGTTCATTTTTACACCACTTCTTTCTTATTAGATACCCGCGACGTATGCCGCGTTTAGTTACAATGCATCAGAAATTACGCCAGTATGAGTATATTAGTGATTTGAGTCTGGAATAACACCGCCCCCTCCTAATGAACCGATTTAATTTATTTTTACAAAACATTTTTTTCTTTAGATATCCACAACGAATACCTACCTTCGTTGAAATACAACAAAAATTAAAGATGGTATTGGCAAATAACTACTTTAGCTCCGCAGTAACCCCCTCCTCATAATGGTCTCTTTTTACTGGTTAACGAACTCATTCAATCGTTTGCTGGTGGCATACTACATACCAAGTTTCCTGGCAAAAAAAAAAACAAAAACTCTGGCGTGAATCGTGTTAACAGACAGGTGTCTACAAAGTAGGATCGATAAAGATTTGAAGAATGTTTTCAAAATTTCCTTCATGTGTTCAACCTAAATAGCTACTTTCCTTCGGAGGAATGGGGTGCTAAAAACTACTTTAGTCATTAACACATTCATAAATAGATTTTCCAATCCTATTTAATTTTTAAGAAAATAATTTTAAATGCATTTGTCAAAAAAACAAAAACGTTTTATTTTAAATACATAAAAACGCATAAAACGTTTTATGCTCTGTAATAAAAAACTAAAATATATAAATAATAATATAAGTTGTTATTTCAGGTGCAGCACTCTTTGTTACGTGTCTTACAGCTGGAATTATAATTTGGTCTAGACCTTTCAATGTCAATGCTTGGCCTGCTGTTATAAATATTTCATTTCTCATTGTGGCCTACAGTGTCTTATTTTTTGGATTTTTCTTCAGAAATTTTGGAGAATATCATTGTATAGGTTTGTAATATTCATGAAAATATAATATTAAATCTATTAATATTAATAAATCAATAAAGGCCCGGTAGCCGTGAGGGTTAAGGCGTGAGGACTTAACACTCCGTGTCAAAGGGCGTGGGTTCGATTCCCACTAGGGGTGATGGCTTGGAAGAAAGAAAAGGCATCAGCCCTATCCTGGCTAGAAAAGGGTGGTGACCTCTAGATAACCCGTCCTAAAAATTCCGAGTTAATTATAATGGACATTAAAAATTAAATTAAAAAAATATATATATTAATTTTATGAATTTTGGCAGATTTGTTATATTTCCAAAAAGGAAAAATCATTTTCAAGGCCTAGCCAATTCACTTTCATAAAATAAAATTAATACTACATTATATTCAATAAAACCAAAAGCCAACCACTGAATCCCCTTTGATCACTGAAGTTGGCGGGAATGGCCAATAGTTGTGTTAGATACAATTTTTTTTTACTCAGGAAAAATCAAGTGCTATCGGCATAAAACAGTCTAGTGCTGGAACCCAGGGCCGCCACATGGGGGGGACAACCGGGCACAGTTGTCCCGGGCCCGGGCACCTTGGGGGCCCGGGCCGATCCTCGCTAATTGGAAAAAAAAGTACCAAAAGTGACCTTTGCAGTACCGATTGTCGGCTTTTATTCTCATTTTGCTCAGAACTCAAGATGAAAATAATTTTAAAATGCCCAAAGTCCTATAGCAAAGTACTAGAATTTTCATTCTGGCTCTGAGAAGTGGGGGGCCCGGCTGTAAGAATTGAGGGCCCTGATCTGGTCCCGGCTCTGAGATGTGGCGGCCCTGCTGGAAACAACGTATTTGATGTGTGTAATAAATAAATAAAAAAAAGTAAATACCAAAAGGTTACATTTGTATAAGATATACCATGGTAGGGACGGACGATCTGAATCGATTGTTTTAACACGATATATCGATGTTTTGAATCGACCTCCAAGGACCGATCTTTTTAAAGAATCTTTCTCCAAGAGCCGATCTTTTAATGAATCGATCTCCAAGGGTCGATCTTTTAATTTAGAGTAAAAAATTTTACGTTTCAGAACCCCTAGAGAACGAAAATAACGGAGGTTAAATTCTGAAACGTAAAATTTTCTAGTTGGCACTTCCGGATTGCGTCATGAGGTCAATCTTATAAGCGGGGTTCCTCCCTATGGAGGGAGGGAGGAACCGCGCTAAAAACTATAAAATTAATAATTTCATACAAATATTTAATACCTACTTCTTTTCTATGAATGTTTTGTTTTCTTTCTTGTGACTTGTTATTCATGTTATTCATACCGTAAAATATTTTTTTTTTTAAATTTCAAATATTCAAATACCTAATCTCACCTCTTGTTAATCAATCTCATTTCTATTATCTAACTGTGGAAGATATTTACAGAACAGTGTCCTATGTCCAGTAACAGACATGTAATACAATACCTAATCTCACCTCTTGTTAATCAATCTCATTTCTATTATCTAACTGTGGAAGATATTTACAGAACAGTGCCCTATGTCCAGTAACAGACATGTAATACAATACCTAATCTCACCTCTTGTTAATCAATCTCATTTCTATTATCTCACTGTGGAAGATATTTACAGAACAGTGTCCTATGTCCAGTAACAGACATTTAATACAATACCTAATCTCACCTCTTGTTAATCAATCTCATTTCTATTATCTAACTGTGGAAGATATTTACAGAACAGTGTCCTATGTCCAGTAACAGACATTTAATACAATACCTAATCTCACCTCTTGTTAATCAATCTCATTTCTATTATCTAACTGTGGAAGATATTTACAGAACAGGGTCCTATGTCCAGTAACAGACATTTAATACAATACCTAATCTCACCTCTTGTTAATCAATCTCATTTCTATTATCTAACTGTGGAAGATATTTACAGAACAGTGTCCTATGTCCAGTAACAGACATTTAATACAATACCTAATCTCACCTCTTGTTAATCAATCTCATTTCTATTATCTCACTGTGGAAGATATTTACAGAACAGGGTCCTATGTCCAGTAACAGACATTTAATACAATACCTAATCTCACCTCTTGTTAATCAATCTCATTTCTATTATCTAACTGTGGAAGATATTTACAGAACAGGGTCCCATGTCCAGTAACAGACATTTAATACAATACCTAATCTCACCTCTTGTTAATCAATCTCATTTCTATTATCTAACTGTGGAAGATATTTACAGAACAGGGTCCTATGTCCAGTAACAGACATTTAATACAATAATAACATACATGGGCGTATATAGAAAATAATTTCGGAGGGGGCTAAGAAAATTTCGGGGGGGGGGGCTGAGACCATTTCCGGTTTATGGAATTCTAACAATTTAGATTTTGGAAGAGTTTTAGCCAACTTAAAAGCTATTACACCCAAAAAAAGAATATGTTTTATGAACTAAATGATCTTATTTAATTTATTTTTAAGGGTTTTATGACACATTTTTACCGATCAAATCAAAATTTCGGGGGGGGGGAGCAGCCCCCTCAGCCCCCGCCCTGCCTTATTTACGCCCATGATAATATTATACAACGACTCAATACCATCCATTTCTCCAACTAGAGGGAAGAAGGTAATATAATAAAAATAATGTTTCAAACTATGCTCTTGATTTTTATAACCATTTTTCTCTATTATTATGATTTTGTCCTATTTTTTTCTTTCTCATTTGATTAACATAATATGTTTACATATATATTATATATGCAATAATACTCTTATATTTTAAAACGATGTAACAGTAGGGTACATACGTATTAGCGTCAAAGCAGGTTAAAGAAGCGGGTCTCGTTCAGAGATCTGGATCATGGATAACGCATTTCTATTGGTCAATCACTATCAGAGATATCATCTATTGTGTTTATAGTAGCCATCTTGTTCCCTTTGTCTTTTTAACGCAATTCATTTGTGCTTTATTTAACCGCGCAATTGTTGTTTTTTATTTAGATTCATATTTAGCAGAGTTTATATGGCGACAACAGAATAGCAAGGATGAAAGAGACTTCGAAGCGATGCTAAATTGAATATCAGTCCATTATCCAGCGAAAAACCATCCTTGATCTATATTATCAACGAGTTGGATTGACTAGAATTTAGATATAACCTTGAGCGAGCGGAAACGCATAGCAATTATGCTATTAATATAAGTGCTACGCCTGCTCGATAAAGGTTACAAAAAAACTCTAGTTAACCCAAATCGTTGATAATCCCGTCGCCATATTGGCAAAAAGTGATTCGACTCCTTGATCCAGCTCTCTGAGACCTGACTCTTCAACCTGCTTTGACGCTAATACGTAAGTAGTTTCATTGTATATTATTTTTTAAGAAAAGTAGTCTTCAATTTTTTTACATTTTGGCAACAGATATATATTTCATATTATCAGGTATTCAAATCTACTTTTTTCTTTTGGGACTAGAAGATCGATCTTTTGCATCGATCTGAACTCGCAGATCTTTTCATTTCAATTCGAATCGATTTAAAAGATCGTTTCGCCCATCAGTACACTATGATCATAATCAATACCTCTACAGTATCAGCCCCTTTGGCCTGTTAGGGGACTGATTTTTAATATACAATTAAATTAGATCTTTTTCCCCATGAATAGAAATGATTAATTATTCATAAATTGTTTCAGCTACAATAATAGTTTACTGTCTATATATTGCTGTGACCTTTGTGGATGATATATACAATACAAAAGTTTCAAAACGTGAGTAACCAATCTATTTATGTAAACTAAAAAAACAAAAAGCTTTTTTTCCAACACTGTAGTTTTATTAATATGGTAAAACCAGTTTTAAAATATATATTCCAAAAGTTTTAGCTTGCTGACACATAAAAAAAAATATATTCTAGAAACAGGAACAATATACTTGTAATACCTAACACTAATAATGTTTTAGCACAATAGGTCTTGTAGGGCTTGGTGCGGTTTCTCGGGGCACCAGGTCATCAATCTACTTCTAATACCGATATATTACAAGTTTTAGTGTGCTCTCTTCACCACTGACATAATGAGCAACCTAGGAATGTTGAAGAAAAATACAACATTCTGTATGTTTTGAAAAATGATAACACCTACTCCGTCACCTTTAAGAAAGAGATTTTAGCTTTTACCTGCCACTATGCACTAAGAACTTACAGTAACGGAAGTCAACTTCCGTTCAGAAAGCTCTAATACAAACAACATAAAATTGTTTCCCAAAATCATTTTAGTATTAAAAGCAATTTAAAAAGTCTAACTTGCAGGAACTGCGTCATCTTGGCGCAGAAATGCATATTTTCAGAAAATGAGCATAGTCTTCCTTTCTATATACATTTTTCTGCCTATAAATTTATCTCTCCTGTTAAATTAGTCCTTCAGTCATAGAGAACTCTATTATTTTTCCTGGAGGATGGTTTCAAAAGCTAGGAGTTCAAAACTGGCAGACTGGATAAAGACCGAGCTGATATAAAAGCTGATACCTCTCCGCTAATTTAGCGATTCCGTAGAAACCCAGCGCTAATAATTAGCGCTTAGCGACGGCAGTGCGCTAATCGCTAATCCATGTATGAAATATCGTGATTGCTAATAGCTTAAGCTATAGTTACAACATTTTGTCATCTCAAAGTTCACTTCCGGTCTGCTCTGAGCAACTTCCTCCTCACTCCTGTTCCACTTCCGCTTCAATCTACAGGATTTCCAATCACATCAATGTCAATTTCGGTTACTTCCGGTCGACTCATGCCTATCACTGGGTAACTCCTGTTGATCTAAGTTACACTCCTTAATCTAGGTTACTTCCGGGCCTATATTCATCCCTGGGTCGTTTCCGGATGTACCCCAGGGCCTTCCAGGCACTCATGATAGACTGGAGGTGAACAGGCAGTGACCCGGAAGTAATTGTAAGCAACTGGAAGTGAAACCGGAAGTGGTCCGAAGTTGTCCAGATTCATCCGCAAACTGTCCAGGAGTAATTTTGGTGACCCGGAAGCCATTTTGAGAACCCGGAAGTGGACCGAAGTTGTCCAGATTCATCCGCAAACTGTCCAGGAGTAATTTTGGAGACCTGGAAGCCATTTTGAGAACCCGGAAGTGAAACCGGAAGTGGCCAAAAGTTGTCCAGATTCATCTGGAAACTGTCCAGGAGTAATTTTGTTGACCCGGAAGCCATTTTGGTGCCTGAGGGCAGATCCGAAGGGTGGTTGAGGAGAATAGAAAAGTGTTTTTTTAGAGAATAAATATCTCACACTGCTGTGGCATTGTCCTTTTCATCTAATAAAAGATTTTTTTCCCTTCCCTAGAGAGAAAAAAAAGTGTATATATACACACACATATATATATATATATATATATATATATATATATATATATATATATATGTGTGTGTGTGTGTGTGTGTGTGTGTGTGGGTCGATAAAGCAGTACACTCTTGGTTCACATTAACTACTTTATTTGGTTTGTTTCGCCCGAGATGTTTCGTGCCTTTTCGCATCTCTTTAGGGGCTTTCCTTATCAGGATGTAGTACTACGCCTGACTCAAGCTAGTCAGCATGACGAGAGGGGTACTAATTAGGATTAATATAGCTATGAAGACATTTTTCAAGAAGGTAGATTGAAGCGGAAGTGGAACAGGAGTGAGGAGGAAGTTGCTCAGAGCAGACCGGAAGTGAACTTTGAGATGACAAAATGTTGTAACTACAGCTTAAGATATTAGCAATCACGATATTTCATAAATAGATTAGCGATTAGCGCACTGCCGTCGCTAAGCGCTAATTATTAGCGCTGGGTTTCTACGGTATCGCTAAATTAGCAGAGAGGTATCAGCTTTTAGCGCGCGCTAACTTTAGCCCAACTCTGCCGAGAGGTCTGATCAAAGATAGTAGTGGACACCCAGGTCCTTCCAGGACTGTAGCCACCGATTGTTAATTGTTAGATTAATGAATTATTAAGCTATCATTGTGGCTAGGAATGCGATGTATGACAGTTAAAATATTAATATTTATGATTATATTATGTTCATTTGAATTGGGCCTTTGTAATAAATAAATATTTGAACATATTAAAAGAAATATGTAAAATCATAAAAAACGAAATTTGTTATTATATAATTTTAGATGATTTCAAATAATGATATAATTGTATTTTTTTCAGTAAAAGAAAAAATAGAAGCAACTGGTATGTCAGTGTTGTTTTATTTAAATCAGCTAAATAAAATTAAATTAAATACTAACATAATAACCATTTACAGAGCCACCTGCTCAAAGGAAACAAAGGGCATCAGTTGCTATTGGTAAGTAAAATATAATTTATTTATTTATTAAAAATGTATAACAATAGCAGCCTCGGCCATTGAACATAGCCATACAAATTACGTAATTAGACACTACAACAAAATATACAAATATACATTTCAAAATTATATACTGATGATAATTGACTTTAAATATTTTTTTGTAATGCCACAGAAAATGTTTTTATTTATTGGAATTATATCATTCTTTAGTCTACAACACCTCAATGCAATGTCTCTAAATCCAAGTGCTGAGTAAATGATGTGCTGGAGCCAGGGTGTCAACGATTTAAATCAATTGATTTAAATCAGTGATTTAAATCATGATTAAAATCATTTGATTTTTTTAAAAAAAATCATTGATTTAAATCAATTTATTTAAAAAAAAAAATATTGATTTAAACCAATTGATTTTATTAAAAAACAGTATTATTATATATTTTTTTAACTTTAGTTTATTTTTTAAACTTAAATCTAACTAGTTCTGCCTTTTTTCAGCCATTTCAACATTTCGTCTTTATTTTTGTCCCTAGGGCCTACACTCACTTGACCGTTCTTATCTATTAAAAGTATGTTTCTTTTATGACCCTTTCTTTGTTTTTAATTCTGCAAATAAATCTCCTTTTAAGTTTAAGATAAAAGAGATTGACAGGTAATAACCAAAGCGAAGTGAATGCTTTATATTGGTGGAAGTCTTTGTTGGCCTTAAAATATTGTATTTCCTCGAAAGAACTGTTAATAATATAGCAGCTTATGACAGGAAAGGCAACTTCTGCAAGGGTTGAAAGAATGTTTTCAACCCTTGTTTTTGTTCACAGTCAAATGAGAAACTACCTAATTAGATGTGAAAAGGCTGACAAACTGGGTTTTTTGTTCAAAGCTTTAAATAAATAATATTTCTGTTAGTGTACGTGATTAATAGGGAACGGATTTTCATGTAACGTAAAATTCAAAATATTTACATATATATTTATTTAACTATTTATAATAAAATATGTAATAAAAAATTGAAAATATTTAGTAAACAAATACCTTAAACACGATAAAATATTGAAAAATAAAGCATAAATAAAAATTAGGAACTCATTATAAAAGGTGGAAAAGTTGAACATTTTTAAAGATGAACATTATTTTGGAAGATTGTTTGCTACATCTTGAATTTTAAAATTTTCAAACGTGAAATTATGCCGACCTGATCTGAGTATACTTTTGAAGCGACTGAATTATCTTTCAACATCTACTAAAGCTTCTGGTGTGTATTTTAAGGCTACAATCAACTCCTCTGAAGAGTGGGATTCAACTAAACTGTTAATCGTTTTCCCACTATAGATATCTCCAATAATGTGGATATTTTTCCATTCAGGGGTTTATTCTAGACTGTCTTTTCACTTTATTTTTAATTTATTCCCAGTAGCTCCTTCTAAAACCTGGATTTTCTCTATTACTCTCGTATGATTCTAATGCTATCCACTAACAACATGCCTTTTGTACAGGGTATCACAAAAATAATGGTCATCCAGATGATTCTCCAATGCGAGATCGGAAAAAATAATCCCCATATTAACCCCCGCAAAATTGACCATGAAATGCTATTCCAAGGCCAAATTTTTTTATTGCACATTTCGAAACTGCGAGTCATGAGGAAGAAAAAAGTCAACGGCACCATAGGTCAGAAATGACTCCTATTGGTCAAAATGACCATTAACAGCGTATACATGGGCCATTCTATTACAATCGACAAATAGTGGCCAATTTTGATAATTTTTTTTCTTTAGCATGTTCTAACATTGCCTTAGGTAAAATACCTCATTTGATTTTTTTAAAAAAAGCATCTTCCAGTATAAAAAAAATGTAAGTATATTGAAGAACGGCCCTCACAGTGGCAATCATTGGAGGACCAGAACGCATATTTTACAATTGACAGAAATGTCTTCATGAGGTTATTCTCAAAGCTTATCAAGAGCTCCTGGCCATAAGCTTTCAACCAATCGCTGAAATTAATCATTAGGGATTTCACAGGTCGAATTTCATGAACCAACCAGTCCTCGAGGCGCTCTTAGAATAGAGGATAGAATAATTGCCCGTGTGCAGAAAAAAAAAGTTTCTTCCTAAAAAAACTTAATAAGTAAGATTATCATTCCAGCACCCGTAGCAATTGTGCCCGTTCACCAGCTTAAATATTTCGGACTTCATTTCTGAGGCAAGCTGCCAGACTTTCTCCAAATTCTTTTAAATGCCCAAGTTATTCTCGTCCATTGCCTGCTGTGGACAGTAACGTTGGAAAACAAACTTTCTTTCATCCACAATACCCGCTGGAGGAAGTCTGGATGACATTCCAACATGTCCAGCGCCCACCTGCAAAACAATGCTCTCTGCTCCTGATCCCCGGGCTTCAACTCCCGAACTTGCTGAAATCTCAAGGAAGACGTTCTTCCCGAAGGAAGTTCTGGTCCTCCAATGATTGCCGCTGTGAGGGCCGTTGTTCAATATACTTACATTATTTTATACTGGAAGATGCTTTTTTAAAAACAATCAAACGAGGTATTTTTGTGTAAGGCAATGTTAGTAGGACATACTAAAAAATAAGTATCAAAATCGGCCACCATTTGACGATTGTAATGGAATGGCCCACGTATATGCTGTTAATGGTCACTTTGACCATAAGGAGTCATTACTGACCTATGGTGCCGTTGACTTTTTTCTTCCTCATGACTCGCAGTTTCGAAATATGCAATAAAAAAAAATTTGACTTTGAATAAAATTTCAAGGTCAATTTTGCGGGGGTTACTATGGGGGTTATATTTTCCTATCTCACATTGGAGAATCATCTGGCCAACGGATGACCATTATTTCCAGAATATTTGTATTTTGAGAATATTTGTAAATATGTATTTACATATTATTCCAGAAGAGAATATGTAAATACAATTACATCTGTTCCAGAGTAATTAATATTTCTTTAAAGCTTCATTTCTAAAATTGTTGTTTTAAAATTTGAAAATTAAGTCATTATATATACAGGGGTCGAAATTGTCCTATATTTTGAGACCAGAGCTTCTGTACATTTAAATTTAATCGCCGAAAATTAATGATTTTTGTTGATTTAAGTCTTTAAATTTACAGAAATTCCGGTTTCAAAATATAGGTCAACTTCAACCCCTGTATATATGATCCGTCAATTCTGCTATGCTCCCAAAATTATCCACTCAAGACCCACCACTTTAGAATAGTTATTTTATTATTTGCATTGTAAATAAACAAATATTTTAGTTACAGGTTTATATAATGAACAACTAGGTAATAACCAGCTCTCTATATAGACTAGATACATTTAAAAAGTCTGATTTCTTTTTTAAAGCCGGTTCTAGTAAAAAAATTCAATTTAAATCAAAAAAATCCGATTTAAATCAAAAAAATCTGATTTAAATCAAATAAATCCGATTTTTTTGATTTTTTTAAAAAAATCATGATTTTTTTACACCCTGGCTGGAGCGAATTGATTGATTCTGAGCCGGGCCTCTAAGAGGAACTGCGGGCCCCAGTCCAAAAAATTTCTAATTATTCTTCAACTGACCCTTTTTTCCAATCTTCTTATTTTCGTGGTAGGCGGAAGGTCAATTAATAAAAACTTCACTATACAGTATCACCAACTTTATTCCGTCCCTACATGTTTCACACCTTTTTTGGTGCCTCTTCAGGGGAAAAATTACATATATGAAACTTACAGCCTCAATCTGAGGAGGATAACCTTCCACCAGTACGGCCACGTCTAGAATGATCATGGTCTGAACGAATCCAAAATGGCGAAATATAATCAGCTGATCCATTATCGATTTGTCAAACATTTAAAATTTAAAATTAATTTCCAGAAGAAAAATAGTCTTAAAAATTAAAACCATCTTCCCACCTTCTAATTAAAACATATTTTTACCTTTTGTTAAATAAATTAATAAAAATTGTATTCAAATGTAATATTTCAGTTTTTTTATTTACCACTTTTTTCCTATTTTTTTTTTTTTTTTTTTTTTTTTTTTTTATGATATGGATATTTTCCTTAATTCTTTTCATTCTATTTCTCTCTTTACCTAATGTACTAATATTTTCAAAATCGAAACTATGTTTATATTTTATAGCATGATAAGCCAATGCTGTCTTATTATCTACTTTATCAATACTTTGCGCATGCTGTTTAATTCGTTTTCCAAGTAGCTGTTCCGATTCCCCTATATATGATTTATCACAGCCATTGCAGTCAATTTTGTAGATATTGTATTTAGTTTCCCTTAATTTTAATTTATCTTTAATATGACTAAAGCTATTTTTTATTCTATTATCATATGTCCAAGATATCCTGCCTATATCCTTACATATGTGTCTTATTTTGTTGGAAATTAATGGATTAAAATTAAAGCCAAAATACCGGCATGGTTCTGCATTCTGATCTTTTAAAATACTACATCTTTTATTCCCTAATTGTTCATGAATATGTTTATTATATGATGTTGCGCTTTCCCTCACTGTATCTTTGTCCTCATCCGTTCGAATTGCCTTGCTGTAAGTTTTATATATGTAATTTTTCCCCTGAAGAGGCACCAAAAAAGGTGTGAAACATGTAGGGAGGTAATAAAGTTGGTGATACTGTATGGTGAAGTTTTTATTAATTGACCTTCCGCCTACCACGAAAACAAAAAATTTCTCGAGCTCCTTAAATCCCCCCCCCTTCATTAATATTACCAAAAACTATTAATGGCATTACTTAAAACTGACATTTCTCTGAAAACAATATTAAATACATTTGTAATTGAATGGAGTGGGAAATTTACGTATAGTCTAAGGTACATTGGTACTTCATGGGGCTACAAATGTTTGGACTGCCAATATTTAAAAGCTGACTTGTATATTAGAAATAGAGAATTTAGAAAATTATGCATTAGTTGTTCTGAATAATAATTATGTGAAATATACTTAGGTATATAGTTTTGTTATTTCAAATTATAATGCGAGTAAAGAAATGACGCCAGGCTCCCTTGAGACCACGGGCCTCTGACCAATTTTCCACCCCTGCCCCCCTAACGCAGGCCCTGTTTCTGAGCCTGAAGAGGAACATGGAAAGAGAGAGAAGCAAGCAGCATAGGACCATCCAGCTCTCCTTGCAGCAGCTTATGTACAAAGGGGTCTCCAACCTGTCTTTGCATCTCCGAGGGCTCCAGTGATCAGTGTTGGGCAAAAATTATTCAGAATGATGAATAAAGATTAATGAATAAATGTATTATTTTATTCATGAATGAAGAATAATTAGTTTTATTCATTATTCGTTATTCTGTGAATGAATTTTATGTTTTATTCACAAATTATTCGAATGATCAATCAGAATAAACATATTTTAGTGAATAATGATAGATTTATTATGATGTTGGCAGCCAGAAATATGTATATACATGAGTGTTTGAGTAAGATTAATCAGTAGACCATCTAGAAATAAATAATAACGAATGATGAATAAGGAATGATGAATAACGAATAATTCTGTGAATAATTCATGATGTACCTTGAAAATAAGACAATTCAGTGAATTATTCATCATTCACTAAAAACTTATTCAAATAATGCCCAACACTGCCAGTGATATAGCGCCCTCATTTTGAGAAATCACATGCGTCTCTTCTGGATTTTCTTCAGTTGTGAACGTCGTAGTCTGTATTTGTCCACTTAATCACAGTGACATATTCTAGTTGAAATCTCATGAGGGTAGTGTAGACAGCAAAAAAGTCTGACTAGCAGGAAATGCGTCATCTTAGCACGGTTCCGTTCTTATTTCTAGTGTCATTTGGAAAGATTGAATTAGAAACAGTTATTATTATGGTGCTACCTTTCGTGAAATGCTTTTATGGCCCATGATACGCCACAAAGGGCCAGCGTACCTTTACCTGGCAGGGTCAGCCAGCCCCTACCATCCACCATAATCTAAAAGAAATACTTATTTCACAGTTCAATGCATTGAAAAGTATCAAAATGTTTCTTATTTTCTTGTCTTCTTCTACTATAATACTAATTCTACAATTAAATGCAATTTAAAACAAAAAACTACCAATTAAAAAGTGAGCTAGAATACAAAAACCCATTCAAAAGAACAAAACAAGAACACATTTGAAGTTTTAAGCACTTATTTCTCCGATTGACATCGCCTAATCGAAAATTGCTTCTGAATCTTTTTTGTAGAAAATGTATTAAGCTTTCGAATGATTGCCTTCCACTTAGCAAGATTCTCAACCGTTTTCGAGATATTAACGAAAGTATATGAAGTTCCCAAAACTTTTCATGTCTATAAATAAAATATTTTATTCTAATCCTTCCTTAACTCCAAACTAGCCAAAATTTAAACATATTAGTTTGGATGAAATTCAAACATTCATTAAATGTTTCAACTGAATCCCATGATTCTAAGTACCCAAACCAAAAACTTGATTCAACAACTATTTTTCTACTTTTGTCGAAAACAGTTAAAGCTGTCGTCTTAAAAATGGTTTCATTCGTTTTCTTAGGCCACGAAGCCTATAAAACAAGTACTTGCAAGCATATGATGTACGCGTAACAATTATTTTCGTACAAATTTCGCTCCAAAAAACATGTTCCGGTAGATGAATTTTGCTGTTTAACAAACTTGACCTTTCAAATTAGACAAAAGATTTTTGTACCATTTTCTAATCGGCATTTCCGGATTGTGTCATGAGGTCAATCTTATAAGCGGGGTTCCTCCCTATGGAGGGAGGGAGGAATCGCGTTAAAATGACCGTATATCCACTAAGTCGTGACAATTTTTCCACAAGAAATTTGAAGTTCTTGGCAACTTTCTGCAAAAGCTGCACTCATGATTTTTCAATATATTAATATAATAAGTAACAAATTACAATAAACAAGACAACAACAAAAAAAAAAAAAGTGAGTGAACAGTAAAATATTCACTTTATGTAAAATAATACATTTTTTGTTACAAAGTTTAAAATCAAGTAATTCCAGTTGATGTAACATAACTTCCATCTGCATTAGGTAGTCCCAGAGATGGGCATAATTTTATTTATAACTAAAAATACCAATTTATTCGTACTTCATGTATTCATAAGTATGAATACAAATTTATTTTTATTCACATATATTAAATATAAAAATATATATAAAATTTTATTCGCAAATTTTCCTGAGAATACAAATAAATTCACAGAAAAAATTGTAAATAATCACAAAAAATGTGAATATTTACAAAAAATCGAGTGATTGCAAAAAAAAAAATCACATTAAAATATACGAATACAAATTTATTCACATTATAATTTGTGAATAAAAATTTATTCCCAATAAAATTCGCAAATAAATTATGAATTTATTCCTATTAAGATGATATTACGAAAGTTACTGAAGGTGATTTTTTTAAGTCGCTTAACGTCTAGGTTATTAGCGCCTAGATTTTTTTTTTAGCCCGAGTCCGCCACGGAATCACCAGCCATGCTGCAGGGACGTAGTTTGTCATCTGTACCCCCATAAAAAAAAAAAAAAACGGAATCTAGGCGCTGACAACCTAGACGTTAAGCGCCTTAAAAAAAAAATCACCTTCAATAACTTTCGTAATGTCTTAATACGAATAAATTCGTAATTTATTTGCGAGTTTTATTACGAATAAATTTGTATTCACAAATTATAATGTGAATAAATTTGTATTAGTATATTTTAATGTGATTTTTTTTTGTAATCACTTGATTTTTGTAAATATTCACATTTTTTGTGATTATTTACAATTTTTTCTGTGAATTTATTTGTATTCGCAGGAAAATTTGCGAATAAAATTTTATTTTTATATTTAATATGTGTGAATAAAAATAAATTCGTATTCACACTTATGAATACGAATTTATTTATATTCGTATTCACAAATATATGAAGTACGAATAAATTCGTTTTTTTTTTATTTATAAATAAAATTTTGCCCATCTCTGGGTAGTCCACAATGGTTTAGTACATTTAAAACAATATGGAAACGGTAACTTTAGTTTTAGGTGTGGCTGTGGTCAAGTGTCAATGCTTGTCTATGGTCAGCTAATAGTTATTGTCGTCTTGCTCCGTCCCATAGGCATCTATTACTGAAGAAGGCTGCCCAAGAGCATGCTGAAACCTTCGAAATATAGCTTTTTTGTAAAATCTGTCATTTTTTCATAGCCGAAATCCTTGACTTCTTATCACCTCAACGGCTAACTATCTTCATCTCATTATTAATTTATGTAGTGTTAAAATTAAAAATCCATCTAATTTACTTTTAGTACACTTCCTAGTAAAGTTGTTTGTTTGTTTTTAACAGAAGTTCTGAAGGAGTTTGGGAAAAGGAAATCTTTAGAGATTAGAGCCTCTATGGACACAGGAGGAGGTATTATGATTCCATAAATATTTAAACTTAAAATTATTTTATGAATAAATAACGTGTCTATTTAAACGTTGTAAAGGTTTCGCATGAACATTGCATCGAATCAAACCATTCCAAGGTATATTTCCCTTTCATGTATCAAAGCTACCAAATCCACGCTTAAAAAATTTCAGCTTGTCTGTATGCCTAATGGAATTTTGTCTTCTGTAGGCTCATCTGTGGATGATAATATATCTATGGAATGTTTTCAATGTTACTAATTATTCTTTACTTGAAAAAGACTATAAATTAAAGCAATATATCTTGGATGCTATTAGGGGTCATATCAATACCCAGTAGGTATTCAATATCTAGTAGGCAGTGATGTGGGCCGGGTAAATACCCAGTGGGTAGGTAAATATAAATTGGGTATTTACCCACAGGGAAGGTAAATACCCGAAAAGTGGGTATTTTCAGTTTTTGAGCTTGATACCACTTCTTTGAATATTTTTTGGTGCAAACAAGGACTGAAACTTACCCATTTGATCATAAAAGCTTAATGAACATTAGTACTTACCCAGTAATATTTTAAAGAAAGTTAAAAGTCGGTCCGTGTATTTATGGGTATTTACAACTTAATGTATATCTATGCATTTTTATGATTACTTTTACAGTGGGGAAGGTTAATTAATTTTAAATTCAATTATTAAGGACTTATTTAAATTTTAAAAAAAGGGCCGAAAACATTTTTAATGTTTATTATAATAGTTCAAAACTATCTTAAGTTTAGTTTAAGTTTGTGATCCTTGTTAATATTATTTGAAATTATGCACATATAGTAGTAACAACATTACAGTAAGCGGAAATCTCACCAGAAATGAAAAGGTAGCTTCTTGATGATAGAGTGTTTTGAGTCCAAGTCAGGAAACTAGTTAACATCCTTGATCCAATTGTTGAACTTATCACTGCCATTCGCCCCTTTCAAGTTCATAAGAGATTTATCAAAGTTAAATGCCCCTTTGATCCACACAGTTCATAAGAGATTTAAGAATTACTGAAAACTCTTCAACAAGAAATCCCAGAATCTTCTCTTAAAAAAACGGAGGAAAAACTTGTGCTAACTAAATAGGAGAAACGCTTTCAGTTTGGTGTTGGAAACGCACATCTTGCTGCAGACTTGTTGAACTCTTCCATTTGTTTTGTGTGTGAGTTAGGCAGAAGCATGGGATTGAAATCAGTTGATCTTCGAAAAGACTTAGCTGACTATAGGGACCAAGAGGGATTATGGCAAAGATCCGTTGTTTGGGAAGGTCTTGAACACAATGACAAAGAAAATAATAAAATAAGTCCCTTGTTATGGTGGAGAGGCTTGAAAAGTACATGTGTTTCATCAATGAGTAGGTAACTTAATTTGAGTTTTGAGAAATTGAGATAATCCTAGTCCAAAGTTTTAGCTGAGGCTACATTTTTGTGAATGCAGTACAGTAGTATCAAATTTAGGCAAACAACTTGTTTTATTGGTAGTCGGAAGGTCCATGGCAAATTTTCAGGTAATAATTTATTATTTATTAACCTCTCAGTGATCCTATTTTATCATTTATTATTGTTTTAATAGTTTCTCAGTGTTGCAATAGCTCTAAACTGGCAAGATCCATTACATTTTACAATATTCGATTACTAAGTCGCGGTTTAGTTAAATACCTTAAATACCCGGGTATTTATGAAATTGAGTATTTACCCTGGGTATATACCCTGGGTATTTACCCTTAAGAATAAATACCCGGGTATTTTACAACACTGCTAGTAGGTATGAGCGATGAAGTGTTGAAGGAATAAAAAAAAAATTGTTCATGATTGCAACCTCAATAACTACAAGCCTTCAAAAAGTGCTCAATACTAATAATAACATCTACTTTTTTTTATATCTTTATATATTGAACATTTTTAGGTTACAAATGGCACAAATTGAAGCCATTTTTTAGAGAATTCTTCATAACAATGATTCCTATTAAGAAAGAAGACTGGATAGAATCAAGTAAAGTAGAAAGGATCTTCCTAATTGTTCAGGTAAAGCAAAGAGAGGTTTTTAATATTCATTTAATTTAAGGTTTTGGTAAGGAATAATTGATTTCTATTGAGTGGATTCATAGGGAGTATATTTCGCGAGAGTAGATAAAAGTTTACTCTTTTAGGCTTAGGCTTTGAAAAAATGGTGAGCATTTGTAGATTGATAGGCACTGAGGATATTTATGAAAAAAACAATTATTGAAACAAAGGCACATTTTAGGTAAATAAAGGATGTCATCTTTTAGAACAATATAGACTGGATATTTTGTTTTGATAATTTTCAAAAATTAGTAGGGAAAAAGGAATATTGACTTGGAGGCATCACCTACATTCATAGACTTACTGGTTTTTCATAAAAAAAAAAAAAAAAAAAAATCAAGAAAGTTTTAACAGTGGAACAAACCTATTGACAGATATGAAGGAAATATTTTCGAGCAAGCCCCAAAATAACACTGTGAAAAAAGGCAATTTCAGACAAATGTATTCCTTTTGTTGTTAAACAAGAAGTTTGAAGATATATATGGAGGATCGGACTATGAGGTATGGGGCCTTTGGTTTGGCGCAAGAGGAGCCATCCCAAGCAACTACAGCTGCATTGAAATTTTAAATAACAATGCATACGACTGAACAAACATTATTATGAAAGTGGAAAAACGTTCGTGGTCATAAGAAGAGGAATAGCTGACTTGTTCTTTCCCAGTACCATTTTATATACGATGGTGTTTAATTAGTTTGATATATATTTTTTTTTTTTACTTATTATAGATTTATTATTACAGATAGATCAAGCCTCTTTTAAAAATATTCACCTTTGTCACCTTCCTTTGAAGATCTTCCATTTTTTAAAAAGAAAAGACAGAAAAAACTAGAGCATATAAAAAGAAAAAGGTTATCTTTATCTCAATACGGAACAGTAATCAAACTTAATTAACATTTTGAAGAGCAATCTGGATGAAATTAAAGTGTAAAAATAAAGAAATAATTAACATCAACGTCAAGTAACTGCTTAAAACATTTCTGGAAAGTTCTCAACTCATGAGTTGAGCAGTTGTTTATTCTTGTGGAAAAGAGAAAATTTGTAAGCTCCAGGTCAGTGCTTCATGGAAGTTTCTTTATTTTATGCACATCACCCATTTTGACCGTTATTTTCCAGTCTGCAAAAATAGAGGTACCCAATTTTTGCGCTATTTGTCTTTGAAGGGCGATGGGCAGGAGAGTGCTGTGTGAAGAAATCGGCAGGAACGCCATGAGTGGTTGTATAATTTAATCTTGGAAATATATAGATTGTTGTTTGTACTGGCCCAAGTACTCCATGATGACTTGGTGCAGGGAAAAAAATACCCCATTTCCGTGAGTGTGAAGCGTCTATGGAACAGGAAAGCAAAGGGGAAAAACCATCAACCTTATGGAATGCTTCTTTAAGTAAATTGGATTTTTTCACCCCAAATCTGTCAGATTTATAGAATAACTGGTTTTTACTACCAGGTCATTCAAAAAGTCCTGTCGTTTTTTTGGGGGAAATTATAAATAAATAAATATTTTCAAATAATCACCTTTATTCATCAAAATATCCACCGTTACAGTCGGTAACCTTCTCCCAACGAGATGGTAAAGCCCAAATTCCTTCCTTAAAAAATTGTTGATTTTTACTGCAAAAATAAGTGGTCAGTTCGTGAATTAGGTTGTCACGGTCTTGAAAACATTTCTGTCTCAGATTGTTGTCGAGATCTCTGAATAGGTGATAATCAGTGGGTGACAGGTCAGGGGAATATGGTGGGTGAGGCAAAACTTCCCAGCCTATTTCTGTCAATTTTTCAAATTCCTGTCAATTTTTCAAATTTCTGTCAAAAATTGACAGAAATAGGCTGGGAAGTTTTGCCTCACCCACCATATTCCCCTGACCTGTCACCCACTGATTATCACCTATTCAGAGATCTCGACAACAATCTGAGACAGAAATGTTTTCAAGACCGTGACAACCTAATTCACGAACTGACCACTTATTTTTGCAGTAAAAATCAACAATTTTTTAAGGAAGGAATTTGGGCTTTACCATCTCGTTGGGAGAAGGTTACCGACTGTAACGGTGGATATTTTGATGAATAAAGGTGATTATTTGAAAATATTTATTTATTTATAATTTCCCCCAAAAAAACGACAGGACTTTTTGAATGACCTGGTATTTCAAATATTTCTTTTAGTTCCATTTCAAAAACATTTATCCCAGTTAAACAAGTTTGGCTGGAGTATTTACTTTTCAGTGCTTCAGTATTTTGAAAAGCAACTGTTAAGTCTGTTATTCTCAGTGTATGAATGGAGAAATAAATATCCTAAGCACTGACAATTTTTATTGAATGACAAAATCAAGTAAAAACTGTTTAGTGAAGCTAAAGTAAACATCAATGACCATAGATCATGGGCGGATTCATTATGAATTTTTATATGAACCTCCAAAAAGAATAATGTAGTAATATTTCAGCCAAATTATGTAGGTTACAATTCTTTCTGCCCTGGACCAAGAGCTAAGGTGATTTGAAGGAGGCTGGGAAACTTATTGGCCGTAGTTATTGAATATATATTTTACTTGTTTATCATTCATAACATATAAGAAAAATGGTAAACATAAAACTTTGTTTCCGTCGCAAACAATGTAAATTTGTTGTGAGTTTCTTTTAAACTCAACCTAAAAATAATTGAAACTCAAAATTAATTTAATATAAATAAAAATTAATGATGAGTGTAAGCAAAACCAAAGTTATAAAAGATGCGTTTTAATATGGTAAAGAAATCACTCAAAGTCAAGGTGCTGTGACCGAGAGTGGCAAAAGTATCTGGTACAGGAGGCCTGAGGTTAGGCGCAAGTATCTAAAACAGGAGAACCCTTCTCGTGCCCCTCTTGGTACGGAAAGGGTTAAATCAGGCTTTTTCATATTTACAATAATTACATTTTTTTTTAATGTAATTTTATTTTAAAGGGGATTAACCAATTCTGGATGAAGCTATTCTTGCCTGTAGTCAACCCAGAACAACCGCAGCGAGGATGGTGCAAACTACTTACAATGATCAATTTTATTCTATATCCATTATTTGCTCTCTACACGACGGGCTGTAAGTGACTCTCAATTACTATTTTAGTAGGAATTGATTGACAGTGAAAATTTATGTTCACAGTGATGAAAAAAAAAAAAAAAATCCACAAATGTTTCCACAGACTCAAGGAAACCATGAGTAAGGTTTGGCTGAATAAGGACCTCTAAAAATAAGGCTAAGTCCCCAAAATGTTCTGCATAAAATAAAACATTTCTGAAAAACTTGTACATTTTTTTCATCGCTGTGCCTCAATTTTTAAGTTGTATTATAGTTTCTGATAATTTTATCCTCATGACTGGTGCTAATTTGACCCATACTTGTCTGGCAATTTTAAGTCGAACTAATCTTGTCAAAGGTGATCCATAACTATTTCACAAATTTGTTTAAACAAAAATTGTTTTTTAGAAGAAATTTTTAAATTTTGTTTTTCATAATCTTTAAGCAAGCTTTTAAATGGCATAGAAAAGTTTAAATAACAAGATTAAAGACTTTTTATTTTATAGCTTTTCATGTGCATAGTTTGGGGATTTCTACTGGTTGCTACACTATCTGTCAATAATTACGAAGGGGCATTTTTCAATAAGAATTATTATTTTTAAATAAGAATTATTAAAGATTGTGATAAATAAATGTATAACTAACTCCACTGACTTTCATGTTTGGACTTGAAATGTCAATATTTTAAGAAGTCAACTCGCAGGAGCTGCGTCATCTTAGCTCGGTTCCGTTCATATCCCTAGTACCATTAGTAAAGGAATATAAGCTGTTATTGGTAGATTTTGATCTTTTGTGAACAATAAATAAAATAAAATCTCAAAGAGAAGTAATATAAGATTTTAATTGCCACAACAGGAAACTGATTGTATCCTAAGCGGAATTTACTCCGTCCTCTCTCTCAAAGTTTGCTTTTAGAAACACTACAACAAACTTTCTCATTTTCTTACCTTGTTTTTACAAAAATACTCATTTTACTGTTAAAGCATTCTCTCTAAAAGAAAAAAGCAGATTGTATTGTTAATATAACTACATTATGATTTAATTCCACATTTTAGCCAATGAGATACATTTCAGCAAGACCATTAGCCACTTTTTTTTACAATTTAATATAATATATTGATCAAATAAATTTAAAACTCCGAACAATTTGTGTGATGGAGTTTCTTAATTACAGATTCGAATACGAAAATAAAAGACATTCCAATATGGCCCTTTGCTTTGGGTCTCGGCTGTGTTGCGGGTACCATTATCTTCTTCACTACTAGGTCCTATGCAATACCTAAAGGTCATAATGTAAGTCGGTCTAGATTTTTTTTTTTTAAATTTCATATGTGTTCTTCTCCTAACTTAATTAACCTGTAGATAATCCAGGCATAATGATAAATTCTTAATCAACTGTTATAATATATGTTGCATAAATAATTATAATGAAGATTAGGAGAGAAACAATTGTAAAAAAGGAAAAATTTATTACATAAGAAAACAACATATTATGTAATATACTCACTTTTATTCAGAAGGTCAAATTTCAATAACTACAGCACTCCTTTATTCTGCTCTACATGTTTCTTGTATTTTTGACAACTAATCAGGAGCACTTAAATTTATTAATTTAATTTAAGTGCTCCTGATGTGGCCTCAAAACATGAGAAACTTGTAGAAAAGAATAAATGTACAGTGAAGAAAGTAGTGTAGTTATAGAAATTATACCTTCTGCCACATATAAATCTATTGTGAAAAATAGGATCACTATCATTATTACTTTATATACTTAACTTATATATATATATAGGGGAAGGTGTTGTACCTTTGACCACTTTGCAAAATTGATTTTTTTTTAGCTCGAATATTAAGGCTAAATTAATTTTTTTAATTTCATTGTAATTAGTATTGTATTGCTCATCATATTTAATTTTTTCAAGATTCTAGCTTCACATTTAATTTTTTTAATTAATTTAAAAAAAATAATCGTACAGTGGTCAAAGGTACGACATATAGTTGTACCTTTGACCATGGGGTGTTGTACCTCTGACCACGTAAAACAACACAGTAATGCAGAAAAAAAATTATCAGGATACGAGGTATCCTTATAGGCCTGCCCCTATTTGTCATTTTCCTTGCCTGCTTATTTTTAAATTCTTTGAACAATTGAAGGAACCAATATTAATTATTTTTTAAAGAGGTGTAACAGAAGAACATAAAAGTTGAATTATGAAAAAATTACTCAGGTGTGTTGTACCTTTGAACTGGTCAAAGGAACAACAACTAGTCGTGGTGAGAGGTACAACACCCTGGTAGTGCAAATTAAAAAGGATGCTAAAAACTTTAGGGTTAAGATAAATCAATTTCAGAAGCTTCACCATGTTTCTTATTGTAATAGCTACTTTGTCAAACAATTTCCATCTTAAAAGACATTATACAAAAAATATTATGAGGCTAAACGTCATCAATAAATAACTTACATTTATATTAAAGAAATGGATAAGTATTTTTTGCAAGAATCCTCTTTGACTTGAGTAATCCAAAGTAGGTTACACAAGCCCTCTAGTGAAGGAGCTAAACACTAATTACACCAAAATTTATAAAATGTTGCTACATGCCGCCACAGCCTCAGTGGTCAAAGGTACAATATGGTCAGAGGTACAACACCTTCCCCTATACATATATATGGATGAGTTTGTGTGTGTGTGTGTGTGTATATATATATATATATATATATATATATATATATATATATATATATATATATATATACGTGAGTTCGTGTTTGTTTTGTGTGTGTGTATATATATATATATATATATATATATATATATATACATATATATACATACATACAGTGAAACCTGCCTATAGCGGACACCTCGGGGATAACCAAAGTTGTCCACTATAGAGAAGTGTCCGCTATACAGAGGGGTTGGTCGAGATGGAAACGTACCGAATTTGTACATTTAATTCATGTTTTAATTAACCATTTAATAATTACCCATAACAAGTTTTTTTTAAGTATATAGAAAGAAATTCAATAAGTATAAACTTAAAAAAAAAAAAATTTCTAAAAAGTTTAAAGCATAAAGAAGTTCTTAGTTCTCGGACAACATTTTTGTCACAATTTTCCATCCATTTCTTCAAAATTTCATCTTTCTTTTTCAATATTTCTGCTGCTTGTGTTTTCCCTATCTTAAAAAAAGTCGGCAACTTTACGCACACCACATTTGGAAAATTACCAAAAAACTTTACGCGATTGGAAAATGTTATCAAGTCAATTTTTTCTTTAAGTGTCAGAGATTTCCGATTAGACATATTGAAGAGAACGCACGATACTTACTCAGCAAGAGCTAAAAACCGAAAAAACCTGAAAAGTGAAGAGAGGGAAGTTCTGCGGAAGGAATGTGAACCGAACAGACTTATGGAATATTCCCAGAACCGTGATACCATAGTAAGGAGGTAAAAAATCAGGGTTTTCTGTCCGTGTCCTTTGTACAGAGGTGTCCGCAATATAGAGGTTTATTTTACCTATAGATAAATTCGGGACTGTGAGAAAATGTCCGTTAATAGAGGTGTACGCGGAGGTTTCACTGCGTATATATATAATTATTGTAGATGACCCAAAATATTTCTTAATACGTATTGTCCTTTGAGGCTTAGGGTCAATAGTGTGTGTAAATACAATATATTTACACACACTATGGTGGAAATAATTTAAATTAGATATTAGAAATATCTAATTCAAATTATGAAATAAGAAAATTAGAATCTATGTTAGAATCCCAATATAATATCTTAAGGGGGAGGAAGCTGACCGAGCCCTTTTCGATGACATGATAAATTTTATCTCCAACATCATAAGCAGTTTAAAATCCAAACTAAGAAAGAATTTAATGAAGCATACCAGAGTAATGTTCAACATCCCATAGGTGACATTGGGGGGGGGGGGGGGTAAAGAATATATCCTCGGTCAACCTCCCCATTCAAGTTAATAATATTCTAAGTGAAGGAGAAAAGTTCTCATTGCCCCCGAGGTCCAACAATAATCTACCTAAAGTTGTTACTGACGTAGAATGTATTTTAAAAACTCTACCTTGTAAGGAGGAAGACTTAACCCGCTCCCAAGTAGCCAATACTACCACCTTTCCACTTACTTCTTCGAAGACTTAAAAGCCACCAAAACTTTTTTTACACTCACATGACAAACAGATTATTTGCACCAAAAATAAAAATTTTGAAATGTTTCCATACAGTCAATGAAATTTCTAACTCCTTGCTGAGTTTCTAACAAGGCAGGCCTTTTTTTTTTTTTTTTTTTTTTTTTTTTTTTATCTTTTGTTGGTTTACAGGCGTTTGCTTTTTTTGGTTTCATTTCTTCAATTCTCATGATACAAGTACTGTCAGATGAAGTGATTATACACTTGCAAACAATTGGAGCTCGTTTCACATTGAGTCAGGCTTTTTTGGGTCTCACTGCCCTGGCAATTGGAAATTCTCTTGGAGGTATGAGTTTTTAAATGTAATTTGTTTTCTTTTTTTAGCAGGACCGGAAAAATAAATTACAAATCATATATTTATATCATGGAAAATATTAATTAACGTTTAAATAATACAAACGTAATAAGCCAAGGAAAGATAAGTCAATATAAATCTGATGCAGGAACTGTCAAAAATCCTATGTTTCCATTCTCAGGTGTTTATTATATAACTGAATTAGCCTTATTAAAAGGGGGGAGGGAATAAATGTTATTGCTATTTAAGTGAAATCAAGAACATTTATAATCACCTAATATGTTTTTAAAAGTTTTAAACCCTTAAATAAAATTTTAAGCAGTGCACTAATTTTTTTTTGTCATATCATGTTTATTGAAACTTTCAATATCATCTTGCTTTGTATATATTATGCAGTTTGGTGGAGTAGACCTTATAATAAATTATTATTGTAAAACTAAATAAGACTTTACAGATTCTTATTATAATAATGCAAGTTTTATTTCATCAAATTAGTAAACAATTACACAGATTATTCTAAATTCACAAATTCATGCACTGTATAATATAACCATCTTCTGAAGTGTTTTCTTCCATTTTTTACAGATCTTGTCGTAAATTATGGCTTGGCAAAACAAGGAATGCAAAATATGGGTTTTGCTGCATGTTACGGCGGTACTATGTTTAGTATCCTTTGTTTATGATTTTGAGAAACATTGTGCGGCCTCACGCCCATTCGAAGTCTTCATTAGACTTTATTTTATTCTATCTAATATAATGTTTGATAATATTAATTAATATATTCCTATTATGCAATATAATCCAATTAATTAATAATAAACATTCCTCAACATATTTTAGATTGTTCCCTTGGCGTTGGTCTCATTGGCTTAGCCGTGCTCTTTAAAACAGGAAGAAATTTGGATGTAACTTTATTTTTAAGTTTACAACAATAATTGAGAAATTATTCGTGTTAATAATGCTTATTTGTATTTTTTAATAATAATATTTTAACACTTTAGCTGCGGGTGTCATTACAGAAGGACTCTAGCGGTCCTACCCACTGAGGAGTGTCCCTTGGGAAGGACACTCCTCCATTACTTTTCCCTTTAGATTCAAAAGGCCTTCAGTATTGTTTGGGCTTTCCAACAGTGTTTTCTGTTTTCAAAACGGCTGTCTGGAAGATTTTTTATGAAAAAAAAATATCTACATGAAAAATTCAAACAAAAAATGGACCCGATACTATTCCCAAACAATACGTCTTTTAACCTGACTTCTCGGAGATAACTTGTGGCTGGCTGCATTGGAAAGGCAGACCTCTAACCACATTTCCTGACCAATTCTACAATACTTTTGCATCAAAATAATAAGTTTGTTATAATAATAAATAGTTTTCTTTCTTACATGAGTAGTTTCAAAGGAAGTTGTCTTAATTGAATTTAGCTGAAAAAAATGCACCCGATACTATTCCCAAACAATACGTCTTTTCACCTGACTTCTCGGAGATAACTTGTGGCTGGCTGCATTGGAAAGGCAGACCTCTAACCACATTTCCTGACCAATTCTATAATACTTTTGCATCAAAATAATAAGTTTGTTATAATAATAAATAGTTTTCTTTCTTACATGAGTAGTTTCAAAGGAAGTTGTCTTAATTGAATTTAGCTGAATGAAACAGTATAGTTAGCAGCCATGGCTTAAAGTTTTAATTCTTAAGATTTTTCTTTTTACTTAAAAGTTACTTTGATTTGTTTCAGAAATTCTACGGTGCCTTGAGCCCTGGAGCATCCCTCTACCTCTTCATCGGTTTGATCAGTTCTCTAATAACTCTCATTATGATAAACTTCAGAGCGAGATCAACCTTCGGTCTATTCCTTATAGTTCTTTATGCTATGTATCTTATTCATACTTTACTTATGGAGAAAGTAATACATCCTTTAGGTACACAGTACTTTCGGCACAAACTCTTAGATGAATGACTAATTAAGTTTGTCTAGACTATATATTAAACATAATTTTTATATTAACTTATATTTGTGTAATCAGGATGTATGTTGAATAAATATGTTGGTTTTTGTAAATGATGTTTTTTTCATTCTGAAATTTAATGAATAGTCCAAACATTTCAAACAAATCTATCTAGCAGGTGCAGCGCAAACTATGAACATTCAACAGCTATAAAAGTTATGCCATATTACTGAGGAATGTGCCAAAACTAACCAATATCAGTAGAAGAAGCATACAAATTTTAACTCTTTTATTCCCCCCCCCCTCCAGTTGATACAATAATAAAAAACAGACAAATATATATATATATATATATATATTTGTCTGTTCGCTCTCTAAATAGAAGACGAATGGTCCGATTTTGATGAAATTTGGTACAAAAATCTGTCGTCCAATTTGAAAGGTCAAGTTCGTTAACCAGCAAAATCCGCCCACTGGAAGATGGCGTTTGGGGCGAAATTCGCGCAGAAAAAATCGTAACGCTTACGTTTTTGAGTTCATAAGCTTGTAAGTACTCGTTTTATAGGCTTCTTGGGCTAGAAAAACGAATGAAACCATTTTCAAGGCGATAGCTTTAACCGTTGTCGAGAAAATTGGAAAAATAGTTTTTGAATACCGTTTTTGGTTTGGGTACTTAGAATCAAGGGATTCAGTTGAAACATTTACTGCATGTTCTACATTCATTAAAACTAATATGTTGAAATTTTGGTTGCGTTTGGAGTTAAGGAAGGGTTAGAATAAAATATTTTATTAACAGGCATAAAAAAGTTTTGGTAACTTTGTATACTTTCCTTAATATCTCGAAAAAGGTTGAGAATTTGGGAAACGGAAGAATACCATTAGAAAGCTTACTAAATGCTCTACAAAAAAGGTTCTAATAAAAGTTTTGATTAGGCGATGTCATTTGGAGAAATACCGTATGAAATGTCAGTTTTGGATTTGTCGATTTCCTTCAAATGTCTTGAAACTGTCGAGGCTCCTACTCCGAGTTCTTTGGCATATTCCCTAGTGTTTTTAATTGCTTATAGTAGTCAAAAGTATTTGTCAATAAAACAGGATACGTATAATTAGAATCAATATTTTGTTTGTTAGAATTCGAAGATGCCGTATGAATATCTAGATGTGACAGTACTGGTGTTGATTTCGTTCTTTAGAATTACTCTTGGTATTCCCTATTTTCATCTGTTACCCATAGTTTTTTATTGTTAGTAGATTTTTCTTATTGATTATAGAATATTAATCTATTTGGCTATAAAACAGGATACGTAAAATTAGTGACAATATTTCGGAGATTTCTGAGCGAAATACGTTTAAGATTTTCTACCACCACGAACGGCTTTTTTCCTCTATTTTTATCCACTAGATAGGCTTTATTTTGCATATTATTCTATATAAGTTTTATTCAGCAGGGGATTCTGATGAAATGTCGTGTTTTTGCTGTGGATTTTAAATACGATGTATCTAAGATTGGATAACATTAGCGAGTCTACATAATTAAGAACCGACGACGGAGGATTACTTCTTGCTATGATTTAGTCTACATACGTATATTAAGTCCTAAATCCAATCCTCCTAAAGTTCAATGCCCGTAGAAACCAGGGGGCCGCAGGAAATTTACCTGCTAAGAGTTAATCCTCAAGAGCTGTAAATATACCCCAGGTATCTGCCGACACAAATACAAAGCCTAGGCGGAGAGCACCCCAAAAACTCAGATCCAAACATAAGGTTATATCCTAAATATTCATAAAGACTACTTAGTTGTAAACCGAGTCCACACTCCTTAGAACTCAAGGGCCCCGGGCCCCTATCTTCTTTACACACACACACGTAAGCTCGAACACCGAGTCCACACTCCTTAGAACTCAAGGGCCCCGGGCCCCTATCTTCTTTACACACACACACGTAAGCTCGAACACCGAGTCCACACTCCTTAGAACTCAAGGGCCCCGGGCCCCTATCTTCGTTGGTATGGAAGTTAAGAGGATAATTAAATTACTTCATGAAGGTCTTCTTATTTAAAGAAAATTCCCTAACAAAAAAGGGAAAACACTGGAATTATTGTTTAAAATATTACGCTTGCCTCCTAGGTTATATTCAAGCATATGTTTGCTTAGAGAATATATTCTTGCTTTGTATTCTTAATTAGTAAAATCAATTCGACGAAGATAGTTATTTTGAATCAATAAAAGACTATTGTCTAGATTGAATGGGCATGCAGTCCGTTAGACCTGAAATACCAAACGTAAGTTTTTTTACTTTTATTAATCCTTGAGGGTTTGATACAGCGTTTAAACAAGATGACTGGCGTTAAATAACGCTGCCAGCTGCCGAAGAATCAATGCCCTGAGAAGTATAGCTTCTGAAATGTTGAAAAAAGGGGAGCGTACTGGTCCGCGTAATGTGGACTAACTTTCCAATCCACGCGAATCGGTGCTTTAATAAAGTTTCTGGGCGAAAGTTAATGAGTGGCAGACAGCGATAATTATGATTGCTCAGCCTCTACCCGTAAAGGAGGTTGAATGCACCCTTTAAATCAATACCCGTAAAGGAGAAATTAACACGAAGTCATAGAGGAGGTGGTAGATCTGAGCTATGGGGAAGAGACGCCATACTCCATCGGCATCTGTAGACGAACGAGACCCACAGCCGACTGCCATGAGCCCCTAAGCACAAGAATGATTACTGGCCCTGAAGTGGCTAAAAACACCCCCTACGGTTTCCTTCCAGAGGAGTATCAAGCGGGGACTTACTCGATCTCCCAAGGAGGGCAAGTCCCGTGCCTGTGACATAACCGCTGGTCGTTGGCCGTGGCGACGGACCCGACATAAGAAGGACTCCAAGACCACGAGTCACTCCCAGCCAGCACCTGGGACAGACCCCGCAGGGTTGCCCCGGATGTCAATGAGTCGGCACTACAGATCCCGGGGGTCTCCCCTCCTACCTAGGTAGGATTGGGCCCCAGTCTCCTCGGCAAAACCCTCATCCATAATACACTGTAAACTTAATTAATGCACTTTGTTGCGAGAAAACTGAAAACAAACAAACAAACACCATTAGAATCTATGTCACACTCAATAGGTGAATGTATACGAACATATAAGGGGTCTCCCGTGGTCTAATGGCTAGCGCCTTGGATTCATAAGCGGGAGATGGTGGGTTCGATTCCCAACCTCCGGCAGGAATTTTATCATCCCACGGCTCGCTGGTAAAATTCCTCGCTGCACCCTGGATGTCGGCGCTAATGACCTAGATGTAGATGCGCTGTAAAAAAAAAAAAAAAAAAAAAAATATATATATATATATATATATATATATATATATATATATATATATATATATATACGAACATATATTTGTGTGTAGGGTGCCATAGCAGCCTTTAAAATGGCCTAATTTAGATGAATTTTTTGTATGAAAATAATTTTGGCATTTCTTTCATAGTTTTGGTATGGGCAAAATTCGCGCGATAAAAATCGTAGCGCTTAAGTGTTTGTGCCAAAAAACTCAATTTCCTTCAAGAATTCACTTGAGTAGGCTTTTAAAGTTTTTACAAAATATTAATTAGGTATCTATTCCAAGGTTTCCTAATAATACTAAGGATAAAAACGTCATAGGTAAAACTGAAGGAGAGCGTCCTCAGCTACGATTTTCTTCAAAGTTTGCACTATAACGTATTTTGATGCACTAAACATGATTCCGTTGAAAAAAAACCCGCTCTCAACTAGGAAAGAAGTTATTAAGCACTAAAGTTCACTGTTATGGAGGTTAAAAAAGACGGGGTAAACAGCTTATATGTAAACACGCGCATGCGCAATAGTCCTTAATGACGAAGTGTAATTGAAATTTAGACTCACCTGTGGTAGCTGACTTGGTCGTAAACTGTCGCTTTTGGGCATACGTGCTATGCGTTTCCGCTCGCTCAAGAAAACATCAAAACCCCTAGTCAATCCAACTCGCAGAAATGAAAAGAATTCTATGCCCAAAACTCGTCCAAGGCATTTTCCCCTAACCTTCATAACAGTGAACTTTTTTTTTAAAATAACTTCTTTCCTAGTTGAGAGCGGGGTTTTTTTTTTCAACGGATTCGTGTTTAGTGCATCAAAATACGTTATAGTGCAAACTTTGGTAAATGTGAAGGAGCGCGGTCTCCACACCGATCCTTTTGAAATGTTGCACTATAACGTATTTTGATGCACTAAACACGAGTCCGTTAAAAAAAAAAGCTCGCTTTTCACTAGGAAAGAAGTTATGAAACACTAAAGTTCACTGTTGTGCGGGTTCTGAAAGGTAATGTAACCTACTATGTTTGTCAACATGCGCATGCGCGGGTATGGAAAAGTTCGTAATAAGGATGTCTAATTGAAATTTACCATCAAGTATTTATCAATTTATCTCCAGTTAGTTATTAAAAAAAAATATTTTAAAATAATAAACCATTCTTTAAATTTTTTTTTTTTAAATTTTAAGAAGATATCAAAACTCTAGTCAATCCAACTCGCTAAAATGAATAG
Source organism: Gonocerus acuteangulatus (assembly GCA_946811695.1). Lineage (NCBI taxonomy): Eukaryota > Metazoa > Arthropoda > Insecta > Hemiptera > Coreidae > Gonocerus > Gonocerus acuteangulatus. Next base: position 70,156,028 of record OX328131.1, read on the forward strand.
AATTCTATTAATTTTAGCGAGTTGGATTGGCTAGGGGTTTTGATATCTTCTTGAGCGAGCGGAAACGCATAGCACGTATGCCCAAAAGCGACAATTTACGACCAAGTCAGCTACCACAAGGTGAGTCTAAATTTCAATTACACTTCGTCATTAAGGACTATTGCGCATGCGCGTGTTTACAAATACGCTATTACCCCGTCTTTTACAACCTCCATAACAGTGAACTTTAGTGCTTAATAACTACTTTCCTAGTGAAAAGCGAGCTTTTTTTAACGGATTCGTGTTTAGTGCATCAAAATACGTTATAGTGCAACATTTCAAAAGGATCGGTGTGGAGACCACGCTCCTTCACATTTACCCAAACTTTGAAGAAAATCGTAGCTGAGGACGCTCTTCAGATTTACCACGTCATATAAAAGCGGTTCCTGTGAGTCGAAACTTTTTGGAATATGCATTATTTTTTTTCAGACTACTTGCGAATATGTGATGTCTTTACCTTTCGACAAACGCTGCGAATTCGTTTATTCAGATTCGTGTTCATTCCAAGATGAGCATATTTTAGCACCATACAGTTGGATTTTTTGCGCAAAAGACGAAGTTAATTCAAATGTTGGCATATTCTGTATGGTATGTTCAAAGCTGTTATCTTTTTAATTTGTTATATATATAAGTAAAAACATATTTTATTCACGCTTTACTGAATGTACAGACACAATTTTTATCTACACCGATGGTTCGAAATCAGCTGTAGGTTTAAGGAGCATGTAGTAGCAAAAGTAAAAATAATTTTCACGAGACTACCACATACGAACAATTAGTTCCTGCATGCTGTAATTTCGATGGTGTACTGTCATTTGGGGTGAGTTCGGACAGCAGTGCATGGCGCAGGAAATCACGTGACCTGGAGTATTTTTTTCATTAGGGACATAATTGGCTTGACAAATACGATCGATATTGTATTTTTCCCATGTAGTTAAGCCGAAATCGCCGTGAGAAGACTTTGAAGTGATTAACGAATATTTTAATGCAAGTTGTAATTTCCATGATTTTCGAAATGCTAGAAACAAACATCTGTGTAGAGGCTGTGTAAGTAATTAAACCCTAATTTTTCATATTGTATAGTAAGTTTATATGTTGTCTAATGATACATAAATAAATATATTTATTTTTTTTGTTCAACAACTTTTTTTTCTCGTTTAAGTAAAAAACTCGCATACCGTGGGGTGAGTTCGGACATGCATCAATTATACCCGCGTCCTCTTGGCTTAAAGGAAAACAGTATTTATTCCAAAGAGGCTTTGAAAAATGCGATTATCGATGTCAAATGTAAGAAGAAGACTCTGAGAGACAGTAGATCGATTTAGGTATTTTGTTCTACAACAAAATACATAAATCGACTTTAAATGATAAATTTAAGCACACCAGAAAAAAGTGGTGGCTAAACTAAATTTAGTAAAGAAGAAGAAGAAAAAAAAATATCAACGAGAATTTTCCTGCAGCTGAATGTGATTTTCCATTAATTCGATTATGATATTCGCCAAATCGTAAAAACATGTTTGGATTGGTCAGGAAAAATATCGCAAGATTTTAAGACAACAAGCCAGACAGGAATGGTTTTACGGCTATATGAAAATGAATCAGCCATTAATGGAGCGCCTTGCACAAAACATCAAAAGGTATAGAGCAGAAGTTGATAAGGAATAAGTTAAAGAATATTTTATAGATCTAAAAAATATTATAGAAAATATTCCTCTTCAGAATATCGTTAATTATGACCAAACTCACTTCAAGTATAGTTTAAGTTTAGATTTTTACTGAAATTAAAGACTGTCCGAACTCAACCCACACGTAGGGGTGAGTTCGGACGCATTTTAGCAATAAAAAAAATTGAATATTTTTGAGATATTCAAAAAACAAAAGACACTATTCGATAGAGGAAGGTTAAGGGTTCATACATTAATTTTTCCAGATTTTTATAAAAATTCTGTCTTTTGTTATTACGAGAAAACCTCGAAAATGTGTCCGAACTCACCCCAAATGACGGTATCGGAAAAAAAAATCAAATTTTCAGATTCGCCCTTTCTCTTCCAAGATCCTGATATGTAGAATTCATAGTTTGTACAGCATTTACACAAATCATAAAAAGCAATCCATTTTTTTCTAAGAGATGAAGCAATGATCTTCATCTGACGCAACGAACTAAAATTCATTCGCACTTACTGCACTTGACTTTCGTCCTCTTCCGTTTAGTTTCGGAAGTCTTCTTCATTCCCCAGTAATTTTCTTGCTCTTTGCGTGATATTTCGTTGGATGTTCTCCAGCTTCTTTTGATGGACAATGTTTTCTGTTAGATGATCAATATGGAAAGGTCAACATTTCTTTGTGTTAGTTTTGACCATCTTTTACTCTCCTAACAAAACCAAACAATGTATTTTAAAAGAACGGCATATATGAAGTCAATTTATATTGTTATTTAAAAAAAACTACACTTTACATAATTTTAATATTCATAATCTTGGTTTTGTAACCGTGGGTAACCTCCCGGTTGTTTCACTTATCTGTCATCTGGGGCCCCCCTACTCTATATTATTTTAGTCGGCCATTTGAGCGTGAGCGCAGACTAGTGGCAACACTGAGTGCGTAACCTATTATGCCTAGTCGTGTTTAAAATGTGTTCCGCTTCAGAGTGTTCCCCAAAAGACAAATTGTTTATAAACAGGTTTTTGTTTTTCTTATTCTTATTATAATTATCCGCATATCACTTGTTATTTCATTTTGTGATTCCATAGAAGACATTATATTATTTTTTAATCAGTTATTTCTCTTATTATTTTATACAACCTCCTGTGTTATAAGCTTCAGCTTCTAGGGCAATATTTAATCTTGAGACCCTCTCAAGATTTTTCATTTTTGAAGATATATGTAAATTATATTATATTACTCTGATCGTTTTTCTTTATATGTTGTTTTTATTTTACTTAATAATTTGTTTGTGTTAAATCTCATGTCCTATTTCAGTGTCTAACTATGCTGGTACTCTTTGTGATGATATCTGTTGTTGCCGATGCTTTGTAAGTCTATGCAATATCATATTTTCTTTACCCTCATACTCAAGAGATTAAAATTGTAATTAAATCACGATGAATGAGCATTCACTTAATGTTCGGAATATTGAGATTTCTTATTTTAATTCCGGTTTAGTGTTTGCCCAAATGTCGCAGTGATAGCAGAAACACTCCAAATGTCAGAAAATATCGCTGGAGTTACCCTTTTAGCCTTTGGGAACGGATCTCCAGACTTATTCGCTAGTTTTGCTGGAGCCTCGCTTGACCATCCAGAGATTCTCTTTGCTGGATTGACTGGTAAGTTATCCTTAACTTTTCAAGCAGTTGTACTGGGAAGATTTATGGTCATTTCTATAATTCGTGATGATATAAGAGGAAAGTTCATCTCCAGCTTAATTTATTCTCCCACTGAATGATTTCTAAAGTATAATGTAAATTTTGATTGTCACAGGGAGTAAATTGGGAAGTGGGAAAATGGGCAAAATGAGTGAAGTGCTTTATGATTATCTCCTTAGGTAATTCTGAGTGAGAAGTGCCCCGACTATTACATTCACTAATAGTCCTGTAAATATTCACAACATATGTAAATTTTCAAACAAAAATAAAAAACATACACATTAAAATGTGTGAATTCAGATCATAATTTGTGGATATAAATGTGTTCACAAAATAAGTTCTGATATTTAGTGTATTAACGATAAATTAAATAAAATTGACGACAAGTTTTGTATTATGTGTATGCTGAGTATGAGCCAGCCCAATTTATACACATTATTAATATGTTTTTTTTTTTTTTTTTTTTTTTTTTTCTTTTTTTTTTTTGACAATATAAAATTAACAAAAAGTTCGGTAATAATGAGTGAGAGCTGCCCAGAGCCCGATCTTCATGAAACTTCGTATACTTATTCATTTTGACCTAATTAAGAAGAAAAAGGTACTTACGTATTAGCGTCAAAGCAGGTTTAAGAGGCGAGTCTCGTTCAGAGATCTGGATCATGGATAACGCATTTCTATTGGTCACTCCCTATCAGAGATATCATCTATTGTGTTTATAGTAGCCATCTTGTTCCCTTTGTCTTTATAACGCAATTCATTTGTGCTTTATTTACCCACACAATTGTTGTTGTTTTTTTAGTTACGCGATTTCAGTTTTTGTGCGAGTTAGCGACAACAGAATAGCTAGGATGAAAGCTACTGTTTCGAAGCGATGCGAAATCGTTTATCAGTCCATTATCCAGCGAAAAACCATCCTTGATCTACATTATCAACGAGATGGATTGACTAGAGTTTTGATATAACCTTGAGCGAGCGGAAACGCATAGCAATTATGCTATTAAAATAAGTGCTACGCGTTTTCGCTAGCTAAAGGTTATATCATAACTCTAGTTCACCCAAATCGTTGATAATCCCGTCGCCATATTGGAAAAAAACTGATTTGACTCCTTGATCCAGCTCTCTGAGACCCGACTCTTTAACCTGCTTTGACGCTAATACGTAAGTACCCATAACTCTAGTTAACCAAAATCGTTGATAATCCCGTCGCCATATTGGCAAAAACTGATTTGACTCCTTGATTCAGCTCTCTGAGACCCAACTCTTTAACCTGCTTTGACGCTAATACGTAAGTACCAAGACAAAATTAAAAATCACTCGCGGCCAGGCCTAGAACAGTATTTATTAAGCATTAAAGTTGACTGATATACAGGCTATAAACGAGTTTTATCATAACATTACGAGCTGTATCATAACAATGGGAAAAACAATTAGTCGTTTGTGGTATTTTTGTCACGTTTTTATTCATAATTGGGTTGAATTGAATAAGTATACGATGTTTTAAGAAAATCGGAGTTAGGTCAATTCTGGCTCTCCCAATTTGACATTACCGCGCTTGCGCATGTTTACAAATACTTCGTTTACACCAGCATTTAACCTGTATAGCATTCAACTTTAGTGCTTAATAAATACTGTTCTAGGCCTGACCGCGAGTGATTTTTAATTTTTTCTTCTTAATTAGGTCAAAATGAATAGGTATACGAAGTTTCATGAATATCGGGCTCTGGGCAGCTCTCGCTCATTATTACCAATTTTAATTTTTCTCATATATATGAGAATCCTGGAGGCTTATTCTTCATCCTGAATTGTATTATTAAGAATTCATTTTTTTGTTTATATATAATATTTTCTGTCCTCTAAACGACCCCTTACTATAGAATTTTATGTGTATCCAATTAACATTTTACATAATTTAAAGTTTAACTGAAATCTACTTTCTATTATAATACAGAATAAGTGTACTCTGTAATGGTGCTCATTCCCAATTATTTTTTTATTTATAATGATTAACAAATTAGTCCTTATTATCCGGAACAAAAAAGTGAATAATCCAATAACTCTATTATTTATTCCAAGACAAGGTATGGTTGGGATTCGGCTAGGAGAAAAACAAGTCCGTCACGCAGGAGCTGCATAACTAAGCACTTTCCTCAGAATTTGGGTAGTGTAGACTGCTTTCCAGAACAATTTGCTTAAAATATCCTACATAAATAAAATAAAAACATGAATAGTTCTCTTTTAAATTTGTAATGAGTAACTGATCAATTATTAATTTGCTTCCAGAGTTATGTTTACACATGTTACCTTTTACACTACGTAATAAATACAAAAAACCTCATATTATCGTATTTTGATCTAACGCAGGAACAGGATACAGTCCCACTAGCGCTCCTTGCGGCGCCTTTGTGGACCTATGTCTGGCTGGCTTTTCTATTGAAATATATTACAAAGTAAACCCCCCTTTCCGATTGACCGATTCAGCTCATTTTTATAACACTTCTTTCTCATGAGTTACCCACGACGTATACCGCGTTTCGTTAGAATACAGCAGAAATTACGACCAGTATGAGTATATTAGGAATTTGGGTCCGGAGTAAACCCCCCCTCCTAATGAACCTATTTAGTTTATTTTTACATCACATATTTACCTGTAGATTACCACTACGAATACCGAGTTTCGTCGAAATATACCTAAAATCACGGCTGGTAGTGGCGAATTGGTATTGTCGGTCCGGAGTAAACCCCCCCTCCTTATAAACCGATTTAGTTCATTTTTATATCTCACTTTTCTCTCTATATTAGCACTACGAATACCAAGTTTCGTTGAAATATAACAAATATTACGGCTGAAATGGTCAAATTAGTGTTCTGGGTTCGTGGTAAACCCCCCCTTCCGGTGGACCGATTTTGGTGGTTAACGAACTCGTTCAATCGTTTGCTAATTGAATGCTATATACCAAGTTTCGTGACGAAAAAACAAAAACTCTGGCCGCTATCGTGTTAACAGACATATATATATATATATATATGCATATATATATATATATATATATATAGATATATATAAATTTTAACGGGGGTCATTTTCGGTGTCTACTAGGTAGGATCGATAAAGTTTTGAAGAAATTTTTCAAAAATTCCGTCATGAGTCCAACCTCAATAGCTACTTTCCTTCGGAGGAAAGTGCTAAAACGTAGACTTTCAGGAAGAAGATCTGTATTTGGACGTTTCGGCTGCACTGCATTGGCAGCCTTCTTCAGCACTAGAGAATGCCTGGGGGGGGGGGAGGATCATACATTCAACCATGGTTACCTAAGTCTCTTCGGGGTCTTCCTCCCTCCCTCCCCCCCTAGGCATTCTCTAGTGCTGAAGAAGGCTGCCAATGTGCACCCGAAACGTTTAATACAGATTTCTTCCTGAAGGGCTGACGTTTTTTTCACCTAGCCGAATCCCAAACATACCTTGTCTTCGTATCACCGCAACGACTAACTATCTACATCTCCTCTATTAATTACTAATTTCAGGCTCGGCTTTGTTCGTTACATGTCTTATTGCTGGAATGATTATTTTGTCGAGACCATTTCATATCAACGCATGGCCTGTTGTTATAAACATCTCATTTCTTCTTGTGGCGTATACTGTTTTATTTTCTGGATTCTTTTTCAGAAATTTTCATGTATACCATTGTATAGGTGTGTATTATTTATAAATATTATGTTTAAAATTATTATTAAGTTGTATTCTGTGTCAGGTTGGAAGCTCTTCCAAAATGAAAATATGATCTTCAATCCCAGTCTGTGAAATTTGTTTTTATAAAATATAATAAAAAAAAAGACTTTCTATTAAATTCAATTAATTTGTAAGTTTCAAATAATGATATGAACAAAATTCATAAGTTTTGAATGGAATTTTGTAGTAAATTTTGCAGCAAAAGTCATCATGCAGGAGCAGAGCTGGGCAAACGTTAGCGCGCGCTAAAAGCTGATACCTCTCCGCTAATTTAGCGAAACTGTAGAAAGCCAGCGCTAATAATTAGCGGTTAGCGGCGGCAGTGCGCTAACCGCTAATCTATTTATGAAATATCGTAATTGCTAATAGCTTAAGCTATAGTTACAACATTTTGTCATCTCAAAGTTCACTTCCGGTCTGCTCTGAGCAACCTCTATCCTGTTCCACTTCCGCTTCAATCTACAGGATTTCCGATCACATGAATGTCAATTTCGGTTACTTCCGGTCGACTCATGCCTATCACTGGGTAACTCCTGTTGATCTGGCTCACTTCCGGTCACTCACAGACAATGGCACACTGTGACACTCCTTAATCTAGGTTACTTCCGGGCCTATATTCATTCCTGGGTCGTTTCCGGAAGTACCCCACGGCCTTCCAGGCAGTGACCCGGAAGTAATTGTAAGCAACCGGAAGTGGTCCGAAGTTGTCCAGATTCATCCGGGAACCGTCCAGGAGTTATTTTGGAGACCTGGAAGCCATTTTGGTGCCTGAGGGCAGATCCGAAGGGTGGTTGAGGAGAATAGAAAAGTGTTTTTTTTTAGAGAATAAATATCTCACACTGCTGTGTCATTGTCCTTTTCATCTAATAAAAGATTTTTTCCCTTCCCTAGAGAGAAAAAAAAGTGTATGTATATATACATATATATATATATATATATATATATATATATATATATATATATATATATATATATATGTGTATATGTATATATATATATATATATATATATATATATATATATATATATATGTGTATATATATATATATATGTGTATATGTATATATATATATATATATATATATATATATATTTATACATATATATATATATATATATATATATATATATATATATATATATATACATATATTAATTCTTGTGAAAGATGACCCGATTTATATTTTCCACTTGTTCTTGGCAGGGGGTCGATAAAGCAGTACACTCTTGGTTCACATTAACTACTTTATTTGGTTTGTTTCGCCCGAGATGTTTCGTGCCTTTTCGCACCTCTTTAGGGGCTTTCCTTATCAGGATGTAGTACTACGCCTGACTCAAGCTAATCAACGTGACGAGAGGGCTACTAATTAGGATTAATATAGCTATGAAGACATTTTTCAACAAATCTTTCATGAATGCAACCTCAATAGTGGGGTTGACCTTCAGCAAGCTAAAAATTAGTGCCATTCTTTAAGACATTCTACATTCATGAGCTGTTCTTCAATCTCTCTAAATCGGCTGGCTGTCCAATCTTTATTATTGTCTGTTTGCCTGGGATTTTAATGGGGATGTACTAATTTTTACTTTTAAAATACACTTTTACTTGATGTGGGTCCTTGGACCTATAGTAGAAGAAAGACTTCTTTCATGGGTGTATATAAGGGCATGGGGCTGCAGCCCCCCCCCCTGAAATCGGCAAAAATGTATTATTAAATTCTTAAAAAGAAATTAAATAAGATCACTTAGTTCAGAAAAAAAAAAGTTTTTATTGAGTGTAATAATTTGCTAACTATTCCAAGTTCTAGATTGTTAGTATTCTATAACCCCAAATGTTCTTAGCCTCCCCCCCCAAAAAAAAAATTCGTCCAGCCCCTCCCGAAATTATTTTATATATATGCCCATGACTTCTTGCTTTTCCACAGACTTCTTCGTATGTTCTATCCTGGCTATAAAATTGTATTAACCTTTAAAAAACTTCTTCCAGAATCTATGTTATGTAGACATGGGTTTTAAAATAAAAATAAAATAATTCGGAATTTATATAGTTTATGTTAAGCAAATTCTTCAGGAATGTGGCCTAATTATTTTATTATGTAGCCATTTTTTTTTTGTTTTTTTTTCTTTGTTTCAGCAAACTTAATAATTTACATTCTCTATATTGCTGTGACAGTAGTGGATGATATGATAAATAAAAAATATTCACAGTGTAAGTATTAATTGGGATATTTTTGTTATTCTAAGTTACTTGATTTTGTATAAAAAAAAAAAAAAAAAAAAAAAGTCAAAGGGAGTAGTTAAATTCTAGACAATAGCTATTTTAGCATAAAAATGCTTTAGAGGTGACTAAACTGGAAATAAACGTTACAAAAAAGTGTCCACTGGCGTTCATGCATGCGCAGTGGCGTTCACGCATGCACAGTGGCCATGTACAAAAAAGAAGACTGTATGGGAATTTTCGACCATTTTTTCATCCTTGGAACATCAATTTTCCACCATCCAGCATTCTCCAACAAAGACTGTATGTGTCACAAAAAAGGTCGGGTGGATCTAAGCGTCACAAAAATGTGTCCACTGGTGTTCCCACATGCGTGGTGGCTATGTACGAAAAAGAAGACTATGTGTTATAGAGTACATTACATAGGTTTGTCGGGTGGACCTAAAGCATACTTATGTTCCAGAATTTGAGCAGAAGGCTCTTCTGCCGAAATAATGTTTTTTTTTTTTTTTTTTTTTTTTTTTTTTTTTCTTTTTAGTAAGAAACTATTAATAAAAAAAAATATTTAAATATCAAATTCTAACACAAATCCAAGGTTGGCATTATTACACCGGGGCCGACACAAAAAAAAAAAAAAAAAAAAAAAAAGGGGTGATTTTTAAAGACACCATATATATATTCTTATGTATTTCGACACTCTGAATCCGGAGTCCGTTTGACCCCAACACGTCAGGTTTAAGGGAATTTGATGTTTTTTTTTATCAACACCACTAATGCCACTTCAAAATCACTTTATGTTGTTATATAATATGTTATAAATTGTGAGAAAATACATATCACAATTGAACATACAAAAATATTCTTTACCTTAATATTATACCTTAACTCACATTAAGCCCAATGTACACTTGAGTACTTCATGTTCACATTTTTTTTCCAACGGTGTTTGTAACCATATATTTCTACTGGCTTTACTATTGAGATGTTTAACCATAGTTTCAATAACAGATAATATAATAAAATAAAAAAAAAAGTAAAATAACTTTTTAAAAAAAATGAAATAAGCCTTTGAATTAATATATTTTTTTATTGTACTTTGTTGCAAGAAGACTTACAAAAAAACAGTGATGGTATGTCAGTATTGTTCTATTGAAATAAAATATATATAATAAAATCAATACACTAACGAGATAAACGTCATCTCCAGAGCCTTCGAACGCAGTGCCACCTACATTAAGAAAACAAAGGGCTTCGGTTGCTATTGGTGAGTTATCAGCAAGTGATAAGTAAAATATAATAGAACCAGTTTAAACATCGTGGTGAACGTAAAGCATCTATTCAAAAGCTAATTAAATTTCCTACAAAAACGGTTCCTCTGACATTTTTGATGGAACACTTTATTTTGGAGAAATCGATCCTTAACATTTGAAAATGCCTGTTTTGTTATTTTGAAAGTTTTTTTGGTAAAACTGAAGGAGTGTCCTCAGCACCGATTTTCTTCAAAGTTTGCACTATAACGTATTTTGATGCACTAAACACGAATCCGTTGAAAAAAAAAGTTGCTCGCAACTAGGAAAGAAGTTATTTTTAAAAAAAGTTCGCTGTTATGAAGGTTAGGGAAGACTGCCTTGGACGACTTTTGGGCCATAGAATTCTTTTCATTTCTGCGAGTTGGATTGACTAGGGGTTTTGATGTTTTCTTGAGCGAGCGGAAACGCATAGCACGTATGCCCAAAAGCGACAGTTTACTACCAAGTCAGCTACCACAGGTGAGTCTAAATTTCAATTATACTTCGTCATTAAGGACTATTGCGCAGGCGCGTGTTTACATATAAGCTGTTTACCCCGTCTTTTATAACCTCCATAACAGTGAACTTTAGTGCTTAATAACTTCTTTCCTAGTTGCGAGCAATTTTTTTTTTCAACGGATTCGTGTTTAGTGCATCAAAATACGTTATAGTGCAAATTTTGAAGAAAATCGGTGCTGAGGACACTCTCCTTCAGTATTACCGTTTTTTTTACATACAAAAAGGTTGAGGCTTTGCCTCAGTTTTTAATTTGTTGTTGTTTTTTAGCATCAAAATGAATATTTCATTGAAATAATAAATAAAGTACGTACATGAGAAAGTAAGCTGAGGAGGCGGAATAAGTAATTTCTCCTTAGAATACAGTCAGTGGCCTGCAAATTGTGGCACCTAAAATCTTGTTTTTCTTTGAGACTTCATTGGAGAAGGCGCTTACTTTTTTCATGAATCATCACACAGCCTTGCACACCGTGTGTACAATAAGAGTAACGTGAAATTATCAGTTATTCCGAGTAATATAGTTAGAAATAAATGTTTATAAATTTCTTAATGATGGATTTTCATTTTACCTAACATTGCACATATGGTGCTCAATCGCTCATTGCAATAAAATTTTTCCGAAGAGCGAGCTGCACATGGGCGTGCAAGGATCTTATTAGTGTGAATTCACTCACGAATTGGGGGATTTTCCATAGTAAACATTATTACAATTAGGGTAGGTGGGGGCAAAAACCCGCACGCATTTTTTTAAGTAAGCTATCTATATTTTTTTTAGATTGCTACTAGATGGCAGGTCGGTCTCCAGAAGATCGAGCCGTGAGAGAAGTTTGGTGACGCTCAGTGTGTTATGTACCGAGATAATGAGAAAAGTTGATTTTTTCAAGTTTTTATGTAATATTTTAAAAACTTTAATTCAAGTTTCACTGGATCAACCTATTGTTATTTAATAAACCTGAATAGATTACGAATAAGCATATGTTAGCAAGTGTTTCTCGTAGCCTAAGTTGAAGGTTACGTTTGTGTGAAAATTTAGGCGCCACGTTTGATTAATTCATAACATACAGAGGCAAGAACCCGCGGCGTGAAAGGGTCAAATCCCCGCGTGCGGGTTCTTGCCCCTTTCTCCAAATAGGACCTTAAGATAGGCCTATGCAGAAAAGGGCTTCTTTAGGCCCTCATAATAGATTAAAACCTTTTTTGTAAAAGAAGACTATGTCTACTGATTTAATAGTTTTATAATTAATCCAAATTTTTCGTCCTTTATCATTATTTTTAACTGATATTATATCGAGCCGTCATGTAATAAAATATTAAAAAGTTGAAACAAGAAATTGTTCGTCTATTGTTTCTGAAATTATAAGAGAAAAACGGATAGGAAAACACTGACGGAAGCTGGCCTTAATCACTAGAAACAAAAAGTTTCACTCGTCAAGCAGCTAAGTAAAGCAATAGGGTACGGGGGGGGGCATCCGTTCTTCACAGCTACTAAACTGGCGGAGACAGACTTTGCACTTAGTCATGGAAGTAGTAGTGATGGAAAGATGATGATGATGATTTATTTTTATTTTTATTATCAAGACTCTCATAACGCAGATGATTCGCTTGATAATTACAAATGTGTCCTTATAATTAAACAGTTGTTACAATTTCTTATTGATATTTCATATAAAGTAAAAACATTAATTAACAATAAAAGTATTTTACAAATTATTATAACAGTTATAAGTATGCACACTATTATATATATATATATATATATATATATATATATATATATATATATATATATATATATATTATATACATGTATATATATTAAAACATTATTATATACATTGCTTTTATACACTATGTGTAATTCATGTTATACACATGTACATACATACGTATTCATACACTCACGCATATAAATCACGATTAAGTGAAAATAAAATTAATTTAAAATAACAAATAATTATAATGAAGATTATCTTTTCTCCAATGCTACCAGATATCAGAAGCAACTTTAGAGTCTAAAATTAAATCTTGTTGTATAGCTGTGTGTGTTTTAGATGTTGAAAAATAGGGTTTATGGATTGGCTACCCTCTTTCAAAAGTTCAGTCATGTCGTACGGTATTTGTAAGTAATCACGTCTTCTACATTCTGTCAATATGTGTTTAACTGTTAGAGGTAAGTTACACTGTCTGCAAGTAGGTTTTTCAGTTTTAGTCATTAAAAAGGAGTGTGTGAGTAAACTATGTCCGATTCTTAAACGACATAAGACCACTTCTTCTCGTCTCACATCCCGTGAGCTTGATGACCAAGCTTCAACTGTATGTTTAATTTCTCTGAGTTTGTTGTCTCGTGTAAGTTGCCAATATTGCTGCCAGTTGTTTAAAGTTTTAGTGTAAGTAAGTCTTTTAATATCTTGTAATGTCAAGAGATCAATGTCATTTCAATGACAATCATCATCAGTATTGATGGAAAGAAACCATTCGTCATTACGAGTTCCTCGCAAAACGCGTGTCGTAAGGATGATAGGCTTCAGTCAGTCTCAAATTGACCCAATTTGTTTTTTAAACAAATATCTGTGATATTAAACGATGGTGTGATCTTTCAAAGCCTGTACCAGAATTATAAAAAGAACCTTTTGACCGTTTTTTGCTGTTTTCCATGTTTTTCATTTAATTTTGTTAAAGATAGGACATAAATCCGCAGTGCAGGTTTTTACCCCACGTGATGGGGCAAATCCCCGCAAAGGAAAGGTTTCGAAAAAACAGAATTACTTTCTCAATACTCGCTCAAACCCGCCCATATTTTCACAGGTTAAAGCTAACACGCCCCTTTATACTATCCATGCTTTAATTTACAATTTAAAAGATAATACTAGTCGCAATTCCGTAAAAAGTTCAAACTGCGGGGTTTTGCCCCCACCTACCCTATTTATTATTTTTTTTTAAAAGTGAAAAATGAACAATATAAAGAAGAAAAAAAATCACTCCTGGGGGGGGGGGGCGTGCTCAAAACAATCATCATCTCGAATGGGTTAATGCATTCAGGCCTGATTATGGACGATATTCTGAAATATTGCCTTATATATATGTACATTTTAAAATGCCCAGTTTTCTTGGAAGGTAATCTGTCTATTGATCATAAATAGCAATTAATTTAAATCGTAAGGGTTTTAATCTATTAAGTTTTTGTTCTTGTGGTTTGGAGTAACTGTCAAGCAGATTTTTATTTTTAAAATTTTTCACAGTAACCTGTGTGCAGTTATTTCAATATCCTATAAAAACTAATCATTCATTTGATGTACATTTATTTAACTTTTTTTTCTTTTTTCATTTTTAACAGAAGTTCTCATGGATTATGGGAAAAGAAAATCATCGGAAATAAGAGTCTCTATGGATGAAGGAGGAGGTAACATTATATGAACATATTATTTTATTGAATTACTATAATTCACATGATAATCTGTCACAGACTTAATATTCAAATATTATTTTTTACAATATAAAAATTTGGCAGGATACCTGGTTTAAAGTTACAGATAATAAATTAAGGGAAATTAAGTATACAGTTCGGGAATGGCCTTCAAGCAGCAGAATTAACAGACAAGAAGAAGTCGTCCTCTGCCGGCTGAGGATAGGCCATTCCCTACTTACTCACTCATACCTTATGACACGACAAGACAGACCAATATGCCAGTACTGCAATACAGCAGTTACTGTTAAACACTTACTGACAGACTGCAGACTCAGGCAAAAAACTAACTTACCAACAAACATGCAAGAATTACTTTCAGATGACAGCAAACATATTACAGACATATTCCAATTCCTTTCTAACATAAAAATTCTGGATAAAATCTAGCCACTTTTTTTTTTTTTTTACCTCACCTGTTTTAATTGTTTATTTTGTTATATATAATATTATTTTTTATTTCTTTTCTTCTTTCTTTTATTTGTCTATATATTTTTTTTCTTTTTTTGCCTTTCCCCCCATTTTTTTTCCTTTCCCCCTTTTTATTTCTAGAAGTAAATATCACTGATTGAGACACTGAAATATCAACACAGAATTAAGTTACTTCTCTCAGCTATTAATTACTACTTTACTTACGACTCGTACTTTTTATTTGTTTTACTATTATACTTATTGACTATACTATTGACTTTCTTCTACTTACCTCAATTATTTATAGTCACAGTTTCGTCGCCTCAGTTGCGATAAACTTAATTAATAAAGTAGATGGAGATAGTTAGCCGCTGTAGAGATACGAAGACAGGTATAGTTGGGATTCGGCTAGGAGAAAAACGTCAGACTTTCAAAAAGAAATCTGTATTTTGGACGTTTTTCTCCTAGCCGAATCCCAACTATACCTGTCTTCGTATCTTAATTAATAAATTAATAAATATTTTTTAGAAACATTAACTGTAATTTGAAGCCAGATCTTCCCATTTATTGCTTGTTAGAAGCTAATGTTTGTTAGAAATTTATGATTTTTTTTTTTTTTCAATTTGAGTCAATAACGTTTTAAAAGAATTATAATTTTCTTTTAAAACTAGCCCTTGTAATGTTGTGACCAAGCTTTTTATAAATCTTTTTCTAAGTTCTTCATATTAAGGGCAATCCATTAGGATATGTTCTGCTATCTATATTTGACCAAAGCCGCAGTCTCATTTTAATATAAAAATATAGTTTTATCAACTGTTATGATTCAATCCTCACCTTCTCCTCCTTTGTAAAGCAAGATTTTTTTTTTGTCTGGAAACATGTAAAAATTAACAAGTGATATGACAACATTATTTTACTTGTCGGGAAAGAAAAAATTGAAAATACTTTTTAAGTCATAATATATTGTCAAATGAAGAGTTTGACCAAATAATG
Organism: Gonocerus acuteangulatus; assembly: GCA_946811695.1. Classification (NCBI taxonomy): domain Eukaryota; kingdom Metazoa; phylum Arthropoda; class Insecta; order Hemiptera; family Coreidae; genus Gonocerus; species Gonocerus acuteangulatus. Next base: position 70,172,042 of record OX328131.1, read on the forward strand.
GTCTACGTTAAATTTTTACATGATGAATGCTCTTATAGTTTTATGCACCTTGAAATTTTGCTATTTTTTTGGATTGATAAAAAGGTATATATATGTTGGCTAGACTTACCGTGGAACACCAGCTACTTCGCATAGGGGAAAGGTGCAAAAATATATTTGCAAAAAAAATATTATTTTGAGTTTTATTCAGAAGCCAACTATCTTTAATGTGAAATTTTACAATGAATAATAAATAAAGCAGACAATTTTAAGGGGGATAATGTGTAAAAAAAAAAAAAAAAAAAAAAAAAAAGATAAATTGTTTTATTTCTAATATTAAATGGGAGTTTTATTCACGCTGCCAATTAAACCAGAACAGCTGTACAAGATCATGTGAGCAAGAACCGCAGTGTATTGCAGTTTTTCATAGGCAACATTTATTTTCATGATTCCTGATAATTAAACCCCACAAAAGTGTCTGCCTTTTGTAATTATTTTTAATTATGTTGAAGACGCTGTTGAAATTGCAGCGTGATATAAGCACTTCATATAATATTAAACATAAAAACTAGGTACTTTAGTTTTTTATTTTTTTTATTTACATATTAACCCCCTTAAAAGTGTGTGCCTTATTTATTATTCATATTAAAATTGCCTTAATTTGCAATCTTTTTACATTAATGATAGTCGGCTTCTGAATAAACCACTATTTTTGGGCAATATTTTTTTGCACCTTTCCCTATGTGCTGTACCTGGTGTTCCACGGTAAGTCTAGCCAACACATAATTATCTTCTTATTTGTTAACACATATATACCTTCTTATCTACCCAAGAGGCACATTATAGCAAAGTTTCAACGCGCATAAAAAACTAAACGTGCATTGAAAAGTGTGTTATTAGCTCTCCGACTATTACTGTATTATGTTCTATTCTATTTAAATTGAATTCAGCTGAAATCACGGGTTCTAGAAATAGAACAATGGTCGGTGTTTTAGTTGGCGAAACTCAATTATGAAAAGTAGAAAAAGCAGTCTTGCTTAAGATGATATTCTGTGAAGAAACTGGCATGAGTTGCTCCCCAAACTTGTTTAAAACATTACTTATATTTGTGACGCTTAGGTTCATCATCAGGCATCTAAAATTATGTCGTGTTAAGGTCTATTATAATTTTTAATTTTCATATTAAGTTCCATAAATTTTGAGTTCTGAGAGTAAACGTTAAATCGGGGTAAGAACCCCCAATTTTATCCCTTCATTAAATAATAATATTAATGCTAAAAAGACATTGAAAACTGTCAGGTTACAAATGGAAAAAAGTTAAGCCACTTTTTAAAGAATTCCTTGAAACAATGATTCCTATAAAGAAACAAGACTGGCTTGAATCTAGTAAGAAAGACAGAATCTTTCTAATTATTCAGGTGAGAAAAGCAATATTTTAAAAATTATTTCTAGGCTGTAGTATAATTTAATGTTCGTTAAATCATCTGTTATGGGAACATAAGTTTTGTGGGGAACAATCAAAAAGGTTGGTTGCTATCCTACACCCACACACCATAAAATACATATTTATACATTTTAGCAGAGGTCTTTTTCGTATCTATTAGGTAGGGTTGGGGGGCGAGGTTAGCTCAGTGGTAGAGGACTAGACTAATATGCTGGAGGACCTGGGTTCAAATCCCGAGCAAACAATAAAGAATTTTATTTTCTGGTATGTTCGTTCTTGTGTTGGATTCGGCCTCCCTGACCATCCCTAGGCCAACCCAGCCTTTAAATAATTTATTAATGGGTACCTTGGTGCTAATGACCCTAACAGTCGAAGCAGCAAGGGGAAAATCGGGCGGTCGGAACATAGAACTGATCACACTATCTCCCTAGAGTGCCGTATGATCATGAATCAGATACCTCTATAGTATATATATATATATATATAAGCAGCGGCAGGGATTTTCATGTTTTGTCGCGATAAAGTTGCCATGTCACTAAATAAGTTTCAATCCTTGCGTCGGTCGCTTTTGGTGGTTCGTCTGCTCGCAAAGAGCATTCAAGGTTACATAGAGCAGCATATGCCTCAGTCTGAGGCAGATCGTTGCAAGCAGCTGCACACTGTTGATACCATGCTTAACAAAAGCATACTTCATAGAACTTATTAAAATTAGTAATATTAATGGAAACATGATAGTAAAAAATATAATAAAAAGAAAAATAATAAAGAAGAAACAGACCATCACAGCAGTGATGGGATGTTCTTCACATGCTACTATCTCCTTTTGCATTTATATTGTTTGATGATTGTTCAAAATTAAAAAAAAAAAAAAAAAAAATTGTTACAGAAAAAATTGATATAGCAGATACCCTGAGGAGTGGCTGTTTATTTTCTAAATACCCCATGTATTTTGATGCAATGATTAACTGTCAAATAAATTACATAGTATATAATTTTGCATTGGTATGAATAACTGAATTAAATAATTAAAAGATAATAAAGGTAAACAATAAAAGTAAAAACAAATATGACAATAACGACTGCCCTTTAACAATGCGTTCCAGCTCCTTCTGTAGTCATTGGTCAATCTGCAGCCATGTATTAAGTTAGTGTTTGGCTGTTCTGTGTACTGATCACGAGGACATGTTGCTGAGTTGGGCAATAAACAAAAAACAAAACAAAACACACACACAAAAAAAAATGCTCAAAAATACTGACAATATGGCTGGTTTCTATTTAAAGCTTTCCGAAGCAAATGTGATGTAATTGTTCAACATATAACTTCATTTAAAACTTTTGTCAAGTCTGTCTTCCTTCCTATTTTTAAAAAATGTAAAATTTCTACATTTAGTTTCTGATCTAATTTTATTTTTCAAGGGTATTAACCAATTCTGGATGAAGCTATTCATGCCTGTTGTTAACCCAGAACAACCGCAGCGAGGATGGTGCAAACTACTTATGATGATTAATTTTATTCTATATCCATTATTTGTTCTTTACACATTGGGATGTAAGTACGACTAACTTTCTAGATTATGTATTATTTGTAGTTAGCTCATCCTAATTACTTGTTAATTAGATATTGCCATGAAATTGTTGACTAACAAGTTTGTTATTTTCTTCTTTAAACCTCTTCGCTAGGATCCTGTTCATCTTATATCTCTCCGGTATCTCCCTCCAGCAGTGTCTTTGTTGCTAGAATTATATTTCGCCCAAATCTTACTGGACTTCATCAGACGTCTTGAAAGTAGAAGTGAGGCAGGAGCTAACAAGCAGCTTAGCTCCTGCCTACCTTTTACTATCAAAACGTCTAATGAAGCCCGAGAGGATTTGGGCAAAATATAACGCTAGCAACCAGGACACCGCTGGAGAGAGATGTGGGGGGGAAAGTTTGTTATTATTAATTAGCTACTAAAATTTTAAGTATGATCTCACGAATCTTATCAGTGGTGTATATCGAAATTGTGGAGGGTTCATGATCATTACATATATATATATATATATATATATATATATATATATATATATATATATAAAAGTCTGTCATGCAGTATCTGCATTACTGATCACATTCCTCAGAAAGGGGATAGTGTACTTTCCTGAATATTTTGCGTAAAATGACCTATATGACTTATATTTATTATAAATAAACATGAATAGTTTTGGTAATTTATATTTGTAATGAACAGCTGGCTCAATTATTAATTTTCATTTAATTTTTTTTGGGAATAAACCCCAAATTTTAATTGACCAATTTCCATTCTTTTTTACAGCACATGTTCCTCATTGGTGAGACATCTTGTCTACCGAGTTTGGATGCAAGGAAGTACAAATTATGCCCATTACTGGCAAATTGATAATTTGTTTCCGCAGTAAACCCCCCCCCCCCTCCTAATAGACCGATTTAAATTATTTTTACAACACACTTTATATCTTCTTTTTATTTTTTTTTTTTTTTTTTTTTTTTTTTTTTTTTAACGGCGCATCTACTTCTAGGTCATTAGCGCCGACATCCAGGGTGCAGCGAGGAATTTTCCCAGCGAGCCTTGAGATGAGAAAATTCCTGCCGGAGGTGGGAATCGAACCCACCATCTCCCGCTTATGAATCCAGCGCGCTAGCCACTAGACTACGGGAGACCCCTCTTCTTTTTATTATTTTTTTTTTTTTTTTTTTTTTTTTTTTTTTTTTTTTTTTTAAAGAGAATGCATTCTTCATGTTTATGAGAATTATTTAGTAGCTTGGGTATCGTAACAATGTGGTTTCTGTATTACAGATGCAAGTAGGAGACTATACAATTTGCCAGTATGGCCCTTCGCATTAATCCTTGGATTTGGAGCGAGTGTCGTCATTTTCTTCACCACTAGATCTTATGCTATACCCAAATTCCACAATGTAAGACAATCTTTAAATTTTTATTTAATTTCATATGTGTATTTTCTGTATGTAGACTTTAAAAACAACTCTGACAGTATTGTCAGAAAACGATTGCTGGTGGTACAAGGCAAGTAACAAAAACCCAGAAAACTTCTCAATCTGATTAAACTCATAGTCATCATGCAACCACTTCCGGAACGCAGCGTTAAAGCCCATCCTCAAATCTCCTACCCATTCAAAGTGGAAGGTGGTATATGCCAAGGACCCGCGTTCCCTTTAATCTCGCCTTGAAATATCTCAACAGAAAAATTAGAGCAAAACCGGGTGGGAATATCTGCAGCAGACAGCAAATATCAGATGTTGATAATATTGCAATCTCAGTGAGATCTCTATCAGCATTTGCAGAGGCGCTGGAGGAGTTTGAAACAGCAGAGTTTTTAAGGAAGAAGATCTAATGTTAGGCCAGCACAACTTCTCAGCCTGCAGTACCTTCAGTTACCTTGGATCAATTCTAACACAAAATAATGACAAAGTAGTGGACATAAAGACACAAATTTCTGTAGGCAATAAGTGTCTGTTGAACTCTTGTTAGGAAGGTAATCTGATGTGGAACATATAATTTTAAAAAAAAATGTGGTTTTCTTTCTCAATGTATTCATTATTTTAATTGTATTATTATTCTTATTTTGTTCATTGTACAAATAAAATTGTTATCCAATTGGATTAAATATGAACGTTTATTAAACAAATTGCTGATTTAAAAAAATTAGCATCTATGGATGAAGAAAGCTTATTTTTTTCACAGATCCTTCTGCTAATTTTAGTTTTCTTTTATTGATAATGTACAATCTGTAAAAACATGTACATTAAGTCAATTTGTTCAAACAATAGCAATACACTGGATGAGATGAGGGGAGAAGGCCGCCATTACTGCTACTCCCAATGAAAGTTCTGGTCTTATCTTATTTTAATGCAAACTTTGTTGAACTATACACACTATTTATTGTAATAAGTTGTCTCGTGGCCAGTGGGGGCGGAGGCAAACTTCCGCTATGTATTTGTAGGTTTAAGGGCTTGGCCTATTTTTGTAAATAGGTAAATTTGCCAGAATATGAATTTAAATATAAATATTTCAGATTGAATGATGTAGATTAGCATTCAGCATTGCAAATGGCCACAGAAGAGAGAGTCAAAGGGAAATTTCTCTCAGAAGTTTGTTTTTGTTGTTGTTGCAATTGAGCTTTTCTGTCTCTGAACTGGCTATAAGTGAAAAGTAAACTGTTTATAGCGAGGGAGAATATATAGAAAAACTAATAGATAAAGTATCTACGCACATCTTTTGTTGAATTGAAATTAAATCATTTTCTCAGGTGTTTGCTGTGTTTGGTTTTTTTTCTGCAGTTCTCATGATACGAGTACTGGCAGAAGAAGTGATTATACATTTGCAGACAATTGGAGCTCGTTTCACATTGAGCCAGGCGTTTCTATCTCTCACCCTCCTGGCATTTGGAAACTCTATCGGAGGTAATAAGATTCATTTTTGGTAGAACCCCATAAATACAATGGCTAATTCAAGAAATACTGAGTCAGGCTTTTGACTTCAATAAAATATAAGTAATCAGTAAATAGTACCAAAATTACTTAACCCTTATGCTGCAACCTGGCTAGAGGGATTCTTCACTTCTGTGCTTATTGTTTTTTACATGAGATCAGAAGATGGAATAGTTCTAATCCCAGATACGCGAAATTCTGAGGAAAATATTCCTGATGGCTCTACCATTTGCATTTCCCTTACAATGAACAACACGCTACTTTAAACTCAATAACAATTGATTATGTCTCGTTTAGGACCAGGGAAGGCTTTGAGATAAGCAAAGGAGATAGTGTTTAATATTTATCAATACTTAGCCAAAGCTAAGGCTAAAAACAATTTAAGCTATAGCCTGTTCAAATAGATGGTTTAGTTGGAAGGAAAAGGGCATGGCGTATATTCACCATGCAAGAAATTGGCGGTAAAAATTCTCTGTTGTAACCTTATCACTATATCAGTTTTTATAATGTTTTACGCATCGTGTTGTTCCTTGAAATGGGAGTTTGCAAATGGTGGAACCGTCGGGGATATTTTCCTCAAAATTTCTGCATGCGGAATCTGAACATATAGCTGATGTACTCATCATTGGCTGAAGTATAAAGAGAAGATGAAGAAATAAAAAAATCTGTCCATTTTGACTGATTATTGGATAAAAACATTATTCATTAACATATCTGTCAAAGTACACAAATTAAAACTTTTGACCAAAAGTATTATTAATCCAAAAACAGATATACGACACTTTCTCTGCAAACATCCGTCAATTCTAGATTACTAGCAGAGAAGCCAGATAAATTGTTATCATTGGCTGTAGTAGACTAAGCCACTTAAGGCTAGACTGTTTTCTGTCCTTTACTTAGCTATCGTGATGAATTCCGCTCCCTAGCAGTAACAGTACTGCAAGTTGTTTTATTTTATTATATAACTTTGGTTATTTATAATTTTGGTTACCTAAAAGAAGAAAAATATTTATGATTATTTTTTAATTAAAAAATCAGTCCCGTAACAGGCCACGAGGGCCCTGAGGGGCAGATACTATAGAGGTATCTGATTCATGACCATACGGCACACTAGGGAGATAGTGTGGTCAGTACTATGCTCCGGCCGCCTGATTTTCCCCTTGGCTGCTTCGACTGCTAGAGTCATTAGCACCAACCAAGGTACCCATTATTAAATTAATTAAAGGCTGGGTTGGCCTAGGGACGGTCAGGGAGGCCGAATTCAACCGGCGAACGAAGACACTAGAAGAAAAAATCTTTAGTGCTTGCTCGGGATTTGAACTCAGGCCTCCAGCTTATTAGTCCAGTGCTCTACCACTGAGCTAACCTCGCCCCCTATTTTTTAATTATGTAGGTTATTTTAGTTCTTCAGGAATTCACGTTATGCAGCTCCTGCGAGGCGGGATTGTTTTTCATTGGGGATTGGTCTAGCAATGGCAGTTTTATTTTTATTTATTTTTAAATGTTAAACATAATTTCTAAAAATGGCATATAATTTGTTTTATTAATTATTTTAGCATGGTTTGGTACAGAACACTGACCAAAGTCATGGAGTTGTAAAGAAATAGCTTGATTGTTTTCCATTTTCTTATTTTTTTTTTAACACGAAACAATCCTTGAATCCTGTGTGACAAGCTTTTTTTTTTTAAAGAAAATAATTAAAAATGAATAAGGATCTAAATCTTTTTATTAAAAAATAACAACTTTTAATTGAAACTCATGACTTTTATTTTGTGCAGATCTCGTTATAAATTATGGCTTGGCGAAACAAGGAAAGCAAAATATGGGCTTTGCAGCATGTTTTGGAGGCTCTATGTTCAGTATCCTTTGTAGAAGTATTGAGAGATCTCATTTTGATTTTCATTGTTTAATCGTTATTATACAATTCAATACTGTTATAACTAGAGCCCGGAAGTTAGGCAAAATGCCTTTTTTATCTGAATGGATATATTGAAGAATCAGATAGAAATAAATACATTTTCGTGCATTTAGGAAGTGTAGGGACAATTTTTATTTTGCCTTTTTTGGCTATTTTAAGATTTAAAGCCTTTTTTTGCCTTTTTTGCTCGTTATGCAATTTTTTCTGCGATTTAAACACTTTAAAAAGTACATAACGAATTTCGAATTTCAGTTCGTCGAAAACAAAAAAGGTTTCACAAATTAAATTACATATTGCCGTCACAAATATCAATTCGAAAGCTTATTTCCCCAACCCATGGATTGAACCTATGTAAATAACATTCCTTAGTAGAAGGAATGCACAAGCATAACGAATAGCAGGAATGAGAGAGGATGAGGGAAGTACGTCTCCTTCCTCACACCCCTTTTGCTGTGACAATGGTGTAATTACCTGGTATTCCGGATATCGAAATAATAAGATAATGCAGAGGAAGTTTTTCCACAATGAAAAACATTTTTTTCTGAGAAGGTCTATGAGAGTTGATACTTTGAAAAAGCATCTTGTTGTTGCTTGGAACAAGGGAAATTAAGAGTAAGTACACTAATTCGGTGATAAATTGATACTAAAGAAATGAATGAGTATTTAAAATACATATTTTCATTAATAATGAGTGAGATTCCTCTTTGCCTTCACTCCTAATAAATGCCTTTTTTAATTACAGTACTGCCTATTTTCAGTATTTCAAGTGCCTTTTTGCCTGCCTATTTTAACCAAAAATAAATGCCTATCTTCCGGGCTCTAGTTATAACAAAACTACAAACTAATAATAAAAATTCCTTAAAATTTCGTAGATTGTTCGCTTGGAGTAAGTCTGATTGGCATAGTCGTGCTCATTAAAACAGGAAAGGATGTGGATGTAATTTTCATTTTAATATTATACAATTTTTATAATTTACTATGTTCATTAGAAAATTTCCGTTTTAATCTTTGCAAGATTATATAATATTGTAAGCCTTTCTCTTGAAATGTAAAAATTGTCCTTTATAAAAATAAAAACATGCCAAAGAATGGCAAATGGCACTTAATATAAAGGTGTCTATTTTTTATCAAGCGAAACAAAATCTCATTGAGCTAATAGTGAGGATGAATCTGAGACAAAAAAGTATAAAGGGAACCTGTCATTTCCTTGGGAACCACCAAGGATGTAAGAGAACCTGATGAAGGTGGAAAGGCTTCCCGCGACATAGCATGTTGGAGGTAAACAGCACCTCTGGAGAGAGAAGCTCTCCAGAAATATTTATTGAGAAGTTCACCAACCTGAAATATTTATATCTATATTATTAATATACCTCCTTGGAGAACACCATGGATTCTCGTACGGGAGATAGGCGTCGAGTCCTATCTGCTGCAGGAATTTTCTCATCTCACGGCACATTGAGAAAATTACCCACTACCCCATGGATGTCAGTGCTTATGGCCCAAACGTATTTGTCCAGTCTCCGTTCAGGGCGATGGTGGTCTCATGCATTTCATCACCTTAGTGGTTTTTGGTATTATGTTTTAAATCGCGTCGCTGGCATCCATAACTTTGGTTGTTGAGACAACTACTCTCCCCAGCGGTGATGTTCCTCTCTAACCTACTACATTTTACTGAATTCCTCTCTGGCTTCATCAGGCCTTTGTCAGCATGCTTTGATTAACCATCATCATCCATAATGTAAACTTCTTCTTGACATTTCTTAACGCTTTCAGAACCGATGGCTTCAAATAAAATTTTCATCAGGGCCCAAGTCTTCTTTTTGTATAGTTTTTTCGGCAAATAAAAAAAAAATAAATAACTGAAGAAACTTTTAAAATGATGTACTTTTAGTGGATTAATTACAATTTAGTTAAATGTCAAATACGCCACGACAGTGGGCCCGCTGACGGAATTTTTCGGGCAGATTCAGTATCATACGATACCAGACCCGCAAACCTAACTGAGAGTACATAATGAGGTCCCAAATCAAACATGAAGCTTATTGAACATATGTCACGACACTGGGCCCCCAGAACACATCTCTCGGGTGCATATACCACGATGCTGGGCCTGAACGTGTTAAAGGAGAGCAATAATCCTGCAATTCAGGTTATGGTGTTGCCTAGTAAAGAGAATAATATTTATACTGTATAGTGACCCAATCTTCTTCAATCCAATATTTTTCCGGCCGAAGGTCAATAAAAGAGAATTAACACAGTCAATTCATTTATTCTTGCTCTACATGTTTCACACCCTTGGTGCCTCTTCAGGAGCCAAAAACTCATTAAACTAAAACTTACAGCCTAATTGTATTAAGGCGAACCTTCCTGTACAATGGCCACGTCCAATATGAGGTTACTATTACCTACTCATAGCGTCGATCAGCTGTGTAAAATCGATAGAATCCAAAATTCGATCATCCAAAAACAAATAAGTCCATTATAATAAAATAAATTTTTAGATTTTGTCAAGAGATAAAAGTTAATTAAATTTTGTTTAACAAATTAAAAAACATGCTATTTAAATATTTTATATAAGTTTTTTTGCTAACCGTTTTCTTCCTCTTTTTTATTATGTGAATGTTTTCCTTTATTTTCCTTTTCGTCAAATTTCTTTCTTTTTCTATAATTTCTAAATTTGCGAAGTCGAATACATGATTATATTTTATCGAATGGTTAGCCAGAGCAGTTTTATTATCTTGATCATCCACATTTTTGGCATGTTGCTTTATTCTCTTTCGGAGTAACTGCGACGACTCTCCAATATAAATTTTGTTACAATCTGTGCAACTAATCTTATAAGTATTATACTTGGTATCCTTTGGTGTAATCCGGTCATTTATTCTTGTGTAACTATTTTTTACTTATAACACCAAGTAATTTTTCCCACGTCCTTTATTTTATTATAATGGAGTTATCTGTTTCTGGATGATCGAATTTTGGATTCTATAGTTCTATCTATGGAGTTTTAGTTTATTGCGTTTTTGGCTCCTGAAGAGGCACCAAGGGTGTGAAACATGTAGAGCAAGAATAAATAAATGAATTTACTGTGCTAATTCTCTTTTATTGACCTTCCGCCTGAAAAATATTGGAGGGAATAATATTTTTAAAAAAGGGACGTTAAAATTAAAACAAAATGAAATATTATTTCTTGCATTTGAAAACTTACTTTGATGTTTCAGGATTACTACGGTGCCTTGAGCCCTGGAGCATCCCTCTACCTCTTCATCGGTTTGATCAGTTCCCTCATAACTCTCATTATGCTAAACTTTAGAGCAAGACCAACCTTCGGCATATTCCTCATTGCATTATACGCTCTATTTATTATTCATATATTCCTTATGGAAAAAGTAATACATCCATTTGGCACTCAGTATTTTAGGCACAGACATATTGATAGATGATAAATTCTGGAGTTAATAATTTCTGATTTTAATTTATACTTGTGTGACCAGTATGAATGTCTAATAAATATATTGTTTTTTATACATTTTATTTATTTATGTGGACTTAAAACAAAATTCAACTATTGTCTTTTTATATTCTTCTTTTCTCCTAAAAGAAAATTCTGAGGTCAAGTTTAATTAAAACACCTTTTTTATGATCAATACCTCAGACCATAAATATGCCATTTATTTATATCACATTTCACAATAATGTTTCGGCCTTCAGGCCATTTTCAAATTCTTAAAGCCAGCAGCCTCCTTATTCATGGTGTCTACTACTTTTGTGAAAGCCAATTTCGTGACATTTTCATGACTTGAAATGCAAATTTCGTGCCCATTAAAAAGAAAATAATTTCACTTAAAAAGAGAAAGCCTAAGTTTTAGCTTAAAATTATTTGTAACTTAAACAGATTACCATGATATCTATAAACTCACAATTTTACATAAATTTAAAACAATTAAAAAAACTGTATAAAATGTAAATTATATCGTCCGTGCCATGTCAAACTATCGAATATGCAAAATCTCGTTTTTAGATTGGGGACTTTCCTCTTGGATTGTGGACGATACGGCTTGTCACAACTCTAACCCCTGTATAGAATAGCCTTTAATGCCTTAAATAAAGCTTCGAATAACACCATTTTGAATATATTATTTCGTCAATGGATAAAATATGTTCGTTCCTATATTGCTCCGATTTGAATATTCGTTAGTTTGACATGGTTTGGACGATATGTTAAAGAGGATAGTTACATTAATTTTAAAAATGAAGACACAATGACTCTAGAATGACTGCTCAAAAATATTAAACAATGGTAGCAGAATTCAAAATTTCTAAATAAATTACTAACTAAATATTTATTGACAATGTACATAATTCAGTCAATTAAGGCCCAGCACACGCAGTGCAACAGTTCTGCAACTCCCGTTGCAAACCAGTTGCGTCTGCAAGCAGTTTGCAACTGAAACAAAACTTCTGTCCGCACGCGGGGGACCCGGCAAAGGGCTAGTTGTAAATCAGTTGCACCTATGATGCAGTAAAAGTGGAATGTTTATTTAGTGCTGTATTTTTTTTTTTTTTTTTTTTTTTTTTTTTACGGCCTTGGCTTAGCCGTGTGAGCTTACTATGTCAGACTCAGACAAAGAAGACCTAGGGGTCATTTTGTCTCAATCAACACACTTCTATGACATTTTTTTCCTTGCCATCTCTACATATGATGTCATTTGGTACATGGGTTAACTTCATAAAGAATAAGAAAAACACCAAATTTATGCTTAATGTCTCAAACGGTTTCAAAAATACGGCCATGTAAAGTTTTCAACAAGTGGTCAAGATTTTGCTGCGGCAAAATATATAGCTCCCCTCCTATTTACGGTGGAAACATGATAGTGTCAATTTTTAGTTTTAGCGCGGTTCCTCCCTACCCCATAGGGAGGAACCCCGCTTATAAGGTTGATACAATGAAACAATCCAGAAGTGCCGACAAGAAAATTTCGCGTTTCAGAACCCCTAGAGACCGAAAATAACGGTGGTTCAAATTTGTATATATATATATATATATATATATATATATATATATATATATGTGTATATATATATATATATGTATATATATATATATATATATATATATATATATATATTTATTTGTCTGTTCGCTCATTTCTGGCTTCCCTGATGGTCCGATTTTGATGAAATCTGGTACAAAGATCTGTCGTCCAATTTGAAAGGTCAAGTTCGTTAACCAGCAAAATCCGCCCACTGGAAGATGGCGTTTGGGGCGAAATTCGCGCAAAAAAAATCTTAACGCTTACGTTTTTGAGTTCATAAGCTTGTAAGTACTCTTTTTATAGGCTTCTTGGGCTAGGAAAACGAATGGAACCATTTTCAAGGCGATAGCTTTAACCGTTTTCGAGAAAACTGAAAAAATAATCTTTGAATGCCGTTTTTGGTTTGGGTACTTAGAATCATGGGATTCAGTTGAAACATTTACTGCATGTTTTACTTTCATTAAAACTAATATGTTGAAATTTTGGTTGCGTTTGGAGTTAAGGAAGGGTTAGAATAAAATATTTTATTAACAGACATAAAAAAGTTTTGGTAACTTTGTATACTTTCCTTAATATCTTGAAAAAGGTTGAGAATTTGGGAAACGGAAGAATACCATTAGAAAGCTTACTAAATGCTCTACAAAAAAGGTTCTAATGAAAGTTTTGATTAGGCGATGTCAATCGGAGAAATAAGTGCTTAAAACTTTAAAGTAATTGATTTCGCTTATTTGAACTGTTCTTTTTGTCTTTGATTTTGATACTTAAAATTATGGGATTCAGTTGAAACATTTTCTGCATGTTTAAATTTCATCAACACTAATATGTTAAAATTTTGGTTACGTTTGGAGCTAAGGAAAAATTAGAATAAAATATTTTATTAACAGACATGAAATGTTTTGGGAACTTCGTATACATTCCCTAATATCTCGAAGACGGTTAGGAATATTGGTAAACGGATGGTTACCATGCGAAAGCTTACTAAATTTTCTACAAAAAAGATTCTGAAACAATTTTTGATTAGGCTATGTCAATCGGAGAAATAAGTGCTTAAACTTTGAAGTAATTGATTTCGTTTATTCGAACGGTTCTTTTTGTTTGTTTTTATTCCTTGTTATTTTTTAATTGCTTAAAGTTGGATAATGTATTTGACAATAAAACAGATTAATTAAAATAAGAAAAACAATTCATTGTTAAAAATATATCAGGCTGACCGTATGAAATGTCAGTTTTGGATTTGTCGATTTCCTTCAAATGTCTTGAAACTGTCGAGGCTCCTACTCCGAGTTCTTTGGCATATTCCCTAGTGTTTTTAATTGCTTATATTAGTCAAATGTATTTGTCAATAAAACAGGATACGTATAATTAGAATCAATATTTTGTTTGTTAGAATTCGAAGATGCCGTATGAATATCTAGATTACAGTACTGGTGTTGATTTCGTTCTTTAGAATTATTCTTGGTATTCCCTATTTTCATCTGTTACCCATAGTTTTTTATTGTTAGTAGGTTTTTCTTATTGATTATAGAATATAAATCTATTTGGCTATAAAGCAGGATACGTAAAATTAGTGACAATATTTCGGAGATTTCTGAGCGAAATGCTTTTAAGATTTTCTACCACCACGAACGGCTTTTTTCCTCTATTTTTATCCACTAGATAGGCTTTATTTTGCATATTATTCTATATAAGTTTTATTCAGCAGGGGATTCTGATGAAATGTCGTGTTTTTGCTGTGGATTTTAAATACGATGTATCTAAGATTGGATAACATTAGCGAGTCTACATAGTTAAGAACCGATGACGGAGGATTACTTCTTGCTATGATTTAGTCTACATATGTATATTAAGTCCTAAATCCAAAAAATAAACTTCACAACGGTTAGATACTATGAGCGAATATGGCGGTTCAATGCCCGTAGAAACAAGGGGGCCACAGGAAATTTACCTGCTAAGAGTTAATCCTCAAGAGCTGTAAATATACCCCAGGTATCTGCCGACACAAATACAAAGTCTGAGAGCACCCCAAAAACACAGATCCAAACATAGGTTATATACTAAATATTCATAAAGACTACTTAGTTGTAAACCGATTCATCAATTAGCAATCAATAGTTTTCAACAAAGGTTATATACTAAATATTGATAAAAAGTATTTAATTAGAAAAAAAAAAAAACAATATACCACAAGACTTGTTTTTGGTCCATTTGTGTCTACTCCATAGACTTAATTAGGTATATTATTCTATTGTAGTTGGGCAACTAAACTTTGTTTTATTTTGTTAAATAAAGTTTTTTTTCTTGACTTGTTATTCGTCAAGACTTTTATTTGTCCTTGTGTATTTACTAGATAGGTTTTATTCGGCATATTATTCTATATAGGCTATATTAGGCAGGGTATTCTACTCAATCTTGTGTACTTCTTCTTGATCCTTCTGTACATGGGCGTATATAAAAACAATTTCGGGGAGGGGCTGAGACCATTTCCAGGGTATGGAATACTAAATATTTAGAGCTTGGAATAGTTTTAGGCAACTAAAACGCTATTACACGTAAAATAAAATATGTTTTATGAACTAAGTGATCTTATTTAATTTATTTTTAAGGGTTTTACGAGTTTTTATCATCAATTCAAAATTTCGGGAAATTTCCCCCCCTCATATACGCCCATGCTTCTGTAACCTCTAGAAAGGCTTTATTAGGCATATTTTGTATTGATTTATACAGCTTTGCTTTAGAATGAGAGCCAGATTCTGTAATGTCCGCTTCTGTGTAAAAGTTAGCTACTGTCGGTGTCCCTGACGCCTTAATATCACTTTTATTCGAGATGTTCGAGAGGATTTTGACAATTTTCACGAGATATATAAAAAAAAAATAAGTTTATTTCTTTTCTAAGCTTATCAAATGGCACTAGGGACATGAACGGAACCGCGCTAAGATGCTGCAGTTCCTGCGAGTCGGACTTTTTTTTTTTTATATGCCCTTTAAAATAGCATGTAACACATACGCTGTACTTATGTGTCACTCGCTGAAGTATTATTTACAGTGGATCCAAAAACTCTAACAGGGAGAATTTACTTCCTATCTGGAGATTAAATTTTTAGAAGCAATGAAATGTTATTCCAATACCTCTAAAACATTTCCTTCAAATTTCCAACCACTTTTATAGTTTAACCACTTTTATAGTTTAACATTTATGAATGAATATGAAAATTGCTGATAATATTTATGTTTTATTCAAGCTGCCAGTCACCTAAAATATTTTGATTACAACGTCACTTATTTTTAGACAAATATTCTAAATTGAACTAATTACAACAAATTATTAATGTAAACAATTTTTTTAAATAAGCTTTGTAATTAAGATGATAAAATTGAAATGTGTTTAAAATATATGCAATGGTAAAGTTTGGATTTAATATTATAATTATGTATTAAAAAGCTTTTATATATAAAAATACGTAAAATTAGTCCAAAGCCGCCTTCAGTTTTAAATTATTTTAAAGATTGACAGTATATGGCTGATAAAACACAACTTGGTCTCGAACAACGAAACTGCAACCAACCACATTTCATCAAAACCGGACCATTTATGAACGGCAGGAGACCGAACAGACAAAGAAAAGGACTTTTTGCCTTAGTTTTTCGGTCCTCTACATGCTCCTGAAGTTTTGCCATTTAAAATTGGGACCCCTGTATATATGTATGAATGTATATGTATGTATATGTGTATATATATATATATATATATATATATATATATATATATATATATATATATGTGTATGGGGGCGAGGTTAGCTCAGTGGTAGAGCACTCGACTAATGAACTGGAGGACCAGGTTCAAAACCCGAGCGCGCACTAAAGATTTTTTCTTCTAGTGCTTCCGTTCGAGGGTTGGATTTGGGGTCCCAGATCGTCCCTAGGCTCACACAGCCTTTAATTAATTTAATTAATAATGGGTACCTTGGGTGCTAATGACTCTAGCAGTCGAAGCGGCCAAGGGGAAAATCAGGCGGCCGGAGCATAGTGTTGACCACACTATCTCCCTAGTGTGCCGTACGTTCAAGAATCAGATACCTCTACAGTATCTGCCCCTCTGGGCCCTTGTGGCCTGTTACGGGACTGATTTTATATATATATATATATATATATATATATATATATATATATATATACACACACACACACACACACACACATATATGAATTTGAACCACCGTTATATTCATGATACATTTCTATGGAGGAAGGGAACTTTTGGGAGGCCAAAAATCGCGAAAATGTAGCACTTTTTTCAGGTTTTCTTCATTAATTTAAAAACCGTTGATTTTGGATTAAAAATAGAAACTTCAAATAGAGAGTAAAGAACATTAAATTCTGCTTCAAATGAACTGGCCGAAGTCCAAATTCGACCAAGTAAAAGTGCCGCAATCGCTAGCCAAAAAACAACACTTTTTCCAATTTTACGAAAAACTGTGGTGAGCCTACTTTTAACGAGTTACAGCTTAAATTCATCAATTCTTTTGATACACCACCTCCCTAAAAGTTTTAGATCACCAATAACTGATTCCAAAAAGCACAAAAACGTATAGATTTGAGCAATATTAAAATTTTTAAATCACTATTGAGCCAAAATGAGAAAAAGTTAGTAAAATATTCATTTGATCGCATTTTGCAAACTTTTGGTTCCTATTAGCCACAATTTACTTCTGATTCCGTTCTAAATGTATCAAATAACAGTGTATGCGGTATGTTGAGGGGAAAGGGGTGGGGATGGAGAGAACCCTAAGAAATGTAGACTGATGCCTGTGTCCGAGAAATTTTTATCACTGTACTTCTATATTTCTTCAGTGAAGCAACAAAATTAGAAGCATGTTGTATTGAAAATGACTGCATTTGAAGTAAATAGTTAATTAAAAACATGACTATACATTTATTCACTCACACGACACTTATTGAGTGAAATGATGTAAAGCTGATGGAATTATATTACGTTTTAGCACTTTCCTCCGAAGGAAAGTAGCTATTGAGGTTGGACTCATGACGGAATTTTTGAAAAATTTCTTCAAATCTTTATCGATCCTACCTAGTAGACACCGAAAATGACCCCCGTTAAAATTTATATATATATATATATATATATATATGCACATATATATATATATATATATATATATATATATATATATATATATATATATATATATATATATGTGTGTGTCTGTTAACACGATAGTGGCCAGAGTTTTAGTTTTTTCGCCACGAAACTTGGTATTCAATTGGCAAACGATTGAACGAGTTCGTTAACCACCAAAATCGGTCCACCGGAAGGGGGGTTTACCCCGAACTCAAAACACTAATTTGACCATTTCAGCCGTAATATTTGTTATATTTCAACGAAACTTGGTATTCGTAGTGGTAATATAGAGAGAAAAGTGAGATATAAAAATGAACTAAATCGGTTGATAAGGAGTGGGGGTTTACTCCGGACCGACAATACCAATTCGCCACTACCAGCCGTGATTTTAGGTATATTTCGACGAAACTCGGTATTCATAGTGGTAATCTACAGGTAAATATGTGTTGTAAAAATAAACTAAATCGGTTCATTAGGAGGGGGGGGGGGGGGTTTACTCCAGACCCACAATACAAATTCGCCACTACCAAACGTGATTTTTGGTATATTTCGACGAAACTCGGTATTCGTAGTGGTAATCTACAGGTAAATATGTGTTGTAAAAATAAACTAAATCGGTTCATTAGGAGGGGGGGGGGGTTTACTCCGGACCCAAATTACTAATATACTCATGCTGGTCGTAATTTCTGCTGTATTGTAACGAAACGCGGTATACGTCGTGGGTAACTCATGAGAAAGAAGTGTTGTAAAAATGAGCTTAATCGGTCAAATTAATAATTTATCAGTTACTCATTACAAAATTAAAAGAGAACTATTCATGTTTTTATTTTATTTATGTAGGATATTTTAAGCAAATTGTTCTGGAAAGCAGTCTACACTACCCAAATTCTGAGGAAAGTGCTTAGTTATGCAGCTCCTGCGTGACGGACTTTTTAGTCCTTTTGAGGGCCCAGGTTGAGGTTCATCATCAGATGGAGTATCTTCTATCACGTTATTATTTAACAGCATTAAATTCTGCGCCAAATGAGCTGGTCAAAGTCCAAATTCGTCCACGTAAAATTGCCGTAATCGCTAGCCAATGTTTTCTAATTTGGGGAAAACTATAGTGAGCCAAATTTTAACGAGTTACAGCTGGGATTCATCAATTGTTTTGATAGCCCCCTCCCTAAAAGTTGATCAATAACTGAATCAAAAAAGCACAAAAACTTATAAATTTGGCCAATTTTAAAATTGTTGTATACACAGCTATCAAGACGTGATGAAGTAGTAATTACAAGACTTAGAATTGGACATACACATTTAACACATTCCCATCTCATGACTAGAAAAGACAGTCCAATATGTCAGACATGCAACAGACAACTAACAGTTAAACACTTACTTACAGAATGCAGAACATGAGACTATTTAACGATTCCACATGACATGTCCGAACTATTTTCTGAAAAAAGCCCACACATTGTTAATATTCTACAACACTTACATCAAATGAAACTGTACGACAAAATATGACTCAACAGAACGTATGTATGGTTTAATGAAGCGATTGTAAATAAATGTTTTTTGTTTGAGTGTGTGTGTGTGTGTGTGTGTGTGTGTATGCGTGCATAAGAGCGGCTTCTGTATACAATGTCCTTACATTAAATCCCTCAAGACATAGAATAATGATTTTTATATTGTAACAAACTATCAGACACTCTATTATTTATTTGTTCCTACAATATTTCGGTTATTGTTTTGTTTGAAGTTTTTATTTATTTATTTTTATTTTCTTTATCCTTTTTTTTTTTTTTTTTTTTTTTTTTTTTTTTTTTCTAATGATTTTCTATGCTTTGTCTCTTTGTGTTTATACTTTATAAATTTAAATTTTTTTTTTTTTTTTTTTTTTTTTTTTTTTTTTTTTTTTACCTATTTGCTTAATTTTATTGAATTAATTTTCACGCAGTATGCGAGCATATCACCTTGCTGTTGTGGTGCTCCGTAACAAATAAACATTTCATGGAGCCAATCGCCTACGTTACGTAGCTCCTTAAAACAATAAATAAATAAATAAAAAAAAATTGTTGAGTCACTATTGAGTCGAAATGAGGAAAACAGAAATTTTCATGCAAAATATGTGGCTAGCGATTGCGGCAATTTTACGTGGCCGAATTTGGACTTTGACCAGTTCATTTGAAGCAGAAATTAATGTTCTTTACTCTCTATTTGAAGTTTTTTTTATCCAAAATCAACGGTTTTTAAATTAATGAAGAAAAAGTGCTACAATTTCGCGGTTTTTCACCTGCCAAAAGTTCTCCCCTCGGTTTTCGAGTTGGAACAATTGGTTTCAGCATTCTCACACCATACCTAAGGATATTAGAAAAAAAATCTTGTGGGGGAATTAATATTAGCGCGACCCCCTTTTGAAGCCTCTATATACTGGGCTAATAACATTAAGCCAGGTATAATCGCATGAGCCCTATGTAATACCTGCGAGTTTTCAGGTCACCTGATTGCACACAGTTTTAGTGGAAAAAGATTAATTCTAGAAACCTCTAGCTGAATTTAGCTCTTTGATGAGAAATCTTTGAATAGAAAAATTTCGTGACATGGTTTCCAAATTCGTGACTTTTTTTTGTGATTTTCGTGCCCTATTTTTCATTTCGTGACTTTTTCGTGCAGTAGACACCCTGTTATTAAACCTTGTATTTTAGGCCTTGTCATCCTGGCACGTTTGTCAACAAATTTATGTTGTAGGTATAACTCAGTCTTATTAATCACAGCCATTACCATGGCATTCCACCATTTTCTAATAAATAAATAAAATTTAAATAAATAAATGTCATATTTATGGTCTGCGGTATTGATAAAAAAGTCCGTCACGCAGGAGCTGCATAACTAAGCACTTTCCTCAGAATTTGGGTAGCGTAGACTGCTTTCCAGAACAATTTGCTTAAAATATCCTACATAAATTAAATTAAAACATGAATAGTTCTCTTTTAAATTTGTAATGAGTAACTGATCAATTATTAATTTGATTCCAGAGTTATGTTTACACATGGTACCTACTACACTACGTAATAAATACAAAAAAACTCATATTATCGTATTTTGATCTAACGCAGGAACAGGATACAGTCACTCTAGTGGTAGAAAGCGCTCCTTGGGGCGGCTTTGTGAACCTACGTTTGGCGGGCTTTTCTATTGAAATATATTACAAATTAAACCCCCGCTTTACGATTGACCGATTCAGCTCATTTTTGCAACACTTCTTTCTCATGAGTTACCCACGACGTATACCGCGTTTCGTTACAATACAGCAGAAATTACGACCGGTATGAGTATATAAGGAATTTGGGTCCGGAGTAAACCCCCCCCCTTCTAATGAACCGATTTAGTTTATTTTTACAACACATATTTGACTGTAGATTACCACTACGAATACCGAGTTTCGTCGAAATATACCAAAAATCACGGCTGGTAGTGGCGAATTGGTATTGTGGGTCCGGAGTAAACCCCCCCCTCCTAATGAACCGATTTAGTTTATTTTTACAACACATATTCACCTGTGGATTACCACTACGAATACCGATTTTCGTCAAAATATACCAAAAATCACGGCTGGCAGTGGCGAATTGGTATTGTGGGTCCGGAGTAAACCCCCCCTTCTAATGAACCGATTTAGTTCATTTTTATATCTCACTTTTCTGTCTATATTACCACTATGAATACCAAGTTTCGTTGAAATATAACAAATATTACGGCTGACATAGTCAAATTAGTGTTTTGGGTTCGGGGTAAACCGCCCCTTCCGGTGGACCGACTTTGGTGGTTTACGAACTCGTTCAATCGTTTGCTAATTGAATGCTATATACCAAGTTTCGTGACGAAAAAACAAAAACTCTGGCCGCTATCGTGTTAACAGACATATATATATATATATATATATATATATATATATATATATATATATATATATATAAATTTTAACGGGGGTCATTTTCGGTGTCTACTAGGTAGGATCGATAAAGATTTGAAGACATTTTTCAAAAATTCCGTCATGAGTCCAACCTCAATAGCTACTTTCCTTCGGAGGAAAGTGCTAAAAGGTGTTTTAATAACAATTCAACTATTTACACCAGAGTGAAAAAGGTCATATAAATTCTTACTCGCGAGGACAAGCAACATTTTAGCGTGTTTCCATATCATGTTTTTATGGGGTTGTTCATAAAGATTTTGAAAAAAGTATTTTTTTTAATTCACTGAAGAAATAATGATTGTAGATGCTCTCCTCAATGTACTAACTGTATTTACATTCATAATTTGTCTTTATCAAGGGTCTGTATGACTATTTTAAGGAAAAAAAGAAAGGATTATAAAGATATACAAGCATTTTAAATATTTATTAGCACTATAATTAAATTGTGATAAATACATTTTTTGTGCAAAAATTCATAGGTAACATTTTTAAAAATCACTTTTATCTAAAATAACAGAAAAAGAATTTAATGAAACAAAAAAATATATGCTCAGTTAAATTTCTTATTTATTAACATTATGTGTATATGTTTAATGACTGTTGTTAACTAATAGTGTGACAAGTGTGTGAATTAATGCTGTCAATTTCTTTATTGATAGTTTTTGTAAATGTTTCACACACTTTTAGGAGCAACAATATTCACTCTACCATTACTAATCTTGTGGATGATCGACTTTTAGTTTTTAAACTCTCTTTGAATGAATGAATGAATGAATGAATGAATGAAAAGTTTTATTCTTATTCCGGGACAGAAGTCCCATAGGAATAATTTTGAAATTACAAAATAATTTTGAATTTTACGTATAAACTTAAAAACTTATAAATGCTATCAGTATCAGTATATAGTGTACAGCTTCAATATAGACTAGGGGTTGGGTAAAACTTGGAGGGATAGAAGGTGGTGGAAGAGTCGGGATTTAAAGGTTTCTAGGTTGGTAGAATGGCGGACAGACAGAGGTAAGGAATTCCATAGCGAGGTGGCACGGGTGACGAATGATTTTTCGAATATTGCTGTTCGGTGGGAAGGAATATAAAGATCGGAAGGACGAGATCGGGTGTTACGGGAGTGAACAGAGGATTTAAATTTAAGAAGTTGAAAAATATAAGAAGGTCTACGGGATTGAATTACTTGGTAAAGGACTGAGCCGAGGAAGTACTGACGACGATAAAGAGGGAATAGCCAATTTAGCTCCTGGTAGAAATGTGATATGTGGGAGTCTCTGGGGATCCCGAGGATAAAACAAATGAAACAGTTCATGAGGCGTTTGAGTTTTGCCTCGAGATCGCCAGAAAGTCCACCGTACACCAAACAACCATAGTCAAACTGGGGGAATAATAGGGAAGTTACGAGGAGTTGACGGGTCTTTGTTGGCAGGAGATGGCGGGAGAGGTTGAGCTGTCTCTTTTATCGATTATATACAGCTAATTTGAGCCGTAAGTAGTAACCTCACTTTTAGCGTCCACATTGCATGTAGGAGAAGGTTCAATTTAGTAAAATTAGCCTATATTAGCGGCGAAGTAAATATTTTAGCTCTCGATGTGGCACCAAAAAGGGTGTGAAAAATGTAAGAGTTAATTTCAATAAATGAATTGACAGTGTTAATTATATTTTTATTGACCTCCTGCCTTTCTTTTATATAAACATTTCTTCTTATTAATAAAGCAGCACAAGTTTTTGTTTTACAACTGCTTTATTTTATTTTTTTCGTCTGACATGTTTTGTGCTTTTTCTCTCTGTTTTAACAACATTAGGAATCATGGGTGTATACAGGAAATAATTTTGAGGGGGGGGGGGACTGGGAGCATTTCCGGGGTATGCAATACTAATAATCTAGAACTTGGAATAGTTGGCGAACTAAAACACTACTACACCAACAAAAAGAACATTTTCTCTGAACTAAGTGATCTTATGACACATAATTTATGACACATTTTTATCATCGATGAAATCAAAATTTCGGGGGAGGGGGGCTGCAGCCCCCTCACCCCCCTTGTATATTCCCATGTTAGGAAGTCCTCTCTTCACCTTCTGATCTGAAGGATGGTGATACTTATGTTTTTATGTATCACAAAAAATATAAAAGAAAGTAGTTGTAAAACGAAAGGCGTGCGACTTTATTGACCCCAGGGCTTGGAAAAAATGAGAAGAAGAAATTAATAAAACAAAGTTAAATATAGATTGGTTCATCCTTCAATAGAATTAGTGTATTTATACGTACATATATACATACACATATATTTATGTATATATATAAATAAAAATAAATAATAGTTACTTTCGATTGTGCTCATTAAACAATAGTTGGTGTGACGTCGTCTAAGTCGAAGAACATTATGTTGGACTCAATCATTTCTAAAGGCCTTTTTGGGCCATCAGGAAAATATTTTGCCAGCAGCTCTTTCGGTTGCACCTGTAACACATTAAATATAATTTACAATTTAAATACATAAAATTAAATTTGAACTACATTAAAAGTACAATTTACAAGTCAATCAAAATTGAAATCTAGCATTCCAATTTATTTAGCAAGAAATATTCCTAAATAACGTTTAAAAAATACATTTAAAGAAAAAAGAGTAAGTTTAGGTCATATAATAAATATTTTAACTTATGAGTAGGTAGGAATCGTCAAGGTTCGGTCGTTTATTTCTTAATAAAACCCGAACCCTGACAATTCCTACCTTCTCATCATCAACGGTCAACAATCTCCTCTCAATACTTTAACTTGTGTTTCATTGAATGAAGTTATTTTTCTGTCAGTTGAATCAATGAATTTTGCCAGAATAATCTTAATTTTGCTTAACACCTCATTTTCTGTTTGTCCACAACGATTAGTTAAACTTTGTATTTAAAGGTGCTTTAGCCTGAGAGTGGGCCTATGAACTTTTACCTAAGTATTCCTGTACAGGAAGTCAGCTAAGCCTTTGTGTCTTCATAGCACGTTAGCTTGAAATTAGTATTCGTTTTAAGAGTGGATAATGTGATTATTTGTCTGTAAGAGCTTCAAGTGAGTGAGTCCTTATAAAGAATATATGTGGGTGATATATGATTTTTTGAATAAATCTGTACTGTGGGAAGGAATATAACAATCAGGACGAGAGCAGGTGTTACAGGAGTGAACAGAGGAATTCAGTTTTATTTCTTTATTTGTGAGCACCCGCATCAAAGGCATTTTGCCAGGATTTAAATTTAAAGAGTTGAAAGAAATAAGAAGGTCTCTGGGTCTGAATGAATTGGTAAAGGAAGGAGTCAAGAAAGTACTGGCGACGATAGCCAATTTAACTTGTGGTATAAATGCAAAATGTGGGGATCCCGAGGATGTAACGAATGAAAGAGTTCTTGAGGTGTTTGAGTTTTGTCTCAAGGTCAACAGAAAGTCCAACGTACACCAAACAACCCCAGTCCAACGGGGGGGAATAAGAGTGAGGTTCCAAGGAGTTAACGGGTCTTTGTTGGCAGGATAAATATAAATATTGTTGAGCTTTCTGAGGATGAATATGGACCGACAGTAAATTTGATTTTTCCAGGAAAGGTTTTGAGGTTCTTTACTGATTTACAATATTTTATAGGGACTGCTGTCAGGGATGACCTGGTATTGGGATCGAATGGATAGAAAGAACTAGAATCAGTATATGGAACTGTTGGAAAAGGAAAGGGATTGGAATTCGGTGAGAAGGATTTAATGGTCAACGGTATCAAATGCTTTGGAATAATCTAGGAAAACTAGGATAGTGAGTTGTTGGTCTTATATGTCATATTGAATGCCATAGGTCATTTTTATAAGCGCGGAATGGGTGGAGTATGATGCACCAAAGCCAGATTGGAGAGGGTTAAGGAGATGATTCCGTTCAAGGTGGTTGGATAGTTTAGATTGGTCTGAATGCTCTAAGGGTTTGCAAAGATTGGATAAAAGGGAGATAGGAGTGAAAGCATGAGTTTGAAATTCAGTTAGGCGGGCCAAAGCAGTTTTCCATTTAGAGAGAAAAATCGAGCTTTGAAGGGACAAGTTGTATATTTGGATAAGAGGAAGACGGATTTTTTTTTTTTTTTTTTTTATTTTTTTATGAGCATCCCGAAGCATTAATTAGTTTAACATGTGGCCCATAGTCACTGGTTCAAGATTGACGGAACGAGGTTAGATCTTCGGAACTTCCGAAGTTGACGGAATTAAAAGGTAGTGTGGAAGGTATAGTAGGACTGAAGGAGAAGATACAAAGTGAGTGTTAATAACATCAGGGGACAATGAAATAGAACATACATATAAGGTTAGTTTTGCAAAGGGAATGTTTACGAAGGATTGACCATTTTTCTATCGTGGTTGCAGCATTGGTGGACGTACAGGGACTTAGCTGCAGAGTTGGGCGTAATCATAATTATGATTACGATTACGATTATAATTATAGACTCACGAGATATAATTACAATTATGATTATAATCACAGACTCAGGAGATATGATTACGATTATAATCGTAATTACAGCTGTGATTACGATTACACTTGTAATCACACCTGAGGTTATAATTACAATCGTAATCACAACATTTTTCTGTAATTACAGCTGTAATCACAAATTTCTTCTGTAATTACAAATGTAATCACAGAAACAGCTGTGATTACATTTGTAATTACAACTAATTTTTCTGCACTTACAGCTGTAATCACATTTTTTTCTATGATTACGGCTGTAATCACAGCTGTTTCTGTGGTTACGAACGTAATTATAAATGTTTTCTGTAATTACGAATGTAATCACAAATTTTCTGTGATTACGAACGTAATCGGACCTTTTTTTCTGTGTTTTCCCCACTAATGACAATTTTGCTCTTGTGAATATAATTTCATTCTCCAACAATTAAATGTATCAAATAGTTTTATCACCTAATTATGAGGTTTGTAAATAAAAACTAGTGTTAGGCAAAAATTAGCGACCGTGAAACGCCGATACGAGGGCGCTACCGAATAAACTCAGCGCCAAAATTTTTCATCTCAATGTTCACTTCCGGTCTGCTCTGAGCATTATTCCAGGACTTTAATAAAATGTTTACTAGTAACTTTTTATTTATTTATCATAATTAGATGAGAAAACTATTTGTTAGATTGCAATTTTAGGAGAATAAAAGAAGTATAGCAGATTAATTAAGATGAAGTTTTTTTTTTTTCTTATATTAGGTACTTGATGAAAATTGCTAACTAATGAAGTGCCTAAATTAGCTTGTTTTCTCCCTTTCTCTAAAGGGAGAAAACAAGCTTATGGCGTCAACCTTATAAGGCAAACCAAATGTTCACATGGAAATGAGAAATATCCTCTTTTGAGAGCACAAAGGTTACGAAAATACCGGTGATTCAAATTATCGTAATTTTTTTAAGGGGGGTTTAAATGTTCGCGAAATTTCAAAACAAAGAAACATATTCTATTAAAAATTTTCAAAATGACACGAGGAATTTTGAACTTGCAAGAAGGATTTTTGTCAAATCAGAAGAGTTACTCAACTTAAGGTGGTAAGCTAGTTTCCAACGCGTTGACAATTGGCCCGAAATCACATCGGTGAAATCGGAGGAAAAGTGTAATCAGAACTCTAATCACAGGAAATATTGTGAGTATATCCAATCAAAATGGGAAAAAAGAATGCTTGAAATTATATTCACAAGAGCAAAGTTGTTATTAGTGCGGAAAATACAGATAAAAGGTCCGATTACGTTCGTAATCACAGAAAATTTGTGATTACAGTCGTAATTACAGAAAACATTTATGATTACGTTCGTAATCACAGAAACAGCTGTGATTACAGCCGTAATCATAGAAAAAAAATGTGATTACAGCTGTAATTGCAGAAAAATCAGTTGTAATTACAAATGTAATCACAGCTGTTTCTGTGATTACATTTGTAATTACAGAAGAAATTTGGGATTACAGCTGTATTACAGAAAAATATTGTGATTACGATTGTAATTATAACCTCAGGTGTGATTAGAAGTGTAATCGTAATCACAGCTGTAATTGCGATTATAATCGTAATCGTAATCATATCTCCTGAGTCTGTGATTATAATCGTAATTGTAATTATATCTAGAGAGTCTATAATTATAATCGTAATCGTAATCATATCTCCTGAGTCTGTGATTATAATCGTAATTGTAATTATATCTAGTGAGTCTATAATTATAATCGTAATCGTAATCATAATTATGATTACGCCCAACTCTGCTTAGCTGGACGGATGGAGGACTGGGTGAGGTTACGCAAGTATTTTTTTGGTGTTCAGCAAGTATTTGTAGGAAGAGTAATCATTAGGAAGGCGATTCCGTCTATAGTTACCTCTTGCTGCTTCTCTTCTATTTATTAAGGATGTGACCTCGCCTATAAGCCAAGGAGCAGAAGGATATCTAAACCGGCGGATTTGAAGTGGAGCACGGGAATCTAAAATTGAGAGGTAATGATGAGGTTGAGAGTTAAACATCTTTGGGTTTCAAAGGAATGAATGGAATCATAGTTTGCTAAGTCAGGTTTTAATTGTTCGAAGGGCAGAGGAGTAGTGCTATTTCTATATTTAGTATAAACAAATTCATCAACAATGTGATGGAACTTGCTGAGGTAAAGGAGCTATTAAGAGGACTTTTATTGGTTAAAATAAATGTAGGAATAATTACCTTTTTCATTTTAACTTTATTAATGTCGAATCCCATAAAGAAGGGCACAGTCTGAAGCGTGAGAATGGACCTGAGCCGTCTTGCAGGATCCTGAACAAGCAACCTCTTCACCAAATCGAGGGCTGGAGTCGAAAGTGAGTGGTCTCCTAGCTCACCTGGAGTCTTGGAATTCCCTCCATTAGCAAACTGCAACATAATGTTCAAAATCTTATTTATATAATTGTTCATATCTAAGCGGAAGGTCATTGAATAAAATTCGAAATTGACATAATAGTCAATTTATTAAAATAGCTCTACATGTTTCGCACCTTCTGATGCCTCTTCAGGAGCCTAAACACTAAATACAGCCTAATAGAACGTAGGCGAACCCTCGCTACAATGGCCACGGCTTAACTGAAGATCATATACATAGCAATGATCAGCTGTTTAAAAGATCGATAGAGTCCAAAACATAAAATTCTATTATCTTATTTATGGCTTCGAAAAAAATGTCCCATTAGGGCCCAAGTCTTGCTTTTGTTTAGTTAAAAAAAAATATAAATAAATAAGTGAAGAAACTTTTGAAATTATGTACTTTTAGTGGCTTAACTAACAACGAACAGTTATAGATGGAAATTTTTGGAACAAAATTTTTGACTTCGTAACTTTTTTTGGGCTGGATAGGAGGTCAACATATCAAAAGACCTCGCCCATAGCCTTTCAGCTTGGGGGGGGGGGGAGGGGGGTTTAGAAGGTCCCATTTTTCGGGTTTTCACTTATATCTCGGAAACCCTGCGTCCTAGTGACATGACTATTCTATAACAAATGAAAGCTGATTAAATTCCCTACAAGTTCTATTAAATAAAGTTTTTCGAAATATCCGCTCTTGAAAGTCTGTCATTTTGAGGAAAAACACTTTTGCCGCATATTTTTTCCCCGTTTTGACGGGATAACTCTTCAACGATGTACCGAAATACTTGCTGTTAGCACTTTCCTCCGAAGGAAAGTAGCTATTGAGGTTGGATTCATGACGGAATTTTTGAAAAATTTCTTCAAATCTTTATCGATCCTACCTAGTAGACACCGAAAATGACCCCCGTTAAAATTTATATATATATATATATATATATATATATATATATATATATATATATATATATATATGTGTGTCTGTTAACACGATAGCGGCCAGAGCTTTTGTTTTTTCGTCACGAAACTTGGTATATAGCATTCAATTAGCAAACGATTGAACGAGTTCGTTAACCACCAAAGTCGGTCCACCGGAAGGGGGGGTTTACCCCGAACCCAAAACACTAATTTGACCATGTCAGCCGTAATATTTATTATATTTCAACGAAACTTGGTATTCGTAGTGGTAATATAGGGAGAACAGTGAGATATAAAAATGAACTAAATCGGTTCATTAGAAGGGGGGGGGGGGGGTTTACTCCGGACCCACAATACCAATTCGCCACTACCAGCCGTGATTTTTGGTATATTTCGACGAAACTCGGTGTTCGTAGTGGTAATCCACAGGTAAATATGTGTTGTAAAAATAAACTAAATCTGTTCATTAGGAGGGGGGTTAACTCCGGACCCACAATACCAATTCGCCACTACCAGCCGTGAATTTAGGTATATGTCGACGAAACTTGGTATTCATAGTGGTAATCTACAGGTAAATATGTGTTGTAAAAATAAACTAAATCGGTTCATTAAAAGGGGGGGTTTACTCCGGACCCAAATTCCTAATATACTCATACCGGTCGTAATTTCTGCTTTATTGTAACGAAACGCGGTATACGTCGTGGGTAACTCATGAGAAAGAACTGTTGTAAAAATGAGCTGAATCGGTCAATCGGAAAGCGGGGGTTTAATTTGTAATATATTTCGATAGAATAGGCTGGCAGACGTAAGTTCACAAAGCCGCCGCAAGGGGCGCTTTCTACTACTAGAGTGACTGTATCCTGTTCCTGCGTTAGATCAAAATAGGATAATATGAGGTTTTTTGTATTTATTACGTAGTGTAGTAGGTACCATGTGTAAACATAACTCTGGAAGCAAATTAATAATTGATCAGTTACTTATTACTGAGAGAACTATTCATGTTTTTATTTTATTTATGTAGGATATTTTAAGTAAATTGTTCTGGAAACCAGTCTACACAACCCAAATTCTGAGGAAAGTGCTTAGTTATGCAGCTCCTGCGTGACGGACTTTTTTAATTACTTTGCTATTTTATGACTTTTCCTTCAAATGTAAAAATAATTTCAGTGTTCATCGTGAAATCAGAAATGTAGCGACTAATAGTCCAGGCAACTAAGAGTTATAGATGGAAATGTTTGGAACACAATTTTTAACTTCATAACTTTGTTTCGGCTAGTTAGGAGGTCAACATATCAAAAGTCCTCAACCTTAGCCTTTGAGCCGGGGGGAGGGGGGTTTAGAAGGTCCCATTTTTCGGGTTTTCACTTATATCTCGGAAACCCTGCGTCCTAGCGACATGACCATTCTATAACAAATGAAAGCTGATTAAATTTCCTACAAGTTCTATTCAATAAAGTTTTTCGAGATATCACCATTCTATAACAAATGAAAGCTCGAGATGACCATTCTATAACAAATGAATGCTGATTAAATTTCCTACAAGTTCTATTCAATAAAGTTTTCGAAACATCCGTTCTTGAAAGTCTGTCATTTTGTGAAAAAAAAAAACACACACACTTTTTTCTCTTCAACGATGAACCCAAAAAATAAATGTCGGTTATAGGGTTGTAGAGCATTCCATTCGCTTCAATAATATATATTACTTTACTATTTTATGTTTTTTCTTTCAAACGTTATGTACGCACTCATATGGTCTTAGCAGAACCATTGCCAATATAATGGACAAGATCTTATCCAATTGAGTGTGAATAACTGGTCAGTGGGCCCAAAACTTTATATTTTGTGCTATTTATACGTCAAGTACTCACTATATTTACATAATGGAGTATATTTTGGACAATACATTGACTGGAAATGGTGAGAAATTGAAAGGTTCATTGGTCGACAACTGTCGCCAGATAACACGATGAACACTAAAACTGTTTTCACGTTTGAAGAAAAATACATAAAATTGTAAAGTTATATATATTCTTGAAGGGAATGTAATGCTCTAAAACCGTATAAACGGCATTTATTTTTTGGGTTTATCGTTATAGAGTTATCCGGTCAAAAAGAGCAAAAAGTGTGTTTTTTCCCAAAATGACAGACATTGAAGAGCGGATATTTCGAAAACTAAAGATATCTCGAAAAACTTTATTGAGTTGAACTTGTAGTATATTTAATGAGCTTTCATTTGTTATAGAATGGTCATGTCGCTAGGACGCAGGGTTTCCGAGATATAAGTGAAAACCCGAAAAATGGGACCTTCTAAACCCCCCCCTCCCCCACGGCACAAAGGCTACGGGCGAGGACTTTTGATATGTTCACCTCCTATCCATCCCAAATAAAGTTATGAAGTCTAAAATTGTGTTAAAAACATTTCCATCTATAGCTGGTTTTAAGCATTCGTTGCCTGGACTGAAGGCCCGCTGAAGGAATTGTTCTGGCGGATTCAGTATCATACGATTCCAGACCCGCAAACCTAAACGGGAATAACGCAATGACGCCCCAAACCAAATACGAAGCGGATAGGACAATGCCCGGAGTAGCGGGATAGAAAGAAAGCCAAGCTGTCTGATGGAGCGTACGCCACGACGCCGGGCGTGTTAATGAACTGGTTCGCGTGAGTCTGATTAAGTATTTTTGTAACAATTTTAGTCATAACTGGGCCATTCTTAGCGTATTTCATCCCTCTTTTCGTAGGCAGGAAACCCACTTATGACGACAACCTCAGAAATTACCGCGTTTCAGACCTTATAGGTCACGGAAATACTCGTCTCTCATATATATATATATATATATATATATATATATATATATATATATATATATATATATATATATATATTAATTCTTCTGAA
This sequence comes from Gonocerus acuteangulatus, assembly GCA_946811695.1. Lineage (NCBI taxonomy): Eukaryota > Metazoa > Arthropoda > Insecta > Hemiptera > Coreidae > Gonocerus > Gonocerus acuteangulatus. The sequence goes on from OX328131.1 coordinate 70,204,676, forward strand.
TATGACCCAATATTTATTTTCCACTTTTACTTTCCATTACCATCCTTTAATAGCTAATATACTGAAACAAATATGTAAAGAAGTTGGGAAAATAGGTTGGAAATATGGTAATAAAATTGAAAATAATTTTAGCAATATTAAGGACAATGTTAAACCGACAGCCACAAAAAACAATATATATAAAATTCGTTGTAATGATTGCAACGCCTGCTATATTGGGGAATCAGCACAACTTTTGCAAAAACGAATAGTACAACATGCTAAAAGTATAGACACTAACGAGAACAGGACGACTTTGACGGAACACGCAATAAATGAAAAACATAGTTTTAATTTTACTGACGTTGATATTTTAATTAAAGAAAGGAACACATTAAAAAGAAAGATAAAAGAAAACATTTATATAATTAAAAACTCAAAAACAGCAATAAATAAAAAAACCGATTTGAAAAATGTCCATCAAATTTTCCATAGTATTATAAATTAAACCCCATGAACTATTTTACCGATAATCGATACAATTAAAAGAGCCGAAAGAATCGATAGGGTATAGCCATATTCATTACCTCAAATGACTTATCAGTATTACGCCTGACTCAAGCCAGTACACATGACGAGAGGACTTCCCGATAAGGTAGGAGAAGAATTTTTAATAAAATGATATTTTGTTTAACAGTAGATTAATTTAGAGAAATGATAAATGTTTATTATGTACAAAATTTGAATTTGGGATTTACGAAAAAATATGTTTTCATAGGAAAGCCCCTGAAGAGGTGCGAATTAAGGCACGAAACATGTCGGGCAAAATAGATGAAATAAAATAGTTGAACAAAAACAAATGGTGTTCTGCTTCATCGACCCTCTGCCAAATAAATAAAAAAGAACAAGTGGAATATATATATATATATATATATATATATATATATATATATATATATATATATATATATATATATATATATGGTTGATTTGTGAGACGGCTTCTCTCTCCAGCGGGGTTCCTCCTCTCCTTTGCGCAATATTTCGTCGGGTCCATCTCCGACTTCTTCGGGCTGCTATGTGTCGTCCTCGGTGGTTGTCAAGGGAATTCATTCCCTTGACAACCACCGAGGACGACACATAGCAGCCCGAAGAAGTCGGAGATGAACCCGACGAAATATTGCGCAAAGGAGAGGAGGAACCCCGCTGGAGAGAGAAGCCGTCTCACAAATCAACCATATCAACCCCAGCGAAGAAACTTAAAACAAAACATATATATATATATATATATATATATATATATATATATATATATATATATATATATATATATATATATGTAAGCATGTCATACGCTTTAGCAGCCTCAAAAATAATCAGATGTTGATGAAAAATCGTACAAAAATACTTCGTCCCAAACGAAAGGTCAAATTCGATAACCTACAGAATCCGCCCAGCTGAACATTTTTTGATTCTAAAGCCGCTCGTATAAAAACACGCACACATGGAACACATTCTCAAGCTTACACGCACACTCAATTTTTTGATGTTCATTCATTCCAAAGTTCAATATCCGAAAATTGAAGTTATTATAATAACATTTTGCTCAATATTATTGGGCGGATTCTGGTTAAGATAATTGTTTTTTATTACTTTTCCTGTTTACTCATGGACTCATTCTAATTTACTCATTAAAGCTCTATCAAAAAATCGATAATGTTGCTCTGAATTTCCCCCCTCCACTTCAAAATTTGAATTGAAGTATATGCTTATATCTATCTATCTATATATATAAAAATCACGTGTCTGTCTGTTTGTTTGTTCCTTATACAAATCTACACCGTTTGACCGATTTTGACCAAACTTGGAATAATGGTAGGTCTTGATACGAGAAATCTCCTAGGCTAGGTCAAAAAAATCTACCAGCTGTCTGTCTGTATGTTTGTCCCTTATAAAAATCCACAACGTTCGTCCGATTTCGACTAAACTTGGTACACATGTAGATCTTAATCTGGAGAGTGCCGTAGGCTAGGTCAAACACCTCTACCAGCTGTCTGTCTGTATGTTTGTCCCTTATACAAATCCACACCGTTCGCCCGATTTTGACCAAACTCGGTACACATGTAGATCTTAATCTGAGGAGTGTCGTAGGCTAAGACAAAAACGTCTTATAGCTGTCTGTCTGTATGTTTGTCCCTTATACAAATCCACACCGTTCGTCCGATTTTGACTAAACTCTGTACACAGGTAGATCTTAATCTGGTGCGGTAGGCTAGGCCAAAAAAATCTACCAGCTGTCTGTCTGTATGTTTGTTCCTTATACAAATCCACACCGTTAGACCAATTTTTACGAAACTTGGTATACATGTATGTCTTGATACGGGGGGTGCTATAGGTTAGGTCAAAGTCGTCTAGGACTGACAGTTGGGAGGCCACGGGTTCATAACAGTTACAGATTTGTGTTATTAGATTTTAATAATACTTATTTGGTTTCTAATTTATTTAGGCTTTTCTATATGCAGAAAGTAGGTTTAGCATGGCACGCCGGGTAACGGCTAGTTTCATATACAAATATATATTTTTCATCAACTCTCTACCAAGGAGAGCTGGTATAAGTATGTTTGTAAAAGAGGCTGATCTTGTTCCAGAGAGTAGGTCATTTCCTTAGGTAGTGAAGTCTATCTAAGTCCCGGGCTTTGGGCCAACTTATCCTGGATTACTTTTGTTCCCCTTTCAGCTCTAACTTTCCCTTCTCGGACGAGTTCTGCGCCGGCAGCTTAGATATAAACCGTCTTATATTGAACTTTATTTCTCTATGGAACAAGAATCCGGAGAAGCGAGCTTCCTCCATAACAATAGGAAGGACATTGACTCTTGACGTCGAAACGATGACTCCAGAGAAAATGAAAGGTGGAGGTTCTATGACTCATAGATCACAAAAATACCGGTATATATATATATATATATATATATATATATATATATATATATATATATATATATATAAATTGAAGAAATCCTTTCGTGAGTGTAACCTCAATAGGTACATTCTAGTGATAGCAGATACTCGAATATGAATGAATCTTTTGAATCGATTCGAATCGAAATGAAAAGATCGATCCACAAAAAAAAAAAAAAAAAAAAAAAAAAAAAAAAAAAAAAAATCGCCGAGTTCAGATCGATTCAAAAGATCGATCTTCTAGGCTTAGTGGAACGATATGGATAGATTTCACGATTACTTACAATTAACTACGACATTCGTATTTCTCCCATAACTATGGTATTTATGTGAGAATTTTTTTTTTTTTTTTTTTTTTTTTTTTTTTTTTTTTTTTTTTTTTTTTTTTTTTTTTTTTTTTTTTTTTTTAATAGTTTAGTCATTTTAGATTGGTATTAGTGTTAATACAATATATGAAAGCTAAGTTGATTGTCCTAATCAAATGTAATAGCTAGTATATATTAAAAAAATAAAAAAATACAAATAAATAAATGAGATATAAAAATAATTAAATAATAAAATAATTTATAAAAAAAAAGAAGAAAGAAAAAAGAAAAGAAAAGAAAAAGAAGGAAAAAAATTATGAAATTACTAACATGTAAAAGTAAAATAAAAAAAAAATAATAAAAAATAAATAGATAATATACTGAATATATACATTTTTTAAGCGTGTTTTCCTTTCTCTTTAAGGACATCTGAATCTGGTTCTTAAATCTATGCAATATTAATATTTTCCAAAGCAAGATTCTCACAAATGCAATTTTAGTAACACAACTCTATCTCAAACACACAATACTGAAAACACTCTCCATCCTAACACTAAACTTGCACAATACTGAAAACACTCTCCATCCTAATATTAAACTTGCACAATACTGAAAACACTCTCCATCCTAATATTAAACTTGAACAATACTGAAAACACTCTCCATCCTAATATTAAACTTGAACAATACTGAAAACACTCTCCATCCTAATATTAAACTTGAACAATACTGAAAACACTCTCCATCCTAATATTAAACTTGCACAATACTGAAAACGCTCTCCATCCTAATATTAAACTTGCACAATACTGAAAACGCTCTCCATCCTAATATTAAACTTGCACAATACTGAAAACACTCTCCATCCTAATATTAAACTTGCACAATACTGAAAACACTCTCCATCCTAATATTAAACTTGCACAATAATGAAAACGCTCTCCATCCTAATATTAAACTTGCACAATACTGAAAACGCTCTCCATCCTAATATTAAACTTGCACAATACTGAAAACGCTCTCCATCCTAATATTAAACTTGAACAATACTGAAAACGCTCTCCATCCTAATATTAAACTTGAACAATACTGAAAACACTCTCCATCCTAATATTAAACTTGCACAATACTGAAAACACTCTCCATCCTAATATTAAACTTGCACAATACTGAAAACACTCTCCATCCTAATATTAAACTTGCACAATACTGAAAACACTCTCCATCCTAATATTAAACTTGCACAATACTGAAAACACTCTCCATCCTAATATTAAACTTGCACAATTTAATTATACTCTTAGGGCGGAGATGACCAAGTAGTTTCCCCCCCTTAAACTATCAACCCAACCTAACCTAACACTACTACGAATCCAGCAAAATGATTTTTTACCCCGGTGCATCGGTTTGTTATGGTCATTAGCACCATGAATTATTGATAATATGAAAAATATATCTCTAACATAAAAGTAGACAATAATTAAGACTATTTTTCACCAAAAATAATATATAACGGAACTAAGGCGCTAATAGCCTAAATGTCGATGCGCTGTAAAAAAAAATAAATAAATAAATAAAATACAAATATAACGGAACTACTACTGTTACATCATATTGAAATATATGGCGGTGAAGAGCTAGTTGCACAACTGGTGTGCAATAATATTACTTATGTGAATTCACTTATGATGAATGTGATGATTTCCAAAGTAAACATGTTTTTTTTTTGTGCCGACGTTTCGGCTTGAACTTCAATCCTTCATCAGGGCTGTAAAAAACAAGTAGGACGGATGTAATACTGAAATATACATACACACACACACACATATATATATATATATATATATATATATATATAATATATATATATGCCTACATACACAAATACAAATACTAGAACATAATATATAGAAGAACAATGTGCTCTAGAAATGTTTGGATTATTAGGAGAACAGATATAAGAATAACAGATTACATATTAGATTAGATATAAAATTACAACAATATGGGCTTACCGATGGGAAGATAGAGAACTATTCCTCACAAATGCGGGATCATTTCTGACAGTTAATACAGGGAGAAATAGGAAGAAAGGAGTTGGTGAGGGGGGGGTTCTGGACAGAGAACATAGAAGATGAAAGAAAGAGCGGCGGAAGCGGCGTAGTACAGTAAGGTGTCATAAAGGCATAAAATGTTGTGTGGGCTATATTGCAGGCGGTATAGGGGATTAGGATGGAGTTTTTAATAAATGGAAGATGTTGGAGTAGGTAGAGGAGATGACTTCTTTATCGATTTTGTCATTGACAACATCTTCCATTTATTAAAAACTCCATCCTAATCCCCTATACCGCCTGCAATATAGCCCTTTATACCTGCCTCCTTTCCATTAACACAACATTTTATGACTTTATGACACCTTACTGTACTACGCCGCTTCCGCCGCTCTTTCTTTCATCTTCTATGTTCTCTGTCCATTGGGTGGTCCAGAACCCCCCCCCTCTCACCAACTCCTTTCTTCCTATGTTTCCCTGTATTAACTGTCAGAAATGATCCCGCATTTGTGAGGAATAGTTCTCTATCTTCCCATCGGTAAGCCCATATTGTTATTTTTATATCTATTCTATTGTAATCTGTTTTTCTTATATCTATTCTCCTAATAATCCAAACACTTCTAGAGCACATTGATCTTCTATATATTATGTTCTAGTATTTTATGATTTTATGTTTTTGTCTTTTTCCATATATGTATGTATGTATATATGTATGTGTATTTGTGTATGTAGGCATATATATATATATATATATATATATATATGTGTGTGTATATTTCAGTATTACATCCGTCCTACTTGTTTTTTACAGCCCTGATGAAGGCTTGAAGTTCAAGCCGAAACGTCGCGACGTTTCGGCGCAATAAAACCATTTTTATGTTTTATTAAGTAGCAGTGACCGAACCCCGACAATCCCTACCTTGCATCATCTACGGTCAACGATCTCCTCTCAATGTTTTTTTTTTTATTAAAAATGATCATAATAAAGAAGAAAAACATTTCGCTCCTGGGGACCATGTTCGAAAAAAAAAACGTTTTGAATGGGTTAAAGGGAGTATTTTCAGCCTAGAATACTGTCAGTTTCCTGTTTTAGCGTCTAAGATCTTCACTTTGATATTTTGATTAACATTTTTACATGTGTTTATATTTTTCACGAAAAATTATTCCGAATGACACTAAGGATGAGAACGGAAACGCGTCAAGATGAGATTCGGACATAATATTTTGAATTGTCTTTAACAGTAAAATGAATATTTTAGTAAAAGAAGGTAAGTAAATGAATAATTTAGTAAAAGAAGGTAAGTAAATGAATATTTTAGTAAAAGAAGGTAAGTAAATGAATACTTTAGTAAAAGAAGGTAAGTAAATGAATATTTTAGTAAAAGAAGGTAAGTAAATGAATATTTTAGTAAAAGAAGGTAAGTAAATGAATACTTTAGTAAAAGAAGGTAAGTAAATGAATATTTTAGTAAAAGAAGGTAAGTAAATGAATATTTTAGTAAAAGAAGGTAAGTAAATGAATATTTTAGTAAAAGAAGGTAAGTAAATGAATATTTTAGTAAAAGAAGGTAAGTAAATGAATATTTTAGTAAAAGAAGGTAAGTAAATGGGAAAAATATTAGTAATAGTGTTTTCCTGAAAATGAAGGAAGAAAACTGCTAAAAATTTAATTGTGAAACGCAATTATAAAAGCAGCTGAATTGAAGGATCCGCCAATCCTTTCCTCCCTCCATGGTATACGACAGTCTGGAACTGGAAATCGTAAAGGTTTTATTGGAGCGCCCCCTCTTAAAAAGGGGTTTTATTCGGACCACTTAGGAAATGAGAAGCTCCTGCTTAGGGTTGGCAATGATTAAAATACCGCAATTGCCATAATATTTTTCATCAAGCTTTATGAGGTTAAGGATAGTCAATAAAACGTTTTAGAGGATAATAAAGTTGGGTTTAATTAAGTCATAAAGCTGGGATTTGCATGGATTCTAAAATTTAATTATAAATTATTTGGAGAAAATGAAAAACTTTTATTTCGTGATAAGTTATTTGTTTGGGTGGCTGCTGTGAATTTGTTTTGAGGAATGATTCCACAATGTACTTTGTACATGAGATCTTATCGGAAATTTAATGCAGATTTTGAAAATGCCATCAAAATTAAATTTTCCCTTGGCGTAAACGACGCACAAGGTACATTTTGTTTTTTAGACAAAAAAAAAAAAAAAAAAAAAAAAATAGAAGAAGAAACGCCTATCTAGGGAAATAATCTAAGAAAAAAATTCTCCTTGGTGGCATTCAACTACACTTTAGTCGGAGTACACACCCCTCAAGAATGGCGATTCCCTTCGGGACTACCCTGTAACACACACACACACACACACATATATATATATATATATGTTCCACTTGTTCCTTTTTCTTGATTTGGCAGAGGGTCGATGAAGCAGAACACCATTTGTTTTTGTTCAACTATTTTATTTTATCTATTTTGCCCGACATGTTTCGTGCCTTAATTCGCACCTCTTCAGGGGCTTTCCTTATCGGGAAGTCCTCTCGTCAAGCGCACTGGCTTGAGTCAGGCGTAATACTGGTATTACGCCATACCAGTAGTTGAACAAAAACAAATGGTGTTCTGTTTCGTCGACCCTCTGCCGAATAAAGAAAAAAAGAACAAGTGGAAAATATATATTGGGTCATATTCAGAAGAATTAATATATATATATATATATATATATATATATATATATATATATATATATATGTGTATAAAATCAGTCCCGTAAAAGGCCACGAGGGCCCCGAGGGGCAGATACTATAGAGGTATCTGATTCATGACCATACGGCACACTAGGGAGATAGTATGGTCAGTACTATGCTCCGGCCGCCTGATTTTCCCCTTGACCGCTTCGACTGCTGGAGTCATTAGCACCCAAGGTACCCATTATTAAATTAATTAAAGGCTGGGTCAGCCCAGGGACGGTCAGGGAGGCCGAATTCAATCCATGAACGAAGACACTAGAAGAAAAAATCTTTAGTGCTTGTTCGGGATTTGAACTCAGGCCTCCAGATTATTAGTCCAGTGCTCTACCACTGAGGTAACCTCGCCCCCATATATATATATATATATATATATATATATATATATATATATATATATATATATACCCCACCAATTTGAATCACTGGTATCTCGTGACCTATGGTGTCTGAAACGCGGACAATTCCCATCGCCACATCCGGTCATCAATAAATAACGCGGAACATATCTAACTTTTTAGCAGATAAAAGAACAAATTAATATCGTTTAGAGCCTTCTGCTCAAATTCAGGAACATAAATATGCTTGAGGTCCACCCGACAAACCTATGTAATGTACTCCATAACATACAGTCTTCTTTTTCGTACATGGCCACCGCCGCTTGCGCGAACGCCAGCGGACACTTTTTTTCAGTTTAGTCATCGCTAAAGCATATTTATGCTAAAATATATCCATGGCCTCAATCCTGGAGTATGATTCCAGTTCCATATCTGCGTTTGGAACTTTCCGAAATAACTTACGAGGATCTGGTTCCTGTTATCTGAGCCTAATGTCCTAGTAAATTAATGAAGGAAGGAAAGCGGTAGTTTAGTAGGCTAATCTGTTAGAAGCCATCTTAGAAATTGGAGACAATATCCTAACTCCATGATAATTAGTTATCAACTCTACTTACTTGATTTAGAATTTCGTATAGATCTGTGGATCCGTCCACTGGAACATGGTTTGTTTGGTGAATTTCACCAACAACAAAAATCGTAACGCTTACTGTTTGGCGTTACTAGGCTTCCAGGTAAACGCTTTATAAATAATTTGACATCTTAATTTGAGTATCTAATGAATCTATTTTCAAGGTCATATCTGTAACAGTTGTCGAGGGATTTTGTAATATATTCTTATATATCACGAAACCGCATGGGAAATCGTAGTAAATAAAAAGCATTCATTCGAAAGCTTATTAACTTTTCTATAAATACATTTCTTATGCGATTTCGGGTCTGTTTGCGAAGACCACATCTTGTTACTTATGATGTATCCGTTGTGATTTTAAACAGTGATTTTGGTACTTACTGATTAGCTTACAGGTTCTTTGCAGGTTATCTATTCCTTCTTTACACGTTATCTAAGGTTAGAAACCATATTATATGAATATAGTAATTAAAAGTATTTAAAATCACTGCAATCGCTACTAAAAGTAACTTTTTTTTACTACTATATTTATAAAATATGGTTTCTAACTAACCGTTAGATAACTTGTATTTGTAAGTAATACTGTTAGGCTTGTAAAGCATAAATGAAAATAAGCGGAATATATTTCAGCAAGTAATATTTATTAATAAAAAGGTTAATATTATAAAAATCAATGGTAATTGTGAAGTTTATGGGCCTCCTCACCGATTGTTTTGTCCGGTGGTTCTATAACATTTTTATATTTATTTCGCATTATGGGCATACGTGCATTGCGTTTCCGCTCGCTCAAGAAGAAGAACCCAACACGCTAAAATTAATAGAATTCTATTAATTTTTGCGAGTTGGATTGACTTGAGTGTTAAAGGTTACTTTACTACCAGCAACGACCAATAGAATTGCCCATACGAATAGCCAATAGAAAAGCTAATGAGATATGCGCGTGCGCTGAATCACTTATAATCACTACAGATGCATCATAAGTAGAGCCCGGAAGATAGGCATTTATTTTTGGTTAAAATAGGCAGGCAAAAAGGCACTTGAAATACTGAAAAAAGCCCGTCACGCAGGAGCTGCATAACTAAGCACTTTCCTCAGAATTTGGGTAGTGTAGATTGCTTTCCAGAACAATTTGCTTAAAATATCCTACATAAATAAAATAAAAACATGAATAGTTCTCTTTTAAATTTGTAATGAGTAACTGATCAATTAATAATTTGCTTCCAGAGTTATGTTTACACATGGTACCTATTACACTACGTAATAAATACAAAAAACCTCATATTATCGTATTTTGATCTAACGCAGGAACAGGATACAGTCACTCTAGTGGTAGAAAGCGCTCCTTGCGGCGGCTTTGTGAACCTACGTCTGACGGGCTTTTCTATTGAAATATATTACAAATTAAACCCCCGCTTTCCGATTGACCGATTCAGCTCATTTTTACAACACTTCTTTCTCATCAGTTACCCACGACGTATACCGCGTTTCGTTACAATACAGCAGAAATTACGACCGGTATGAGTATATTAAGAATTTGGGTCAAGAGTAAACCCCCCCCCTTCTAATGAACCGATTTAGTTTATTTTTACAACAGTTATTTACCTGTGGATTACCACTACGAATACCGAGTTTCATCGAAATATACCAAAAATCACGGCTGGTAGTGGCGAATTGGTATTGTGGGTCCGGAGTAAACCCCCCCTTCTAATGAACCGATTTAGTTCATTTTTATATCTCACTTTTCTCTCTATATTACCACTACGAATACCAAGTTTCATTGAAATATAACAAATATTACGGCTGACATAGTCAAATTAGTGTTTTGGGTTCGGGGTAAACCCCCCCTTCCGGTGGACCGACTTTGGTGGTTAACGAACTCGTTCAATCGTTTGCTAATTGAATGCTATATACCAAGTTTCGTGACGAAAAAACAAAAACTCTGGCTGCTATCGTGTTAACAGACATATATATATATATATATATATATATATATATATATATATATATATATATATATATATATATATATATATATATATATATATGTATGTAGATATATATAAATTTTAACGGGGGTCATTTTCGGTGTCTACTAGGTAGGATCGATAAAGATTTGAAGAAATTTTTCAAAAATTCCGTCATGAGTCCAACCTCAATACCTACTTTCCTTCGGAGGAAAGTGCTAAAAATAGGCAGTATTCAGGAGTGAAGGCAAAGAGGAATCTCACTCATTATTAATGAAAATATTTATTTTAAATACTCATTCATTTCTTTATTATCAATTTATCACAGAATTAGTGTACTTACTCTTACTTTCCCTTCTTACAAGCAACAACAAGATGCTTTTTCAAAGTATCAACTCTCATAGACCTTCTAAGAAAAAAATGTTTTTCATTATGGAAAAACTTCCTCTGCATTATCTTATCATTTCTGAATCCGGAATACCAGGTAACTACACCATTGTCACAGCAAAAGGGGTGTGAGGAAGGAGACGTACTTCTCTCATCTTCTCTCTTTCCTGCTATTCATCATGCCTGTGCATTCCTTCTACCAAGGAAGGTTCTGTTATTTACAGAGGGTCAATCCACGGGTTGGGAAAATAAGCTTTCGAATTGATATTTGTGACGGCAAAATGTAATTTAATTTGTGAAAGCTTTTTTGTTTTCGACGAACTGAAATTCGAAATTCGTTATGTGCTTTTTAAAATGTTTAAATCGCAGAAAAAAATTGCATAATGAGCAAAAAAGGCAAAAAAAGGCTTTAAATCTTAAAATAGCCAAAATAGGCAAAAAGGGCAAAATAAAAATTGTCTCTAGACTTCCTAAATGCACGGAAACATATTTATTTCTATCTGATTCTTCAATATATCCATTCAGATAAAAAAGGCATTTTGCCTAACTTCCGGGCTCTAATCATAAGTAACTAGATGTGATCTTCGCAAACAGACCCGCGATTTCTGACAGAGCGATATATATATTGTTATTTTTTTTATTGGCATTAATGGGATCACTACAAGATTTTGATATGTTTTATTATTGTTGGAGGTTTACTGACGGACTGTGAGTCATCCGAGTTGCTGTAAGAAATAAGTTGAACGGCCTTCCCGCAGGTTGAACGTCCCTAGAAGCTGGAAGGGAGTTTGCCGTAAAAAAGAGCTGTCCTATACGCAAGACCGAGTAGGGTAGTGTCCAGCTCCACATATAGCTACGGCCGGCTTTTTGCAGCGGCTCCTCGACAGCAACGACCTCTGCAGGGGTCGCTGATAGGGGAACTCATAGGGGACACTCACCTTCTCCGAGGAAGCCGGAGAGGAATGTAATGTAATCGCCCTTTTAAAAACGGAGAGTTGCCAATAATGGACAATACTACTTAGTATAATCAAAATCAAGGTAACTTCCTCCAATTTATGTATAACAAATACGCCAATATTTTTTAATTCTTTATGTCATAAGTTTTATATGGGACATGCTGTTACCTGGCATGCCATGCTAAACCTACTTTCTACATCTAGATAAGCAAAAATAAATTAGAAACCAAATAAATATTATTAAGATCTAATAACGCAAATCTCTAACTGCTCGGTTTCACAGTTTCGAATCCGTGGTCTCCTGTGAGTCGTAGGCGATTTTAACTTAGGCTATGACCATTCCCCGGATCATGATCTTCCTGTGTGCCAAGTTTGGTCAAAGTATGTCGAACGGTGTGGATTTGTATAAGGAACAAATATACAGATAGACAGCTGTTAGACGTTTTTGGCCTAGCCTAATAGACTCCCCGGATCAAGACCTACCAGTGGGCCAAGTTTGGTCAAACGGCGTGGATTTGTATAAGGAACAAACAGACAAACTGACATGTGATTTTTATATATAAAGATGTAAAATTATAAAAAAAAAAGTTTTAATTTTTCGAAAACAAAACAGCGGCGGTGTGTCTCACGAGCGGAAACCCTCTTTTTGCACGGGGGATAGTCTGCAGTCGGAATTTTTAACCTAACCATCCCTAACACTAAAATTACTTTGAAAGAAGAAGATTAAAACTACTAAACTACGTAGTATTTTTAAGTAATATTATTTTTTTCGAAAATTCTTCATATTTTATTAAAAAAAATCCGTCGAATTTAATGAATGGAAAAATTCCTACGTACCTAATATCATTAGGAATCATGCAGTTAAAATTTGAAGTTGTTCAGTTGAAAATTGAAAGCGACCGTTTGAAAAAAACATAGTTTTGAGAAAATCTACTTTAAAGTTTAATGTACAGAATAGACATGCGCGCCGCGCAGGCGCCGCTACGCCACGCCGGGTTTAGAGTGGCGCACCGCCGCCGAGCCTAGTCAATCGGCGCGCCGATTTCGTTGGCAATACTGGACGAAAGGGTGAAACGGGTGGGTTAGGGTAGGAAAACAGCGAGTGTACTGCGTGGTAACCTGCCGCCATTTTTGGTTCACCTTCTCTTCGAGTAATCGCATGTGTGTTGTGCTATTTGATTGGAAATAAGCGGAAAATAAAATAATTTTAGGTTTATAAACATGCTATTTAACTCAAAAAAGTAAATCCAGCTTTTGTGGGTGATATTTTGAAAACCTCGCAATTGAAGAGAAAAACAAAAGTCTGACTCGCAGGAACTGCGTCATCTTAGCGCGGTTCCGTTCATATCTCTAGTGTCATTAGCTAAGTAATAGAAGCAGTTATTGGTAGGTTTTGATCTTTCGTGAAAAAATTAAAATGAATCTCAAAGAGAAAGAAGATTTAAGGCTCCAAAACACGAAACTGATAGTATTCTAAGCGGAAATGACTCCCCCTACCTTCTCAAGGTTTGCCAAGGGAAACACTATTACCAATACGTTTCTCATTTTCATACCTTATTTTATTAAAATATTAATTTTACTATTAAATGCGATTAAAAAAAAAACTAATTAAAACCTTTTGGTAAGTCACAAAACCCTGTTGAAAAAAACAAAACTAACAATTTTGAAGTTTGAAGCATCTATTTCTCGGATTGACATCGCCCCATCAAAAATTACATCTGAACCTTTTTTTGTAGGGAATTCAGTAAGCTTTCGAATGGTCACCTTCCACTTATCACAATTTCCCCCCGTTTTCGAGATATCTTAGAAGATATCTGAAAATCCCAACACCTTTCAAGTCTGTTAATGAAATGTTTTATTTCTTGTACTTCCTACCAAAATGTATCTACCTTAGTTTAGATGAATATAAAACGTCTGGACCAAGTTTCAACTAAATTAATCGTTTCTGAGTACCCAAACTGAAAATTACTTTGGAAAGCGAGGAGTTTTAATGTTTCTCAAAACGGGTACAGATATCGCTTAAAAATGGTTTTATTCGTTGTTTTACTCTAGGAAACCTATAAAACGAGTACCTGCAAGAATATGAACTCGAAAACGTGAACGTTACGATTTTTTTCGCGCAAATTTTGCTTCAAAAACCATCTTCCGGTCAACGGATTCTGCTGGTTTACGAATTCGACCTTTCAAATTAAGAAAAATATTTTTGTACCAAATTTCATCAAAATCGGACCATTTTTGAGACGTCAGGAGCGCAAACTGCGTCATTTTAGCGCAGTACCGCTCATATCTCTAGTGCCATAAGTTAAGGATACATACAGTTATTGGTAGGTTTTGATGTACCGTAAAGAATATAAAATAAAATCTCAAACAGAAGGATGTTTACGGCGCAACAACGGTCGCCCTGCGAAAACACTAAGTTTCTTATTTTCTTTTCCTCCTTTTACGAAAAGACTAATTTTACGGATAATTTCAATTTAAAACACATTCTCCTATGATGAATTGCCCCTCCCTTAAGAAAAATACTATTTAAATAAATTCAAGTGCCTTTTTTTGGAATTTCGAATGAGGAATACAAGCAAATGATTTGCAACCGTTTGCACGGTTCTTCCTTGTTTTGTTAGTACATTTTAAAAATATAATGCAAAATATGGGTAAAAATGAAACCCTTTCCTTCGAAGGCCTATTTGAGCCCTTAGAAGTGTTATTTTCTCATTTCCAAGAGCACAATTTTATATATCTCGACGAGAACTACAACTTTGCCCCTTTGAAAAATGTTGATATCTCAAACCGTTTAGTAGTTATTTCTCTTGTGGCCCGCTTATCTGGGCCACCCTGCGTGTATGTATATATACATATATATATATATATATATATATATATATATATATATATATATGTATGTATATATGTATATATATATATATATGTATATATAAGTTATACTCGACTGAATGTGGTATGAACCTTCAGACTGATAATAGCCTAGGCTGTAATGCCTGTGGTGGAGTGGTGTTATTGGAGGGAAGCAAGGATGCCGAACTTGAAATAGGAATAGCCGTTCTCAGAAAGTGCCTATAAAGAGAGTTTATAGGGCCTAAAGGTTCTTCTCCGCCAATAAATTGGAGTGGCTAAGGTTTGTTCTACCACTTCAATAGCCAATATTGCTGTAACTTGATTGTCTTCGTGGCTCTTATCCGAGGCCCGATATTGGCCAAAGATCCCTCGGTAATTCCGGTGGATCATATTTATCTTTTTATGGAGAAATATATAACCTTTTAGCTAATATGAAGAGGCCTGAGGTCTTTCGGATTACTTGGGAGCAAGTAAAGTTGTATTCCGTGGGATTCTGTACATATTAACATGTAAATTCGTCTATGAGTAGCTCCTTTATGAATTGAGTCAATTTGTTTTTTGTGTGTGTGTGTATATACATACATTTATATATATATATATATATATATATATATATATATATATACATACATACATATACATATATGGGAGACCCGGTGGCCGTGAGGGTTAAGGCGTGAGCACTTAACACTCCGTGCCAAAGGTCGTGGGTTCGATTCACACGAGGGGTGGTGGCTTTTCTTTCGAAAAAAGAAAAGGCATCACACCTATCGTGGCTAGAAAAGGTTGGTAACCTATAGATAACCCGTCCTAAAATTCGTAGTTAATAATAAATGGACGTTAAAATTTAAATATATATATATATATATATATATATATATATATATATATATATATATATATATATATATATATATATATATATATAATATATATGTATAAATTTGCACAAAAATGGTCAAGATTTAGAGGCTACAGATTTTTTTGAAACACAATATGTCGTCTGGCTCTACTGTGTGCCCTCATACTTAAGTGAAGCTTTAAATACAATCTTTTTCAAAAAAATGATTAATTGGATCATGTTAATCCGAAAGAAACCAAGCGACAGTATCAATGTTCTGAGAAAGAAACCAAGCGACAGTATCAATGTTCTGAGAAAGAAACCAAGCGACAGTATCAATGTTCTGAGAAAGAAACCAAGCGACAGTATCAATGTTCTGAGAAAGAAACCAAGCGACAGTATCAATGTTCTGAGAAAGAAACCAAGCGACAGTATCAATGTTCTGAGAAAATTCTCCTTTAAGTTCCAATATCACTGAGATTCAGTTAATTATTATTTTTGAAGTATTTTGTCGACAAACTATACAATATTGTACTAAGTATTTTCACGGTGTTTGTACTTAGAATATCGTTTCTGGCAACCAAATAGCTGAAAATAAAATAACGCTTAATTTTTTTTCAAGATAAGGCACTTGGTTCCTTTCTTATTAAAATGATCCAATTTATATAAGTATACTCGGAAAAAAAAAAAATATCCTCAGAGCCTTCGAACTCCTAAAAAATTCAATTCTTGGTAAAAATGAAGTTTCACGCCCTCAAAACCGATTTCTTTCAAATTTTGTACAATAACGTATTTTGATGCACTAAACACGAATACGTTAAAAAAAACCTTAGCATTTAACTAGGAAAGAAGTTATTAAGCACTAAAGTTAATAGAATAATTATTAGAATTCTATTAATTTTAGCGAGTTGGATTGACTGGGGTTTTGTTATCTTCTTGAGCGAGCGGAAACGCATAGCACGTATGCCCTTAAGCGACAGGTGACGGGGTGAGGATGCCCTTAAAATTAACAATATTTTTGAATAAATGGTTTCTGAACATTTCAAATGAGAGTTCTCTGTTTCCCAATATTACATATCTGCGCATGCGCGTGTTTACAAATACGCTGTGAATTTTTCTGCGTAATATTATATTCTATTAGAATTCTATTAATTTTAGCGAGTTGGATTGACTGGGGTTTTGTTATCTTCTTGAGCGAGCGTAGCGAGCGGAAACGCATAGCATGTATGCCTTAAAGTCGTCACAAATTTATTTGTTAACATTAGCTCTCATAACCTGCATAACAGTGAGCTTTAGTGCTTAATAACTTCTTTCGTAGTTAAATGCGAAGGTTTTTTTTTTTTAACGTATTCGTGTTTAGTGCATCAAAATACGTTATTGTACAAAATTTGAAAGAAATCGGTTTTGAGGGCGTGAAATTTCATTTTTACCCAATTCTTATAACCTAATTCGTTTGTCTTAAATTTGACTTTCAATAAAGACTCAAATATTCCATTTATCCAACTCATATGCAAACATTTCACGGACATCTTAATTCTCTAATAAACTCCCTAACCTTATATCAGGTTGTCGAAAAAAGCGTAACTGGCCAAGAAACCAACTTGTAGTATAAATGACTTGTGGGAACTCCAGCTACACAGCTGTCTTTCTCCCGAGCTTTCAAGACACAACTGAATTTCAATTATTTACTAAAAATGTAAATGTAAAACATAACAGCTGTTCAACAAGCCAAACCTGCTGTAACAGCTGTTCAACAAGCCAAACCTGCTGTAACAGCTGTCCAACAAGCCAAACCTGCTGTAACAGCTGTCCAACAAGCCAAACCTGCTCTAACAGCTGTCCAACAAGCCAAACCTGCTGTAACAGCTGTCCAACAAGCCAAACCTGCTGTAACAGCTGTCCAACAAGCCAAACCTGATGTAAAAGCTGTCCAACAAGCCAAACCTGCTGTAACAGCTGTCCAACAAGCCAAACCTGCTGTAACAGCTGTCCAACAAGCCAAACCTGCTGTAACAGCTGTCCAACAAGCCAAACCTGCTGTAACAGCTGTCCAACAAGCCAAACCTGATGTAACAGCTGTCCAACAAGCCAAACCTGCTGTAACAGCTGTCCAACAAGCCAAACCTGATGTAAAAGCTGTCCAACAAGCCAAACCTGCTGTAACAGCTGTCCAACAAGCCAAACCTGCTGTAACAGCTGTCCAACAAGCCAAACCTGCTGTAATAGCTGTCCAACAAGCCAAACCTGCTGTAACAGCTGTCCAACAAGCCAAACCTGATGTAAAAGCTGTCCAACAAGCCAAACCTGCTGTAACAGCTGTCCAACATGCCAAACCTGCTGTAACAGCTGTCCAACAAGCCAAACATGCTGTTTACATTGAAAAGATAGAAGAATGCCAAATAAATAAAAAGGAGGAAAAAAAAACAACAACAACCAAGTCCCAAGAAAGAAGAGAAGTGAGAACAGAAAGCAGAAAAATAAGAGACCGTTTTGGAATTAAGGCAAATGAAGAATATCAGAGACCCAAGAAGTGATTGTGTTAAACCAATACCAATTTCAAAATTGAGGAAATCTAAATGTGTTTTTCTAAATTAACGTTAATTAGGACCTAATTTGTTATATTTTACCACCCACTTATATAAAATCAGTATTGTTAATTTACTTTATATATATATATATATATATATATATATATATATATATATATATATATATATATATATATATACATATTTCTGTTATTTTAAATTCTCGGGTTTTAATATAGGGCTAGTATATTCTTTTGTTCATTTTTTTTTCTCTATGTAAAAAGTTTTCCCCTTTTCTTTGTCACCTTTCTTTCTCGTATTTCTGTTACATCTGGTTGTTATCTTTTTTTTTTTTAACGGCGCATCAACTATTTGGGCTATTAGCGCCGGGCTATCTACAGGTTGCCACCCTTTTATAATGCCAACAGCACGTGGTCGGTCACCCATTCAGAAACTGACCACGCCCGACGTTGCTTAACTTGATCTACGGGAACCTGTGCATTCAACGTGGCTACGGCCGTTGGCTGTTATTATCTTCTTGCTTAAATTAAGTGCATTATTTTTCAACTCATTTCTTTTTAAATGTTTTATATTTGACATTTTTGAAATGTTTTTCGCTTAACAACCGTTTTTTTCTACTTTTTTTTTTGTTATGTGTGATAATCGCACAGTATAATAAATAAATAAATCTAAAAAACGTTCAATTATCACCTAAATAGTGATATGGAGTTATATGTGTAGAAATATATCATACTCGAATCTATTATTATGTGCTAGGTAATATTTTGATTACATAAATGCAAGTGTATATTGCGAAATCTCGAATTTTTGAGAGGTATAATGTCAAAGTATAATAGATACCTTTGGCTATGAAAAAAACCCAGATTGATGGATCTAGCGAACATGAAGGCTGTGGATTGTGATGGATAGAGTCGAGGTTGGGAATAGAGGCTTCGATGAGGATGTATTAGTATCTCTATGGACCCGGCGGAGTAGGCTCTGTTAGAGTGAACGTTCCATTAGTGATCGGCCTGATTGATGTATTGCTGGCAATCTTGTAATGATTCATAGCTCGTTGCATTTATCTCCGGCTTCACTCCTTCCTGTTGTGGTGTACTATCGATAGTTTAACCTATTAGATATTTATTAAATTGCAGCGTTCCGCATCAAGGCCATTTGCAGCTTAATGTATTAGTGTATATTAAGTGATCCTATTCTTGCCTTCTAGGAGTCCTGTAAATAATAAATAGGGATCTGAGTTACAGGCCTTATGATATCATGGGCGTATATAGAAAATAATTTCGGAGGGGGCTGGGAAAATTTCGGTAGGCTACGACCATTTCAGGTGTATGGAATACTAACAATTTAGATCTTGGAAGAGTTTTAGCCAACTTAAACGCTATTACACCCAAAATAGAATATGTTTTATGAACTAAATGATCTTATTTAATTTTTTTTAAGGGTTTCATGAAAGTTTTACCGATCAAATCAAAATTTCGGGTGGGGGGGATGCAGCCCCCCTTGTATACGCCCATGTATCAGATAAAGGTACACATGCATTATTATCTGAAATCACTGGAATATTCGTGTCTCCAAAGGACACCATAGTAACATAAAATACTTATTTGCATTCAAATGAGGTCTTATTATATTCCATCGTTAGGAAACGCAGTGTTAAGTACTGGCTACCTTCCCATTTTTTTTTTTTTTTTTTTTTTTTTTTGCAATGAGGGGAAAACCTACAAGGCCTTCAGGGTGCTTGCCACGAGAAAGTCCCCAGTGTGTGGGACTCTCACCCACCAAAAACCCCTCATTTCTGGTATTGTTCCCTCTTGGAACAACGACTTGGCCAATATTCAAGAGGGTACCGCTTTTCCCCTAAAGGGGACCTACTATATTTTCTTATGTATGTGGGGGAATAGCTCTGTTCCCCTCACTCTTCTTCTTTAGCAAGATCCTGGTTGTGAAAATGGACACAGCGCTCCACTTATCAGGGCTCCCTAGCATTATTCCTGCTATGGTTTCCGGCGAGAAAGGGCCAATGTCCCTGCTTAGGCCTCTCCGCTCTTCTTCCCACCTGTTACACTGGAAAAATGTGTGGTGAACATCATCATAGGCTGAATGATCCAAAGGAAGCCTCGAAAGTTACCATGGCCGGTAAGGAACTGGGTGAGGTGGAAATCCACCTCACCAAACACCCTGCCTACCCGTGCACTCAAGTCCTGGACAATCCACCTCCCCCTGGTCTCGGCCTCCCACCGCTCCTGCCAAGTTTTCAAGGTTTCCCTCCTAGCTACTCTCCTATCGAGGATACCATCGTAGACAAGCTTTCTTTCCCTAGCTAGGAGGTCGATCGGTATAACCCCGGCCACCAGCAATGCGGCCGGCTCCGAGACTGTCCTTTAGGCCGAAGCTACCTTCCCATGCCAATTCATTTAAATCGTTTGTTATGTTCGGGTGACAAAGTCTTATGCAGTCTATACGTAACTTTATCATAAGAGTGGTATAATATATTTTACATTGTTGCTGTTCTTGTTTCGTCATTAAGTAACGTCATTATGTAACATGAATAAGTCGTAAGTGAATATTTAAGTGGGCCAAAACCACTTCGTCTCTTCGATTGGCGTGGGAACTGAATGGCCATACTTTTATTGCGTGGTTGATTGAGATGATTTAATTTTCTGTTAGTTGGGTCCATGAATTTTGCCATAATATTGGTATAATGTCTGTTGTTCTATTTGCCAAGTCATGATGTTGAAATATTATGCGACGTGAGTCTCATAAACAGAACAGAGTGAAACAATGACGTAGTGTTTCACAAAACTTACAAAACAGATGCATAAAATGAACACATTCATCAACGAAGCAGCGACTAAAACAACATAAAAGGTCCAACTTGTTGTAACTGCGACATCTTAGTGTCTCTCTATACAATGATTATATCTGGCGAATCTGGCCTAATTATTAATATTTCGCCTTAAATGAAACGAACCTTGGTGAAATATTTCATTGCAATAATTCGTCCGCCTTGAACATAGCAAAATGTGTATGTCTTCGATTAGATGAATAGCACATGTGCGAAAAACAGTCCGCTGTTTTGGAGACCCGAAAGCAACACTCCATCTCTCTCGAAAATGATTAAAGTGTTCCTGAAAGCCTACATTAGCAAAAGCTCAAGCATTATGATTTTTTCCCTGCGAATTTTGCCGAAATAGTCAGCAGATATAAGCTTTATATGGAAACTCCCTAAGATAAAGCAGTTCCTTTCAGTGTCAATCTACATTAAGTAGAAGAGTTTAAGTCGCTTTGAATTCTGAATTTAAAAACACTTATACTTCCATGTTCAGGTAGTTTAAATCTCAAATTTGCTAATGATGTATTAAGAATTGTATTATTTAATTTAATTCTAAAATTAACCTGTGCGGCTGTTCAGAAATATTGTAAGGTGTTGGTGAGTCTGTATTTATATCCTCTGTTTGTTCAGAACCTATGATGCAGATTCAGTCAAAGATTTACTTCTTCAACTAACATCCCCAATTCTGCTAATGGGTGATGTTAACTCTCAAAACGCACTTTGGGTTCCAGTGCAAAGTAATTCCAGAGGACGATTGATTCAATAGCCTTAACTTTATGACCTTATACCCTTAAATGCTCACCTTTTCCCCAAAAATGTAATGTACTCCAACATTGATCTGTCTGCCCCATCAAGGTCTGTTGATAAATCATTTTCTTGTAACGGTATCCATGTACTATGTTGTATTAGGATAAAAATAGCCGAAATTGAACACAATAACTCCTTTATAATCAACTCATTCTAAATCAGAAAATTTTTCTTCAGTAAGATTCAAAAATGCATCTTTGGCCGGTATTATTAATATTGGACAAGCATTACTAATATTGACTTAATATCATATTGTTTTCTATGTTGATCGCCACAGTAGCGGCCTTGCATGCAGGACTTTTTATGCCTTTGTATTTGTGTAATGTGAGCCCTGGTGTTTGCTTACAATATTAAGGGCCCAGCTATTTGAGTTCATCGACCCAAGAGTCCTACAACTGGATTGGGAGATAGAATTGAATCTAGATTCTTCTATAATAGGCAGCTTCCTCTCTAGCTCTCTGAGAGTTACAGCCACATCTTCCTTGTGTGCTGCAGTTTGAAGTTCAACACCGTGTTGTTCAAAGCAGTATTCGGAAACATTTTAGCAATTTTCTTCCCCGCCCTAACTCCACAGGGAAGAAACTCGCTTAGGAAATGCTTGTTAGCGCTCAGAAAAGATCTGATTTTAGTGAAATTTAGTATAAGAATGCTTAGCCTGATTCAAAATATCTACTACGTTAAGTATTGGAATTCATCAACTGGAACAATTTTTTTCGGCAAAATTCGCGTAAAAAATAGAAGTAGTGTTTACAGGCGTCAATGTGCACTTTTCATATTTTTTTGACGTAAAGAATCGAATGGGGGACGAGGTTAGCTCAGTGGTAGAGCACTCGACTAATGAACTGGAGGACCAGGTTCAAAACCCGAGCGCGCACTAAAGATTTTTTATTCTAGTGCTGCCGTCCGAGGGTTGGATTTGGGGTCCCAGATCGTCCCTAGGCTCACCCAGCCTTTAATTAATTTTTGCTTTGGGTGCTAATGATTCTAGCAGTCGAAGCAGCCAAGGGGAAAATCAGGCGGCCGGAGCATAGTGTTGACCACACTATCTCCCTAGTGTGCCTTATGGTCAAGAATCAGATACCTCTACAGTATCTGCCCCTCTGGGCCCTTGTGGTCTGTTACGGGACTGATTTTTTTTTTTTTTTTTTTTTTTTTTTTTTTTTTTTTAAAGAATCGAATGAAACAATTTAAGATGATATATATAAGCGTTTTGGAGATGTGTTAAAAAAAAATTGACTTTTCTTAAAAGATTTTTTTTTTTTTCAAGGCGTGCTAACCTTAGGTTCATTAACGCCATCGAAGAAACCTTTCATAATATTTTGTTGATTTCTGTTTTTCTCATTTGTTTAAAGTTGTTAATTGATTTAAGTCAGCATTTAAATTTTATTGAATCATTGTACTTTTTATGAATTTATTACTGCTCCCGGTTTACACCAGGATCAGGCCCAAGGAGGAGCTGAGTTTATACATGACTTAAAATATAATTTTCACCTGTATTCACACAAACACACTCATACGCACATATACATACAATCATATACACACTAATGAAGAAGGCGTAAGGTCAACTCCCCCTGCGAAGTAATGCCTGAGGGCGGTTCCGTAGGGTGGTTGAGGTGTTTAGGGGGGTATTTTTTTAGTGAGTAGGAATCTCACACTGTTGCAGCTTTGTCTACTCCGTAAAAAAAATAAAATAAATAAAACACCCATGTACAACTTCACGCACACACATATTCACAAACCCACATCGATTCAACCTCACGCATTCCATTACTAACAGAAAAAACACAAAATTAACACATTCATTCCCTTCACTCTTTTCACTTATTATTTAATTAGTCTTATGTTTTTAGTTGATTTTTTTCACACATTTGACATTCATCCAAAGTAAGATATATACATATTTGTAAATTGTTGTCCGCAAGTTAGTTAGTAATATTAAAAATCTAATAACGCAAATCTATAACTATTTGGGTTCATAGTTTCGAACCCGTGACGTCCGAACGATTTTGACCTAGACTATATCACTCCCTGGATCAAGACCTACCTGTGCGCCAAGTTTGATCAAAATATGTCGAACTGTGTGGATTTGTATAAGGAACAAACATACAGACAGGCAGCTGATAGACGTTTTTAACATAGCCTATGACACTCTCCGTATCAAGACCTACCTGTGTGCCAAGTTTTGTCAAATCTGGACAAGCGATATGGATTTGTAAAAGGAACAAATATACAGACAGACAGCTGTTTGATGGTTTTGACCTAGCCTATGACATTCGTCGTATCCAGACCTACCTGTGTGCCAACTTTCCTCAAAATCGGTCGAATGGATTGTTTTTTTTTTTTTTTTTTTTTGTTTTTTTCATTTTTAACGTCCATTTATTATTAACTGGATTTGTGTAAGGAACAAACATACAGCTGTTACATGTTTTTGAGTTAGCTTACGACACTCCTTTGATCAAGATCTACCTATTTGCCAAGTTTGGTCAAAATCGGTAGAACGTTGTGGATTTGTATAAGGAGCAGACAGATGGACAAAGAGACACGTGATTTATATATATATATATATATATATATATATATATATATATATATATATATATATATATATATGCTTTCGTCGCATGGATGATATTTTTAAATGGAACGGCATTTTTCTCCAGCGGCGGTACTCCTCCTCACTTCTTCCTGGGATATTTCGATGGGTTCATCTCCATCTTCGTCAGCCAGGTACTTGTTTCTTCCTTGGTGGTTGCCAAGGGAATGAAATTTTTCTCGATCTGGGCGCCCTTTCTACTCTCTAGCCCCAGTATCGGCGGACCAATGGTGTTGAATCTCCCTGATGTAGTTGGGATTCTGTCCGTTAGTAGCGCTGATGGTATTGCGTCTTTTTTTTTCTCCTGTATTATCCTCGCCGTAAGGTTTACTATGCTTGATGTTTATTTAAAAATAAAAAATAAAAATAAAAAATAAATAAACATCAAGCATAGTAAACCTTACGGCGAGGATAATACAGGAGAAAAAAAAAGACGCAATACCATCAGCGCTACTAACGGACAGAATCCCAACTACATCAGGGAGCTTCAACACCATTGGTCCACACTTGGTAAAGATGTGAAGGATACCATTTTCCGCTTTTCAGAATATTTTCTAGGCCTTTGCGTATTTATTCGTTTTCTGTTCACCCAAAATCATGACAAACTTAAATGACGAAGTTTCTATAAGTTTGCAATAGTTGAATACTTGTTGTCCATGGATTGTACCTTTTCCCGTTTCGATCCTTCCTACAGGTAAATGGCTCCCTCGTAGAAAGGTTACGACCGCTCGTAAAGCTAGTAGTTTCAGGGTTTAGGATCCAGAAGCCTCGCCGTATCGCTGTCTACCAAGGCCAGGCTATCATAAAGCCTCCTAGACTCACCGCACTTGTGGATAAAAAAAATAACTTCATCTGCTGAGTCAATATATTTAAAAAACATCTCTGGAATATACCTAATTTTATATATATTTATATATATATGTATATATATATATATATATATATATATATATATATATATATATATACAGGGTGATTCAGGTCAAAGTAGTTAAACTCTAGGAGGTGATTCTAGACATAATTTCCAACAAAAAAGTTCATTTGAAGTTTGGTCCGATTCCGGAAGGAAAAGGAGCTATGTCCGATTTTCTGTTTTTTTTAACGTAGTCATGTTTTGTAATGAATAAGAAAGTATTGCTCAAAAACTATTCAAGATAATTAAATTCGAATTATGCCATCATAAAATAGATAAAATGTCCTTTAAAAAAACTTCAATTTAATTCACTAGAACCATTATTAAAAGATACTTTCTGGACGTCCAATAACGCACTTCTGTTTTTATCAATGAATCAGAGATTTTTTCGCGAATTTTTTCCTCAGCCCCTTAATTAATGCCTCTTTAGGGGCACTATGAATATTTAAATGTAATTATAGTCTAAGAAAGGTGAACCTTAAGGCCGATTCACGCTAGACCGTGTCGGGTCCGGGCCGGGGTCCGGCCGGGACACGGTTAAGCAATCACACACGCAAAAAACACGGACTCGGACCGGTGTAGCGTGAACTAGTCCATTGAAAATGCTGGTATGATTTATAATACCAAAATCGTAATAACTGGTATGATTGTTTCATCGTGTCCCGGCCGGGACCCGACACGGTCTAGCGTGAATCAGCCATTATGCTATAAGTGCCACGTGCTAAAATATAATATGAATATGAACTAATAATTTGGTTTTATTAAATACGAGCTGACTACCCGTGCTTCGTCACCGCAGATAAGTAGTTATTTTATTGCGGTAAATAATTTTTTTTTATTTATTTATTTAAAATCTGTACAAATTATAAACAGTACAATGATCAAGTTTGATGATGCAGATATTATGTTCAAGTTGACAAAAACGGTAAAAGTAAAATAAAATAATTTTATTTATTTGTTTCAGACCCGTAACTTAGGCGATGGTCTCTTTTCATAAGTCTATAATATTAAAAATCAGTCAACAGTCTGGGAAAAAAATAAATAAAAAAATAATAATAATAACTAAAAAAAAAAAATAAAAATAATAAAATATATAATCAACAATATGAAAAAATAAACAAAAATGAGATAAACCAATAAGCAATAAGATAATATAACAAAGTTAAAAAATAAGTGCCTAAAAATCAATAATATAAATACAAATTTTACTTTTGTTCAGGACAAATGTTAATTTAAAGCATGCTGTTGAATTTAATATTTAAATCGAGATTTTATTATATTTAAATTGAGGGTTTTTAAATTCGAGAGTAAATGTTGTTAGTCTTTAAATGTTTGAGTATTGTGTAGATGTAAGGGCTACCGGGTGATAATATGTTAATTAAGTTATGTGGTATTTGCAAGTTGTTTCTCGGTCTACAGTCTATAAGTATGTGTTTTACTGTAAGATCCTCGTTACAATGCCTACATCTTGGTCTGTCTGTCTTTTGCAATAGATATCCATGGGTTAGTAAGCAGTGACCAATTCTAAGCCTGGTTAATACTACTTGTTCCCGTCTTGTGAGGTATTCGTTTAACCAGGATCTTGTTGTGTTTTAACCTGTCTTAACTTGTTTTCAGATTTAGTCCATTCTTTTTTTCCAGTCGTCCAGTATGATGTTTTGTGTATGATACAAAAATCTGATGAAGTTATGGTTTCTACGTCAGTTGATGGTCTCTGTGTTGCTAATTTTGCTTGTGTGTCTACTGATGTACTTTGTGGTATACCAACAAAGTACATCCACAGATGTCTCAGTAAATATTATGATGGTCACGATAACATCAGGTAAGTAAATTGTCTCGGGGCCACTGTCTCTTGAGCCGCCTGGGAGGATTGTCTGGATGGGGTTGGGAAGATAGACCTTCGGGATTAGAATGGCAAGACAAGGAGTGGAACGTTTGGAATCGGGTTTTAGCAAGGCCAAGGACAAATGAGATGTTAAGGTCATTGTGAAGGGTTTTCTTGTATACATAGAAAGGTGCATTTACAATTTTACGAAGGACTTTTGATTGGAATGCCTGTATTCTGTTGATGTTGGATGTTTTTGCACATCCCCAGAGTTCAAGTCCGTATGTCCATATTGGTCGGATAATTGTTTTATATATTGTAAGTTTGTTATGAGTCGATAATTTAGATGAGGGTCCTAGGAGTCGTCTAAGTAGTACGTATCTTTTGTTCAGTTCTTGTCTTTTCAGTCTCGTGTGTGGGTTCCATGTCAGTCGGCTGTCAAGGTGTAATCCTAGATATCGAACCTCGCTGGATGGTGGTAGTGGAGTGTTTTTGAGGCATACAGGAGGACATGATCTCCGGTTGAGAGTGAATGTTACCTGTTTACATTTTTCCGGGTTTATTTTAATTCTCCATCTTTCACTCCAATCGCGGTAAATAATGTATCAGCAAAATTAACGCTGCTATAAATTGTGCAGTTTATTATAGCAAGGTTCCCCTCATACTTTAAGCTATTCATCAATTGATAGAATTAGAATTAGAATTAAGAACGGATGCCCGGAGAAACCCCGGAAAGAACTGCGCCGAGACCTACAAGGCCTATTGTGCCACCCGACAAGCCAGCCTGTTACACCAACCGGGCCGTATCCGTGATGGACCTTAAGAGAGTCCTAAGGTTCAATTCAGGTAGCCTTCTAGGGTCACCTAGGAAGTCTGCACCAAAATGCAGGTATCTCTTCGCTGCAAGTGCTGGACATCTGCATATGATATGGTGCGGCGTCTTGTCGTCTTCAAGGCACAGTCTGCACCATAATGTCCTGGTCAGCCCCATAGAGTAGAGGTGCCGGTGCATTCTACAGTGACCTGTAAGGAGAGCTGTTACTAGTCTTACCTTAGACCTGCACAGATTGAGGAGAGCCTCCGTCCTCTTCTTGTCCACTAAGGAAAGGAAGGTCGCCTGTCTCTGGGTGCAGCTGCTACACCACTTCCTCCTATGCTCAGCTTCCGCCCACCTTCTAATACTTAATCTGGCCACAGCTGGTGCAATCCCACATTGAGGTTCTGGTGATAGGGGGACTATCGCTGCCCCGATATTGGCCAACTTGTCAGCCCTTTCATTACTCTGGATACCAAAGTGTCCTGGACCCTACTCTAGTCTGACTTACGTAGTCCCAGTGTGTTTAGGCTGTTGTTGCATTGCTGTACTACCTGTATCGATTGATAATTAATCAAAGTATAATGTTTCTTGACATTGAGGCGTTCCGGACCAGAGTCAACAAACAGATAACGTAGAGATAACCCGTTATCTATAGGTTAGCAGTAACAGCAGTTTAACCAGTACAGGTTAAAATTTGTTGTCAATCATGAATGGGCTGTAAAATTTAAAAATTTATGATTCTCAGATGTCATTTGGAAACACCCATTATATTTGCGAGTATTACCAATAAGTGCTCTGACTGGTGGGTGGGGAGGCTGTGCAAGGGTTCGGGATATTATTACCTCGGTTGGACCATCGCTAGGTCGCTAGGCTCTTTGAGGGACAAAATCACAGTTTATTTGCAGTAATTCAAGGTCTGCCATCATAACCGCAAAGAAAAATAATACTTTGAAATAGATACAGTGCCGTAACAGATGACATGTTATCGTCCTAGCAACGCATGCTGCCTAAGCGTACCTGCTCCACCAACTAAAATCTACGTTCTAAAGCGAGCGTCCATGCAAAATTTTAAATTTTTCTGTCGAGTGGTTTGGGCTAGGCGATGATAGGTCGTCAGTCAGTGAGTGAATGGTATTTGACAAATATATAGTAGATTTAGTTTTATGAAAACTAATAATTTCAGTTGTATCTCTTTTAAAATAAGTCAAATTGCCAGGACCACGTCAGAGAAATAAAGAATGTTATAGTAAGAGTTCAACTAGAATGACCTATAAGGCCTTAACGAAGAAGAAATTTACATATTAACAAATTTGTGCATTTCCACCTTGGCCAGTTTTCGTTAAATGATGGCATTGAAAGATTCAGGCCCTTAGGGTAACGATTCAAGGTTATAATAAACTCCTTAATGACAGAGTTGAGGGGGCGAGGTTAGCTCAGTGGTAGAGCACTGGACTAATAAGCTGGAGGCCTGAGTTCAAATCCCGAGCAAGCACTGAAGATTTTTTCTTCTAGTGTCTTCGTTCATGGGTTGAATTCGGCCTCCCTGTGGCCGTCCCTAGGCCAACCCAGCCTTTAATTAATTTAATAATGGGCACCTTGGTTGGTGCTAATGACTCTAGCAGTCGAAGCAGCCAAGGGGAAAATCAGGCGGCCAGAGCATAGTACTGACCACCCTATCTCCCTAATGTGCCGTATGTTCATGAATCAGATACCTCTATAGTATCTGCCCCTCAGGGCCCTCGTGGCCTGTTACGGGACTGATTTTTTTTTTTTTTAAATGACAAGAGTTGTATGAACTCTATGTAAGTCTAAACGGTCATCTTTTAATGAAAACTGGCCAGGGTGGAAGTACACAAATTTATGAGAGGGTATTATTAGGTTCGTGAGAAGGTATCAAGGGCCTAAAACGTGGCCCAATACTATGATATCATAACTTTCTAACATACAGTTCAGAAATTAAACATACAGTTGAAGATTGGTCATCAAGCTCACGGGATGTGAGACGAGAAGAAGTGGTCTTATGTCGTTTAAGAATCGGACATAATTTACTCACACACTCGTTTTTAATGACTAAAACTGAAAAACCTACTTGCAGACAGTGTAACTTACTTCTAACAGTTAAACACATATTGACATAATGTAGAAGACGTGATTACTTACATGTCACGACATGACTGAAATTTTGAAAAAGGGTAGCCAATTGATAAACACTATTTTTCAACATCTAAAACACACACAGCTATACAACAAGATTTAATTTTAGACTCTAAAGCTACTTCTGATATCTGGTAGCATTGGAGAAAAGATAATTTTCATGATAATTATTTGTTAATTTAAATTAATTTTATTTTAAAATTTTATTTTCACTTAATAGTGATTTACGTGTGTAAGTGTTTGTACATTTGTACGTATGTGTGTACATTTGTATAATATGAGTTGCACATAGTGTATATAAGGCAATGTATATGCATGTGTTGTGCGCTTGCATATACATCTGTAATGTATATACGTAGTAAGGCCCATAAGTTTCCGGCCTGTCCTGCTTCCCCTCCTTCAAACGTATCCATCGCCCGCACTTCCTCCGTCTTGTCAGTCAGTGTCCAGCCTTGAAGGAAACTCGCCATTTTTACAATGTTCCAACTCGAGTACCGTGCGGTAATTAAATTCTTTTGTAAAGATGGTCTTACTCCTGCGTAAATTAAAGGGCGCTTGGATTGTGTATACGGGCAGTCCTCCCCCTCGTATTCCACAGTGAAAGAATGGGCAAAATTATTTAAGTTAGGGAGAGAAAGTCTAGAAGATGACCCACGTCCCGGTCGCCCATTGGAAGCTGTCACTTCTGAAACAATCCAACTTATGGAATCTGAATTGCTGTCTGACCGGCGACTAAAAACCAAGGAAATAGCAGCGAGGTTAGGGCTTTCAAAAACAAGTGTTTTGAGGATCATCAAAGAACATTTGCATATGAACAAGGTTAGTGCAAGATGGTTTCCAAAAATTCTTTCAGCTGCTCAAAAACAGGAACGAGTTCACTGCTGCAATGAATTTTTACGGTAGTATAATGCCGACCCAAGGAATGTTTTGGACTCAATTGTAACTGGGGATGAGACAATGGTTCTATATTATGACCCACTCAGCAAAAGAGAGTCCATGGAATGGAGAAGACCAGGAGAAGCGCCTCCTTTAAAGGCAAAATTCATGCAGTCAACAAAAAAGGTAATGGCCACAATTTTTTGGGGCTGTAAAGGAATACTACTGATAGATTTTAAGAAAGGAATACCACAATGAATGGTGAGTATTATGCAGCCCTACGAGTCACCGGTTACGAGACGCCATTAAAGAGAAGAGGCGAGGGAAGTTAAGCAGAGGTGTCCGCCTCCTTCACGACAATGCCTCTGTCCACACAGCATTGATTTCCAAGGCTGCTGTGAAGGACTGTGGATTCCAAGAAATCTCTCATCCACCCTACAGCCCAGACTTGGCCCCTAGCGATTTCTACCTTTTCTCAAAGTTAAAATCTGACCTTCGTGGAAGGCGATTTAACACCGACGAAGAGCTCCAAGCAGCAGTGGAAGAACATTGTTTTAACAAAGAAGAAAATTATTTTTTTCATGGTATAGAAATTTTGCCAAAGCGTTGTATTAAGTGTGTTGAACTTAGAGGAGAATATATTAAAAAACAGTAAAACCAGTTTTTTTCTTTCACCTTTCCTTCTATCCCAGGCCGGAAACTTTTGGACCTTACCTCGTAGTAATGTTTTAATATATATAATAGTGTACATAATTATAACTGTTATATTAATTTGTAAAATACTTTTATTGTAAATTAATGTTTTTACTTTATATGAAATATTAATAAGAAATTGTAATAACCGTTTAATAATAAGTACAGATTTGTAATTATCGAGCGAATCATCTGCGTTATGAGAGTCTTGATAATAAATAAAACGTCATAACTTCCATAAGAAAAATAAATGTTTTTGTGAGGGGTATCAATATTTTTTGTAAGTGAATATTGAGTAGGCGCCGTATGCGTTTGGATTGAGGAGGATGACGCGGGGACGTGACGCTTCCTACTGCCTTGAGCTGTTTGTCAGGTATTTTTGCGTGTATACAAAAAGTCCTGGGCCCAAACTCAAATTTTCTGTAACTTCGGATTTTTCTCTTCAGTTTTAGGTTCTCCTTATCGAGAAGATTTATTTGATCTCCCACATGATGGGTTTCGGAAGGAATTATGGATTTCCGAAGGAACAACAAGTACAAAACTGGCACCCCCCCCCCTGGAGCGGAGACAAACAGAAATTTTCAGGATTTTTCGATTTTACCTTTAATAAGACCCTAATGTCTATCATCCTGCAAAATTTCAAGTCTCTAGTTTTTCGGGAAGTGCCTAATAATTTTGATGAGTGAGTCCTATAAATTCCCATTGTCCATCACCTATATCTCAGAAACGCTTCAATGTAGAATTATGAAACTTTCTAATGTTACTCTCACCTATTAAATGCATGTGTAAAATTTTATAAGATTATCTTTAACTGGTTAAAAGTTATGAGAGGGTAAAAATCTACTCTAATACCTAGTTATATATTTATTTTAGAGCTCGCATATGTAGCGACTCGCTCTTATCCAGATGTTCCAAGTAGATACCAGTAACAGTTAAACAAGTTCAAATATAAGCATTTACAGTTATTCTTGTAAAAAAAAGGTTAAAAAAGTTTAGAGCAACTAAAAAAAACAAAAACAAAAATAGAATAAAAAAATAAATAAATAAAAAAATAAACAATAAAATAAAAAGTGTAAAAATTTTACACTATTGTATTATTCCGAAATTTAAAAAGAGGTAATACATGAATGTGTATTGCACATTTTAGGTTTTAAAAACTGTGTCTATTACGCAACTTCACGTTAAGTCATACATATTTTTATAGATTTCATAATGCGTATATTTTAAATGTAATTGTAAATGTTTGTATCTTTAAGGTAAATAATGCGTACATTTTAAATGTAATTGTAAATGTTTGTATCTTTAAGGTAAGTAATGCGTATATTTTAAATGTAATTGTAAATGTTCGTATCTTTAAGGTAAGTAATGCGTATATTTTAAATGTAATTGTAAATGTTCGTATCTTTAAGGTAAGTAATGCGTATATTTTAAATGTAATTGTAAATGTTTGTATCTTTAAGGTAAGTAATGCGTATATTTTAAATGTAATTGTAAATGTTCGTATCTTTAAGGTAAGTAATGCATATATTTTAAATGTAATTGTAAATGTTTGTATCTTTAAGGTAAGTAATGCGTATATTTTAAATGTAATTGTAAATGTTCGTATCTTTAAGGTAAGTAATGCGTATATTTGAAATGTAATTGTAAATGTTTGTATCTTTAAGGTAAGTAATGCGTATATTTTAAATGTAATTGTAAATGTTTGTATCTTTAAGGTAAGTAATGCGTATATTTTAAATGTAATTGTAAATGTTCGTATCTTTAAGGTAAGTAATGCGTATATTTTAAATGTAATTGTAAATTTTTGTATCTTTAAGGTAAATAATGCGTATATTTTAAATGTAATTGTAAATTTTTGTATCTTTAAGGTAAATAATGCGTATATTTTAAATGTAATTGTAAATGTTTGTATCTTTAAGGTAAGTAATGCGTATATTTTAAATGTAATTGTAAATTTTTGTATCTTTAAGGTAAATAATGCGTATATTTTAAATGTAATTGTAAATGTTTGTATCTTTAAGGTAAGTAATGCGTATATTTTAAATGTTTGTATCTTTAAGGTAAGTAATGCGTATATTTTAAATGTGATTGTAAATGTTTGTATCTTTAAGGTAAGTAATGCGTATATTTTAAATGTTTGTATCTTTAAGGTAAGTAATGCGTATATTTTAAATGTGATTGTAGATGTTTGTATCTTTAAGATAAGTGAGGATTGTGTTTATGTGTGGACTGTTTTCCGTCAAGATTTCATTCAAGTCGTTTGGTAGATTTAATCCGTCGCGTATTTTGCAGTCAGTTAGTATGTGTTTTATGGTCAAGTTTCTGTTGCAAATGTCACAAACTGGTCCGTCCTGTCTCGTCATTAAATGGCGATGTGTCAGTAATGTATGCCCATACGCAATCGAGTAAGGACGACCTCGTCTCTTCTGCTCGATCGGTTGCTGGAGGGCCAAACACAAACTGTTTTCTTGATTTCTTTTAGTTTGTTGTTTGTCATGTTCGTCCATGTTTTTTGCCATTCGTTTTGTAAGTAAGTTTTTATGTTTGTGTGTAAGTCTTGTACCGTCAATTCTTCCACGTCGACTGTACATGTTTCTGTGACTTGTTTTGCATATTTGTCAGCTTCTGTGTTCCCTGAGATATCCATGTGTCCGGGTATCCACAAAAGCACTACTTTTATGCTGTAAGTTTGTAAGTCGTGTATTTCTTGAAATATCTCTGTCACTAGTATGTTTGTCTCGTATATGTTAATGAGGGAGAGTAGAGAACATAGTGAATTCTAATTCTTGTAATATACACACAGTGAGCGTAGGCCGGACCTTGGCCTGGCGTACTACTATGCGCCTAAATACGCACTGAAGATGGAGGTTTAGACTCCGAAAGCGCGCTCTGAAAATTGAATAGGTAATTGTGGTTCTTTTAATCTAGTCAAGTGGTTAAACATTTTTTTTAAAAAAGTAGACTTTTTTGATTAGTCAGTTATAGTTCTTCAGCAGTCTTGCGTGACGTAACGAGCTTTGTGAGCAATTTGCTTAGTTTCACGGACCTTTCTTAAATTTTAAATTAGTTCAAAATTGTAACATTCCCGAAAAAAATAATTTGGAAAATAGGTATTAGCAGTTACAAAAATATTAACAAATAATACTAGGGATAAGAAAATTATTAAAACGCGCTAAGTATAAGGATAATAAGTTACACAAAGAATGTTATTACTTGTACATTGTTATTTTACCCTAATATAAGCCCGACGTAACAAAAGTTATTACATTTTCAGAATTTAATAAAGTGTATTATAAGTTTATTCCTTGAGAATAAAGATTACTAAGGAGATGGAAATCTTTAAGAAAGTTCATTACTCTCCCCGCTATCCATTAAAAAGAAAGATGGATTTTAATTTTTGAGTTAGGAAAGAATTCGGGACTTGAAATTAAATATTCATTCCAGCGGAAGAGGCCGTTCTATGGGTCGGAAGTAAAAAGAGGGAGAGAATTAAATATGAAGAGGCCTGGAGTACAGCCTTCGTTCTGGAGTTTAGAGTAGACCCGCACGACAACTGGTAGAGCACGGTTTGCATAACCCCTAATCATAAAGACTCCATTCCTGTAAATATTGTGTACATTATCATGCGATTCGACTTTCTTGAATTAATATATATATGCTATAATTATAATGTATATATATATATATTTATATATATATACATATATGAGTATATATATATATATATATACATATATGTGTATATATATATATATATATATATATATATATATATATATATATATATGAAGCCGATTAGCGATGACTGGATATGCAGGAATAGATAATGGGAATAAAATTCATATCAAAACTATAATTTATACCGAGGTTATTGTTACATAAATAAATATCATTAGGAATCTTGCAGTTAAAATTTGAAGTTGTTTAGTTGAAAATTTAAAGCGCTTGCGTATCGCCCGTTTGAAAAAAAAAGTTTGAGAAAATCGATTTTAAAGTTTTAATGTGTCGAAAAGTTCATTTTTTAAAAAAATGTATTTCTTGTAATAAATATAAAAAAATGGTTTTTAATTTTGAATTGTATCGTGACTTTTGTTGAAAAAATTGAAACGGTTCCTTCGCGTAAAGCCTCTTGGATATATTTTTTGAATTGTTAAGGCCTATACTTTTTTTACCGTTGGTGGCGTTCGGTTAGGTGGGGCGCGTGTGTCGGTGGAAACGATGGGCTTGGTTAGGGTTGAGGACGAGCCCCCCCCCCATGCGGTCTGTGGCACCAGCAAGCACACCTTCTATCATAGACCTGGCAGCCAGTCACCAGATGCGGGCCACTAAGGTAGAACTGGCACGGGGGACTCTACTCGACCTTGGCTGGGTCCGCCTCCCGCTGGCCTCGGGCTCTGTCTCTGCTTTCGATGCTACCAACGGACCGGCCAAGAGGCATAAATGACTCAATAGTGGTTGAATGGCCTTTAAACACCAAGGAAAAAAAAAAAAAAAAGAATTGTTAAGGAAGCATTTAAGCCCATAAAAAATATTTTTTTTTTTTTTTTTTTTTTTTTTTTTTTTTTTTTTTTTTTTTTACGGCGCATCTACATCTAGGTTATTAGCGCCGACATCCAGGGTGCAGCGAGGAATTTTACCAGCGAGCCGTGGGATGATAAAATTCCTGCCGGAGGTTGGGAATCGAACCCACCATCTCCCGCTTATGAATCCAAGGCGCTAGCCATTAGACCACGGGAGACCCCCATAAAAAATAATATGGTAAAAACAATTACAAGGTATTACCCCTTAATCAGAAGAATACATCAATGGGAACACTTTTTTCGGCTAAATTAGCATAAAAAATAGAAACACACGAATTTGAGTTTATAGGCTTCCAAGTGCACCTTTTATAGTTTTTTGGACTTAGAGTTTCGAATGAAACCATTCACGGCGATATATTAAAGCGTTTTGAAGAAAAGTTAAAAAAAAAAAAAAATTAGACATTTCTTAGCTTTTTGTTACTTTAGGGTTGTCCAAATCCGCATGTTGGTTTGAATTTTCTTTTCAACAGGTGGGAGCAATGAATGTCCGATTATTTCAAGTTTATATATGATAAACTATCGCTAAGACTAGAGAAAAGCTTGATTGAGAGAGAGAGAGAGAGAGAGAGAGAGAGAGAGAGAGAGAGAGAGCTAGTTAGAGTTGGCAACTATTATCATTTTAGGGGATTAGAGAATATTCGTAGCTGACCTACCTCTTAACGCCAAGTGGGCCGAGATCTCAGGAACGGGCTTGGGGGTCTGATCCAGCTGGACGAGACAACACGGTCAGGTCTTAGGCCTTCTGGGAAACCTTACGTATCAGCCAAGTGCGGTTCCTACATCCCAGACGCAACGTTTGCCGATTCGTTGATCCCACAGTTCCAGTGATGGGCAGCTAACCTTTTTTCTCATCTTTATTCACTTAACCAAGTCCAAGGGAATACGAGCCCTTACGATATATATGTGTATATTCTGCAAGAGGTGAATTAAATATAACAAATTTTGGTATTGAAGAGGTTCAGAATTGGAGGTCGAAAAATTTCCGGAAGATATATTTATTTTTTTAAACATGAAAAAAAAAAACTTTTTTTGTACTTCTTTCCCTCATAACTCCGAAAGTAAAAAGCATCCGGTGCGTCGGATCAAAAGATGTTTCGGAATAAATTAGACTTAAAATTAAATTTTCTATCAGAATTCGTCGTAAAAAATACCTGCCGCCATTAGAAAATCAAGAGTTAGATGCGCTGGAGAAAAACTGGAGAATGTTACAAAGTCAACTAAACCTTCAAAAGTAACCTCATGCAACATAACTATGACCTACCAAGTTTCATTTCGAAATTCCAACAACTCTAGGAGGAAAAGGGAGTGGTTATGTATACTGGGACACCCTGTATATAAATATTCAAACCACAATAGTTAAAGAATAAAGCAACGTAGAGTTTGTAATAGTAATGCAACATTTTTCATTCGACTAATCTGTACTTACCTCACACATATTACCTCATCCTTCAATCCTACCACTCGCATCGTTCCTTTCAAGCAAGGTCTGGTACTACCTTGTCCTCCTCCCGACCCATATCCTCAGGCGTCCCACAAGGCAGCATCCTAGGTCCTGTCCTTTACCTCCTGTATACGGCAGACATCCCTACCCACCCATCTACACATATAACAACCTACGCCGATGATACAGCCATTTTTTCCTCTTCCCCCGATCCCTCTACAGCTTCTCAGCAATTACAGGAGCACCTTGAGTCTGTCGAGAAATGGTGCACCTTGTGGAAAATCACAGTGAATCCTGAAAAAGTCCGACTCGCAGGAACTGCCTCATCTTAGCGCGGTTCCGTTCTTATCCCTAGTCTAATTTCGAAAGATTAAAATAGAAGCAGTTATTATTTTGTTGAGAGGAGATCGTTGACCGTTGATGATGCAAGGTAGGGATTGTCCGGGTTAGGTCACTGCTACTTAATAATACATACCCCATATGTGTATGTATGTGGGCATATATATGTACATATGTGTGCGTGTATATGTGTATGTGTATATGCATATATATAAATATATATATATATTATATATGTATATATATATATATATACATATATATATATATATATGTTAGGTATATTTACATAGATATGTGCATATATTAGTGTTAAATATATCCTACTTGTATTTACAGCCCTGATGAAGGCTTGAAGTTCAAGCCGAAACGTCGGCACAATAAAACCATTTTTACGATAAAATGTAGTTTTATTAAGTAGCAGTGACCGAACCCTGACAGTTATATTTTGGTTCCACCAGTCTTGAAAGGTAGGACTTACAATCTTACCTGGAAGGGTCGGCAACACTAGAAACCGTCCCGCTAGTTACAAGGTCTTGGAACTCTATATTTCTAACAATAAATTGTTTTTGTTATTTTACTTAACCTGTTTTATTTTCGAATACATTATCCAACTATAAGCAATTAAAAAATAACAAGGAATAAAATACAGACAAAAAGAACACTTCGAATAAGCGAAATCAATTACTTTAAAGCTTTAAGCTCTTATTTCTCCGATTGACATCGCCTAATCAAAACTTTCATTAGAACCTTTTATGTAGAGCATTTAATAAGCTTTCTAATGGTATTCTTCCGTTTACCAAAATTCTCAACAGTTTTCGAGATATTAATGAAAGTTCCCAAAATTTATATTATTTCTAGCAACAGAAAATTGGCCTCATTTTTCATATCCTGTTTTACACACAAAATTTTCGCAACATAAGAAATTACAAAAATAAAAAGCAATAAAAAACGAAGGGAAAGAGACAAAAATTACAACAAGAACGACAAAAACCCGTTCATAAGAACAAAACAGACGTATTTGAAGTTTTAAGCACTTATTTCTCCGATTGACATAACCTAATCAAAAATAGTTTTAGAATCTTTTTTGTAGAAAATTTAGTAAGCTTTCAAATAGTGTCTATCCACTTACCACGATTTCCCAACCGTGTTCGAGATATTAATGAAAGTATACGAACTTCCCAAACCTTTTCATGTCTGTTCATAAAATATTTTATTCTAACCCTTCCTTAACTCCAAACGTAACAAAACTTTCAACATATTAGTTTTAATGAAAGTAGAACATGCAGATAAAGTTTCAACTGAATCCCGTAATTCTAAGTACCCAAACCAAAAACGGTATTCAAAAACTATTTTTCCAATTTTCTCGAAAACGGTTAAAGCGATCGCCTTCAAAATGGTTTCATTCGTTTTCCTAGCCCAGGAATCATATAATACGAGTACTTACAAGCTTATGAACTCAAAAACGTAAGCGTTACGATTTTTTTTGCGCGAATTTCGCCCCAAACGCCATCTTCCAGTAGGCGGATTTTGCTGGTTAACGAACTTGACCTTTCAAATTGGACGAAGGATTTTTGTACCAAATTTCATCAAAATCGGATCATTCGTCTTCTATCTAGAGAGCGAACAGACAAATATATATATATATATATATATATATATATATATATATATAAAAATAAATATATACATATATATATATATATATATATACAAATTTGAACCACCGTTATTTTCGGTCTCTAGGGGTTCTGAAACGCGAAATTTTCTAGTCGGCACTTCCGGATTGTTTCATTGTATCAACCCTAAAAGCGGGGTTCCTCCCTATGGGGGAGGGAGGAACCGCGCTAAAAATGCTGTCACGTAACATTTACTCTTAATAAGAGCACTTGCCCTCCAGTCTTCATATGCAACAGTCAACTTCCTGTATCTAATGAGGTGCGTTACCTGGGAATACTACTAGACAGCAGACTCACATGGAACCCACACACACGACTAAAAAGACAAGAGCTGAACATGAGATTTGGACTCTTAAGACGACTACTCCGCCCTACTTCAAAGCTTACGACATACAAAAAACTTACTATATACAAAACTATAATTAGACCTATCTGGACTTACGGTCTTGAATTATGGGAAACAGCAAAACACTCAAACATACAACGAATACAAGCATTCCAATCCAAAGTCCTTCGTAGAATAGTCAATGCTCCCTTTTATGTCTCCAACAAAACCCTACACAATGACCTAAATATCCCCTTCGTAAAAGACCTCGCAACATTCAGATTCCTAACGTTTCATTCCAAATTGTCATCCCATCCAAATCCTAGAGGTCAATCCCTATCCACTCGGACCCACCCTAAAGACCTTCCCAGGAGGCTTAAGAGGCTTTGGCCCCGTGACCAGCTACCCTAGCAGCGGTTTAGAACAGTGTAAATATAAATGTTAGCATATATTAGGAAGTGCCGATAATGATTGGCTCCTTCCATATACTATTCACTGAATGTATGCAAGACGAGCACAATTAATTATTGTACTATATAAATTGTACAGACTTTAAATAAACATTTATTAAAAAAAAAAAAAAAAAATAATCTGTACAGTAAAAATTTATTTAACGTTTCAAACGTGTATACCTGGACGGGTTGAAAAATATCTGCTTAAGCGCTTGTTCTGAAAAACAAGATTAAGTTTTTTACCAAAA
Organism: Gonocerus acuteangulatus; assembly: GCA_946811695.1. Classification (NCBI taxonomy): domain Eukaryota; kingdom Metazoa; phylum Arthropoda; class Insecta; order Hemiptera; family Coreidae; genus Gonocerus; species Gonocerus acuteangulatus. The sequence goes on from OX328131.1 coordinate 70,245,812, forward strand.
TGAAATCAGATAAATAATAATCTCTATAATGTAAATTAGTTTTTTCTATAACTCTAGAAGCTGGGGCAGAAAAAAAAATATTCGGGATTAAAAACAAGATCCAAGAGAGTTATGACTACCAGAAGATGAACTACCCTCAAAGGAAAAAAAATAAGGGATGATGTCTAGTCACCCACTTTGAGAAGGGTCTGGCGAGCCAACACAAAAACCTATCTCGGAACATGCAGGTAGGTTTAGTTATCTCTCCCTCAATCTAAGAACAATGTCTGCTCAGCTGGTATGCTGTTTATTGTCAGTTTTTATTTTATTTTTATAAGTGGTAAAAAGGTGTTTGATAAAGAATGAGTGGGTATGTCATTTTATAGGGTCGGAAAAAAGAATAAAAAAGCATGCCAAAAATATTAAAGAAAAATCACATTAAGCAGCTCTTAAGGACCAAGCAAATAACAACGAACATACATTTGACTGGAGACCCGGTAGCCGTGAGTGTTAAGGCGTGAGCTCTTAACACTCCGTGCCAAAGGTCGTGGGTTCGATTCCCACTAGGGGCGGTGGCTTTTCTTTCGAAAAAAGAAAAGGCATCACTCCTATCCTGGCTAGAAAAGGGTGGACGTTAAAATTTAAATAAATACATTTGACTTTGAGGATACAGGGATAGTTGAAAAGGACAGAAATATCCAAAAAAGTGAATATACTTGACTGGTAATAAATACGTAGAATAGAAAAAGATTTTATAAATGAAAAAGTTACTGTAAAAAATCCACCAACACAAATAACGAATTAACATTAAAAAGTATTTTTCCTATGTTTTCCAAAATTGAGTAGTCCTATTTTCTAGGAATTTATATTATGTATACTTCATCATAGTGGTATTACATGGTTATTATTAGGTACATTTGGCCAAACAATTCTGTTTATTTTCTTTAAAAAATATTAAAATAAAAAAATATAAAAAAGTATAAATATATAAGAACTAAAATTAAAGACAATGAAAGCAACATAATAATATAAACTGCAAACAATTAAAATAAATACAAGTATATAATAAGTACATTGAAAATTATCCTTTCAGCGCGTTTCCTCCCTCCATCCGTAGGCAGGAAACCCGCTTATCAGGTTGACCTCATAATACAAACCGCAAGTGCCGATTAGAGGAAATTTCAAGTTTTAGAAACCATAGATACGAAAATAATAGGGGTTCAAATTTATGTGTTAATGATATTTGTGTGTGTGTCTGTATAAAGATATATATTGGTATTCGCTAGAGAATGAGCATTATAAATTCATTTCAGATAAATTCATGTTTCATTTCCCTAATTTTATTGGTTTAAATATCTATGATAATTTTTCCTATGTTAATTTACTTTGTTATTTGAAAATGGGATTAGCATCCATAATTGAATTTAAACGCCTGAAAAAGAATTATATATATGCCTGGTAGCAATGTGAGAGATGCATGGTGGCTGCTAAAAATTATATTGATAAAATATAAACTTTAAGATATTTAGATTTTATAAAATGAAGAATAGGCCAATCCGGTTTCGCAGTCCCAAAATGTATATTTCATTTATTATAATCAACATTTCGGCTTAATGATCAAAGTCATTAAGATTCTCTGGAAAAATGTTCATTAAAATTATTCAGTGAGTGAGATATATTGTGATCAGTGTTGGGCAAAAATTATTCAGAATGATGAATAACGATTAATGAATAAATGTATTATTTTATTCACGGATGAAGAATAATTACTTTTATTCATTATTCGTTATTCTGTGAATGAAGTTTATGTTTTATTCACAAATTATTCGAATGATCAATCAGAATAAACATATTTTAGTGAATAATGATGGATTTATTATGATGTTGGCAGCCGGAAATATGTATATACATATGTGTGTTTGAGTAGGATTATTCAGTAGACCATCTAGAAATAAATAATAAAGAATAATGAATAACGAATAATTCTGTGAATAATTCATGATGTACTGTGTGAATAAGATAATTCAGTGAATTATTCATCATTCACTAAAACTTTATTTGAATAATCGTTCGAATAATACTTTACTCGAATAATGCCCAACACTGATTGTGATATAGGTAATGTAAATTTAATTTTATATTGATGTTTAGTGATTTTTTAAATCTATTCCCAGAGAATCCTGATGATGGCATTGAGCCGAAATATTGATTTTTCATAAATAGAATATAAATGTTGGAACTGGGAAACCTAATTGGCCTTTTCTTCATTTTATGAAACCTAAATAACTTAGAGGATGTCTCTAAGATGTGGTAGAACTTATCAACTCAATATGAACCTTTAAGGTTTTCTTTAACGATATTTTGCTGATTACACTGGAATAATTTGCCGACAAAATGAAAACCAATAAAAATCAACAATAACCGAAGTCTTAGATGTACCTTAGGATTAGAGATAATTGTGTGGAAAATTAGATTAGAATACATAATTGAATTTAAACGCCTGAAAAAGAATTATATATATGCCTGGTAGCAATGTGAGAGATGCATGGTGGCTGCTAAAAATTATATTGATAAAATATAAACTTTAAGTTATTTAGATTTTATAAAATGAAGAATAGGCCAATCCGGTTTCGCAGTCCCAAAATGTATATTTCATTTATTATAATCAACATTTCGGCTTAATGATCAAAGTCATTAAGATTCTCTGGAAAAATGTTCATTAAAATTATTCAGTGAGTGAGATATATTGTGATCAGTGTTGGGCAAAAATTATTCAGAATGATGAATAACGATTAATGAATAAATGTATTATTTTATTCATGAATAAAGAATAATTACTTTTATTCATTGTTCGTTATTCTGTGAATGAAGTTTATGTTTTATTCACAAATTATTCGAATGATCAATCAGAATAAACATATTTTAGTGAATAATGGTGGATTTATTATGATGTTGGCAGCCGAAAATATGTATATACATATGTGTGTTTGAGTAGGATTATTCAGTAGACCATCTAGAAATAAATAATAAAGAATAATGAATAACGAATAATTCTGTGATTTATGATGTACTGTGTGAATAAGATAATTCAGTGAATTATTCATCATTCACTAAAAATTTATTTGAATAATCGTTCGAATAATACTTTATTCTACTAACGCCCAACACTGATTGTGATATAGGTAATGTAAATTTAATTTTATATTGATGTTTAGTGATTTTTTAAATCTAAATCTATTCCCAGAGAATCCTGATGATGGCATTGAGCCGAAATATTGATTTGCATGAATAGAATTATAAATGTTGGAACTGGGAAACCTAATTGGCCTTTTCTTCATTTTATGAAACCTAAATAACTTAGAGGATGTCTCTAAGATGTGGTAGAATTTATCAACTCAATACGTGGTAGAACTTATCAACTCAATATGTTGTAGAACTTATCAACTCAATATGTGGTAGAACTTATCAACTCAATATGTGGTAGAACTTATCAACTCAATATGTGGTAGAACTTATCAACTCAATATGTGGTAGAACTTTTCAACTCAATGTGGTAGAACTTATCTACTCAATATGTGGTAGAACTTATCAACTCAATATGTGGTAGAACTTATCAACTCAATATGAACCTTAAGATTTTCTTTTACGATATTTTGCTTATTACACTGGAATAATTTGCCGACAAAATGAAAACCAATATAAATAAAGAATAACCGAAGTGTACGAAAGAAGATATTTGAAGATTGTTCTTGCTTAGCTGTACCTTAGGATTATGGATAATTGTGTGGCCATTATCTTTAGGATTGGCGATGGAATTGGTACCTGCTGGGGGTGTGGTTACTAATACTCGCCAGGGGTGCTTCACCTCGATTTCCTCTTCTATTTATGTCTGCTTATAGTGGAGGTTGTGTGTTGGTGGTCTGTAAGACATTTCTTACAAAAAGACTTTGTCTCAAACAAATGACCAAGATCATTGACTATAGGCTGTTCAGATAGACTGAAAAGTTCAATTCCGCATGCGCGAAATTTTGAGGGAAATATTCCCGATGGTTCCACCATTTCCAAACTCCCATTTCAAGGAACAACACTATAGTGAAACATTATAAAAACTGATTACGTCTTGTTTAAAACTAGGGAAGGCTTTGAGAGGTTAGAAAAAGGAAATAGTGTCTAATTTTTGTCAATACTTAGCCAATGCTAAGACTAAAAACGTTTTTTATTTTCGTGGTAGGCGGAAGGTCAATTAATAAAAATTTCACCATACAGTATCACCAACTTTACTCCGTCCCTACATGTTTCACACCTTTTTTGGTGCCTCTTCAGGGGAAAAATTACATATAGAACACTTGCAGCCTCAATCTGAGGAGGATAACCTTCCACCAGTACGGCCACGTCTAGAATGATCATGGTCTGAAAGAATCCAAAATGGCGAAATATAATCAGCTGATCAAACATTTAAAATTAATTTCCAGAAGAAATATAGTCTTAAAAATTAAAACCATCTTCGTTTTCGTTATTTCTCAGATTTCGGCAATTTTCATTAAAGCAAGAAAAGTAAATAAGAAGCATGTTTTATTGCTTTTAAAAGCGGAAGCGACATTTTTCTGTTATAGCCAGTTTCCTGAGCATTGAGAGGTCTAAATATCACTTTTGTTTATGTTTTTGCAGGGGGCTCAATCCGTTTGAAGTGATTAACAAAAAAAAAAAAAAAAAAAAAAAATTGGTTGCTTGACCGTTTTTAATTTGTTTATTTTTTTATGTGTTTTTGCTACACGAACTGGGAGTCCAAAACAGATTCTTTTTTTTTTTTTTTTTTTTTTTTTTTTTTTTTTTTTTTTTTTTTTTTTTTTTTTTTAAATTTTATCTTTCACCGTTTACGTGTGGCGGCCAGTTTTGTTTTGAATCATGTAGCGATTTTTCGCTTTAAAGACTGATAAAGTTTGAGTCAAAATGATTATCTCTGGACTGCATCATGCTACAAGATTGGAACTGGCATGATTTCTTTCAGTACTCTCTCCCCTACAATACTGTTTCAAAGCCTTAATTCTCTATGCAAATTTTACCAGCTTAAATGGTCTCCAAAGTTGGGGTCGAAGATTGAGGATTTACACTTGTTAGAAATTAAAAAAAAAAAAGAAAAAAAAAGTTCGTCACGCAGGAGCTGCATAACTAAGCACTTTCGTCAGAATTTGGGTAGTGTAGACTGCTTTCCAGAACAATTTGCTTAAAATATCCTACATAAATAAAACAAAAACATGAATACAGTCAGTAACAAAAGTTTCTGGACACTCACAGTTCTTGTAAAATAATACGATTTCCACTGAGATTGACCAATAAAAATAATGATGATAATTTTTCTCTTATTAATTCGCTTTTCTTTTAAATAACAAAACATGTCAACACTTAATAGATTTATTAAAATTTTGTTACCTTCTTTTTCATTGATCTTTGTTTACTAATTCTATTGTTATCGTTGTTCACATGAAAAATTTAATTTAATTATGTTAAAGTACTCGTGAATAAAAACACTAAATGTTATTACTTGTTTTATTGTTTAAAACCCCAACTGGTAATAATTGCAACATTTTATTTGCTGAGCCTGTAAGTGTCCAGAAACTTTTGTTACTGACTGTAGTTCTCTTTTAAATTTGTAATGAGTAACTGATCAATTATTAATTTGCTTCCAGAGTTATGTTTACACATGGTACCTACTACAGTACGTAATAAATACAAAAAAACCTCATATTATCGTATTTTGATCTAACGCAGGAACAGGATACAGTCCCTCTAGATACAAAGCGCTCCTTGCGGCGGCTTTGTGAACCTACGTCTGACGGGCTTTTCTATTGAAATATATTACAAAGTAAACCCCCGCCTTCCGATTGACCGATTCAGCTCATTTTTAACACTTCTTTCTCATGAGTTACCCACGACGTATACCGTGTTTCGTTTCAATACAGCAGAAATTACGACCGGTATGAGTATATTAGGAATTTGGGTCCGGAGTAAACCCCCCTTCTAATGAACCGATTTAGTTCATTTTTATATCTCACTTTTCTCTCTATATTACCACTACGAATACCATGTTTCGTTCAAATATTACGGCTGACATGGTCAATTTAGTGTTTTGGGTTCGGGGTAAACCTCCCCCCCCCCTCCTAATGAACCGATTTAGTTCATTTTTATATCTCACTTTTCTCTCTATATTAACACTACGAATACCATGTTTCGTTCAAATATAACAAATATTACGGCTGACATGGTCAATTTAGTGTTTTGGGTTCGGGGTAAACCCCCCCCCCCTCCTAATGAACCGATTTAGTTCATTTTTATATCTCACTTTTCTCTCTATATTAACACTACGAATACCAAGTTTCGTTGAAATATAACAAATATTACGGCTGACATGGTCAAATTAGTGTTTTGGGTGCGGGGTAAACCCCCCCTTCCGGTGGACTGACTTTGGTGGTTAACGAACTCGTTCAATCGTTTGCTAATTGAATGCTATATACCAAGTTTCGTGACGAAAAAACAAAAACTCTGGCCGCTATCGTGTTAACAGACACACACACACACACATATATATATATATATATATATATATATATATATATATATATATGCATATATATTTATATATATATATATATATTTATATATTTATATATATATAAATTTTAACGGGGGTCATTTTCGGTGTCTACTAGGTAGGATCGATAAAGATTTAAAGAAATTTTTCAAAAATTCCGTCATGAGTCCAACCTCAATACCTACTTTCCTTCGGAGGAAAGTGCTAAAAAGTCCGTCACGCAGGAGCTGCATAACTAAGCACTTTCCTCAGAATTTGGGTAGTGTAGACTGCTTTCCAGAACAATTTGCTTAAAATATCCTACATAAATAAAATAAAAACATGAATAGTTCTCTTTTAAATTTGTAATGAGTAACAGATCAATTATTAATTTGCTTCCAGAGTTATGTTTACACATGGTACCTATTACACTACGTAATAAATACAAAAAACCTCATATTATCGTATTTTGATCTAACGGAGGAACAGGATACAGTCACTCTAGTGGTAGAAAGCGCTCCTTGCGGCGGCTTTGTGAACCTACGTCTGGATGGCTTTTCTATTGAAATATATTACAAATTAAACCCCCACTTTCCGATTGCCCGATTCAGCTCATTTTTACAACACTTCTTTCTCATGAGTTACCCACGACGTATACCGCGTTTCGTTACAATACAGCAGAAATTACGACCGGTATGAGTATATAAGGAATTTGGGTCCGGAGTAAACCCCCCCTTCTAATGAACCTATTTAGTTTATTTTTACAACACATATTTACCTGTAGATTACCACTACGAATACCGAGTTTCGTCGAAATATACCAAAAATCACGGCTGGTAGTGGCGAATTGGTCTTGTGGGTCCGGAGTAAACCCCCCTCCTAATGAACCGATTTAGTTCATTTTTATGTCTCACTTTTCTCTCTATATTACCACTACGAATACCAAGTTTCGTTCAAATATAACAAATATTACGGCTGACATGGTCAAATTAGTGTTTTGGGTACGGGATAAACCCCCCCTTCCGGTGGACCGACTTTGGTGGTTAACGAACTCGTTCAATCGTTCACACATATATATATATATATATATATATATATATATATATATATATATATGTATATATATATATATATATATATATATAAATTTTAACGGGGGTCATTTTCGGTGTCTACTAGGTAGGATCGATAAAGATTTGAAGACATTTTTCAAAAATTCCGTCATCAGTCCAACCTCAATAGCTACTTTCCTTCGGAGGAAAGTGCTAAAAAGCGATAAAGGAGAAGTTTATCAGAGTTTTATAGTAAGATATCACTGGTTAGTCGCGTTTTATAGAGTATCAACATTGAAAACTCACTCCTATGAGTGAGCTCCACTTCTATGAATTTTTAAAATTGTTACACCACTTTGCTATTGTATAGGAATCGATAATGTGTAAAAATCATGGATTTTTATCCAGTCTCATCTGAGTCATATAACCTCAAACTTTACAAAAATTAAAAAAAAATCGAAATTTCAAAAATTCATAATTTAATTCAAAGTCAAATACCAAGATACTGATATACAATATACAAATACCAATACTGATCCATAGCTTATAATTTATTATTTTTTATATAAGCTCTTAAAGTAAAATAAATAAAAATAGAAATAAAATACCAATATATTGATATACAATATACAAATACCAATACTGATCCATAGCTTATAATTTATTATTTTTTATATAAGCTCTTAAAGTAAAATAAATAAAAATACCAATATACTGATATACAATATACAAATACCAATACTGATCCATAGCTTATAATTTATTATTTTTTATATAAGCTCTTAAAGTAAAATAAATAAAATACCAAGATACTGATATACAATATACAAATACCAATACTGATCCATAGCTTATAATTTATTATTTTTTATATAAGCTCTTAAAGTAAAATAAATAAAATACCAAGATACTGATATACAATATACAAATACCAATACTGATCCATAGCTTATAATTTATTATTTTTTATATAAGCTCTTAAAGTAAAATAAATAAAATACCAAGATACTGATATACAATATACAAATACCAATACTGATCCATAGCTTATAATTTATTATTTTTTATATAAGCTCTTAAAGTAAAATAAATAAAAATACCAATATACTGATATACAATATACAAATACCAATACTGATCCATAGCTTATAATTTATTATTTTTTATATAAGCTCTTAAAGTAAAATAAATAAAAATAAGAATAAAATACCAATATTGAAGATTTTACTCCTCTTTTTTTTATGTTATCCATATTTTTTAAATGACACTAGGGATAAGAACGGAAACGCGCTAAGATTACGCACTTCTTGCTAGTCGGACGTTTATTATAGGCGTTTCTGACCGCAACACCAGAAAAAAACCCATGCCCTCTTGAATGTCCTATCCCCATACTCAAACAGTAGATAACATCTTTCAAGGAATTATCTAAATTCCTAAAAACAGCAGTTTTGTGCGATTCTTTTGCTAATTGCAGCTTCCGCATACCACCTGGCGTCGGAGCGTATAGCGTGGACAAGGGTTATAAGAGCTATTAGCCACCGTTATAATTGCGCCTAAAATAAGCGGCCGAGGCAGCATAACGGAACATAACCACTCTGCGGCATAGGTATAATAAGGGTGTCTATCTGAGTATAACCACCATTCTGTGCTTTCCTAGGGCTTTCTTGTCTATACTCGGGCGGGATCTTGTATCCGCGGGCTAAATCCAATTTTGATTTTAGTTTGCAAACATGGAGGTAGAGGATTCGGTCATATTAGTTGAAATAAGACCGTCACGCAAGAGCTGCATGGCTAAGAACATTGATCACAATGTGTATAGCACCCGGCAGTCCTGATAAAATAACGCAAACATGAAAATTTTTTATCTTTAAGGTCCGGAGTAAACGCCTGCTTCAGACGGCCCGATTTCGCGGGTTAACTAACTTATTCAATAGTTTGCTTTGGGAATGGTATGGGGTGGAACAGAAACACACACACCCTGTATATATATGATATATATATATATATATACATACAGGGTGTCGCAGTCTTAAACCGATAGACTTCGTATATCGATAGTGAATCGACATTTTTTTTTTTTTTTTTTTTTTTTTTTTTTTTTACAAATCCCGATTTATCGCTTAAACGAAGCGTTGTACGATAAAATACCTCAATACAAAAGTTGTAGATTATTAAATTATCTTTAAGATGAAACCAAGTTCAGCGTCATCGTACTGGAAGAAATAATCTCAGTTCACTTTTTTTCATGAACAAAATGTCCATCCGATGGGTTATTCAATAAAATATTCAAGCTAAGACGCTGAACTTGATTTCATTTTAAAGATAATTTAATAAGCTACAACTTTTGTGTTGAGGTGCTTTTTCGTACAACGCTTCGATTAAGCGATAAATCGGAACGTGTTCAAAAAAAAAAAAAACAAGTTTTTTTGCGTTTTTCTCGAAAGCGAGAAAATCGCCAACGGATTTTTTGACTTAGTTGTTCGATTCCCCATCGATATACGAAGTCTGTCGGTTTAAGACTGGGACACTCTGTATATGTGTAAATGCGATATGGATTCTTTAATTCCCGAATCCAGCTTATAACCGAAGCCTGGATAAAATTACCTCATGTCGTCGACGGAAAAGTTCTCTTACCCAGTTTTTGGTGATGTTAATAACTTTAAATTACTCTTTAATGAATTTTCTCCCATGTGGTCAGTGTGTTAGTTCGTATAGTTTCGCTCAAGTCGAATTTCCAGAAAATTCATAGATGTACTCGTTTTAATGTCTTCTTATATGATTGATTGACTGTAAGGGGTACTTTCTGTCAGCCATAAGACATTATTTATTATTAAAATTTGGAAAAAAAATACAATAGAATTTTTAGAATATAGTATTTAGTTTTCCAAAGAACAATATATACATGATTTCAAAGCTTTCTTTGTGTAGGTTTTGTGATTTCTTGTATATATGTGTTCTGTAAATGTTGTAACCTTGTCCAAGTGAGCGCTACCGTCAGTCAGTAAGTCATATGGTATGACCCTGTCCTGAGAAAACAGCCTTTTCTTGTTTTAGCGCGGTTCCTCCTTCCCCCATAGGGAGGAACCCCGCTTATAGGGTTGATACAATGAAACAATCCGGAAGTGCCGACTAGAAAATTTCGCGTTTCAGAACCCCTAGAGACCGAAAATAACGGTGGTTAAAATTTGTATATATATATATATATATATATATATATATATATATATATTTGTCTGTTCGCTCATTTCTGGCTTCCCTGATGGTTCGATTTTGATGAAATTTGGTACAAAAATCCGTCGTCCAATTTGAAAGGTCAAGTTCGTTAACCAGCAGAATCCGCCCACTAGAAGATGGCGTTTGGGGCGAAATTCGCGCAAAAAAAAATCGTAACGCTTACGTTTTTGAGTTCATAAGCTAGTAAGTACTTGTCTTATAGGCTTCTTGGGCTAGGAAAACGAATGAAACCATTTTCAAGGCGATAGCTTTAACCGTTTTCGAGAAAATTGGAAAAATAGTTTTTGAATACCGCTTTTGGTTTGGGTACTTAGAATCATGGGATTCAGTTGAAACATTTTTTGCATGTTCTACATTCATCAAAACTAATATGTTGAAATTTTGGTTACGTTTGGAGTTAAGGAAGGGTTAGAATAAAATATTTTATTAACAGACAAAACGTTTTGGTAACTTTGTATACTTTCCTTAATATCTCGAAAAAGGTTGAGAATCTTGGTAAACGGAAGAATACCATTAGAAAGCTTACGAAATGCTCTAAAAAAAAGATTCTGATGAAAGTTTTGATTAGACAATGTCAATCGGACAAATAAGAGCTTAAAACTTTAAAGTAATTGATTTCGCTTATTCGAACTGTTCTTTTTGTCTGTTTTTATTCCTTGTTATTTTTTAATTGCTTATAGTTGGATAATGTATTTGATAATAAATCAGGTTAAGAAAAACAATTTAATCTTAGAGAAATGGACTATATGGAGATATAACTTTTCAACTGCCTAGCGGGGTCCTTCCTAGGGCGGGTTGGCCTATCCAGGTAAGATCGTAAATAAGACCTTTCTTGAAAGTAAAGATGGAACTGTCAACTTTGGTCCTCCTCTGCCTCCCGGCACTTTAAATGCTGACGAAGGCTACCAATGAGTAGCTGAAACGTCCTAAATATAGATTTTTTAACAAAAATCGTATTGAGGTTTCTTTAGCCGAATCCCAACCATTCCATCTTTACTTATCACCTCGACGGCTAACTATCTAATCTTCATGTTTTCTAGAAATGTGGACCCAAAATAATAACAGCTTCTATTTTAATCATTTTAAATGAGTCTAGAGATAAGAACGGAACCGCGCTAAGATGATGCAGTTCCTGCGAGTCGGACTTTTTTTTATTAAATGAGATTTGAGCAAGTAGTTCTGAGCCTCCTTATCAGGACTTCTTCCCTTATTGTTATTCGATTACAGTCTCCTTTATTTCTCGTAATTTTTTGTTGGTAGTGTGTGCTAACAAGAAATTGTTAAATCGCTGAGTTGTCTACAGTCAGTCAGCATATGGTAATTAGTCAGAGTTCTGTTCTGTATTTTAAACAAGTGGGTCTTTCTTTTCTTTCTTGCAAGAATGTATGGGTTATTGGCGTTTGTCCTATTCGAAGCCTTGATAAAATCACTTCGTCTCACTTCTTTACTGATTCAAACATAGCCTTGACCAAGGACATGGGCGTATATAAGGGGGGCTGCGGCCCCCCACCCCACCGAAATTTTGATTTGATCGGTAAAAATTTCATAAAACCCTTAAAAATAAATTAAATAAGGTCATTTAGTTCATAAAACATATTCTATTTTGGTTGTAATAGAGTTTAAGTTGGCTAAAACTCTTCAAAGATCTAAATTGTTAGTATTCCATACACCGGATATGGTCTCAGCCCCCCCCCCCAAACATTTTTCCAGCCCCTTCCGAAATTATATTCTATATACGCCCTTGACCTAGGACTGCTAGACTCCCCGCTTTAATTCCCTCCGTTCTGCCTCTGGCTAAGCAAATCCATCTAGTATTTAGTAGCCGTTACTAGTTATTGAACCAGCTATAATCTATGTAATAATTGAAGTATTCAGAAAATAGGCCTGTAATTATGCGATTTAGAAATTCCTCTATAAAAATCAATGGTTTCTCGATTCCCCCCAATTAATTCTAAGCGTTGTTTACTAAGAGTTTATAAAGTAAAACCGTTATCTCAGAGGCTCCATCATTACTGTAATCTAAAAAATTATAACCTGTTGTAGAATTGTTCAATGTGCTGTGACCTTCATTAAAACATATGCATATATGTATGTGTGTCTATATATATATATATATATATATATATATATATATATATATATATATACATATATATTGTTCAATCCCTTCAAAAATAACAAATTTTATTTTTCGGGCTAAGCGCTCCTGCTGCCATCCCCAGAGCTCATAATAATTTCAGCTTCACACATGAGGGCTGACTCAGCTTCTGAAAGCGCTTAGCGTGAAAAATGAAATGTGTTGTTTGTGAAGGAATTGGACGTCTTTCATTTTACCGAATGCCTGGTTGCTGGCTCCTTCTCGGCCAGCAACCTCATACTTTTAGTAAATTACCATATTTCTTTAATTTTAATGGCCGGGGTTAGTGATGGGCGATTCTCGAATATTGAATCGATCTTTTGAATAGAATCGATTCGAAATGAAAAGATCGAGCCACAAAAAATATAGGCGAGTTCAGATCGATTCAATAGATAGATATGGATCGATTTGACGTTTACTTACGAAATTCGTATTCCATTTCGATTCGAATCGATTCACATTCGAGAGACGCCCATCACTACGACGAATCGACCTGCAGCATAATTAGTTTCTTCTTACCTCTTGGTAGGCATTGTACACTCAATACTTATTCCCAATTAAAATTATTATAATAATAAACCTTCAAAAACAAAGTAAACTTTTTTGAGAGATGTGGCCAATCAACACGGCCAACATCGGCTTTGTTTACGTGAAAGGTATTTCCTCACAGCTCCTACCCAACTTCCATAACTTCATGACGATAACAGTCTATGACTTGGAAAAAATGTAGCCGTAAAGCCTGATGAAAATGTTATACAATCCTAGATAGATCGATTCATTAAAAGATTGTGCCTTGAAGATCGAATCTAAAAAAGAAAAAAAAAAAAAAAAAAAAAAAAAAATCGGCCCTTGGAGAAGGAACCAAAACTTTGATATATCGTGTTAAAAAGATCGATTCAGATCGCCCATCTCTAGCTGTGGTACTCATAACCCCACGTCCTCAATGATGGAAGTTTTTCTACGTACTCCTACGAATTTCAAATCAACTCCGGATATATGGGGTCTCCCGTGGTCTAATGGCTAGCGCCTTGTATTCATAAGCGGGAGATGGTGGGTTCGATTCCCAAAAAATATAGGTGAGTTCAGATCGATTCAATAGATAGATATGGATCGATCTTTTGAATAGATTCGATTCGAAATGAAAAGATCGAGCCACAAAAAATATAGGCGAGTTCAGATCGATTCAATAGATAGATATGGATCGATTTGACGTTTACTTACAATTACTTACGAAATTCGTATTCCATTTCGATTCGAATCGATTCACATTCGAGAGACGCCCATCACTACGATGAATCGACCTGCAGCATAATTAGTTTCTATCTTCTTACCTCTTGGTAGGCATTGTACACTCAATACTTATTCCCAATTAAAATTATTATAATAATAAACCTTCAAAAACAAAGTAAACTTTTTTGAGAGATGTGGCCAATCAACACGGCCAACATCGGCTTTGTTTACGTGAAAGGTATTTCCTCACAGCTCCTACCCAACTTCCATAACTTCATGACGATAACAGTCTATGACTTGGAAAAAATGTAGCCGTAAAGCCTGATGAAAATGTTATACAATCCTAGATAGATCGATTCATTAAAAGATTGTGCCTTGAAGATCGAATCTAAAAAAGAAAAAAAAAAAAAAAAAAAAAAAAAAAAAAAAAAAAAAAAAAAATCGGCCCTTGGAGAAGGAACCAAAACTTTGATATATCGTGTTAAAAAGATCGATTCAGATCGCCCATCTCTAGCTGTGGTACTCATAACCCCACGTCCTCAATGATGGAAGTTTTTCTACGTACTCCTACGAATTTCAAATCAACTCCGGATATATGGGGTCTCCCGTGGTCTAATGGCTAGCGCCTTGTATTCATAAGCGGGAGATGGTGGGTTCGATTCCCAACCTCCGGCAGGAATTTTCTGATCCCACGGCTCGCTGGTAAAATTCCTCGCTGCACCCTGGATGTCGGCGCTAATGACCAAGATGTAGATACGCCGTAAAAGGGAAAAAGAAGAAAAAAAAAAAAAAAACTCCGGATATAAGAGCTCTTGCAGAAGCACGCTTAGGGTGCACAGAGAGCAAAGACGCACTTTTCATGAAGTGTAAGAAGGTATGTGTAAGTATGTGTTTCCTGGACATACCTTGGAACACCAGGTACTGCGCAAAGGGGAAAGGTGCAAAACAATATTTCCCAAAAATAGAGTTTTATTCAGAAGCCAACTATCTTCAATGTAAAATTAAGACAATTTTACAATGATTAATAAATATGGCAGGCACTTTTAAGGGGGTTAAAATACAATTCAAAGTACTTACTTTTTAGTTTTTATATTAAATGAAGTGCTTTATTCCCGCTGCGATTTTAAAAGCGCCGTCAATAAACATATTAGAAAATAATTACAAAAAAGGGTAGACACTTTTGAGGGGTTTAATTATCAGGAATCATGAAAATAAATGTTGCCTATGATAGACTGCAATACACTGCGTAAGAGTGAGTGAGAACACCGATCATCTGGGCAGTTGTGGTCTTTATCTGCGCTCTCATTGGTGCTTGCTCACATGTTCTTGTACAGCTGTCCCGTGGCAGCGTGAATAAAACTCTCATTTAAAATATGAATAAAACAATTAAGTTTTTTTTTTTTTTTTTTTTTTTACTTGTTATACTCCTTAAAAGTGTCGGTCTTATTTATTATTCATTGTAAAATTGTCTAAATTTTACATTAAAGATAGTTGGCTTCTGAATAAAACTCTATTTTTGGGAAATATTGTTTTTCACCTTCCCCCAGTACCTGGTGTTCCACGGTAAGTCTAGCCAACACATATATGCCTTCTTATCAACCCAAGAGGCACATTATAGCAAAATTTCAAGGTGCATAAAACACTTCATGAATCGTGCGGTTACTGGCTCTGCTTTGCCAGCTGTATTGGATTACTTCGGGATATTCTTTGCTCTTCCTCTTTGATCTCTCTACGCTCCACTGTGTACGTACCATTAGATGACAAGTTCCAGCGAATCAAACTATTTAATTGTAATTCTGCTTTCATATTCCGGAAACTTCACAAGGATTTTGTGTTGCTGAATTGTCTTCACAAGTTTCCTGGGTTTCGCCGGAACGTTTCTCGTTCTCCTTGGCTTTTGAAAAATCACGAAAAGGAAATTCCTTGAAAGACTTGGCACCGGACGCAACAAGGCAAGCCCTGACGTCCCGAAGGCAGGATTGGCAGGAGTTCAAGGTTGGGGGTGACACAAGTGACGTAAAGGAAGTCGTAGTCACTGAATGGGGTCTGGTGTCATTTCGGAAGTCACGAACAAAACTTGCCGGAGAACACGCATAAGGCGTAAAGTCGTTTTATTTGCGCATACAATGACGTCAGAAGAATTCACGGCCGACTAGGGTTTACTCACTGGTCCTTCGTCGGATTCATCATCCACCAAGGTCAAAACTTGCTCATCCAGTGGAGGCTTAGAATTGAATATTATTCTTGCACATACCATATATATATACATACACAGTAGAACTTGGATAATTCTAACCCCTAGGGACCGATAAAAAAGTTCCAGTTATCCAAAATTTGAATTACAAAAGTTTTGAAAAGAAAGAGTAAAAAATCGAATTTTATATTTTCACCATTTTTAATTTATAAAAATACATACATTTCATGATGATTACGTACATAACAAAATAAATAATTTATCAAAAATAAAAAATAAAATCAAAGAAAATTCTATTCTTTTGAAAACAGTCATTTTCATGAGCAAGAATTTTTTCTTTATTTTTCAGGTAAGTTGATACAGTGTTAGGAGGAATTCCTTGGCAATTTAATATTTTCTCCCCTTATTCCTTTTTCAACTTCTTTAATCGCAGATATGTTCTCTGACAACGTTAAAGTTTTATAGCTTCTAGGTTTTCACATCTTAAATAGACAACTCTCTGAACTGCACTGTACACAAGATATTCAAGGCACGAACAATACAAAAGATCTAGGCACTGACTGACTTATATCTTAATAAGAAATGAAGATGGGAGGGATGGTGGGAGGGAATTCTAGGATAAAACGACAGGATGTAACTATAACAACCCCTGGACGGGAGGAAGCGCGACCCACCACTTCGCAGAACTCCTAGAGTCCAAGAACTAGACTATGAGACCGCCGCGCTTCTTGTCCCGGAACCCCTACATCCGTATCTTACTATCCTTCTTACCAGAGGGGAGAATATTTTCACAAGATTTAACACATTCACTGCCCATCAAAATTTTAAAACTTCCTCAGGAGCCAACTACTTTTTTTCTTATTTTCATTAATAAATAGCTAATAGTATAAAGCATAATGAGTTAAAATGCATTTCTAATGACGCTAACATCCGGTTTGAAGCACGCCACGGGAGCCGGGGCGAGGGCACCGTGCGAAGTCTCACCCCGGTAGCCGGGGCGTGGGCACCAACTCGAGTCTCACACAGTTACCTGAAATGGTTCGTATCATTGTCTTTGTTGGGAAATCTATTGTACAAATACCAATAAAGTGATATTATACTTATGCCCAAGTTAATATAATATGCTTTTATTGTATAAATAAACACGCCATGTAGGTGTAATTTATTTTCCATTATTATTTTATTTATTTTCAATTTTCCTAATTTATTAAAAAAAAAAAAAATAAAAAGTAAAATACCTTTTTCTGAACTTTTCGTTTTTAGGGTGATGCCCGAAAATCGTATCAGAATATTTTATTAGTATTTTTCTAAATTCTTTCTTCAATTTTTATAATTTAATGAGATAAATACTCATAATTTCGTAACTGAAGGAACAGGAGGAGATACTACTTTCTGTTGTGCTAGGTTGACTTGTCGGCCCGAAAGTAGGAGACACTTTTCGGCCGACAAGTCAACGTAGCTTCACTTTCCGTAAATCGATTTTTAGTAAACTGAGAAATGTATTATAAAGAAGACATTAAAACGAATAATTATTCATTTAATTAAACCAGAGGGATCTGTTATAACTGTTATGAAGAGAATTTTTTCTTACGTAAATATTATAAAAAATGACAACCTTAAATAAAATCCATGACCGCTGTTGTTTTTTTCCACTACGTCCAGACATTCTAGGATCTAAAGAACAACGTTCCACGATAATTAACTGTACTGAATAATTATAAAAAGGTTTTACACATTAAATTTATTGTTATTGGATACTCGCGTAAATATTGAAGAAATTGTCGTAAAAAAGTAATTTCTTCAGGAACCAATGATATTTTTACAAGACTTGTTCACTTACCAATGCATAGAAACAATCTAAACCCTTCTGTGAGATGTCCAGCCTGTGCTAGAGCAATAAAACGGGAGGTAGGAGGACGCCCCGGGAGCCGGGACGAGGGCACCCGACGAAGGTATAGCTCGCCCCGGCTCCCGGGGCGTGGGCAGTGAACGCGTTAAGATCGAACACTTCCCATTGGTAATAAAGACTCGCAAAAAATTCGGATTACCCAAAATTTTATTCGAATTAACCTCGATTTTTTTTTTACATTGTTTAGGCCCTAAATTCTAGGGACGGAGAGAAATATTCGAATTAACCACGATTTCGAATTATCGAAGTGCGAATTATCCATATTCCACTATATATATATATATATATATATATATATATATATATATATATATATATATATATATAGGGTCCAAACGGATAGTTTACCTAAAAACTGCTAGATATATTTCCTTTTTCAACACCTGATATTGTCTTTGTAGGAAAATAAGGCATTTTCTAAAGATTGGCCGTAGAATGAACTGTTGGCTGTTCAGACCAGAGATTTATTTTGGAACATGCCTATTTATTTCACAGATTATCATTATATGTTAACAAATACGACAGGTTTTATTTGTGATCTTTTTCTTGATGAAATGGTACTTCAGACCTACAATTGAATTAAGTCACATTGGAATTTATTGTATTAACATAGCCGGCTCTAGACAAACATTTCTGGGGGGGGGGGGGGGGTAATTTAGTATGTGCTTACCGCCGTGCTTGGAGCTGTAGAATCAAATTTCTATAACCACGCACCTAGAAATCATTAAGAAGGTATTTGATAAACTAAGAACATACATTAATAAGAACTTATTACTATTAATTTTTCTAAGCAATTTCTTTTTCTAACATAACCGAAAAATATTGTGAATTTTCATTCTAGGGGGCCTAAGCCCCCCCAAATACCCTTCCTTTAGCTGCCACTGTGTATTAAGAGCGTAATCACCAATTCGGCTTTTCATTCAAAGGACATCTTTCTTTTCCGTGCTCTACCTCCTATTGTTTTTTAAAAAAAAAAAAAGAAATATATATGTCATTACTCAGAAAAATAGATATATAAATATAAAAAAGATATATATATATATATATATATATATATATGCATTAAAAAAAAGGATATATACAAAATTACTCAGAAAAAATAGATATATACATATAAAAAAGATATACATATATATATGTATATGCATTAAAAAAAAGAAAAAAAAAATTATATACAAGTCTCTTAACTGTATTAATAGTGCTATACTGTATGTTAGTATTAGTTTTAGTGCAAATAGTTCTATTAGTATCTAAGTAACAAGTTAGTCGTAAGCAAAGACATAGGTTAAAAAAAAAAAAAAGAGTAGAGGTCATAAAAATTACAGTTGATTGTCAAGCACTGTCCTAAACACAAAATTCCAAACCCTCTCACGACATATACACGACTC
The DNA here is from genome assembly GCA_946811695.1 of Gonocerus acuteangulatus. Taxonomy (NCBI): domain Eukaryota; kingdom Metazoa; phylum Arthropoda; class Insecta; order Hemiptera; family Coreidae; genus Gonocerus; species Gonocerus acuteangulatus. The sequence continues at coordinate 70,265,503 of OX328131.1, forward strand.
TCTAACACTACACTTGAGGGCGGTGAGGACCTAGATGTTTTCTGCCCTTAAACACCCAATCCATCCATCCATCCTATTGTTTTGGAATTATGGAAATTATATAATTTAATTTTTTTTTTTTTTTTTTAATTTTAACGTCCATTTATTATTAACTACGAATTTTAGGACGGGTTATCTATAGGTTACCACCCTTTTCTAGCCAGGATAGGGGCGATGCCTTTTCTTTTTTTCGAAAGAAAAGCCACCACCCCTAGTGGGAGTCGAACCCACGACCTTTGGCATGGAGTGTTAAGTGCTCACGCCTTAACCCTCACGGCCATCGGGTCTCCTCGGAAATTATATAAGCGTTTAGATATAATATTTTGAGCTGCATCCAGGTAAAAATATTTCAAGGTCCATTTCCGCTTGGAAATTATATGTAGCTTGAACGCTAATTTACGGCCGTTCTTTATAAATTGTCAAGGAGGCCCAGTGGCCGTGATTGTTAAGACGTGAGCACTTAACACTCCGTGCCAAGGGTCGTGGACTCGATTCCCACTATGGTGGGGTGGTTTTTTTTTAAAGAAAAAGTCCGTCACGCAGGAGCTGCATAACTAAGCAGTTTCCTCAGAATTTTTGTAGTGTAGACTACATTACTGAATAATTTGCTGTAAATAACCTATATAAATAAAATAAAAACTTGAATAGTTCTGCTCATTTACATTTCTTATGAGAACTGTTCAATTATTAATTCTGTAAATAATTTGATTCCAGAGTTATGTTAATACATGATACTGTACTACTTAATAAATAGACAAAAACTTCATTTTCCGTCTTTTAATCTGACGCAGGAACAGGATACAGTACCCTAGCGGGAGATAGCACTCCTCGCAGCGGCTTTGGGAACCTACGTCTAGCGGGCTAATTCTAATAAAACAGAGTTGAAAGTAAACCCTCCTTTCTAATAGACCGATTTACTTAATTTCTCATGAGATACCCACGACGCATACCGCGTTTCGTTACAATACAGCAGAAATTACGACCGGTGTGAGTATATTAGTACTTTAGGTCCGGAGAAAACCCCCCCCCCCTCCAAATAACCCGATTTAGTTTATTTTTACAACCTATTTTTCTCTGTTGATTACCACCAGGAATACCGAGTTTTTTTTTTAAATGTAACAAAAATTACGGCTGGTAGTGGCAAATTGGTAATGTGGGTCCGGAGTAAACCCCCCCCCCCCCTCCTAATGAACCGATTTAGTTTATTTTTGGAACGTATTTCTCTCTTTAGGCCAACATAACGAATACCGAGTTTTGTTGAAATATAACAAAATCTACGGCTGGCATGGTCAAATTAGTGTTTTGGGTCCGGGGTAAACCCCCCCCCCCTTTCAGTGGACCTATTTTGGTGGCTAACGAACTCGTTCAATTGTTTGCTAATTAAACGCTATATACCACGTTTCGTGAAGAAAAAACAAAAACTCTGGCCGCTATCGTGTTAACAGACACATATATATCTATCTATATATGCATATATATATATATATATATATATATATATATATATATATAAATTTTAACGGGGGTAATTTTCGGTGTCTACTAGGTAGGATCGATAAAGATTTGAAGAAATTTTTCAAAAATTTCATCATGAGTGCAACCTCAATAGCTACTTTCCTTCGGAGGAAAGTGCTAAAAAGAAAATGCATCAGTCCTATCTTGGCTAGAAAATGGTGATAACCTATAGATAACCCGTCCTAAAATTCTAAGTTGATAATAATTGACGTTAAAATTTAAATAATAATAATAAATTGTCAAAAATTCAACTACCGGTCTACCTGCCCTACTTTTGATAGAAAAAAAGAAAGAAAACGTGCGAGCGAATCCAAACGGTTCCAATTAACGCAGAGACCCGCTATTCTCGTCCCCTGTCATATTTAATAGTATTAGAGGAGCCCAAGCCAGCAAAAAAAAAAAAAAGAAAAAAAAAATTATAATATTTCTTTTGGGAGGAAAAAAAAGGACCGTTACTGTGGAAACGGGACTACGTTCTCGCGAGTTGTTTGCGGCGTGTCACGGCATAAATCAGCTAACAGCAAGACTTTTAGCACTCGCGACAACATTCAGTCGGCCGAATTTCGTATTTTACTGGACCCCGAAACCGGTTCATCGCCTTATAAATTATATTTTTTCACGACTGTCTAAATTCGGCTATTACAAGAGAAAAAATACTGACAGAGAAATGGTGACTTTACAAGACATGAAAAAAAGTCCGACTCGCAGGAACTACAACAAATTCCAACTGAATTCATTCGTTTTTCTACCTTAAGAAACTTATAAAGCGAGTACCAGCATGCATATGATAGATAGATAAAAAGCTGTATTTAAGTTTTAACTTTTTACAGGGAGGCCACTTAATGTGCTTAAAATAATATAACTTTATATAAAAATTATAAAATATAATACTAGTTTTATAATAATGAAAAATTTACACCTAAATAAAAAGAAAAGAAGAAGAGAGAAACACAAATATATACATATATATAATAATAATAATAAATAAATAATAATGATAAGTCACACAAATTAAAATGAAAATAATTGAGTTTTGCACATTCAGTCCTACATTAAAGAAACAGCCACAAAAGAAATTAATCGAATCTGATAAAAGCACGGATTCTGAGGGCATATAAAACGTAGGCGAAGAGATTGTTGAGCTTCTCACGGTCTCTTACATCCAGTAATGCAACAAGCCTGTCTTGAGTGGTGTCCTCTGCTTGGAAATAGCTGCAGATGTAGTGGAATCTAGTTTCTGTGTACATCGGACACCTGAGTAGGAAGTGACCAATATCCTCCTCTTACATCCAGTAATGCAACAAGGCTGTCTTCAGTGGTGTCCTCTGCTTGGAAATAGCTGCAGATGTAGTGGAATCTAGCTTCTGTGTACATCGGACACCTGAGTAGGAAGTGACCAATATCCTCCTCTTACATCCAGTAATGCAACAAGCCTGTCTTGAGTAGTGTCCTCTGCTTGGAAATAGCTGCGGATGTAGTGGAATCTAGCTTCTGTGTACATCGGACACCTGAGTAGGAAGTGACCAATATCCTCCTCTTACATCCAGTAATGCAACAAGGCTGTCTTGAGTGGTGTCCTCTGCTTGGAAATAGCTGCAGATGTAGTGGAATCTAGCTTCTGTGTACATCGGACACCTGAGTAGGAAGTGACCAATATCCTCCTCTTACATCCAGTAATGCAACAAGGCTGTCTTGAGTGGTGTCCTCTGCTTGGAAATAGCTGCAGATGTAGTGGAATCTAGCTTCTGTGTACATCGGACACCTGAGTAGGAAGTGACCAATATCCTCCTCTTACATCCAGTAATGCAACAAGGCTGTCTTGAGTGGTCTCCTCTGCTTGGAAATAGCTGCAGATGTAGTGGAATCTAGCTTCTGTGTACATCGGACACCTGAGTAGGAAGTGACCAATATCCTCCTCTTACATCCAGTAATGCAACAAGGCTGTCTTCAGTGGTGTCCTCTGCTTGGAAATAGCTGCAGATGTAGTGGAATCTAGCTTCTGTGTACATCGGACACCTGAGTAGGAAGTGACCAATATCCTCCTCTTACATCCAGTAATGCAACAAGGCTGTCTTCAGTGGTGTCCTCTGCTTGGAAATAGCTGCGGATGTAGTGGCGTCTAGCTTCCCTGTACATCGGACACCTGAGTAGGAAGTGACCAATATCCTCCTCTTCGTACAGGTTGCATATTGAGCATATCTCGTCAGATTTTATCTTGTACAAGATTCCATTAGTAAATATTCTCAGCTCCAACCTTCCGGCTAGTCTCAGCTGAGACAAGATTCGAGCTTTGTAGACGGTAGTTCTGAGTTGGAGGTATTTATCTAAACCCCAAAATGTCTTTAGTCTTTGGTAGATTGGAATGAAGGAGGTTCCACACGTCTTCTCTATATCCGCTTAACGAGACATGCTTCTTTTTCTCTCAGAGCTGCGCTGTCCCGTCTCAGGAATAATTCCTCTTCCCCTACAAGCTGGAACTGCTCTCGTGCCTGACTCACCCAGTTATATTGGCTTGAATTATGGGATGAGCTGTCAAGTTGTAATAGCCTATCATAGCACTTTTTTGGTATCCTATTGCTCGGCATTTCTAGAAGTTTGATAAGCCATTTCAGCATTAGCCCAAAAACTTTAGCTTTCAGCGTTTCTCGTCCACATTCCAATCTTAACAAGTAGCCTGGAGTGTTTCGAGGGAGAAGTAGCAGACTCTTCAGGAATTGATCATGGAATCTCTCGAGAAGTTGCAAGTATCTCGAGTCCCATACCTGACTACTGTATAACACTACTGAACCACATAGTGCATCAAACAGCTTCATCCTCGATTCCCACTGTTCGCATTTTGTTCTCGGCAATATTTGAGTCGTACAAGCTACGGCTGATCTTCCCTTCTTGCACATGTCCTTTGCCGTCTTATGAAAAATGCCTGAGCTGTAAAACGGAACTCCCAAATACGTATACGCCTTATCAACTGGGACTCGTTCCTTTCCAAGAAAGAATTGCAGATCCTTCAGTCTCCCGCTCTTTCTGAATGCCACCACCCTAGTTTTTCCTATATTGACTTTAAGCAGATTGTTCTGGCAGTATTTGTCGAGAAGTTGTAGCTTTCTTCTTACAGCTTGCGGAGTATCAGAGAGCAGCACAACATCATCGGCGTAGAGTAGCGTCATTAAATCCGTAGTTGCATTGACACTAATCCCGGATTCATGTCCTTCCCTAATAAACTTATCGAGGTCATTAATAAAAATTGAAAAGAGGGAGGGAGCAAGGTTATCTCCTTGCATCACACCAGTTGTAACTTGTACGGGGTGTTTGAGAGTAGAGCTCAGCATGCATATGAAATCGATAACATAAGCTTTCCGATTTTTTTGCGCGAATTTCGCTCAAAAAAACATGTCCCGGTGGACGGATTCTGCTGTTTAATGAACTTGACCTTTCAAATTAGACGAAAGATTTTTGTACCAAATTTCATCAAAATAGGACCATTTTTGAGCTGTCCGGAGCACGATCAGACAAATATATATATATATATATATATATATATATATATATATATATATATATATAGATAAATAGTCTTTATTAAGCAACAAAAGAAACATAACACACAACAAAACAAATTGTAGACAAAACAATTGCTATAATACTACATACATATAACTCTCAAGACTAATACTCTTGGCTAACTGCCATATATATATATATATATATATATATATATATATATATATATACACACACGTATACAAATTTGAACCACCGTTATATTATTGATCAATGGGACCTGAAATATGAAATTTTCGTGTCGGCACTTGCCGGATTGCGTCATGAGGTGAACCTCATAAGCGGGTTTCCCCCCTATTGAAAGAGGGAGGAACCGCGCTAAAAGAAAGTTTTAATACTGCACAACCAAAAGGCTAGAATATTGGACGATTGTGCAACAAAAAAACTGAGAAAAAATTATTATTATATTAGATTTTCTGGAATTCCAGTTATAGACGCTACCGGAGAGAAGAAGTAGTCCTTACAAGACTTTGACTTGGACATACACTACTAACTCACTCTCACGTAATGTCAAAACAAGACACACCACTATGTTCAGAATGCAAAAAGACATTGACTGTAAAACACTTGCTAATAGACTACAGGAAACGAGAAAACATCAACATACCACGTGACAGATGGTAGCACACCAATATCCATGTATTTAGTCTTAAAAAAAAAAGTTTGAAGAAATATAGAAAAATCAAAATATTTATATATGTTATAATCCAATTTTATTAGTACAAAATGTAGCGAAAAGACAGCATTTCTAGTTTATTAAAAATAATTTGTTTAATTCATTACTTGACTATCCATCGAGACACTGAAATACCCTTTGTCCATGATTTAGCAAAATCCTTAATCCTGATTTTTTTCTCTAAACTCCCATCCCACCTCAATCCAGAGAGGCAGATCCCTCTCTTCCAATCTTATTCCTGATAATCCTCCTCACTGTCTCCGCCGCCATTGGTCACGAGACAACTTATTGCAAGAAATTGTGAAAATATTGTAAATAGTGTATACAGCTCAATAAAGTTTGCATTAAAATAAGATAAGACCTGAACTGTCATTGGGAGTAGCAGTAATGCCTAATCAATGTTGGAATGTCATAAACGGCACCCCCTCAAAATGATCAATCTTTCCAGATATTTAGATAACCGAAGTTTGAGCCTGATAGGAGGTCGTTAAAACGTGCCGCAAAGCGCTTAAAGTTTTCAAAATTCTGATTTTTTCGCTCTTTAGCGTCTTTCAAGGCCAAAATCTCAGGAACGACTCCTCCTATACAACCCAACTACGTCTTGAATTAAAGACAATATTCGTCTACCTAATTAATATCCTAAAGAGAATTGCCGTAACATCAAGTCTAACGAATCTAGAATAGCCTTTGTTATCAAAAACGGGACCTAGAATCTCTCAAAACGAATTTTGTATTTTATGAGAGAAATTACCTTTTTTTTGCTCAAATGAAACAATTGTTTAGCGAATTGATATTTTATGTCTATTAATGATCCTTTAGACGTTTGCTAGGTATTTTAGACATTTTTTTTCAATCCACCTTTTCCATATTTTAGAGGTTTGAGTCAGGGAAATTTTTGCGGTACTTTTCCGGCCGCCACCATATCCTTAAAGTTGATAGGTGTTTTCGACTGTAAAATCTAGGCTTAGGACAATATGTACTATAAATCTATCCATTCTGTAGATTCTATAGAATGCCACCCGTAAGCATCTATGGATTAGGAGGGAATTTTTTCAACGTGCTCGCTGATGAACGAGCTCTATCTGTTGCAGGCGGGTTTCGAACGCGCATTTCGATAAGAGAAAATGGGCTTCACCACTCACTTTGGATATGACACCCTCCTTTCCTAATAAAAACGTTATGATTAGGGTCCGGAGAAAGAGGAGAAAAGCAGAAGAATTTGCTAATGAACTAGAAAACAGATCTAAATATAATTGATCCCCATTCGGTAGAAAGGCGTGGCGAAATGTTCTTCCTTTGATGCGATTAAATGGCGCCGAAGGATGTTTGCCAAGTGGCTAATTTGCAAGGAAAGTGGGCTGTGAGAAAATGGGACGTTTCGTAGCTGGCGCCTCGGACCGGTTCGAAGGTTCCTGTTCTTGAGAGTCCTTCCTCAGGTCAGTGTACGGTCAGGGGCAGTGTTTACATTGAGATGTGTGTCACTCACACTTCGTCAAGAGCTTATTCGCCATTAGCTAAAGCAAATTGGCTAAGTCAGGCTTTAACGGACTGAATATTATGACTCACGCCTTAAGAAATTAGGACTTTGAACCAGTATAATATATTAATTAAAGTCTGGATGGGACTAGGGACGGTCAGGGTCTCCGAATTCAACCCATGAACTACATTCTAAGATAAAATCATTAGTGCACGTCTTACTTTTGAACTTTCGAAAGAAAATACATCACGCCTGGTAGGTATCGTACCCAAATCCTTAGGCACGACAAAAATTAAAACATTAACAAATATATACCTTCTTTTAGCACATTCCTCCGAAGGAAAGTAGCTATTGAGGTTGCACTCATGACGGAACTTAAAAAAAAAAAATTAAGAAGATTAAATGACTTTTGAGTTCGTTTTCTAATATTGTTGCTTTTCAGAATTTGAGTTGGAGAAGCTCATGTAAGGTTTGATCTCGATTTTGGTTTATGTTGAAAGTAATGATTTGGCCTCCTGTATTCCTTGCCGAGCAAAAATTTCATTGAGGATATACCTACTGTTTTTAGTCAAGTTTTGAAACCAGAAACTTTTCTTTTTTTTTTAATTTTAATGATGTTTCTGTCCATTCGAGTGCTACCATAACATCTCTACCCATGTATATTTTTGTAGCTTTCTTCTCTAGCAGAGGTATTCTTTTTTACGATTTGCTAAACACTTTCGCTGCGCCTGTCATTGTTTAGGAACACCTCAGTATCGGGTGTATTTTTTTTCTCTTCATAAAACATCTTCCAGTCAGCCGATTTGAAAACGAAAAACACTGTTATAAAGCCCAAACAATATTAAAGGGAGCTGTAAAAGTGAATCCTCTCCAATTACGAGCCTTTTAAATCTGAAGGGAAAAGTTATGGAGGAGTGTTCTTCCGAAGGGACACTCGTAAGCAGGTAGGGTCGCTAGTGTCCTTCCGGAATGACACCCGCAGCGAAAGTGTTAAGCAATCTAATTTTCTAGTCCCAAAGCTGAATTTTCTCTTTTTGTTCAAAGAGAACCTTTCCCAACTTTTCCATCTTTGATGGAATTAATGGCTCATCGGAAAGAATGATTCTTATTAAATATCTTTGATTCTACTCCAGGCCTAAATCTAATCTTAAAGGTAAAGTATCTCTGAAAGAGATCTATATCGGAGTAAAGGCTTTATACCTCGACGATCCCAATCTAATCCCATTAGAGAATGGATCCTTCCATTTCTTCTCCTTCCATTATCTAATGGTATCTTCCATCCTGGAGCTTCGGGCCCTTAAGTTTCTCCAGGCATTATCTTTTAGTAAAGGTCAAGGTTATTTCTGATGATTAGGGCTCCAAAGTTCTAAAGTTTTCAATGGGGCATCGATTTTAGTCTTGATTTACTAGATCCACAGGGTACAAAAATATCCCTTAACCTGTTGTACCATCTTTTATTTTTATCTTAATTTTCTACCATTTGATGATCAAACTTTTAATTTATATTCAGTTGTTTTGGGGGAACTGGATATTTTTAAATTAAAAATTATTTTACATGCTCGACTCTACAGAAGTCATTATTTTACCAAAATATTGCATATATCTACATTTAAAAAAATATTCAATATAAAAAAAAGTATCTAAAAACGGATGTTTTAAGCAAATTAAAAACCCCTATAATAACATTTTGTGAAGATTAAAAAAAGAACAAAAAAAAAAAAGTATTTTAAAATTTTGTTACAGATTCAACAATCCGGCCATATTTCAAAGAACATTTGCCCGATTCAAACCAAACTTGGAGAGTCGATAAAGGCTCAAATGTGACCCATTTCCTTCCAATCGGGGTGTTTCTACGTGTTCTGGGATCGAGGTTATATGCAAAAACATTTACATTTTATTTTTATTTTGAAAACCATTTTTTACAAGTACCTTCGGAGATAATATAATAGTCATCTATATGGTTATAAAAAGGAGTCTTTCTTCTTTTGAAAGAGCTCAAGGACATAAAAATCGGATTATCTCGAGGCGAGATATTGAATTTCAAAACTTCACGTTACTTTTTCGCTTCAAAATTTTTAGTCTCTGCTGGGCTGCGAAAAATTATCATTTTTGTTTTTGATGATATTTACCACGTTAGGGCTTCTTCTATTATTTTTGTTGTAAAAAATGTATAATACTAGTTTACTTGAAATCGTGAGCATATTTTTGAAGTTATTTGACAAAATATAAATTATTGTTTAACAATTGTATTTTTCCTTTAATCTACCCTATAAAACAAATGAATTAGTAAAAGAATCATGTCGATATTATTTTCTAAACTCGATATATAAAATAAAGCATTTTAAACCTATTTTATTTTATTTCTTGGCTCCTAATGCGCATTGGACGGAACGCTCAGACACGTGTCGACTATTTTTCGATGCAGAATAAACAGAAAAAAATGGACCAGATCGGTGACCCCAGCACTGTGTATTCCCCTTGTAAGACCCAAAGGGGCGTTTACAGACGTGACTGATTCTTGATCGCACAGCACACTAGGGAGATAGTGTGGTCAGTACTATTTTAGTATTTTACTAGTACAGGTTTCGGAGCTACATATTAAATTAATTAAAGGTTGGGTGGGCATAAGATCGGCCTGGGACCCCGAATCCAGTCCTCAAACTGCCACAAAAAGATAACATGTTTAGTGCAAGCCCGAGTTTTGAACTCACTTCTTTCAGAATATGCGGCTAGTGCCTGAATCTTTGAACTAATATCGCCCCACCCTTTTTCTTATTTCTTCTATTAGGTATTTAATGAGTAGCTAAATTACTGTCAATTAAATCATTTAATTAAAGATTTGTTCTGTGTGTGTAGCCTGCTAGAATATATTTTATGGATAATTCTGTATTGCAGTAGGTTGAAGTCGGTCTGTCCTGTTTTGATATAATGTAAGACTGAGCCAACCGAGTAAGGCCGTTATCAGAGACGGCATAATATAACAATATAAAGTTTTAGGTCAAAATTTATATCTTAAAAATTTGTAGGTAGAAAGATATTTTTTTTTCGAGATCTCGCACATTAGCGCCGACATCCTGGTGAAGCGAGGAATTTTCTCAGCGAGCCGTTACATGAGAAACTCATATTTATTGACTGAGAAAGTCAATAAATACAAATCAAAGTTAACACACATCAATTTATTAAAAAAAAAAGGGCCTTGAGGGACAGATACTATAGAGGTATCTGATTCATGACCATACGGCTCACTAGGGATATAGTGTGGTCAGTACTATGCTCCGGCCGCCTGATTTTCCCCTTGGCCGCTTCGACTGGCCAGAGTCATTAGCACCCAAGGTACCCATTATTTAATTAATTAAAAGCTGGGTAGGCCTAGGGACGGTCAGGGAGGCCGAATTCAACCCATGAACGAAGACACTAGAAGAACAAATCTTTAGTGCTTACTCGGGATTCCAGCTTATTAGTCCAGTGTTCTACCACTGAGCTAACCTCGCCCCACGTCAATTTATTAAAAGTCCTCTATATTTTTCGCATCCTATGATATCTCTTCGGGTGTCTAAAACTAAGTACAGCCAAATGGAACGTAACGGATCCACCCGCAACAAGGGATTACAATAAAGGCAATTACTTAGCCCAAGGAACGAGGACGACGAGACGCCGTATCACATCATATGCAGATGTCCAGCTCTTGTAGCAAAGAGATACCTGTATTTTGGTGCAGACTTCATAGATGACCTTAGAAGGCTACCTGAATTGAACCTTCGAACTCTATTAAGGTTCATCTCGGATACGGCGCTGTTGGTGTAACAGGCTGGCTTGTCGGGTGGCACAATAGGCCTTGTTGGCCTCGGTGCAGCTCCCTCTATCTGGGCACCCGTTTTAATAATAATAATAATAATAATAATAGCCCAAGGAAATAGCGGAGGCTGTTACCAAAGAACGTTTGCAGTATTCAAGAGGAAGGATCTGAAGCAGTGAATGCAAGTCACAATATATCAAGGGTGATCACAGCTAGAAGTTCCTTTATAATAAAAGTAATCTTGCTTGAAGAGTGTCCCCTAATAGTTTCGAATCACAGAGAACTGCTTGTATCTGCCGAAGTTATTAGTTCATTAAAATAAAAATCAACAAATTCTCAAAGATTTTCTGTTGACGCTTTCTGAAGGACCAATTGATACTAGACTGCGGATTAATTTATTCAATTTAAATCAATTTTTAAGTAAGTAATTCTAAAACCGACTAAGGATAATCTCAAAATTACAAAATTAATGCAAGAATTAAGTTACCCTAGGAAGCATTTAATAGATGCTCCATAGATAGACGAGAGATAGGATGGGAATCCTATTTGCATATGTAATCCTCTGTTTATAATCCTAAATCCTGTTAGGCTCTAGAATTTCCCTTTATCTTTTAGAACCTTGTCCTCACCCGCGGGGAGAAATTCTATTAGAACGTAGATTGCCCACAAGCCTCAATCTAATTCTGGGTTGTTTGAAATGTTTCAAACAACCCAGAATTAGACTGTTCAGTCAAAAATATTAGGGATATCAGGATTTGCCGATAATTTATATGTTACAAGGACCTTAACACTGGATGAGTCTAACATAATCATTTATTATGAACAAAATATTTGTGTGATGAATGCTATTTTAGATTTGAAAGACTGAAATCCTTCAGGATTATAAAAGCACAAAGAAAACCCCTTTTAACGAGCTCTAACAACTTGTTCCTCCAAAAAAACAGTTCGAATGCGGGCCGTTATAAAATGAATCTAAATCAAGAATTTCTTACATGCCCGTAAGGTTTGACAGCAAGTCTTCCGCAAATTTAAAAGGAAAGTGCCTCGTCGATTATAATGAGGTAGCTATTATTAGGAGCAAGGAATCAGGAGAGGAAGAACAAATCCAAATTGGTATATTGTACCTAAATAAGAGCACCTGATAACAAGTTTGAACGGCCGAGAATCGGTGGCCATCGGATCGGGTAGGATCCGGACCAATGCCTCTCCATTGAGATGAATGCGTTTATTTTTCTTCCGACAGTCGGTGGCTATCTGATCGGATCGGGGCCAATGTATGTGCCTCCTTAGTCACCCGCGGCTCCGTTGGCAAGATTGCATTGCTATGAATGCATTGTTTCAGGACCTGGAAGCAGCAGGGGTCCATAATTGAGTAGGCAAGGTCTGAACAAGTTAATTGCAACGCCGGATAAGTAAGTAAGTAAACCCATTGAAGTTGGATCAAAAATCCAGTTGACTTTGGCCAATTAGAAACCTTCGAAATCGACTGCCAAAATTAATTTTGTCAACACTTAATTTTTGGTTCCAAAAGAATGGCAGTAAACAGGATCGATAAATATTTCAATAATTCTTTCAGGAGTTTAACCTCAATAACTACAACCTAAATTCAAATAATTAGCTATAATAAGTTTTCACCTAGACAATAACCATCAACATGTTACGTGTAATATGAAAGTAAGAAGCATCCGACGCCATAGCAACTGGCCAATGAAATCTACTCAACGGATCTTATTAACTAATGCTGAGTTCTCTTTGGAGATATCAGACAATAACAATGCTTAATCGATAGATGCTATAGATGAATCGATAGTCATTGAACTCGGGAAACAATATGAAGGGACTATTAGCGAACAGCTGTTGTCACAGGTGGTGGAAAAGCTTTTTGATTCGGTTAGTCTTATATCTGATATTGTGCACCAGAAAAGACATTGAAAAAATAGTATTCATATTCGAAAATAAACCGATATCACAACAAATTTTTGCATTGCATAAGCATAAGGCCAATTTTGTAATTAATGTTTTTCCTTACGTTCGTAAGGCAGGGTAATTCAGATCGAATGGTGAGGTTTCAAATGCTTCTCGCTCGGTGCGTATTGCATCAATACGCACTCTATGAAATCGAAAAGCGAATTATAAGGGCGCTGTTTACTGTACTTTTTTCGCCGTATATCTGACAATGTTGAAAACGGCCATTTCTGCGCGTACGAGAGGACTGTGGACACTTATCTTTCAGCTAAATGAGGCACCAACTCGATGGCATCTCGGGGTGCGCAACATTTGAGCCCAACGCTCTCTGATCATTGTTTAGGCATGATGGCAGAAAATATTTAGAGCTTCATTAAGGCCCACGTACTACATAGAAAATGCCTACTTTTGGATATTCACGTTATTGCAGAAGCATTTATTTCGCGCAGTTTAACTATAAACATAGGAATTTGCTGAAATGTCTTGTTCATTGCTAATAAGTCCTTCTAGGTTCAACACAAGAGGTCTTCCAAGGAGGTAGGGGTACCCTGCGTCACGCTTGGCGCTTCCTTATGATCGTCTCACGGCTCGGCGTATAATCCGAGATGCAATTAATTCTTTGGATATGCAATGTTTCCTGTAACGTCATTCCTGTAAGTAAGTGCATATTTATTATACCGTGCTAGACTGATGAGTCAAAGTTTATGTACCTCTTTGTTTTGAATTATTTATTAAATTTGACACAAAACCATTTTTTTTTCTTCTCCCATGAAAAAGGCCTATGAGGAGACTGAGGAGAATACCGCGACGGAACGGGCTTCATCTAAGCTGGAAAAGCTGACATTTCGCACTAAATCACTGAAGACTCCACGCAGGAAGATGTTGATCCCATAACGGAAGCATGCTCTACTTCCTCAACGGATCCAGACCTAGCGACAAATAGGAATAAACCACTGCTCATGGAGAATTTAAGAAATTGAGAAGTCGGCTTACAACTTCTCAATTTCAACCATTACGCTTTATGAAATTAGAGAAATATATGCTTCTTGGAAACATAGCCAACTGATAACAAAGATTAATTATAAATAAAAAAAATCAACAACATTGAATTAAACAGCTCTCAAATATCAAGGAGGATCCAGAAGTATTTAGATGAAATCTTGAAAAACATAGGAAATTGTTCTTTGAAATGGTATTTAGGAAATTCGAGACTCTATGAATGACCTGGAACATGATAACACGTTTTCACAAACATAAACATCAATAATGAATGAATGAATGAATGAATAAAGATGTTTATTTTACCTATAAAGCAAATACAAGATACATATATCAATATTACTAAAATAAAAAAAACATGAGTACATAATAATTCTATATAAGACATTTTCAGCTCTACATCAATATGAGAACAAAAAAACCAAAGTAAACAATAAAAAAATAGTAAATAGAAATCATGAGTACTGATTAATAAAACATCATTAGATAAAGGTCTAGGATGACCGTCTTGCCCAAGTCTGTCCAATGAATAACATTCACTCTTTAGGCAAAGGTCTAGGATGACCGTCATGCCCAAGTCTGTCCAATGAATAACATTCAGTCTTTAGGCAAAGGTCTAGGATGACCGTCATGCCGAAGTCTGTCCAATGAATAACATTCACTCTTTAGGCAAAGGTCTAGGATGACCGTCATGCCGAAGTCTGTCCAATGAATAACATTCAGTCTTTAGGCAAAGATCTAGGATGACCGTCATGCCGAAGTCTGTCCAATGAATAACATTCAGTCTTTAGGCAAAGGTCTAGGATGACCGTCATGCCGAAGTCTGTCCAATGAATAACATTCAGTCTTTAGGCAAAGGTCTAGGATGACCGTCTTGCTCAAGTCTGTCCTATGAATAACATTCAGTCTTTAGATAAAGGTCTAGGATGACCGTCATGCCGAAGTCTGTCCAATGAATAACATTCAGTCTTTAGATAAAGGTCTAGGATGACCGTCATGCCCAAGTCTGTCCAATGAATAACATTCAGTCTTTAGGCAAAGATCTAGGATGACCGTCATGCCGAAGTCTGTCCAATGAATAACATTCAGTCTTTAGGCAAAGGTCTAGGATGACCGTCTTGCTCAAGTCTGTCCTATGAATAACATTCAGTCTTTAGATAAAGGTCTAGGATGACCGTCATGCCGAAGTCTGTCCAATGAATAACATTCAGTCTTTAGGCAAAGATCTAGGATGACCGTCATGCCGAAGTCTGTCCAATGAATAACATTCAGTCTTTAGGCAAAGGTCTAGGATGACCGTCTTGCTCAAGTCTGTCCTATGAATAACATTCAGTCTTTAGATAAAGGTCTAGGATGACCGTCATGCCGAAGTCTGTCCAATGAATAACATTCAGTCTTTAGATAAAGGTCTAGGATGACCGTCATGCCGAAGTCTGTCCAATGAATAACATTCAGTCTTTAGGCAAAGATCTAGGATGACCGTCATGCCGAAGTCTGTCCAATGAATAACATTCAGTCTTTAGGCAAAGGTCTAGGATGACCGTCATGCCGAAGTCTGTCCAATGAATAACATTCAGTCTTTAGGCAAAGGTCTAGGATGACCGTCATGCCGAAGTCTGTCCAATGAATAACATTCAGTCTTTAGGCAAAGGTCTAGGATGACCGTCATGCCCAAGTCTGTCCAATGAATAACATTCAGTCTTTAGGCAAAGGTCTAGGATGACCGTCATGCCCAAGTCTGTCCAATGAATAACATTCAGTCTTTAGGCAAAGGTCTAGGATGACCGTCATGCCCAAGTCTGTCCAATGAATAACATTCAGTCTTTAAAATTACAATTTTTACTTGATTTAATTCATATGTATTAAGTCTGTCTGCTTATTTTTATTACGTCAGTATGGTTATGTTTTCGTTAGTTGTGTCGGATTCGTCCGTATGTGTATTGGGCTTATACGGCTTATACGGACGTAAATGTGGAGCTTTAATGTTAGGATTAAAAAATAAAATACAAATAATTGATATGTTGATAATTTAATATGTATATATACTGAAATTGACCATTGGCGTGGCATTAATATTATTTTAATTGGTTTAGAAATCATACTGAGGACAGAGGACTTAATGAAGGTGACGGGATACTCATGAAACGCAAACACACTTCCGATACAAACTAAAAGCAACCACATAGACAACAAGATGAACATCAATAAATGCAGGGCCTATTCAACCTCATCAGTTATTGTGATTAGTGCTGTGAAAACTGAAGTTTTTTATGTTTATGATTATTCGAAGCGGAAAAATATAAAATATGTAGGTACATATTTTTTTTCCAATATCCATTTAAGCCAGAGAAAATGTCCCCTTTATCATTACTATTATTTTATTTCATCTTACAAAAGTTTTTTTTCTGTAAGTTTTTCTTTATATATAATATAACCAGACTCCCTATAAATTGTAATTTACAAAATACAGTAAATATATTGATTCATTTTTTCCTTTCCTAACAGGTTTGTTACGGGTGCTTTTAAATCAAGCTCATTTTCGAATCCATACGTCGAATCAGGCGAACTAACATTGGAATGTCCCAATTCTTCCCTAACTCCCAGTTCCCAAATGTTACCATTTACACCTGGACTGACTGAGAAACTTAAGAAGACGATCAAAAAATCCTACTCTTCCCTAAATTTTGGTTTGAAAACCATCAACAAACTCAAAACCCTCTATACCAAAGCTAAAGATCCCATCCCTTTCGACCAAACCGCCCGCTGTGTTTACCAAGTCCCTTGCCAAACCCCTTCCTGTAATGGTGTATACATAGGAGAAACCATAAATGACATTCACTCACGTCTTACACAACATAAACGAACCATCACTAATAAAGAAATAGATAAATCTGCACTTGCTAAACACGCCATTACGCATAAACACACTTTTAACTTCGACGACACGAAAATTCTTTCTACAGAACGAAACGAAAAAAAATTACAGATCTCTGAATGTGTACACATAAACCTAAACAAAAACAATATAAACTACAAAACTGACAAACAAGGTATTTCTCCTATTTACGCGAATATTTCTTTGTTAAAATTAATTAACATTATTATTAGCACCTATTTACTTATATAAACTTCAATAAAATAGCCTTTTTTCTTCTTTTTTTGTTATGTTTCTATTGATTTTCATTTTACTCATTCTAAGAACTCATTCTAAGAATTTAAGACCAATTTGTTCTTTTATAATAAGTTAATTGTATTTATAGTTCTGTTACTTATCTCAATTATAATTTTGTCTGTATTAATTTCTGTTTTTCTTGTCATTTTAGCTGAAGAAGGCTACCAATGAGTAGCCGAAACGTCCTAAATATAGATTTTTTTAACAAAAATCATATTGAGGTTTCTTTAGCCGAATCCCAACCATTCCATCTTTACTTATCACCTCGACGGCTAACTATCTAATCATCATAACATTGGAAAGAGACCATAAATGACCGTACGCCAATATATACTGTAAAATGGGCCAAATTTTAGATAAAGATGTAAAACACCCAACCTCCATTAGCAATAATTTAGAAATAATTAATTGAACATGTTTTTGAGACAAAGTCTTTTTGCAAGAAATGTCTTACAGACCACCAACACACAACCTCCAATATAAGCAGACATAAATAGAAGAGGAGATCGAGGTGAAGCACCCTTGGCGAGTATTAGTAACCACACCCCCAGCAGGTACCAATTCCATCGCCAATCCTAAAGATAATGGCCACACAATTATCCATAATCCTAAGGTACAGCTAAGCAAGAACAATCTTCAAATATCTTCTTTCGTACACTTCGGATATTCTTTATTTATATTGGTTTTCATTTTGTCGGCAAATTATTCCAGTGTAATAAGCAAAATATCGTAAAAGAAACCTTTGAGGTTCATATTGAATTGATAAGTTCTACCACATATTGAGTTGATAAGTTCTACAACATATTGAGTTGATATGTTCTACCACATATTGAGTTGATAAGTTCTACAACATATTGAGTTGATAAGTTCTACCACATATTGAGTTGATAAGTTCTACCACATATTGAGTTGATAAGTTCTACCACATATTGAGTCGATAAGTTCTACCACATATTGAGTCGATAAGTTCTACCACATATTGAGTCGATAAGTTCTACCACATATTGAGTTGATAAGTTCTACCACATATTGATTTGATAAGTTCTACAACATATTGAGTTGATAAGTTCTACCACATATTGAGTTGATAAGTTCTACCACATATTGAGTTGATAAGTTCAACCACATATTGAGTTGATAAGTTCTACCACATATTGAGTTGATAAGTTCAACCACATATTGAGTTGATAAGTTCTACAACATATTGAGTTGATAAGTTCTACAACATATTGATTTGATAAGTTCTACAACATATTGAGTTGATAAGTTCTACCACATATTGAGTTGATAAGTTCTACAACATATTGAGTCGATAAGTTCTAACACATATTGAGTTGATAAGCAAAATATCGTAAAAGAAAATCTTAAGGTTCATATATATTTAGCCATAGTTTATTTCGGTTTCCGGCAGTTTGCAAATTTTTTTTTTTTTTTTTTTTTTTTTGGAGAGTAGAGATTCTCGAAAATTAGTGTCTAACTAGACTTTCTTGAATAATATCAACATTTCTAAACCGTTATAGCGGTTAGAAGAAGACACTTGTGAACATTAAAAGTGTATTAACCTAAAATAAAATAAAATACTGATTTACAAAAGAAATTAAACGTTGAAAAATAATGAGTACATGAAAAAGAAATTGGTATTTTCCAACAAAAAAACAGCGTTTTTTTTTTCTAAATAACCTTTAGAACAAAAACAGACAGAACGTGTGGTTGGCAGCATTTAACTACGTTTTTTATCTAGTTTCACCCCTCGAATATTGACATATATACGCGATTCTCCCGGTATAAACAGGCCTTTTTTTAGCCAATTTACGTAATATATTATTTATTTCTTGTGATCTCCGCAAAAGTGGCGATGAACTCATTGGGATGTCAGGAGAAAGGTCCGTTAAATATAAGTCAGTTTGTTGAATAAAATAAAATATAAAGAAAAAATCAAAGAGAAAAGTCCGTCACGCAGGAGCTGCATAACTAAGCACTTTCCTTAGAATTTTTGTAGTGTAGACTACATTCCTGAATAATTTGCTGTAAATAACCTATATAAATAAAATAAAAAACGTGAAAAGTGCTGCTCATTTACATTTCTTATGAGAACTGCTCAATTATTCATTTTGTAAATAATTTGAAATTACGACCGGTATGAGTATATCAGTACTTTAGGTCCGGAGTAAACCCCCCCTCCAAATAACCCGATTTAGTTTATTTTTACAACCCATTTTTCTCTGTTGATTACCACCACGAATACCGAGTTTCGTTGAAATGTAACAAAAATTACGGCTGGTAGTGGCAAATTGGTAATGTGGGTCCGGAGTAAACCCCCCTCCTAATGAACCGATTTAGTTTATTTTTACAACGTATTTCTCTCTTTAGATCAACATAACGAATACCGGATTTCGTTGAAATATAACAAAAACTACGGCTGGCATGGTCAAATGCGTTTTTGGGTCCGGTGTAAACCCCCCCTCCCGGTGGACCGATTTTGGTGGTTAACGAACTCGTTCAATCGTTTTCTAATTGAACGCTATATACCACGTTTCGTGAAGAAAAAACAAAAACTATCGTGTTAACAGACATATATATATATATATATATATATATATATATATATATATATATATATATATATAAATACATTTTAACGGGGGTAATTTTCGGTGTCTCGATAGGATCGATAAAGATTTGAAGAAATTTTTCAAAAATTCCGCCGTGAGTGCAACCTCAATAGCTACTTTCCTTCGGAGGAAAGTGCTAAAAAAAGGTGATGATATTAAATAAGACCAAAAAAAAAAAAAAAAAAAAAAAAATATACATATAGTTATGCCTTTGAATATAAGTGTGCTGCTTTTAAGTGTGTAAGGAGTATATGGATATACGGGCTACCTTCAGTAAGTCGTGTAAGTTGTAAGGAATTCTCAAGTTGCTGCGTAGTCTACAGTCTGTCAGTATATGTTTAACAGTTAGAGTTCTGTTACACTGTCTACACGTTGGTCTTTCTTTTCTCTCCAGTAAGTATGAGTGGGTAAGTCGAGTGTGGCCTAACCGAAGCCTGGATAAAATTACTTCATCCTG
Organism: Gonocerus acuteangulatus; assembly: GCA_946811695.1. Taxonomy (NCBI): domain Eukaryota; kingdom Metazoa; phylum Arthropoda; class Insecta; order Hemiptera; family Coreidae; genus Gonocerus; species Gonocerus acuteangulatus. The sequence continues at coordinate 70,285,769 of OX328131.1, forward strand.
ACGAGAAAATTGTTCTGTTTTCCAAGCTCTTGTCGTGTTCATAATTTCTTTTAATTTGCATGTACTCTTTGAGCAATCTCTCTCCCATTCGTACAGTGTGTTAGTTCGTATTGTTTTGCCTGCATGTCTATAGCTGTACTCATGTTTGTTTTTACTTTTTACAATGTTAATGTGTCAAAATATGTTCTCAATAACTGGATGAGTGCTGCAAATGTTCACTTAATATTATATATTTTGAAATTAATTATGTTTGTTTGGCTAAATATACACTGCAGCATAAGTATAAGGTAGGCAACCTTTAAATCAGGCATAAAGCACGTGATAGTAAATATGCACTTACTTATAGCAATGACGTTACAGGAAACATTGCATATCCAAATTAATTACATCTCGGATTATGCGCCCAGCCGTGGGAAGATCATAAGGAAACGCCAAGCGTGACGCTGGCTTCCCCTACCTCCTTGGAATACGAGAATCTCTCTGATTGAGCCTAGAAGGACGTTTCAGAAATATCTTAGCCACTGTACAATCCGAAGGAATGTAGCTGATGAGGATGCACTCATCAAAAGATGTCGAAACGTCATCTACCGAGTTACAGGACCTGCGTCGGTTATGCGCCCAGCCGTGGGAAGATCATAAGGAAACGCCAAGCGTGACGCTGGCTTCCCCTACCTCCTTGGAATACGAGAATCTCTCTGATTGAGCCTAGAAGGACGTTTCAGAAATATCTTAGCCACTGTACAATCCGAAGGAATGTAGCTGATGAGGATGCACTCATCAAAAGATGTCGAAACGTCATCTACCGAGTTACAGGACCTGCGTCGGTTATGCGCCCAGCCGTGGGAAGATCATAAGGAAACGCCAAGCGTGACGCAGGCTTCCCCTACCTCCTTGGACTACGAGAATCTCTCTGATTGAGCCTAGAAGGACGTTTCAGAAATATCTTAGCCACTGTAAAATCCGAAGGAATGTAGCTGATGAGGTTGCACTCACCAAAAGATGTCGAAACGTCATCTACCGAGTTACAGGACCTGCGTCGGTTATGCGCGGCAAGATCTTAGGCACCACCAGAATAAGATGACAGTATTCTAAGGATAATTTACACCATTTAGGCACCGACTTCTCCACATGAGGTCGCTCTAATAAAAATCGCATAATAATGGTATTTGAAGGAAATTTAATAAACCAACCGTTTGGAGATAGACACAAATATATCGGAATCTCCCAAGAGATATCTAAGATAAATAAATAATAAACATGTAACTCGCGAATAAGGCGGAAGGTCAATAAAATTACGCCGCACACTTTTACACTTTTTATTTTTCTTCCCTACATGTTTCGCACCCTTATTGGTGCCTCTTCAGGGGAACACCCTTAAACATTAAATTCAGCCTCAACCTAAGGAATGGAACCATCCAGCAGCAGGGCCTCGTCTAAACTGGTCATTGACTGAACGAATCCAATATGGTGTCAAATAGTCAGCTGATCGATAATCGATCTGTCATAAATTTAAAATTGATTTTAATTTCCGGATGAAATATAGTCCTATAATACTTTTAAAAAATCCATACACAACCCACCATTTTCCTATTTTTTATCAAATGAATTAATGAAAATGTTATTAAGATGGTGTATTTTCGTTTTTTTATTTATCACTTTTTTCCTGTTTTTAATGATGTGTATGTTTTCTTTAATCTTTCTTTTCATTCAAAACAAAACGGCGTTGGCTTATCATGCTATAAAATATGGTCATGATTTTGATTTTGAAAGCATCATAATATTAGGGAAAGAAAGAAATAGAATGAAAAGAAAGATTAAAGAAAACATACACATCATTAAAAACAGGAAAAAAGTGATAAATATTCGCGAGTTATATATATTTGAGCTAAGGGTCATTTAATGAATAATTATAAATAATAAACGGTTATAGATATGACCCTAGAAATGGGTTGAATAGATTCATTACCTCCAATTATTTATAAAAATTGTACCTGGTAAGTAAAAAACGGAAGTGTTAAGGTTTTATTATTATTTCGCTCAAAAACGATGTTCCGGTGGACGGATTCTGTGTGAAGAGAAAACAATCGAGTTTTCGGAAAAAAATTTTAATCTGGACGTTTAAGCATGTTCTTGGGCAGCCTTCTTCATCGGTACCTTTACCTTTTCCTCGTGGTCAGCTAACCGGTATGTTTGGTCATCTACAATCCCCTAGGCGTTTATTATTAAAATAGATGATAAATCTGTGTAAAATACATGTTATAAACATTATGATGGGAAGATGTTACACAAATGGCCCTTTTGCAGGGTTAATGAATAATAACTATATATATATATATATATATATATACATATATATATATATATATATACATATATATATATATATATATATATATATATATATATATGTATATATATATATATATATATATATATATATATATATATATATATATTGTATGTGCATGTAATACGAGCTAACGTTAGGGTTGTTGACTTTAAAAGTCAGTGATCTGGAGGAGTGGATAAGAAGAAGATCGACCGATGTTGAAGGTTATAATAATTGTGTGTAATGTAATTATTGTAAAAATAAGTGAAATAATGAACCTGGCAAGAAAACACGCCAGTCTTGCTGAGGATTTTGACCGGTATCTTCAACTTATCACAAGGGCTTAATCAAGTTGTCTCCGTGAGAGTACTGACCTCCGCAACTACCCCAGGCTAAGGTATTTCAATAAAAAAAAAATATTATTAAACTTGTTTACAAGGAGATTAATTATAACAATTTATATTATTCCATAAATAGCTTATATACTTGACAGGGTTATTTTCAGCTGAATACTTATTAAAAGAGTTGGTGCAAATGTCTCGATTCTTTAAGAATTTCTAATTAAATGAAAAAACCTGACTTGTGTTTGTTTTGTTTTGAGGTTGGACTCATGACGGAATTTTTGAAAAATGTCTTCAAATCTTTATCGATCCTACCTAGTACACACCGAAAATGACCCCCGTTAAAATTTATATATACATATATATATATATATATATATATATATATATATATATATATATATATATATATGTCTGTTAACACGATAGCGGCCAGAGTTTTTGTTTTTTCGTCACAAAACTTGGTATATAGCATTCAATTAGCAAACGAACTCGTTCATTCGTCCCCGAACCCAAAACACTAATTTGACTATATCAGCCGTAATATTTGTTATATTTCAACGAAACTTAGTATTCGTAGTGGTAATATAGAGAGAAAAGTGAGATATAAAAATGAACTAAATCGATTCATTAGAAGGGGGGGGGTTTACTCCGGACCCACAATACCAATTCGCCACTACCAGCCGTGATTTTTGGTATATTTCGACGAAACTCGGTATTCGTAGTGGTAATCTACAGGTAAATATATGTTGTAAAAATAATCTAAATCGGTTCATTAGAAGGGGGGGGGGGTTACTCCGGACCCAAATTCCTAATGTACTCATACTGGTCGTAATTTCTGATGTATTGTAACGAAACGCGGTATACGTCGTGGGTAACTCATGAGAAAGAAATGTTGTAAAAATGAGCTGAATCGGTCAATCGGAAAGCGGGGGTTTAATTTGTAATATATTTCAATAGAAATGGCCGCCAGACGTAGGTTTACAAAGCCGCCGCAAGGAGCGCTTTCTACCACTAGAGTGACTGTATCCTGTTCCTGCGTTAGATCAAAATACGATAATATGAGGTTTTTTGTATTTATTACGTAGTGTAATAGGTACCATGTGTAAACATAACTCTGGAAGCAAATTATTAATTGATCAGTTACTCATTACAAATTTAAAAGAGAACTATTCATGTTTTTATTTTATTTATGTAGGATATTTTAAGCAAATTGTTCTGGAAAGCAGTCCACACTACCCAAATTCTGAGGAAAGTGCTTAGTTATGCAGCTCCTGCGTGACGGACCTTTTTTATATCATGATTATAGCTGGTGATATTTGTAAAAAAGCAGGAAATGGCGTGATTCCTGATGATTTTATTAATTAGATCTACAAATGCTTCTGTGATTAAAAAAAAAAAGAAGAAAAAAAACGAATAATAAATCAAGATTGTCTTTTGTATAATGATAAGAGTTCCAATACATTGAAGATTTCTTAAAAAAAAAAAAAAAAAAATAAATAAATAAACTAATTTAGTATGCATAGCTTTTGCATGGCTAACAATTATCATATTTAGAACTTTTTGAGGCGCTTTGTTCATGTTCTAGCCTTCTCCATGATCGTCGTCTTCTGCCGACAAACATGGAGAAGAAGACCGACCTTGTCGTTTCCCTCATTAGCGATTGTATTTTTACTTTTATCTACTCTTCAAAACAAATAAATTGGCGAGAGAATTATGTAGATATCATTTTCTAAACTCGATATATATATATATATATATATATATATATATATATATATATATATATAAATCACGTGTCTGTCTGTTTTTCTGTTTGTCTGTTTGTTTGTTCCTTATACAAATCCACACCGTTGGACCGATTTGGACCAAACTTGGCAGACAGGTAGGTCTTGATACGGGAAATCTCCTAGGCTAAGTAAAAAACATCTACCAGCTGTCTGTCTGTATGTTTGTGCCTTATACAAATCCGCACCGTTCGTCCGATTTTGAATAAACTCGATACCGTCTCCACACCGTTCGTCCGATTTTGACTAAACTCGGTACACATGTAGCTCTTAATCTGGGGAGTGTCTTAGGCTAAGTCAAAAACGTCTCATAACTATCTGTCTGTACGTTCGTCCCTTATACAAATCCACACCGTTCGTTCGATTATGTTTGTCCCTTATACAAATCCACACCGTTCGCCCGATATCGACTAAACTCGGTACACATGTAGATCTTAATTTGAGGAGTGTCGTAGGCTAAGTCAAAAACGTCTATCGGCTGTCTGTCAGTAAGTTTGTACCTTATACAAATCCACGCCGTTCGTCCGATTTTAACTAAACTCGGTACACAGGTAGATCCTAATCTGGAGAGTGCCGTAAGCTAGGTCAAAAACCTCTACCAGCTGTCTGTCTGTATGTCTGTTCCCTATAAAATCAAAACCGTTCTATATATTTTGATCAAACTGGGCACACAGGTTGGTCTTGATCAGGGGATTGTCATAGGCCAAGTCAAAAACCAGCTGCAATCCGTTTTTTTTTTTTTTTTTTTTTTTTTAATAAAAATCCACTCCGTTAGACCGATTTTCACCAAACTGGGCATAAATGTATGTCTTGATACGGGGGTGTTATAGGTTAGGTCAAAGTCGTCTAGGATTTAAAGTTGGGAGGTCACGGGTTCGCAACAGTTACAGGTTTGTGTTATTAGATTTTAATAATACTCTTTTGGTTTCTAATTTTTTTGGGGCTCTTCTATATGCAGAAAGTAGGTGTAGCATGGCACGCCGGTTAACAGCTAGTATATATATAATTTTCAACCTATTTTATTTTATTTCTTACTTCCTAAAGCGCATTGTAAGAAACACTCGGACAAGTGTCGTCTATTTTTCGATGCAGATTCACCAAAAAAAAAAAAAAAAAATAAGGGCCCGAACGATGACCCCACCACTCTATACTCCCCTTGTAACTTAGGTAGTTTCTGAGTGAAGGACGGTTCTTTAGATCCGTAGGAGTCTTATTGCAAATATTATTGCAGTAGGAACCTTCTTGTCTTTCTAGAAGGACCTGTTTTTCAAATTCAGTCCGGACGATGATCGAAGACCTTACATTCCACGAAAAGACTTTGAGAGAAGGTCAATAACCAGGGGATCAACAGGGTTGTTTGTCGCTGGAGGAATCCCAACCATTAGAGGTAATAACTGGTGTAAGGAACCTGCTGACGAGGGTACAATCTTGTCCAGAATCAAGATGAGTCAACTGGTCGTTATCAATGGTCAATTTCAGAAAATTCTATTGATTTGCTGTAGATTCATAAATATCATGAGCAGATCAACATGTTTTAGCACTTTCCGATGGAATCCCACCTTTTTAATGAACTCTTGAACCATTTCTTTAATATTGTTACAACTTATATACAGGGTGTTCCCAAAACAACCGGCCAAACATCGGGAATCGATGGAGGTTGAGAAAAAAAGTCCTTTGGCGTATATTTCGTTTTTGGATAAAAATCACTAAAATTATATGTTTTATCCCCCACTCCTCCACTCACCCCCACCCCCACCTTCTTTAATCCCCCCCAAAAAATATAGGAGAAAGTATGCCTCTGATTTGGGTGGAATAATGAACAATAGGTCCCCATTTATTGACCCCTCGACTGTATTTCTACGCATTCATCGATAATAAACTGTTTTTTTTTTTTGTTTTTTTTTCTTGGAAAACTGGTTCCAAGTCGACAGTTGTCCAGCCCACTACGAGAGGACCGTCCGAAATTGGTTGGACTCCTCCCTTGGATTTCTTCGCATGGGGACACATTAGAGATTTGGTCTACCCTCGGGCTCAAGGGAGCACCTCATCCATCGCATCAGATGGGTCTGGGAACAGATTGCAGCAGAGCAATGCTCAAATACCATCCAGTCTGTCAATGTGCGTTGTGATGCCTGTATTCCTGCAAATACCATCCAGTCTGTCAATGTGCTTTGTGATGCCTGTATTCCTGCAAATACCATCCAGTCTGTCAATGTGCGTTGTGATGCCTGTATTCCTGCAAATACCATCCAGTCTGTCAATGTGCGTTGTGATGCCTGTATTCCTGCAAATACCATCCAGTCTGTCAATGTGCGTTGTGATGCCTGTATTCCTGCAAATACCATCCAGTCTGTCAATGTGCGTTGTGATGCCTGTATTCCTGCAAATACCATCCAGTCTGTCAATGTGCGTTGTGATGCCTGTATTCCTGCAAATACCATCCAGTCTGTCAATGTGCGTTGTGATGCCTGTATTCCTGCAAATACCATCCAGTCTGTCAATGTGCGTTGTGATGCCTGTATTCCTGCAAATACCATCCAGTCTGTCAATGTGCGTTGTGATGCCTGTATTCCTGCAAATACCATCCAGTCTGTCAATGTGCGTTGTGATGCCTGTATTCCTGCAAATACCATCCAGTCTGTCAATGTGCGTTGTGATGCCTGTATTCCTGCAAATACCATCCAGTCTGTCAATGTGCGTTGTGATGCCTGTATTCCTGCAAAGGGCCAAACCTCTGAACAATTTTATAATTTACTAACTTTGCCCGCGATTTCGTCTGCGTGGATAGTGACTCAGAGCAGCATTTTTGGATATATATTTTGGTTTATTTTGGATTATAATCATCATCGTATGGGTATTTTAAAAAAATCTACTTCACTGTAATGCTTCTCTATACAGGATATTAGACGTATAGCCATCGGGGATCAAGCATACAGGCTGCTAGGATTGCTAAAACGTGACAGAGCCACTAAGTTGACCCCTTAGGGGTTGTTAAACCCTAGTGTGTTGTAAAGGGTGTCTCACAGACAGAATACATACAGACAAACAGACAAAAAGTCTAAAAATCATTGTTTTGGGTACTATTGCGTATATCCTCCATGTACAGGCAGCTATCCGTTAGAATTTACAGATTATTAGGAATTATTAAAAGAAGAAATTTTTATTTTATAATTATACTAGCTGTTAGCCGGCGTGCTATGCTACACCTACTTTCTGCATCTATAAAAGCAAAAATAAATTAGAAACCAAATAATTAATATTAAAATTTAGTAACGCGAATCTCTAACTATTTCAGTTTATTGTTTCGAACTCGTGATCTCCGAACTGTGAGTCAGATTTAACCAGGCCTATGATTCTCCACAAGACTTGACTGCGTGCCACGTTTGGTCAAAATCGGTCAAACGGTGTGGATTTGTATAAGGAACAAACATACAGACATACAGCTGTTAGTCGTTTTTGACCTAGCCTATGACACTACCCGTATCACGACCTACCAGTATTCTGTTTGGTCAAAATAGGTCAAACGGTGGGGATTTGTATAAGGAACAAACGGACAGACAGACAGACACGTGATTTTTATATATATTATAAGAATTGATTTTTTTTTTGTTCTGCGTTTAAGCACTTTCATCTGAAGTAAAGTAGCTATTTTAAATTATGTTGATTATGAGACTTAATGTGGGTGACAAGCGCACCACACATGGGAATTTAATGGCCTCTGAGGGGGTGGCATGAAGGCAACGAAACATGTAGGGCAAGCCAAGAATAAAAGTATTACATAAGAAAAAGGAGTACTATTTTTTTTATATATCCAAAATAATAAATATACTGTCAAAAATACGTGGAATAGAAGATATATATATATATATATATATATATATATATATATATATATATATATATATATAAATCTGTCTGTTTGTCCGTATATCTGTTTGTTCCTTATACAAATCTACACCGTAGGTCAAAATAGTGAAATTTCAAAAGGTCAAAAGTTTTATTCAAGAAAAATTGGCTACACTGAACCATTTAGATTCTGGCGGCCATTTTGAATAGACAGCCATTTTGAATAATGTCTCAAATTTATTTGTTGATTGATTGGTGACTTCACATCCTTACATATATTCATGTAATGCAGTTTATTTCAATTTTATATCAACAGTCACTGTCTAACTAAGGAGCGCAGGCCTTTCTTTGATAAGAGCTATCTACTCGCACGCTGCGGTGCTGGCCTCTGTCGGCTGGTATATGAAGTATATGAAGTGCTTTTGAGATTACTGCTCTAAATGTCCACACGTGTGCGCCATTGACCAGAAGATCCCCAGTTCAAGACGAGAATACACATGCGAGAGAATTTTGAGAAGTTGCACCACTTTTTAACAAGTTGGAAAGAACTTATTCATGTAGAGTACACCGAGGACTTAAGTAGCGAGATTGTTCTACTCACATGTTGTCGACTAAGTGCTAATTTGTAAACAAAAAGTACTAAGCAGGCATAAGTACTTCCTTGAAGAAAGTGCTAAGTGCCGAGAAGTGATGCCTCATCTCCCTGTTATTTCTCTCTACCTCTTTTACTAATTAGGACTAAAGTAGTAAAGAAGTTTCTTCTTAGTTTGGTGTATTTGTTTTTGGGGATATTATTATAGAGCAGAAAACAGACTAGTGAATAAAATAGTAATATTGTTCTATTTTTTTTTTTTTTTTTTATTTATTTATTTATTCAGAATTTACAACAATGTAAAAATACATTTCCAGTAAAAAGATACATGTGAATGTGTCTTGAAGCTCGTGAGTAGACAAGCTGCACAGTTGCAGTACCCACAAGGCAGAGAGTAATATTGTACTAACTACTCTTGGAGCTGGTCTCTAGGCCAGTTACGCCTCAGACGGCGAATGGGGTTGTTTGGGATTAGATATGATGATAGGGAGTTAATTAAAGAATTTGGATGACCGTGTAATTTAGAATGAAATTTTTTATATACTTGTTTTGATAAGGGTTGGATAAATGGAATATGGAGGTCGTTGTGAAGAGTCAAATTGGATACAAAGAATGGAGCGTCGGCTATTTTACGGAGGATTTTAGATTGCAATGATTGAATTTTGTAGGAGTTTGAGGGCTTTGTGGATCCCCAGAGTTCTATGGCATAAGTATATATAGGTCTGAGTATTGTCATGTAAATGAGTCTTTTGTTCTTAAGTGTAAGGTGTGATCGTCGGTCGAGTAAGTGTAGTAAAAGTCTGTACCGTCGGTTGAGTTCTTGTCTCTTCTGAGTAATGTGTGGTTTTTTTTTTTTAATTTTATTTAAATAATGTTACTTTCTTTATATTATGAGCAAGTTTGGCTCAGTGGCTGGAGTCGTGTTTTGTTGGACCTATGTTCGAAACTCAGGAAATTAAGAGATATACATATATATATATATATATATATATATATATATATATATATATATATATATATATATATATAATAAATGCTTGTAGAAGTTTATTTTTTGGGGGAATATAAAAATGTTTTTGACGCTCCTTTTCTAGAGATTCATGTATTTTGTGTATCTCGTGTTTCGGTCTAATGGGATTTCATTTAGTGTAACGTCTATCAAAAAATTGGCAATGTTATTTTTTGTAGAGCAAGTGTTGAAAGTATTTTCAAAGCTAATTTTGTGTCAGTGATGTATGTCCTATGCAATAATGGAAGATATTTCTAGAAAGAAATAATATGGGGGTCTCCCGTGGTCTAATGGCTAGCGCCTTGGATTCATAAGCGGTAGATGGTGGGTTCGATTCCCAACCTCCGGCAGGAATTTTATCATCCCACGGCTCGCTGCCGTAGATGTAGATGCACCGTAAAAAAAAAAAAGAAAAAAAAACTATAAATAATATAATTTTTAGTAGGGAAATAAAACAAACCCCAGTTTTTTGACTCTTTACAGTCAATATTAAAATTACCGTAATATTTATACATATTAAAAATCAATTTGAAATGCGGTTAAAGGCGAGCAAACATAAATTTAACATAAATAATACTAAAAACTATTAGATTCAATCGAAAAAATAAATAAAGTGTTGCGAATGTAAATAATATGGTAACTCAAATGAATACACTGTACATCCAATAAAAAAATTTTTAGGTTAAAATAACAAGAATAATGTAATGAAATATCACAGCTAATTTTTAAAGTTAATCATACTAAATTGGACCAATAAATGCATCAAATTCTTCAAAATATTTCATAAGAACCTCCATTAAAGAAATTGTCCAGTTTCCTCCATTTAATATATCACACAACATGAATTTTCTTTGTCAAGTATCTGCAGTCAAATAAAAGTTTGCATCCATTTTGTTCACTGTTTCAAAATCTTTGTAAGATACAAGGTAGGGATTGTCGGGGTTCGGTCACTGCTACTTAATAAAACTACATTTTATCGTAAAAATTGTTTTATTGTGCCGACGTTTCGGCTTGAACTTTAAGCCTTCATCAGGGCTGTAAAAAACAAGTAGGACGGATGTAATACTTAAATATATATATATATATATATATATATATATATATATATATATATATATATGCCTACATACACACATACACATACATATATGCATACATACATATATGGAAAAAGACAGAAACATAATATACTAAAACATAATATGTATATAGAAGAACAATGTGCTCTAGAAGTGCTTAGATTATTAGGAGAACAGATATAAGAATAACAGATTACATTAGAATAGATATAAAAATAACAAGATGACAGTTAATACAGGGAAACTTAGGGAGAAAGGAGTTGGTGAGGGGGGGGGGGGGTTCTGGACCACCCAATGGACAGAGAACATAGAAGATGAAAAAAAGAGCGGCGGAAGCGGCGTCGTACAGTAAGGTGTCATAAAGTCATAAAATGTTGCGTTAATGGAAAGGGAGGCAGGTATAAAGGGCTATATTGCAGGCGGTATAGGGGATTAGGATGGAGTTTTTAATAAATGGAAGATGTTGGAGTAGGAAGAGGAGATGACTTCTTTATCAATTTTGTCATTAACTGGGTTATTTTCTAGGTGGATAAAAATTGATTCAGAAAGGAGGCGTTTGACTTCGTTGGATTCAGTGGAAAGGATGGAGTATTGGTCAAAACTTTGTAAGATACTTTTCGTCGGAACCTGGCTGGTCATTATTTGTATCAGTTCATAACTTATTCTTTCACGTTTCTGTGTGTCCTCTATTGTTCTCTTTTAATCGTATAGATGTCGTCCTTTGGTTGTCAATGTCCATATTTTGTAATATATTTTATTTGAGCTTTGTCTTAGTATGTGTTTGACGGTATTCTAAAGAGTCTTATTGTATACAACAGGCAGACTGTCAACGTTAGCTTCTGATTTTGCTACTTTGTCTGCTTTATTATTTCCAAAATCATCCTTGTTTGAGTTCGTTTACCTTTGCACTCGTGGGGAATTATAGCACAAATATGGACTCCATTTGGGTGAGGATTGTTGCGTGAAATTTGAAAATCACGCAACATTAACCGCTACAAAGCCTTTAGGAACAAGTTGTTTCTAAAACAGACAATGATCTACAAGATGAAGATGGAGAGAGGCTGCTGTAGAACAGGCCTAGGGCTTGTTAGCTTCAACTAACTAAAGGATTCTACACCTGTCAGAACTTGTTAGAAACTAGGGTAGTTCTAAGCAACTTGTAGGCCTCAGAAGTTTCAAGTCATTCTTTCTCATTAGATCCAACTAAATATCTTTGTGTAGAGGCTGAGACCTTTTATTCATTTTGACAGCTCTAGCAGAATTTTCTAGTCGCTAAAACTCCAATTAAGAAGAGCTTCTTGGTTGTCCTAATAGGAATATTATCATTATGATTTATCTTTACAGAATGATTTTCAGAGTATTTGTTTACCTGAAACCTTCAACAACAACCAAACCGCCAACGGCCATAGCCACGTTGAATGCACCGGTTCCCGTAGATCACGGAAGTTAAGCAACGTCGGGCGTGGTCAGTACCTGAATGGGTGACGGACCACGTGCTGTTGGCATTATAAAAGGGTGGCAACCTATAGATAGCCCGGCGCTAATGGCCAAGTTGAATGTACGCCGAAAAAAAACCAAACTAATTCTTCTGCATATTGTAGAAGTAATGCTAGTTTGTTGCAACAAAACGATTTATCAGATATTCGAAAATAATGATAATAACCCTCCCTAAACATCAAGTGCGAAACAGGGCAATTTTTCAACAAGACCATAAATGAAAAAAAATCATCCTGCTACAAACGGTACTCAAACACTACATCTTAGGTAGGAATCAAACAAATATATCTACTCTAACCCATTATTATTATTATTATTATTTTAGTAATTGAGAACTGCGCTATTAGCTATATAAAGCAGATACAGCAAAAACAACGTTTTTAGCTCATTTCCTCCCTAGTTATAAGGTCAACCTTACGGTCAATCCGAAGTCCCAACTAGAATAGTCCATATTTCAGATCCATGTAAAATATTTTTAGCACTTTCCTCCGAAGGAAAGTAGCTATTGTGGTTGCACTCATGACGGAATTTTTGAAAAATTTCTTCGAATCATTATCGATCCTACCTATTAGACACCGAAAATGACCCCAGTAAAAATTTATATCTATATATCTATCTATCTATCTATATATATATATATATATATATATATATATATATATATATATATATATATATATATATATATATATATATATGTATATATTTATATATGTTTCCGTTAACACGATACAGGCCAGAGTTTTTGTTTTTTCGCAAGGAAACTTGGTATGTAGTATTCCCCCATCAAACGATTGAACGAGTTCGTTAACCAACAAAATCAGTTCATCCGGTGGGGGGGGGGGGGGGGTTACTCCAGATCCAAAGTAGTTATTTGTCAATACCAGCCATAATTTTTGTTATATTTCAACGAAACTCGGTATTCGCTGTGGTCAACCAAAGAGAAAAGTTTGTTGTAAAAAGAAACTAAATCGGTTGACTAGAAGGGGGGGGGGTTTACTCCGGACAGAAATTACTAATTTCCTTATACCGGTCGTAATTTCTGTTGTATTGTTACGAAACTCTTTATACGTCCTGGCTATCTAATAAGAAAAAACGTGTTGTGATTATGAACTAAATCGGTCTATTGGAAGGGGGGGGGGGTGTTACTTTGTACTATGTTTGAATTGAATTCTCCCGCCAAACGTAGGTTCGCGAAACTCATCAAGATCAATAGATCAAAATGTAAAGCTTTGTGTATTTATTACGTAGTGTAGTACCCCGCACACATAAAACTCTGGAAGGAAATTAATTACAAAATTAATAATTGAAACAGCTGCTCATAAAAGCAAAAGAGCAGAACAATTTATGTTATTTATCTTTATAGGTTATTTTAAGCAAATTATTCAGGAATGCACTCGACCCTACGCAATTCTGAGGAAAGTGCTTAGTTATGCAGCTCTTGCGTGACGGACTTTTGTTATATTATATATATACACACACACACACACCCACACACACTCACACAGGTATATGCGATACGCGAATTGCGTCGTCGTAACTGGATTTTCTCCCTATGAAAGAAGGGAGGAAACGCGCTAAAAAAAATGTCTATACCTGTTCCTGAGAATCGGATACATTATGTGGTTCATAAAGACGGGCTTGTTTTCTCGAGTCAGGCAATATCCCGGACAAGGTCCACGGGTCATTTGGAGTCATTTGCTCGGGTCATTATCACAAAACAAGGAAACCAATTTTCGCCATCGCTACCAGGAACTCCTTCAGTAGGCGCCTCGTCAGTGGCCATTGTCAGGCCTAAGAACAATAAATATTCGGCCTTGCCAGGCAATACATTAAGTACCTCTTTGTTAGGTAATTTGTTGTGGTGTTTTTGTTTTTTATTTTATGTAGGATGTAGGATGCACATTCATTTGGGCGACAAACTGCGATTTATGTCTGTTTTACATTTGTCGACAACAAGGAGAGCCTATATAATTGGTTTATTCTTTTTTATTACTTTTTATATTTTCTCTATATATTTTTTGTTATTTATTTATGATAGCTCACAGCAGTTTATATATACCGCAGATTTTTATGAGTTTGATCACGTTGTTAATAGCATGCTGACAATTTTTAAGAGCCCCTGATACATTCCGAGGTATATTTAGCAGTCTGAATCTTGTTTCATGTTCCAGGCATTCCTCTATTAAATGGCTTATCGTTAAAACATGAGGGCATGAATCACATAGAGATGGAGGTTCTCTTCCAATGAGATGGCTATGTGTCATATGACTATGACCTTTTCAAAGTCGCGTTATTACTACCTCCTCCCTTCGATTTCCTATTTCTGCACTCCTACATAGCTTTGTAGTGGGTTTGACTCTTCTAAGGTTGTTTGTCTGAGGGTGCTCACTCCACATTCTCTCCCAGTCGCCTTCGGCTGTTTTATTTTATGTTACGTTCCATTGGTGCAAATTATGCTCTATACAAATATGGCAATTTAAGGGTAGCTTAATGCTTCCAAGGTGGAATAAAATAATTAACAATTAATTGAGCACCACGTCTTTTCTTTTTTGCTCTGCATGTTTCAGGCTGTTCTGGCGTCTCTTCAGGAGCTTACAACTATGGCTAGTCAAATCATTAAAATTGTATTATAAAAAGCCCATGTGGCTAAACCCTCCATCATACCCGGCTAAGTTAACTACATTAACTGGTAACTTGAGGTCTCCCCGTGGTCTAGTGGCTAGCGCCTTAGATTCATAAGCGGGAGATGGTGGGTTCGATCCCCACCGGCGGCAGGAATTTTCTCATTCCACGGCTCGGTGGGAAAATTCCTCGCTGCACCCTGGATGCCGGCGCTAATGGCCAAGATGTCTATGCGCCGTAAAAAAAAAAAAAAAAAAAAAAAAAAAACAACAAAAAAACAGGTCTTGTGGGAATAGACAGTATCGGATTTTAGAATCCGTAATTAACCAGCTGACATACACGCCCACCATATTTCTTTAGCCGGGAGAGGGGGGGTGGAGGATTATATATTTTCAATACGTAAGGATTTTTTCATGTCTATCATGAGGGTATTTTGTCAGAAAAAGTTATATATGTCGTCAGGTATTGTAAAATGTTCTACATTGTCTACAGACATTCAGTCATTTTAGGTTAGAGATGGGCGATCTGAATCGATCTTGTTTACAAGATATATCGACTTTTTTAATCGATCTCTAATGGCCATAATCATTTTTATGAATACACTTAATTAGAGAATTAAACATTAAAAATTTGTTAAAAAATACTGTTATTGCTCTGCTTATGTGTAACTTCTCCGTAATTTACTTGAGCCCTGATCAATTTGCTTATAAAAACCATTGTATCCCTAATATGCACATAAAAACATGGTTTTTAGCGCGGTTCCTCCCTCCCCCATAGGGAGGAACCCCGCTTATAGGGTTGATACAATGAAACAATCCGGAAGTGCCGACTAGAAAATTTCGCGTTTCAGAACCCCTAGAGACCGAAAATAACGGTGGTTCAAATTTGTATATATATATATATATATATATATATATATATATATATATATATATATATTTGTCTGTTCGCTCATTTCTGGCTTCCCTAATGGTCCGATTGTGATAAAATTTGGTACAAAAATCCGTCGTGCAATTTGAAAGGTCAAGTTCGTCAACCAGCAGAATCCGCCCACTGGAAGATGGCGTTTGGGGCGAAATTCGCGCAAAAAAATCGTAACACTCGTTTTTGAGTTCATGAGCTTGTGAGTACTCGTTTTATATGCTTCTTGGCCTAAGAAAACGAATGAAACCATTTTTAAGGCGATATCTGTAATCGTTTCTGAGAAAAGTGGAATCAATGTTTTTGTAAGTCATTATATTTTTGTGAGTACTTAGAATCGCGGGATTCAATTGAAATATTTTCTACAACTTTGAAATTAATCCCAACTAAGATGTTTAAATTTTGGCTATATTTGGAGTTAAGGAAGTATGCGAAAAAAATTATTTTATTAATCGACATGAAAAGTTTTCGGATCTTCATACATTTTCGTAAATATCTCCATAACGGTTGCGAAATCGTGCTAAGTGGAAGGTGACCATTCGAATGCTTACTAAATTCTCTACAAAAAAGGTTCTGAAGCAGTATTCGATGGGGCAACGTCAATCAGAGATATAAGCGCTTAAAACTTAAAAAGTGTTTGTTTTGAAAGGGGTTTTCCTGTGATTTGTGATGCTAATCTATTCCATTTCTTCGAGATGTACGTAACCGCGCTAAGATGACGCAGTTCCTGCGAGTCGGACTTTATCCTATTGTCATGATGTAAACTGTTGTGATTATTCTCGTTTGTAATTGTGTATACTTATTTTCTAGCTGAACAATGCTGTCACACAGCATGCCTAGCTGAACAAGGCTGTCATACAGCATGTCTAGCTCAACAAGGCTGTCATACAGCATGTCTAGCTGAACAAGGCTGTCATACAGCATGTCTAAACGTTCAAAATTGGAATTTTTTTGAAATTCTTTACTTTTTTTTCCTAGACAAATCCCAACCATTCCTTGATTTCTTATTAGAAAATTTAAAGTTAAAATTCTTGAAAGTAAGAATCGGTTTACAGATCGCATAAACTTACGATATTTTTACATTATGATCTGACAGCGTTGAATCATAAGCTACATCATCTCTATTTTGTGGTGAAGCATCGTGTAAACAAGACGCAATTTTTCTGTGGTTTCTCTCATTATTATTCTTGTAGTTTTTCTTATAATTTAATTTCCTAAAATTTGCAATTTTTTAACGCCTTTAATTTTATTTTTCATCCTCAATAATCGTGCTTTAAGCTTTATTACTCTTTTCGTACAACAGGTAAGTCGCTGAAGTGAACCCCTCTTCTCTTGAGGTGAACCTCAGCTGTTGATTCCGTAGTGTTAAACCGCTAACTATATGGCCTGTTTAAGGAATGGGTGTTTTTTTCTTGTTTTAAGGCATGTCAGCCACACGGGAGATTTATGCCTTGATTAAGGTGACAGATATCTCCACCACCACCGACAGGACCCGACCAGGCGAAGGCTTGAATGGGTGTTTGCCACCACAAAACAAGATAATTTGTAAAGTAATATCTGTGTACAATCTACTATATATTTGTCAAATACCACTTACTCACTCACTCATCTATCAACGCCCAGCCCAAACCGCTCGACAGAAAATTTTGAAATTTTGCATGGACACTCCCTATATAACGTAGGCGCTCGCTAAGAAAGGATTTTTTGATATTCGTATTTTTAAGCATTTTTAGGGGGGTTTAAAGTTTGAGTTGGTTAGAGAAGGCAAGCCTAGGCAGCCTGCGTTGCTAGGACGATAAAGAACAGCTGTTACCTTACATTATCTATCTCATAGTTTTATTTCTAATTGAGGTTAATTTCAACTATGATGGCAGACCTTGAATTACTAGAAATTAACTGTCCCTCATAGAGTTTTAATTGCGTTTCTTTTCTGCCTGTCCCCGTCAGATAGGCTTGCCATATTTTTGGAGAGTTAAACCGAGACACATTAATATGGGATGGGCATGCCAGGGGGGGGGGATAAAAAGAGTACAAATTATAAGCAAAATGGTTGGTGAGTTTTAAGCCTAGCAACTAACGGGAAGGGGGAATCCTAAACTGTTAGTCTACCCAAACCTTAAAAATAAGAAGGGAACTTTTTTTGCTACTTGATTTTCTTAAAACAATCTCTCAGCCAAATAGTAGTGTCTGGCAGCTGGCAGCGCTGTGCAGGTAGTTCCAGCGTTTTACAGTTAGATTACTTCTCATATCTTTGACACTGTGAGCAGTAGTAAAAATGTTGATTGTAGAAAAGTAACCGATTTATAAAAGATTCTTATAAATGTGAATTCATTACTTTTTACATCTTACAGCCTTTTCCGGGACATTGATAAAACCGGGCGGGACACCGAAACAATTTCAAAATACCGGATCAGTTCCGGTCAAACCGTGATGTATGGTATGCCTATCCTTAGAGTTTTCTAGGTGTGGTAATAACATCCGGAACCCTTGCACAGCCTCCTCGCCTATAACCTTGGTAATGCTCGCAAATATAATGGGTGTTTCCAAATAATTTTTTGGAAAGATAAACTTTTAAATTTTAACGCCCATTGAATAACATATAGTATGAAGGGAACCGTGCTGTAATAAACTGCACAAAATTGTATAGTAACGTAATTTTAATGAAACATTATTTAACGCAATAAAATAACTACTTGTCTGCCGTGACGAAGCACGGATATTCAGCTAGTAATATATGTTTTACATCATGGGATATAACATTCAAAACTAATGCAAAAGACGTATTTCGAAAATTTGCAAAATCGGAACAGCCCACAGTGGGGCAAAACGACATTTCGTGTTTCAAAAAAGGCTACAGTCCCTACACCTTACCCGATTTCAATGTTTATATATATACATATATATATATATATATATATATATATATATATATATTTATATGTATATATATATATATATATATATATATATATATATATATATATATATAAATGAAAGCTAATAAATTTTAGAACAACTTTGCCTGGTCAGATTTTTATTTTTTGTTTACCTTGTTTATGAAATTACTTGTAAAAAACTTAAATTCACGAAGTTCACAATAAAACATAAAATAACCTTTCATTTGTTATCTTACTTAATATCAGCACTGATGCCGTTGAAATTAAACATACAAATCCTCATTAGACTTGAAAAAAATCAGAATAAGAACATCTTCATAAAACATAAATTTATCTTAATTCAACAATGAAATTAAATTGTGAATTTCAAAGATTTTTTCACAATTGTGAAATTGTGATGAATTAAAAAATATGCTGAAATATTATCACTCTTATTAATTTTTATATAGATTACCTAAAAGCAATATGTGTATGACCAATGACCCTAGCAGTCAAAGCACCAAAAGCAATATGTGAATGACCAATGACACTAGCAGTCAAAGCACCAAAAGCAATATGTGTATGACCAATGACCCTAGTAGTCAAAGCACCAAAAGCAATGTGTGTATGACCAATGACCCTAGCAGTCAAAGCACCAAAAGCAATATGTGTATGACCAATGACCCTAGCAGTCAAAGCACCAAAAGCAATGTGCGTATGACCAATGACCCTAGCAGTCAAAGCACTAAAAGCAATATGTGTATGACCAATGACCCTAGCAGTCAAAGCACCAAAAAGTCACTCAAATTAGCTTATATCATTCTTGTTTTTCTTGTCTTTTTTTTTTTTTTTTTCTTTTTGACTAAAGAGAGATTTTCCCCGTCAAGAGCTAATCGCTAAAGTTGTGAAGCTCACAATACAATAAAATAAATAATTTTTATATAACTATTTTATAAATTCGAAGACAAGGTATAGTTGGGATTCGGCTAGGAGAAAAACGTCAGACTTTCAGGAAAAAATCTGTATTTGGACGCTTCGGCTGCACTTTGGCAGCCTTCTTCAGCGCTAGAGAATGCCTAGGGGGGAGGGAGGAAGACCTTAAGGACAACTTAGGTAACCATGGTGAAATGTAGACATACATTCCACCATGGTTACCTAAGTTGTCCTTAAGGTCTTCCTCCCTCCCCCCTAGGCATTCTCTAGTGCTGAAGAAGGCTGCCAAAGTGCAGCCGTAACGTCCAAATACAGATTTTTTCCTGGAAGTCTGACGTTTTTCTCCTAGCCGAATCCCAACTATACCTTGTCTTCGTATCTCTGCAACGGCTAACTATCTCCATCTCCTAGCCGAATCCCAACTATACCTTGTCTTCGTATCTCTGCAACGGCTAACTATCTCCATCTCCTAGCCGAATCCCAACTATACCTTGTCTTCGTATCTCTGCAACGGCTAACTATCTCCATCTCCTAGCCGAATCCCAACTATACCTTGTCTTCGTATCTCTGCAACGGCTAACTATCTCCATCTCCTAGCCGAATCCCAACTATACCTTGTCTTCGTATCTCTGCAACGGCTAACTATCTCCATCTCCTAGCCGAATCCCAACTATACCTTGTCTTCGTATCTCTGCAACGGCTAACTATCTCCATCTCCTAGCCGAATCTTAACTATACCTTGTCTTCGTATCTCTGCAACGGCTAACTATCTCCATCTCCTAGCCGAATCCCAACTATACCTTGTCTTCGTATCTCTGCAACGGCTAACTATCTCCATCTTCATTATTTTATAAATTATTTTTTTGTTTTAAGGACCAGGCCAACCTTATGAATTAGCGAGTTGAATGAAACGTTATTTTATGTTCAATTGTAAACATTTGTGAATTTAACCTTTTTGCACGTAATTTAATAAACAGGGGAACAAAAAACAAAAATCTGACCAGACAGAGTTGTTTTAAATTTTATTATTTTTCATTTTTTTTAAAATGGGCTGAAATCGGTTAATATTTGGAGGCTGTAGTCTTTTTGAAACACGTTTGACCACACTTTACGGTGAAAGTATACTTTTACTTGAAATATGTTTTTTTAGGCTTCGGGACGTTTTTTCATAGAGCGATAAGGAAAGTGGCTATATACATACGTATGTATTTACTAGAAATAATGTATATTCTAACGTTAACTACAATTCACAAAATGGTTCATAGGCTTTTATATACCTTTTGTTCAGCAAAGTAAGGGGACATAATTGAAAAACCAACAGTACATTGTGAGTCGAACACACACACTCATATACAAGTCTACAACAAAACTAATAACACAACAGTAGCTATACAATAACCTTGGATGTTTACAACACAGCAAATGTGTAATCATGGGGATGAGACTGTAAAAATAGGAGAGTTATTTCAGTAAGTGGTTTGTAAACAATGTTACCAACCCCCTCTTACTGATGGCACAAAATTGGACTTTCGTGCTATATAGGGGTGGTTGAGGTAGTGGGCTATTGTAGGCCAAATTTATCCTTGCTATTGACATAGCTAGCTATGGGAGGAGGGGGAGGGGGTGCTGTAGGCCAGCTAGTGTCAATATTAGCGGGAACAGAGCTGGATGGGCGGGAAACGGAGATCGGCGCCGCCATTCTTGTTTACACATTTCCACTGCCTCATCGATCGACCACTCCAACTCCTTTACACAGCTTAGCTCGCCTTTCTTGCTTTATTAGGATTTGGAAGGGTAGGCTCACTATTAGTACAAGGATTTACACAGGAGCACAAGTATTGAAGTTTACTTTACACAGTAAATATCAGGGCACAAAAATAAAGCAGATTTCCACCCTTATCTTTTGACTGTCTATATACGGGTGTTTATTATTTTTTTTTTTGGATAGCTTAGAATGTTTATTTATTTATTTTTAGGCGTTCCAGTTCAAGGCAAACTACAAGTTACTCCATGTGTGTAAAATAAATCTTTCAGATGTAACAAATTTTAATGATGGTGTAACAAATGATCACGGTTTGTACTAATCCCTAAATGTCGGAACATGGTTTTATGGGCGAATTTCGAGCAAATAAAAAAAAAAAAAAAATGGACGCTTATATTTTAGCGTTACTAGGGGTCCAGATAAACGTTTTATAAGTAATTGGGCTTAGGGAATGTAATGAAACCAGGGCCGCCACATGGGGGGGGGGGGGGGGGGACTGCCGGGTAAAGTTGGCCCGGGCCGGGCCTCGCTAATTGGAAAAAATGTATAGGTTATGAGCTTGTAAACAGAATGGGGTTTAGAAATATAGACGGGCTTAGCCTATATTTATTGGAATGGGATCTATATTTTCTTTTAATGTACATAAGCGACAAAACAAGTGCAATCCTAGAATAGTACATTTCATTAGGAGTCGTAATAAAACTACAAGTACCGAAAGTGACCTTTGCTACACCAATTGTCACCTTTTATTCTCATTTCGCTAAAAACTCAAGATGAAAATAATTTTAAAATGTCCAAAGTCCTATAGCAAAGTACCAGAATTTTCAGTCTGGCTCTGAGAAGTGGGCGCCCGGCTGTTAGAACTGGGGGCCCGTGACCTGGTCCTGGGCCCGGCTCTGAGATGTGGCGGGCCTGGTAATGAAACAATTTTCAATAACGTATCTATAACCGTTATTGAATAAATGAAAAAAAAAAAAAAAAATTTCCTTTGGACTTTCGGATATATTCCTATATATATCTAAACCGTTTGGGAAATCGTAGTAAATGAAAAGCATCTATTGGAAAGCCTATTAAATATCTTACAAATACGGTTCTTATGGAACTTTTGATTGAGCGATCACTTTTGGAGAAATCGGGGCCTAAATGAAGTCATTTGAGATATTGTCAGTTTCCTGTTGTGGCGCCTAAGATCTTGCTTGATTTCATTTTTTACATTGGTTTACATTTTTCAAAAACGATTCAGACAAAACATTAACTGTTTCTATTCTTTGCTTTCCAAATGGCATGGCATTAGGGGTACAAACGGAAAAGCGCTAAGATGACGCAGTTCCTTGAGTTGGACTTTATATTGTATTTAACCATTCTTGAACTAGCTAAATCCCGATTCCTAACCTTTCACTCCAAACTATCTGCTCATCCCAATCCCAGAGCTCAATCCCTCTCCTCTCAATCCCACCCCGAAAACCCTCCTAGGAGGCTAAAGAGATCTTGGCCTCGTGATCAACTTCGCACTTAAAGGACAAATAAAAGCGTTTAACTAGGAAGTGTCAATTATGATTGGCTCCTTCCAAATTTCTATTTAAATTATATTTTATCATTTCATTTATTGTTTTTTTTCCTATTATTATTCTTATTATTATTTTTTCCCCTTTTATTTATCTTTTTTTTTCTTTTTTTTTTTCTTTTAATAATTTAAGTATGTACCATTTTTTTTTTCTTTTCTGTAACCTCATTATGTGAAATAATAAAAATGTCTTTATTTATCACAATTAACCAATGTACTGTATTATTTGTGCAGATGTTAATAAACGCTTTATTATAAAAAAAAACCATTCTTGTAGTTTTATAGCTTTTTTTTTTTTTTTTTTGCTTTATATTCTTCTTGTGTGTTATTTTAGTTAGGGTTTATTGACATGTTAGGGATTATCCACAAGGATTTTCCGAGGTATAAATTATTTCCACGTATACTTTATTTTTGATCTTCACCTCAGCCAATTTTATTAATGAGCTAATTATATTTCCTCATTTGAGGTTTCGGCCTCAGGGCCATCCTCATTAAACTTCTTTCATATGTCCACGTACATTCACCCTATTTCCACAAGGGCTTGTCATCACTTTAAATCATGGCACTGCTAATCTTATATTTTAGTTACATTTAACTTGAACCATTGACTTCGTTTGTTCCATCTTCTATAACTAAAACTTTTTTACATTTTTTAAACACTCGAGTTACACCAGACCATGTGGCCACAACTATCCACCATTTTCTAGGTGTTAGGGTTTATTTTTTTTTAGCATAAATATGCTTTAGCGATTACTATACTGAAAAAAAAGCATTACAAAAAAAGTGTCCGCTAACGTTCGCGCATGGGCGTTAGCCTTATACGAAAAAGAAGACTGCATGTTATACAATAAATTACATAGGTTTGTCGGATGGACCTAAAGCATATTTATGTTCCTGAATTTAAGCAGAAGGCTCTAAACGAAATTCGTAAATGTAAAACCATACCGAACCTTACCTAACCATCCTTAACCATACCGAACCACACCTAACCATACTGAACCACACCTAACCATACCGAACCATCCTTAACAATAGCGAACCACACCTAACCATACCGAACCATCCCTAGCCATACCGAACCATCCTTAACAATAGCGAACCACACCTAACCATACCGAACCATCCCTAACCATACCTAACCATCCATAACCATACCGAACCACACCTAACCATACTGAACCACACCTAACCATACCGAACCATCCCTAACCATACCGAACCATCCCTAACCATACCGAACCATCCCTAGCCATACCGAACCTTTTTTTTTTTTTTTTTTTTTTTTTTTTTTTTTTTT
Source organism: Gonocerus acuteangulatus (assembly GCA_946811695.1). Classification (NCBI taxonomy): domain Eukaryota; kingdom Metazoa; phylum Arthropoda; class Insecta; order Hemiptera; family Coreidae; genus Gonocerus; species Gonocerus acuteangulatus. The sequence goes on from OX328131.1 coordinate 70,310,227, forward strand.
TTTTTCTTTTTTTTTTTTTTTGGCACCCGACACAGCGTGTCATAGCCAATGAGGACTAGGATTGGGTAACCTTTAACCTTTACATATTTATTTATGTTTTTGTTTTTTTTTTTACTTAATTTTGCCTTTATTTCTGCAATCTTAATGTTCCTTTTTCGCTGCAACTGCTGCAATAAATTCTTTAAATGCATTGAAGCATTCGATTGACTCCACTATTGTAGTCATATCTAGATTGTAGTCGTAGATCCGTCTCATTAGCCTCACCCGGATACTGTCGTAGAGCTTGCATCTCTTAATTATATGTTCCACGCTTTCAGGCTCTTCTCCACATCTACATAAAGGACTTTGCGTCTTCTTGAATTTAAATAGATATTCCTTAAAGTCTCCATGGCCCGAAAGGTACTGAGTCGTGTGATGGTCCACTAACAACCAGTCTTTTTCCAATCTTGCATTAATCGTCGGAAAGTATTTTTTTGTGATGGATGCCTTGGTCGATGTTTGCCATGCTGTTTCCCATTCCTCTATTACCCATTCCCACGCTGCTTCCTTTATTTTTCTTTTGAAATTTGCATCTTCCCTAGGAATTTGCAGCTTGTTAGATAGGCTATACGGAATTGTGCTAGAGAGTTCCCATTCTTTAATCTTTTGCGTCTGGGCTATTCTGGCCATGATTACCAAATCGATTGGTGGTATCCCTGCAATTACACTAGCTCCTTCGTACGATATTGTTCTGTATCCTTTTATAAGCCTCAAAAGTATTATTCTTTGGATTTTTAAAAGACTTTTCATGTGGTTGCTTTTTAGTAGATGCCCCCAGGCGGCCACTGCATAAGTCGCTATACTAATTGTGCATGATTTGTATATTTGGATGGAAGGCTTGAATTCCATGCCCCATAAGGCACCAGACATCCTACCCAGTATGTTTAACACTGTATTACTTTTGACTAGGATCCTGTCTATATGGGGATGGATCGCTAGTCCTTGTCCAAAGCTTACTCCCAGGTAGATAACCTCTTCTGGAAATTCTATTCGCGTTCCTTCCACGAATATCCTAAGAGGGTGAGCGGCATCGACTTTCCCCCTAAGAAGGAGTCCACTGGTTTTATTCGCTGCTATCTTCATTCTTGCATCTCGTATCCAGTCACACACTAGCGTCATCGCTGCGTTTGCCGCGTCCTGGAGCTTCTGTCTTGACGTTGCCTTAACTATTACTAGTATATCGTCAACGAAGGCTATTACACTATATCCTTGGCGTTCTAGGTTGACGAGCAAGTTGTTGATTAACACTAACCAAAGATATGGTCCTAGGACCGACCCTTGTGGGCTACCCTTCTCAACATCAAGGGCGACCTCGACCCCTCCTATATCCCTTAAATAAGCCTTTCTGTTTTCCAGGAAGCTACTCAGTATGCTGTGGAGGTTGCTAGGTAATTCCAAGTTCTGTAGCTCCTTTAGGATTCTGGGCCACCATGCGTTGTCGTAAGCCCCGGCGATGTCTATACTGACTGCCAATGCATATCTCTCGCCTCCATCGTTCGCCTCACTTATTAATGTTTTTATTGCCAGCTCAGTTGACCTTCCTTTTATCCCTCCGAACTGTCGCTCACTTATGTTAGGGATAATATATCTTGTTATTTCCCTCTTTACTAGCTTTTCTAGAACTTTACCCATGACCGGAAGAAGGCATATGGGTCTGTAGCTATTCGGTATGGACAGATCTCTTGGGCCCTTTTTATTAAGAATTATGATCGAAGCCCTCTTCCAACATATTGGGAAATGCCCTACTTCGAGACAGCAGTTCAGGAGTTCAGTAAACTCAGCCCCGATTATCTTGAAGGCTTCTCGTAAAATTCTGGGACTTATACCGTCTCCTCCCGGAGCTCCATTGGGGTTCAAACTGTCTACTGCTAATTCGACATCTAGTGTATCCCATGCATCGGCCATGTCTTGACCAGATGGGACCCTGACCTGTTCTCTCATGAGCTTTTCTGCCGGAGTGTCGTTAGCAGCATCGTCCTCGCCGAGCATCTCTTGTAGCATATTTCTTGCTGCTATGTCTATGTTGTCGGGGTATATATTATTGCTTGTAATGGCTGGTAGAGCTGTGTATGCCTGGTATTTTCCTTTGATTGACCGGTATGCGATTCCCCAGGGGCCTTTTTCTGTTGTGTTTTCAATAAACTCCTTCCAGGACTTCCTCTTCGCACTCTTGACCTTCCTTACATATTTTTTATTTACCGTCTTGTAGAGGGATTTCAATGCCTTCTTCATCTGCGGATGATTGCACCGTTGGTATGCTCTCCTAGCACTGTTCTTGATCTTACGGGCTTCATCAATTTCTTTAGACCACCACGGCTTGGGATGTGCGATGGCTTTCGCCCTTTTAATGGATATGTCGGCTGCATCTGTAATTACTTTCCCCATTGCTTCCGCCTCTCTATCGATATCACTCCGTTTAACCGGGAACTCTATTCTTCCTACTACGCCAATTTTTACTCTCTGCAACTCCATCTTGAATTTCTCCCAGTCAGCATTTCTGGTAATGTAGTTCATACGTAATGTTTTCATTGGTTGAAGTGAACTGATCTTACATCTAATGGTTGCGTGGTCACTGCTAGTGTCGAAGTCCGCCTTCCATCCCTGAATGAGGCTAATCATATCGGAAGTGCACAGGGTAACGTCAATGCTCGAGCTTCCCCTTGGTCCGTCAAAAGTTACCGGCTTAGCGTCTTGATTTAGTAAGCACAGTCCCATCTCGGAAATAAATTCAAATAAAATCTTGCCTCTCAGATTCGTGACCCTTGAACCCCACTCTGCATGCCACGAATTGCTGTCGAGGCATATTATTATGCGCTGTCCGAGCGTACGGATGACCTCTCGGATTTCTTCTAGGATAGGCCTCATAGCCGCTTTTGGAGGAAGGTACGCTGAAACCACATGGATCTGGTGCGGCTCGGCTTTTACTGTCATAACCGCTACGTGACACGAGCATATGCCATAGTGCCCCACAACTTCCCGCGCAACACCCATCGCCACAACAGCAGCCTTGACCCTCCTGTCGTTATCGGCACGGTACACATATCTTGCATGGCTAGGAACTGTGATCAACCTGCCTTCTTTTACTGGTGGCTCCTGGACAGCGATGATTGAGTTTGTTCCGCTCATCCTCCACACCTCTTCTGCCACGTATCTGCTTTTTGCTAGATTGATCTGAATTACTTCGATTTCCAGGCCCGATCCACTCCGTCTATTCTCTTGGCGCTCCATACTCTGTCCGTTTCACTACATTTCCTAGAAACCTTAGGTATGACTGGCACTTGGGGTCGTATGCTGGATGGTTAGATCTGATTCTGGCGTCGACACAATTCCTGCACTTAGGCTCTTTTTGCCTGTTTGGGCAGACCTTGGTCTGGTGCGCACCTGAGCACCACGCACATATATCTTGACCGCTTAAACACGATTTCCCAATATGGCCGTATTTTTGGCATTTATAGCACCTCGGCTGTTCGATGTAATCATAACATATCATTCTATACAGGCCAACGTTAAACCTCTCCTTGATGAGATGCGTCCTCGACACAGGGTCCGTTTCGACCACCCATTGGCCTGTGTCCCCAAATTTTTCCCCCTTTGGAACAGAGCTCTTATCGATATACTTGGTTTGCTGCTAGGGTCCAGGAGCATGACTCTTTCCCTAATCTTGTCTTCTATTTTTCCTGGGTCCCATGATCTTGGCACACCCACTACCACTACCCTTGGGAGCCTACGAGCAACCTGCGATACTTTTATATTACTCCCTAACCCGGATTTTGCTATGTTGTCGGTAAGCTCTTTCGCTACCCCACTGTTCGCCACTTTTATAATCAGAGCACCTTCCTTGGCGAAGCGCATTTCTTTGATATCTTTGCCCAACGCGCTCGGATCAATCTCCTCCGCAATCACTGCCAGCGCTTCAGCTTTTTCCTCTGGGCGACTGATCCCTTCTTGAATTAGCTCTAATCTAATAGTCGAAGAGGGGCTGGAAATTGCCTTTGTGTCAGCCGATGGGACACTGCTTTGTATTCCTGCCATACCGAACCATCCTTAACAATAGCGAACCACACCTAATCATACCGAACCATCCCTAACCATACCGAACCATCCCTAACAATAGCGAACCACACCTAACCATACCGAACCATCCCTAACCATACCGAACCATCCTTAACAATAGCGAACCATCCCTAACCATACCGAACCATACCTAACCATCCTTAACCATACCGAACCACACCTAACCATACCGAACCATCCTTAACAATAGCGAACCACACCTAACCATACCAAACCATCCCTAGCCATACCGAACCATATTTTTTTTTTTATTTTATTTTTGCAATCTGGCTAAGACTTCAACTGAATCTCCTGACCTCAAGATTTCAACGTCCTAGAACTTAAATTAATAATAAAAATCAAATAAATAAATAGTTTAATTCATGCATATTAAGAAACTTATATACATATATATTAAGAAACTTATATACATATATATTAAGAAACTTATATACATATATATTAAGAAACTTATATACATATATATTGAGAGTATCAGTCCAGGCAACGAATAGTTATAGATGGCAATGTTTGGAACACAATTTTTGACTTCGCAAAATTTGTTTGGGCTAGTTAGAAAATGAACATATCATAAGAACCCGCCAGTAGCATTTGCACCAAGGGGGAGGGGGTTAGAAGGTAACATTTTTCGAAGTTTCGCTTATATCTAAGAAACCCTGCGTCCTGGCGACATGACCTTTCTATAAAAAATGAAAGCTGATTAAATTCTACTTAATATTGATTCTCGAGATATCTTTAGTTTTAGAAATATTCACTCTTGAAGTATGTAATTTGGAAGGAAAAAAAAAACACTTTTGCCGCACATTTTGTGCCCTTTTTGACCGAATAACTCTTCTACGATGCACCCAAAAAATACAGTAGCTTTAAACTCCCTTAAATAATATATACTATATTACTATTTTGTGTATTTTCCTTCAAACGTAAAACAATTTTAATGTTCATCGCGAAATCTGAAATTTGGCAACAAAGAGTAATAGAGAGACATTTTTTAAACAAAATTTTGGAGTTACTTCCTAACTAGTCCAAACAAAAAAGTTATGAAGTCAAAAATTGTGTTCCAAGCATTTTCATCCTTAGCTGTTTTTGAGCATTCGTTGTCTGGACTGTACGTAACATATGCGATATCTTCTTATATCAATGGAGTATTCAAGTCTCTAAAAGACACCCTTGTAAAATATTGATATTATATTCATTCAAATGAGGTCGTTCAATCTAATAGTGTGTAAGTAATGTAATTTGGTGTACATAGTGGTTACTTTCAATTAGAAATTCATTTCAAATTGTGGGCGTATATAGAAAATAATTTCGGGGGGGGGGGGCTGAGACCATTTCCGGGGTATTGAATACTAACAATTTAGAACTTTTTAGAATTTAGTTTTAACCAACTAAAACGCTGTTACACCCAAAATAAAATATTTTTTATGAACTAAGTGATCTTATTTAATTTATTTTTAAGGGTTTATGAAACATTTTTACCGATTAACTCAAAATTTCGGGGGGGGGGCTGCAGCCCCCTCAGCCCCTCCCCTTATATAGGCCCATGTTGCATGATATGTTGGGGTGTCGTCGTATCATGCAATCTTAAAGCTAACAATATAGATACTCTTAAAATTTCGCTTTCAAAGGAAAGAAAAAAAACAATTACGAATTTACAAGAATCTTTTTCTCCGGCTGAGGCGGACCATTCGAAATTTACCGCTGAACTTTTTTGGTTGTAAATGTATTAGGCTTTCGAATGGTTTCATCATCAGATCAAATATTTTTAGCTAAAACCCGCTTCTCCACTTTTCATTCCAAGCTATCCTTTCATCCCAATCCCCTTGCCCAATCCCTTTCCACAGATACGATCCCTTCCAATCCCCCGAGACGCCTGAAAGGAAAGTGGCCTAGGGACCAACTGTAACACTTAAAAACATTATTCATTCCTTAGGGAGTGACAGCAATGGCTGCCTTCTCCCCTCTGTTCTTCCTTGTGTATAGCTATGTATGAGATATTTATTTACTTATTGTATTTATGTATACAGATTGTAAATATTCAATAAAAAAAAAAAAAAAAAAAAAAAAAAAAAAGATCAAATATTTTTTCTTCTCAATAGTAATGTTTATGACATCAATTGCAAATGTATTCTACATGTAAACACTAATTAAAACGAATGAATAAAATCTGAAAACATAATATTAAGTTAAATTATATTTCGTAAAAATATAGAATTAGATTATAAAAATTAATTCACATTTTTCAACAATAATGCTTCAGCGTGAAGTTAACATTTTATTGTTGTTAAATGAAAACTTCCCATCATAAAAAAATATCATTCATCAATTTGTAATTTAAGATTTTATATTTACCATTAGGCATAAAAGGAAAAATATGAAAAAAAAAAAAAAAAAAAAAAAAAACTTACATTGTTTGTTCCCGTTAATTTTTATCATATATTCTAATTGTATTCTCCATTAATTAAAGAAGATGAAAAAGGTCGTATCAGAAGGAAGACAATGCTTATATCAGATTGAAAAATCTATAAGATATAAATTTATCAAGGGGAAAAATCAGTAAGTCCTTGTAACAGGAACTACGTCACCTTAGCAACTTTTCGAATCATTTTTGTCCTAAATGACAGTTATAATCTACCCCAATAGAACACTGCTTTTCCGGTAAAGTCGTAGCATCTGCGTTCTAAGTGCACTTTCTACTGACATGTTGACGGAATAACCAAATCTACCCCAATAGAACACTGCTTTTCCGGTAAAGCCGTGGCATCTGCGTTCTAAGTGCACTTTCTACTGACATGTTGACGGAATAACCAAATCTACCCCAATAGAACACTGCTTTTCCGGTAAAGCCGTAGCATCTGCGTTCTAAGTGCACTTTCTACTGACATGTTGACGGAATAACCAAATCTACCCCAATAGAATACTGCTTTTCCGGTAAAGCCGTAGCATCTGCGTTCTAAGTGCACTTTCTACTGACATGTTGACGGAATAACCAAATCTACCCCAATAGAACACTGCTTTTCCGGTAAAGCCGTAGCATCTGCGTTCTAAGTGCACTTTCTACTGACATGTTGACGGAATAACCAAATCTACCCCAATAGAACACTGCTTTTCCGGTAAAGCCGTAGCATCTGCGTTCTAAGTGCACTTTCTACTGACATGTTGACGGAATAACCAAATCTACCCCAATAGAACACTGCTTTTCCGGCAAAGCCGTAGCATCTGCGTTCTAAGTGCACTTTCTACTGACATGTTGACGGAATAACCAAATCTACCCCAATAGAACACTGCTTTTCCGGTAAAGCCGTAGCATCTGCGTTCTAAGTGCACTTTCTACTGACATGTTGACGGAATAACCAAATCTACCCCAATAGAACACTGCTTTTCCGGTAAAGCCGTAGCATCTGCGTTCTAAGTGCACTTTCTACTGACATGTTGACGTGAATAACCAAATCCAAAACAATAACTTCAATTTTCATCATATAATAAACAACAAAAATGCGTAAATAAATGAATCCATGGACTGGTTTGAAAATTTGTCAAACTGAGGAATATGCAACAAAACTGAAATATACAAATTATGTCAGAGGAAATATTAAAATATATATATATATATATATATATATATATATATATATATATATATATATATATAATATCAAAAGACATGAGCGTGTGCACTTTTTGATTTATTTTCTTAAATATCTCGAAAACACTTGAGGAATCTTGAAAACTTTGAGAATCTTGAAAGGTGACGATACCAAGGCCTAAAGCCAGCCGCACGCTATCAGGTACACCTGATTAGGAGTACATGTCAGCTGTACATGATAGTCTGCGGCGGAAATAACTATAGTCCGCCCGCAAACGAAAGAACAAGAAGGGGCGTGGCGGGAGGAGAGCTAGGCCTTCCCACACATGGGCTGAATGCAGCGTGTGCGTACTACCTTGTTCTTTTGTTTGCAGCAGGGCTATAGCGACCTGACGCCTGATCAAAATTCGATCAGTTCATCCTGACAGGCGAGTAGACTTGATGTGTGTGTGGTGGTTGTCAGGTGGAGTTTTTAACAATCTCTGATCTGTATTTTTTCGTTTGTATATACTCGTCGGAAACATTACAGCAAATAAAGAGAGATAAAGTAGATCATCTCCTGGAGGATCCATGTAGAAAACTGAAAAACTAGTCAGGTATACCTGAACAGTGGGATGACAGGTACACCTGACAGGTATACCTGATCAGGCGTACCTCTCAGGTGTATCTGATAGTGTCTGGCTGGCTTAATGTTTCGACTGACTGGTTTCCTTTAAAGTTCGATAGAACCTCGTCATTTGGAGAATACGTAGCTTAAAGCGCCGGAAGACTCTGAATCGTTCCATTGTATGGGAAATTTTAAGTTTATAATTGCAAACTTTTCAAATAAAACCAGGAATAAGTACTTTTAGAGGGTTTCTCAACCGTTATAAACGCAGGGCTATCCACAGGTTTATAACATCAATGGCAGGTGGTTTTCCCAAACGGTCACCCATCCTCGTACCAAAGCCCGACGTTACTTAACTTCGTCGATCAACATATTCTACGTGATACGCTTTAACAATGATACACGCAAAGGTACACAGTTTCTGCAAATATTTTTATTTAGTTTATCTCTGCCCGCTAGCTGTTAGATGCAAACATACCAAGCATTTGCTCCATGCAATGCTATTGTTCCACAGAGCGGAAGCGAGAAAGGCCAGACATCGCTTATATCATCTCGCTAAGATCTGCAGTGATAAACTCATCCATAATTATAAATTTTTTAAATGTTATTATAATGACTAATATAGAAGTCATTATATCCCTATTGGTTCAAGGCCTCTCCGCACCCTTGGCTCCATCAGATGGCAGCATCATCTACGGGGTATTAACCTCAATATCTTCACGGATAGCTTCACGAGGTCAGGGGTTTCATGGAGCTTTTGTGTTTTCTAAGTTCTTCAGATTTATATTAATTTTAAATTTAAATAAATGTACAATTATTAGATTTAAAGGTCAGGTAATTTTAGTCCACGAGTTTCAGTACACAAAGGAAACTGCAGTAGCTCAAGAGCTAAACGTCTACGGTTTACAAGGCATGCGCATATAGAAAGCCGCAAATTCGCATAAGTTTGTATGAAAATTCAATATTTTTTGGTAGTGTTGTTCGAGCCGTAAGTAGCCAATCATTAGGGTGCACCTACACTGGACCCGTTCCGATCCGATCCAATCCCATGGCCACCGATTCTTGGCCATTGAAACATGTTTGTTTCTAAACCGATTTCGGACTGACGAAACAAAATGGCGCCAACCCACATATTGTGTTTCAAAAAGGTCTACAGGTTCTAAATCTTAACCGATTTCAATGTAATTTTTTTATTAAATCAAAGGAAATAACATTTAGAACAACTTTCTCAATTCACATTTTTGTTTTTTGTTTCCCTTGTTTATTAAATTGCGTGGAAAGATGTAAGGTTTATATACAAAGGTCTAACAAGGTTGCACGTATCGTAGAATACACAGGATTCCCTCCGATAACAGAAGTTAAGCCTTATTGGATGGGTGACCGTTTGAGAAAGCCATATACCGCGACAGATTGAGTGACACAGAAAGTCGAGTGACTGAGGAAATCGATTATTTTCGAATGATTTGAAAGGAACTGGTACACTTATATTACAAATTGAATTTCTACCTTAATTATTTCGTTTGAATTTTCAGAATATAATCCATATTTAATTTATTATATATACTTATCAAGAATAAAAACAACATCATATCAAAAATTATCGTCTGAATTTTCTCAGATCTAATTTATGTTAATTTTTATATATATATATATATATATATATATATATATATATATATATATATATATATAATTCATGGAAATGGCTCTTCAATCTCCTCTCCTCGAACCAGTAAAGCAGGTGTTCCCCAAGGCAGTATCCTAGATCCTCTCCTTTATTCTAAATTTACTTCAGATATCCCAACAACCCCAAATAACGTCACTTGTACATTTTCCGATGACACTGCCTTCATTATTTCCTCTCCCGACCCTAAATTGGCATCTTCAAAAACTTCAAACCTACCTCAATGACGTCGAGAAATGGGTAAACAAATGGAGGATTCAAATGAACCCAGAGAAATGTACCCATGTAACTTTCACCCAGTGACGAGCTGAGTGCCCTCCTGTAAAAATCCACAATACCCCATTCCAAAGAGGTTCGATACACAACACATTTTGGAGACCCGTGTTAGCGGCATATTTCACTTCTACACACAGAGCATAGGGTTTTCGTCTCCCTGTCTTCCTTTCCGTCACTAAAAGAACATCTCACGTGTTAGCGGCATATTTCACTTCTACACACAGACCATAGGGTTTTAGTCTCCCTGTCTTCCTTTCCGTCACTAAAAGAACATCTCACGTGTTAGCGGCATATTTCACTTCTACACACAGAGCATAGGGTTTTCGTCTCCCTGTCCTCCTTTCCGTCACTAAAAGAACATCTCACGTGTTAGCGGCATATTTCACTTCTACACACAGAGCATAGGGTTTTAGTCTCCCTGTCCTCCTTTCCGTCACTAAAAGAACATCTCACGTTTTCGCGGCATATTTCACTTCTACACACAGAGCATAGGGTTTTAGTCTCCCTGTCTTCCTTTCCGTCACTAAAAGAACATCTCACGTGTTAGCGGCATATTTCACTTCTACACACAGAGCATAGGGTTTTCGTATTCCTGTCTTCCTTTCCGTCACTAAAAGAACATCTCACGTGTTAGTGGCATATTTCACTTCTACACACAGAGCATAGGGTTTTCGTATTCCTGTCTTCCTTTCCGTCACTAAAAGAACATCTCACGTGTTTGTCCAAGGTAACGCAAGATTTCCACATATACTTTATTTTTGATCTTCACCTCAGCCAAAGTGTTTATTAATGAGCTAATTACAGCAAGTAAATGTAAATAGAGAATGGTGGAAAGTTGTGGCCACATGGTCTGGGGTAACTCAAATGTTTAAAAATATAAATAAGTTTTAGTGATAGAAGATGGACAAACCTATAGATTTAAAGTTACAGATTTAAAGTAATGATAAGCCCTTGTGGAAATAGGGTATATTGCTGTGGATTGATGAAATAAGTTTAATGAGGATGGCCCTGAGGTCGAAACGTTTAAATGAGGACTTGTAATTAGCTCATTAATAAAAATTTTGGCTGAGGTGAAGATCAAAAATAAAGTATATGTGGAAATAATTTATACCTCAGAAAATCCTTGTGGATAATCCCTAACAAGTAACGTAAGATGTTGAAGGTCCATCAGGACTTGATTCATCTTCCGAAACAACAAGCATCAGTGTCTTCAGTGGTTTTGGTATGTTCACATGGGAACTAACTGCCACTTGAGCTTTCACCAGTTGGTAGCCCAAATCAAAGGGAAAATCTTTTCTGGACACTTTTCAGGCCATATTGTCACTTGGAAAGCCGTAACATAAAAGTGATCGACCCGTGAAGATGACCGATAATGTTAAACGTTAACTACACCGTGCGGTAGAAAATGCCCCATTCACAACTCGTGACACTTTCAGTCAGCGATTAGCAGACAACTCGAGTTGTTTATACGAGGTTAAACAATATAATGCATTTCCAATTATTTAGGAATAAGGAGGGAATCTCTCTGATTTACAGAAATGAAGAAACAAACCATAGAACAAAGTGTGGGGTATTTTTCACCACACGTTCTCAATGCAGGGTTAATTTCGGTGATTAACGGGAACCGCTGCACTCAACGTGCCAATATGCTCAACGTGCCAATATGCTCAACGTGTCAATATGCTCAACGTGCCAATATGCTCAACGTGCCAATATGCTCAACGTGCCAATATGCTCAACGTACCAATATGCGTTCGATGTTTACGAAAACTCTGGGCAGACTGACTAATACATTAGTCAAGCAGTAGAATTAGTCTAAAGGTTACAAATCTTATTGTTCGAGTAGTGAGTCAAAGCGAATCCCACGCATGACAAAACATTTCAACTTATTTTATATTTCGTCGGTGTATGGAGTTATTGGAGTCCACTTACACCCCATAATCAGTTCGCAGAATGACTTGACTGTTAATGCTGGAATATTGAAGATGGCCGGTGACCAGGAAGGAAGTAGTCCAACGCAGCGAACTACCTCGGTGGGCAGCGAAGATCGCATGCCTGTTTGTGAATGGTGTGAGTACAAGGCTGTCTCTGGAGCTAATTCTACTGAGTGAATGATGAATCGTTACTGAGCTGTGTCATTCATGCTTCACGGAAGTCACGGAGATTTACATACCGAGAGGTTAATGTCTCGAGAAGTACTATCGAAGGTTTCCTTAATAGCCCCTTTATAATAACAATTTAATATTTACTAGTTGTTTATCGCAACTGAAGTACACTCCAAAAGGTAATTTATTCAAAAGTGTACTTAAAACGTTAAATTCACAGTCACAATATTGTACTAATAATATATTATATCAGTACATTCCAAAAAACGGCCGTAGCCGCGTTGAATGCACCGGTTCCCGTAGATCACCGAAGTTAAGCAACGTAGGGCGTGGTCAGTACCTGAATGGATGACCGACCACGTGCTGTTGGCATTATAAAAGGGTGGCAACCTGTAGATAGCCCGGCGTTAAAAGCCTAATTACGCAGATACACAGTTAAATTCACAGAAAAAATAAGCACTCCCAAGAGAAACATAGAAGTTGCAATCACGAAAAACGTTTTGAAAAATATCTTCAAATTTTCATCGACTTGATTCCGAAAGTGACTCCCATTAAATTTGATACATAAACAAAAATAGTCCTGTAACAGACCAGGAGGGCCCTAAAGGGCAGATACTATAGAGATATCTGATTCATGATCTTGCGGGACACACGGGAGATAGTTTGGTCAGTACAATGCTCCGGCCACCTTATTTTACCCTCTGCAGGTGACATAGATTGGTCACATGTATATAAAGAACACGTGTCTGTCTGTTTGTTTATTTATTTATTTGTTTGTTTGTTCCTTATACAAATCTACACGGTTTGACCGATATTGACCAAACTTGGCACACGGTAGGTCTTGATACGAGAAATCTCCTAGGCTAGGTCAAAATAGTCAAATTTCAAAATTTGGTCAAAAGGTCAAAAGTTTTGTTCAAGAAAAATTGGCTACACTGAACCATTCAGATTGTGACGGCCATTTTGAATCGACTACTAATAGCCTCTGTCGGCTGTTAGATGAAGTGCTGTTGTGCTGGCCTCTGCCGGTAACATTATGACCCAAAACAAATTCACATCGTTTGACCGATTTTCGTAACAGGGCATAGACAAAGGTGTAGCATGGCACACCGGGTAACAGCTAGTTAAATAAATTACGGCCAGGGATGCCGAATCCAACCCATGAACGAAGACACTAGAAGTTAAAAATCTTAAGTGCTTGAACTCAGATCCTCCAGCATATTAGTCCAGTAATCTACCACTGAGCTAATCTCGCCGCCAAAACAATATTTTTTTTCGTGTTTAACGGCGTATCAACACTCGTCAACGGGCGACCCACCTTTTATAATGCCAACAGCACGTTTCCGATCACCCACTCAGCTACTGGCCAAGCTCGACGTTGCTTAACTTTGGTGATCAACGAGAACCGGTGCACTTAACGTGGCTATGGCCGTTAGCCCAAATTATATATATATATATATATATGTATATATATATATATATATATATATATATATATATATATATGTAGATCTATATGCCCAGCGCGATTCCCGCCAGAGTTTTGTTGTTGTTTTTTTCGTCAAGAAACTTGTTATGTAGCATTCCTCTAGCAAAACTTTGAATGTTAGCCATCAAAATCAATCCATCTGGAGCGTTTATTCCTCACCTAAATTACTAATCTGCCCATAACGGTCGTAATTTTTCATTTGTTTTGTTTCGAATCTCGGTAAGTATCTAAAGAGAAAGATGGTTTTTTTTTTTTTTTTTTTTTTTTTTTTTTTTTTTTTTTTTTTTTTTTTTTTTTTTTTCCGCATTTCAAATTGATTTTTAATATGTATAAATATTACGGTAATTTTAATATTGACTGTAAAGAGTCCAAAAACTGGGGTTTGTTTTATTTCCCTATTAAAAATTATATTATTTATAGTTTTTTTTTCTTTTTTTTTTACGGCGCATCTACATCTAGGTCATTAGCACCGACATCCAGGGCGCAGCGAGGAATTTTACCAGCGAGCCGTGAGATGAAATTTCTGCCGGAGGTTGGGAATCAAACCCACCATCTCCCGCTTATGAATCCAAGGCGCTAGCCATTAGACCACGGGAGACCCCGAGAAAGATGTGTTCTAAAAATGAACTATATGAGTCCCTGCTCTGTTATGATGTCGAGGGATGTTTCTTTTTGAACGTGGGCGCTGTTATTATTCAGCAAAATCTATAATCAAAAATGTGAAGTTTTTTGCATTCATTAAGTAGTACCTCTCAGACACAATGCCCTGGAAGAAAATTATCTAAAAAGGTAACAATTGAGTTAACTAAAGGTTCATTGAAAATATGTAAGATCAAAACTATACATTTTGTTTTTGAGGAAAGTCCTTAGTTAAGCAATTCTTGCGTGACGGACTTTTTATATAATGTAAAATAATTTAAGTAGTGCTACTCAATAATTGTTGTTATGTATGACGTAGGCATCCTAAGATTACCTAGATCCGGAGACCTTTACTTGAGGTGTGGAATTGCATCGTCAAATACTTCACAAACCGCTAAATGTCAAAAAATGACCTACCTTTCACCGTTTCGTAAACAATGAATCAAATATCCATCATAGACATACCGAAGCAATTACATTTTAAGAAGAATCGATCAAACTCTCGTTTTCTCGGCAATCAGACGGCGCTAAGACCTAGATATTCAATTCCATATAGAAAATATGTATTTAGCTGGCTAACATATGGCACTAGTATTTCTAAAACTTAAACTTAAAAATCGTTGTTTTTCAGTTATGACTATGAAAGACATTGGAAAATATCTCTTTATCGACCATTAAAACTGTACGTACCTAGTTTCAGAGCTTCTACACCAGAGGTCACCTGTGTCTTCCAGTCTTAATGCTATTTTTAGCACTTTCCTCCGAAGGAATATTTGAAAAATGTCTTCAAATCTTTATCGATCCTACCTAGTAGACACCGAAAATGACCCCCGTTAAAATGTATATAAATTTATATACATATATATATATATATATATATATATATATATATATATATATATATATATATAGAGAGAGAGAGAGAGAGAGAGAGAGAGATGTGTCTGTTAACACGATAGCGGCCAGAGTTTTTGTTTTAGCACTTTCCTCCGAAGGAAAGTAGCTATTGAGGTTGGACTCATGACGGAATTTTTGAAAAATTTCTTCAAATCTTTATCGATCCTACCTAGTAGACACCGAAAATGACCCCCGTTAAAATTTATATATATCTATATATATGCATATATATATATATATATATATATATATATATATATATATATATATATATATATATATATATATATATGTGTCTGTTAACACGATAGCGGCCAGAGTTTTTGTTTTTTCGTCACGAAACTTGGTATATAGCATTCAATTAGCAAACGATTGAACGAGTTCGTTAACCACCAAAGTCGGTCCGCCGGAAGGGGGGGTTTACCCCGAACCCAAAACACTAATTTGACTATGTCAGCCGTAATATTGGTTATATTTCAACGAAACTTGGTATTCGTAGTGGTAATATAGAGAGAAAAGTGAGATATAAAAATGAACTAAATCGGTTCATTAGAATGGGGGGTTTACTCCGGGCCCACAATACCAATTCGCCACTACCAGCTGTGATTTTTGGTATATTTAGACGAAACTCGGTATTTGTAGTGGAAATCCACAGGTAAATATGTGTTGTAAAAATAAACTAAATCGGTTCATTAGGAGGGGGGTTTACTCCGGACCCACAATACCAATTCGCCACTACCAGCCGTGATTTTTGGTATATTTCGACGAATATACTCATACCGGTCGTAATTTCTGCTGTATTGTAAGAAACACGGTAAGTCGTGGGTGACTCATCAGAAAGAAGTGTTGTAAAAATGAGCTGAATCGGTCAATCGGAAAGCGGGGGTTTAATTTGTAATATATTTCAATAGAAATAGACGTAGGTTCACAAAGCTGGCGCAAGGAGCGCTTTCTACCACTAGAGTGACTGTATCCTGTTCCTGCGTTAGATCAAAATACGATAATATGAGGTTTTTTGTATTTATTACGTAGTGTAATAGGTGCCATGTGTAAACATAACTCTGGAACCAAATTAATAATTGATCAGTTACTCATTACAAATTTAAAAGAGAACTATTCATGTTTTTATTTTATTTATGTAGGATATTTTAAGCAAATGGTTCTGGAAAGCAGTCTACACTACCCAAATTCTGAGGAAAGTGCTTAGTTACGCAGCTCCTGCGTGACGGACTTTTTTCTTCACGAAACGTAGTATATAGCATTCAATTAGCAAACGGTTGAACGAGTTCGTTAACCACCAAAATCGGTCTACCGGACGGGGGGGTTTACTCCGAACCCAAAACACTAATTTTACCATGCCAGCCGTAATATTGGTTATATTTCAACGAAACTTGGAATTGGTAGTGGTAATCTAGAGAGAAAAGTGAGATGTAAAAATAAACTAAATCGCTTCATTAAAAGGGGGGGGGGGTTTACTTCGGACCCACAATACCAATTCGCCATTACCACCTGTGATTTTTGTTATATTTCGACGAAACTCGGTATTTGTAGTGGTAATCTGCAGGTACAAATGTGTTGTAAAAATAAACTAAATCGGTTAATTAGGAGGGGGGGGTTACTCCGGACCCAAATTACTAATATACTCATACCAGTCGTAATTTCTGCTGTATTGTAACGAAACGCGGTACTCGTCTTGGGTAACTCATGGGAAAAAAGTGTTGTAAAAATGAGCTAAATCGGTCAATCGGAAAGGGGCGTTTACTTTGTAATATATTTCAATAGAATTAGGTTCGCAAGGCCGCCGCAAGGAGCGCTCTCTACAACTAGAGGGACTGTATCCTGTTCCTGCTTCAGATCAAAAGACGAAAATATTTTAAGTTTTTTGTATTTATTAAGTAGTGTAGTAGGTACCATGTGTAAACATAACTCTGGAAGCAAATTAATAACACAATTAATAATTGAACAGTTACTCATTACAAAATTAAAAGAGGACTGTTCATGTTTTTATTTTATTTATGTTGGATATTTTAAGCAAATTGTTCTGGAAAGCAGTCTACACTACCCAAATTTTGAGGAAAGTGCTTAGTTATGCAGCTTCTGCGTGACGGACTTTTTTTAAATGTGTCACTTTAGAAATGCTAGTGCGATATGCACAAATTCTAATCACTTGGCAGCAATATTGGCTAATAACGCGAGACAATAAACTAAGAGAAGCTCGCACACAAACTAAGAGACAACAAAGATACTTAAGCTTCAAGCATTGTCATCAAAAGCTCGTTCAGTTAGATGGAAAAGTTCAATTCCGCAAACGCGAAATTCTGAAGGAAATATTCCTGCCGGTTCCGCCATTTGACAATTACCATTTCATTGAACAACACTCTATGTGTAACTCATTAAGAACTGATTATGTCTCGTTTAGAACCAGGGAGAGCAATGATATGCCATTGATGATTTCATTGAACAACACCCTATGTGTAACTCATTAAGAACTGATTATGTCTCGTTTAGAACCAGGGAGAGCAATGATATGCCATTGATGATTTCATTGAACAACACTCTATGTGTAACTCATTAAGAACTGATTATGTCTCGTTTAGAACCAGGGAGCGCAATGATATGCCATTGATGATTTCATTGAACAACACCCTATGTGTAACTCATTAAGAACTAATTATGTCTCGTTCAGAACTAGGGAGCGCAATGATATTCCATTGATGATTTCATTGAACAACACCCTATGTGTAACTCATTAAGAACTGATTGTGTCTCGTTTAGAACCAGGGAGCGCAATGATATGCCATTGATGATTTCATTGAACAACACTCTATGTGTAACTCATTAAGAACTGATTATGTCTCGTTTAGAACCAGGGAGAGCAATGATATGCCATTGATGATTTCATTGAACAACACCCTATGTGTAACTCATTAAGAACTAATTATGTCTCGTTCAGAACTAGGGAGCGCAATGATATTCCATTGATGATTTCATTGAACAACACCCTATGTGTAACTCATTAAGAACTGATTATGTCTCGTTTAGAACCAGGGAGCGCAATGATATGCCATTGATGATTTCATTGAACAACACCCTATGTGTAACTCATTAAGAACTAATTATGTCTCGTTTAGAACCAGGGAGAGCAATGATATGCCATTGATGATTTCATTGAACAACACTCTATGTGTAACTCATTAAGAACTGATTATGTCTCGTTTAGAACCAGGGAGCGCAATGATATGCCATTGATGATTTCATTGAACAACACTCTATGTGTAACTCATTAAGAACTGATTATGTCTCGTTTAGAACCAGGGAGCGCAACGATATGCCATTGATGATTTCATTGAACAACACTCTATGTGTAACTCATTAAGAACTGATTATGTCTCGTTTAGAACCAGGGAGAGCAATGATATGCCATTGATGATTTCATTGAACAACACCCTATGTGTAACTCATTAAGAACTAATTATGTCTCGTTCAGAACTAGGGAGCGCAATGATATTCCATTGATGATTTCATTGAACAACACCCTATGTGTAACTCATTAAGAACTGATTATGTCTCGTTTAGAACCAGGGAGCGCAATGATATGCCATTGATGATTTCATTGAACAACACCCTATGTGTAACTCATTAAGAACTAATTATGTCTCGTTTAGAACCAGGGAGAGCAATGATATGCCATTGATGATTTCATTGAACAACACTCTATGTGTAACTCATTAAGAACTGATTATGTCTCGTTTAGAACCAGGGAGCGCAATGATATGCCATTGATGATTTCATTGAACAACACTCTATGTGTAACTCATTAAGAACTGATTATGTCTCGTTTAGAACCAGGGAGCGCAACGATATGCCATTGATGATTTCATTGAACAACACTCTATGTGTAACTCATTAAGAACTGATTATGTCTCGTTTAGAACCAGGGAGAGCAATGATATGCCATTGATGATTTCATTGAACAACACTCTATGTGTAACTCATTAAGAACTGATTATGTCTCGTTTAGAACCAGGGAGCGCAACGATATGCCATTGATGATTTCATTGAACAACACTCTATGTGTAACTCATTAAGAACTGATTATGTCTCGTTTAGAACCAGGGAGCGCAACGATATGCCATTGATGATTTCATTGAACAACACCCTATGTGTAACTCATTAAGAACTGATTATGTCTCGTTTAGAACCAGGGAGCGCAATGATATGCCATTGATGATTTCATTGAACAACACCCTATGTGTAACTCATTAAGAACTAATTATGTCTCGTTTAGAACCAGGGAGCGCAATGATATTCCATTGATGATTTCATTGAACAACACTCTATGTGTAACTCATTAAGAACTGATTATGTCTCGTTTAGAACCAGGGAGAGCAATGATATGCCATTGATGATTTCATTGAACAACACTCTATGTGTAACTCATTAAGAACTGATTATGTCTCGTTTAGAACCAGGGAGAGCAATGATATGCCATTGATGATTTCATTGAACAACACTCTATGTGTAACTCATTAAGAACTGATTATGTCTCGTTTAGAACCAGGGAGCGCAACGATATGCCATTGATGATTTCATTGAACAACACCCTATGTGTAACTCATTAAGAACTGATTATGTCTCATTTAGAACCAGGGAGCGCAACGATATGCCATTGATGATTTCATTGAACAACACTCTATGTGTAACTCATTAAGAACTGATTATGTCTCGTTTAGAACCAGGGAGCGCAACGATATGCCATTGATGATTTCATTGAACAACACTCTATGTGTAACTCATTAAGAACTGATTATGTCTCGTTTAGAACCAGGGAGCGCAACGATATGCCATTGATGATTTCATTGAACAACACTCTATGTGTAACTCATTAAGAACTGATTATGTCTCGTTTAGAACCAGGGAGAGCAATGATATGCCATTGATGATTTCATTGAACAACACTCTATGTGTAACTCATTAAGAACTGATTATGTCTCGTTTAGAACCAGGGAGCGCAACGATATGCCATTGATGATTTCATTGAACAACACTCTATGTGTAACTCATTAAGAACTGATTATGTCTCATTTAGAACCAGGGAGCGCAACGATATGCCATTGATGATTTCATTGAACAACACCCTATGTGTAACTCATTAAGAACTGATTATGTCTCGTTTAGAACCAGGGAGCGCAATGATATGCCATTGATGATTTCATTGAACAACACTCTATGTGTAACACATTAAGAACTGATTATGTCTCATTTAGAACCAGGGAGAGCAATGATATTCCATTGATGATTTCATTGAACAACACCCTATGTGTAACTCATTAAGAACTGATTATGTCTCGTTTAGAACCAGGGAGCGCAATGATATGCCATTGATGATTTCATTGAACAACTCTCTATGTGTAACTCATTAAGAACTGATTATGTCTCGTTTAGAACCAGGGAGCGCAATGATATGCCATTGATGATTTCATTGAACAACACTCTATGTGTAACTCATTAAGAACTGATTATGTCTCATTTAGAACCAGGGAGAGCAATGATATTCCATTGATGATTTCATTGAACAACACCCTATGTGTAACTCATTAAGAACTGATTATGTCTCGTTTAGAACCAGGGAGCGCAATGATATGCCATTGATGATTTCATTGAACAACACTCTATGTGTAACTCATTAAGAACTGATTATGTCTCATTTAGAACCAGGGAGCGCAATGATATTCCATTGATGATTTCATTGAACAACACTCTATGTGTAACTCATTAAGAACTGATTATGTCTCGTTTAGAACCAGGGAGCGCAATGATATTCCATTGATGATTTCATTGAACAACACTCTATGTGTAACTCATTAAGAACTGATTATGTCTCATTTAGAACCAGGGAGCGCAATGATATGCCATTGATGATTTCATTGAACAACACTCTATGTGTAACTCATTAAGAACTGATTATGTCTCGTTTAGAACCAGGGAGAGCAATGATATGCCATTGATGATTTCATTGAACAACACTCTATGTGTAACTCATTAAGAACTGATTATGTCTCGTTTAGAACCAGGGAGCGCAACGATATGCCATTGATGATTTCATTGAACAACACTCTATGTGTAACTCATTAAGAACTGATTATGTCTCATTTAGAACCAGGGAGCGCAACGATATGCCATTGATGATTTCATTGAACAACACTCTATGTGTAACTCATTAAGAACTGATTATGTCTCGTTTAGAACCAGGGAGCGCAACGATATTCCATTGATGATTTCATTGAACAACACCCTATGTGTAACTCATTAAGAACTGATTATGTCTCGTTTAGAACCAGGGAGCGCAATGATATGCCATTGATGATTTCATTGAACAACACCCTATGTGTAACTCATTAAGAACTGATTATGTCTCATTTAGAACCAGGGAGCGCAACGATATGCCATTGATGATTTCATTGAACAACACTCTATGTGTAACTCATTAAGAACTGATTATGTCTCGTTTAGAACCAGGGAGCGCAATGATATTCCATTGATGATTTCATTGAACAACACTCTATGTGTAACTCATTAAGAACTGATTATGTCTCGTTTAGAACCAGGGAGCGCAATGATATGCCATTGATGATTTCATTGAACAACACCCTATGTGTAACTCATTAAGAACTGATTATGTCTCGTTTAGAACCAGGGAGCGCAATGATATTCCATTGATGATTTCATTGAACAAGACTCTATGTGTAACTCATTAAGAACTGATTATGTCTCGTTTAGAACCAGGGAGAGCAATGATATGCCATTGATGATTTCATTGAACAACACTCTATGTGTAACACATTAAGAAATGATTATGTCTCATTTAGAACCAGGGAGAGCAATGATATGCCATTGATGATTTCATTGAACAACACTCTATGTGTAACACATTAAGAACTGATTATGTCTCGTTCAGAACCAGGGAGCGCAATGATATGCCATTGATGATTTCATTGAACAACACCCTATGTGTAACTCATTAAGAACTGATTATGTCTCATTTAGAACCAGGGAGAGCAATGATATGCCATTGATGATTTCATTGAACAACACTCTATGTGTAACTCATTAAGAACTGATTATGTCTCGTTTAGAACCAGGGAGAGCAACGATATGCCATTGATGATTTCATTGAACAACACTCTATGTGTAACTCATTAAGAACTGATTATGTCTCGTTTAGAACCAGGGAGAGCAATGATATGCCATTGATGATTTCATTGAACAACACCCTATGTGTAACTCATTAAGAACTGATTATGTCTCGTTTAGAACCAGGGAGAGCAACGATATGCCATTGATGATTTCATTGAACAACACTCTATGTGTAACTCATTAAGAACTGATTATGTCTCATTTAGAACCAGGGAGAGCAATGATATGCCATTGATGATTTCATTGAACAACACTCTATGTGTAACTCATTAAGAACTGATTATGTCTCGTTTAGAACCAGGGAGAGCAATGATATTCCATTGATGATTTCATTGAACAACACTCTATTTGTAACTCATTAAGAACTGATTATGTCTCATTTAGAACCAGGGAGAGCAATGATATGCCATTGATGATTTCATTGAACAACACTCTATTTGTAACTCATTAAGAACTGATTATGTCTCATTTAGAACCAGGGAGAGCAATGATATTCCATTGATGATTTCATTGAACAACACTCTATGTGTAACTCATTAAGAACTGATTATGTCTCGTTTAGAACCAGGGAGCGCAATGATATGCCATTGATGATTTCATTGAACAACACTCTATGTGTAACTCATTAAGAACTGATTATGTCTCGTTTAGAACCAGGGAGCGCAATGATATGCCATTGATGATTTCATTGAACAACACTCTATGTGTAACTCATTAAGAACTGATTATGTCTCGTTTAGAACCAGGGAGCGCAACGATATGCCATTGATGATTTCATTGAACAACACTCTATGTGTAACTCATTAAGAACTGATTATGTCTCGTTTAGAACCAGGGAGAGCAATGATATGCCATTGATGATTTCATTGAACAACACTCTATGTGTAACTCATTAAGAACTGATTATGTCTCGTTCAGAACCAGGGAGCGCAACGATATGCCATTGATGATTTCATTGAACAACACTCTATGTGTAACTCATTAAGAACTGATTATGTCTCGTTTAGAACCAGGGAGCGCAACGATATGCCATTGATGATTTCATTGAACAACACTCTATGTGTAACTCATTAAGAACTGATTATGTCTCGTTTAGAACCAGGGAGAGCAATGATATGCCATTGATGATTTCATTGAACAACACTCTATGTGTAACTCATTAAGAACTGATTATGTCTCGTTCAGAACGAGGGAGCGCAATGATATGCCATTGATGATTTCATTGAACAACACTCTATGTGTAACTCATTAAGAACTGATTATGTCTCGTTTAGAACCAGGGAGAGCAATGATATGCCATTGATGATTTCATTGAACAACACTCTATGTGTAACTCATTAAGAACTGATTATGTCTCGTTCAGAACGAGGGAGCGCAATGATATGCCATTGATGATTTCATTGAACAACACTCTATGTGTAACTCATTAAGAACTGATTATGTCTCGTTTAGAACCAGGGAGAGCAATGATATGCCATTGATGATTTCATTGAACAACACTCTATGTGTAACTCATTAAGAACTGATTATGTCTCATTTAGAACCAGGGAGAGCAATGATATGCCATTGATGATTTCATTGAACAACACTCTATGTGTAACTCATTAAGAACTGATTATGTCTCGTTTAGAACCAGGGAGAGCAATGATATGCCATTGATGATTTCATTGAACAACACCCTATGTGTAACTCATTAAGAAGTGATTATGTCTCGTTTAGAACGAGGGAGCGCAATGATATGCCATTGATGATTTCATTGAACAACACTCTATGTGTAACTCATTAAGAACTGATTATGTCTCATTTAGAACCAGGGAGCGCAACGATATGCCATTGATGATTTCATTGAACAACACTCTATGTGTAACTCATTAAGAACTGATTATGTCTCGTTTAGAACCAGGGAGCGCAACGATATGCCATTGATGATTTCATTGAACAAGACTCTATGTGTAACTCATTAAGAACTAATTATGTCTCGTTTAGAACCAGGGAGAGCAATGATATGCCATTGATGATTTCATTGAACAACACTCTATGTGTAACTCATTAAGAACTGATTATGTCTCATTTAGAACCAGGGAGCGCAACGATATGCCATTGATGATTTCATTGAACAACACTCTATGTGTAACTCATTAAGAACTGATTATGTCTCGTTTAGAACCAGGGAGCGCAACGATATGCCATTGATGATTTCATTGAACAACACTCTATGTGTAACTCATTAAGAACTGATTATGTCTCATTTAGAACCAGGGAGCGCAACGATATGCCATTGATGATTTCATTGAACAACACTCTATGTGTAACTCATTAAGAACTGATTATGTCTCGTTTAGAACCAGGGAGCGCAACGATATGCCATTGATGATTTCATTGAACAAGACTCTATGTGTAACTCATTAAGAACTAATTATGTCTCGTTTAGAACCAGGGAGAGCAATGATATGCCATTGATGATTTCATTGAACAACACTCTATGTGTAACTCATTAAGAACTGATTATGTCTCATTTAGAACCAGGGAGCGCAACGATATGCCATTGATGATTTCATTGAACAACACTCTATGTGTAACTCATTAAGAACTGATTATGTCTCATTTAGAACCAGGGAGCGCAACGATATGCCATTGATGATTTCATTGAACAACACTCTATGTGTAACTCATTAAGAACTGATTATGTCTCGTTTAGAACCAGGGAGCGCAATGATATGCCATTGATGATTTCATTGAACAACACCCTATGTGTAACTCATTAAGAACTGATTATGTCTCATTTAGAACCAGGGAGCGCAACGATATGCCATTGATGATTTCATTGAACAACACTCTATGTGTAACTCATTAAGAACTGATTATGTCTCGTTTGGAACCAGGGAGCGCAACGATATGCCATTGATGATTTCATTGAACAACACTCTATGTGTAACTCATTAAGAACTGATTATGTCTCGTTTAGAACCAGGGAGAGCAATGATATGCCATTGATGATTTCATTGAACAACACCCTATGTGTAACTCATTAAGAAGTGATTATGTCTCGTTTAGAACGAGGGAGCGCAATGATATGCCATTGATGATTTCATTGAACAACACTCTATGTGTAACTCATTAAGAACTGATTATGTCTCGTTTAGAACCAGGGAGCGCAATGATATGCCATCGATGATTTCATTGAACAACACTCTATGTGTAACTCATTAAGAACTGATTATGTCTCGTTTAGAACCAGGGAGCGCAACGATATGCCATTGATGATTTCATTGAACAACACCCTATGTGTAACTCATTAAGAACTGATTATGTCTCGTTTAGAACCAGGGAGCGCAATGATATGCCATTGATGATTTCATTGAACAACACTCTATGTGTAACACATTAAGAACTGATTATGTCTCATTTAGAACCAGGGAGAGCAATGATATTCCATTGATGATTTCATTGAACAACACCCTATGTGTAACTCATTAAGAACTGATTATGTCTCGTTTAGAACCAGGGAGCGCAATGATATGCCATTGATGATTTCATTGAACAACTCTCTATGTGTAACTCATTAAGAACTGATTATGTCTCGTTTAGAACCAGGGAGCGCAATGATATGCAATTGATGATTTCATTGAACAACACTCTATGTGTAACTCATTAAGAACTGATTATGTCTCATTTAGAACCAGGGAGAGCAATGATATTCCATTGATGATTTCATTGAACAACACCCTATGTGTAACTCATTAAGAACTGATTATGTCTCGTTTAGAACCAGGGAGCGCAATGATATGCCATTGATGATTTCATTGAACAACACTCTATGTGTAACTCATTAAGAACTGATTATGTCTCATTTAGAACCAGGGAGCGCAATGATATTCCATTGATGATTTCATTGAACAACACTCTATGTGTAACTCATTAAGAACTGATTATGTCTCGTTTAGAACCAGGGAGCGCAATGATATTCCATTGATGATTTCATTGAACAACACTCTATGTGTAACTCATTAAGAACTGATTATGTCTCATTTAGAACCAGGGAGCGCAATGATATGCCATTGATGATTTCATTGAACAACACTCTATGTGTAACTCATTAAGAACTGATTATGTCTCGTTTAGAACCAGGGAGAGCAATGATATGCCATTGATGATTTCATTGAACAACACTCTATGTGTAACTCATTAAGAACTGATTATGTCTCGTTTAGAACCAGGGAGCGCAACGATATGCCATTGATGATTTCATTGAACAACACTCTATGTGTAACTCATTAAGAACTGATTATGTCTCATTTAGAACCAGGGAGCGCAACGATATGCCATTGATGATTTCATTGAACAACACTCTATGTGTAACTCATTAAGAACTGATTATGTCTCGTTTAGAACCAGGGAGCGCAACGATATTCCATTGATGATTTCATTGAACAACACCCTATGTGTAACTCATTAAGAACTGATTATGTCTCGTTTAGAACCAGGGAGCGCAATGATATGCCATTGATGATTTCATTGAACAACACCCTATGTGTAACTCATTAAGAACTGATTATGTCTCATTTAGAACCAGGGAGCGCAACGATATGCCATTGATGATTTCATTGAACAACACTCTATGTGTAACTCATTAAGAACTGATTATGTCTCGTTTAGAACCAGGGAGCGCAATGATATTCCATTGATGATTTCATTGAACAACACTCTATGTGTAACTCATTAAGAACTGATTATGTCTCGTTTAGAACCAGGGAGCGCAATGATATGCCATTGATGATTTCATTGAACAACACCCTATGTGTAACTCATTAAGAACTGATTATGTCTCGTTTAGAACCAGGGAGCGCAATGATATTCCATTGATGATTTCATTGAACAAGACTCTATGTGTAACTCATTAAGAACTGATTATGTCTCGTTTAGAACCAGGGAGAGCAATGATATGCCATTGATGATTTCATTG
Organism: Gonocerus acuteangulatus; assembly: GCA_946811695.1. Taxonomy (NCBI): domain Eukaryota; kingdom Metazoa; phylum Arthropoda; class Insecta; order Hemiptera; family Coreidae; genus Gonocerus; species Gonocerus acuteangulatus. The sequence continues at coordinate 70,337,780 of OX328131.1, forward strand.
AACAACACTCTATGTGTAACACATTAAGAAATGATTATGTCTCATTTAGAACCAGGGAGAGCAATGATATGCCATTGATGATTTCATTGAACAACACTCTATGTGTAACACATTAAGAACTGATTATGTCTCGTTCAGAACCAGGGAGCGCAATGATATGCCATTGATGATTTCATTGAACAACACCCTATGTGTAACTCATTAAGAACTGATTATGTCTCATTTAGAACCAGGGAGAGCAATGATATGCCATTGATGATTTCATTGAACAACACTCTATGTGTAACTCATTAAGAACTGATTATGTCTCGTTTAGAACCAGGGAGAGCAACGATATGCCATTGATGATTTCATTGAACAACACTCTATGTGTAACTCATTAAGAACTGATTATGTCTCGTTTAGAACCAGGGAGAGCAATGATATGCCATTGATGATTTCATTGAACAACACCCTATGTGTAACTCATTAAGAACTGATTATGTCTCGTTTAGAACCAGGGAGAGCAACGATATGCCATTGATGATTTCATTGAACAACACTCTATGTGTAACTCATTAAGAACTGATTATGTCTCATTTAGAACCAGGGAGAGCAATGATATGCCATTGATGATTTCATTGAACAACACTCTATGTGTAACTCATTAAGAACTGATTATGTCTCGTTTAGAACCAGGGAGAGCAATGATATTCCATTGATGATTTCATTGAACAACACTCTATTTGTAACTCATTAAGAACTGATTATGTCTCATTTAGAACCAGGGAGAGCAATGATATGCCATTGATGATTTCATTGAACAACACTCTATTTGTAACTCATTAAGAACTGATTATGTCTCATTTAGAACCAGGGAGAGCAATGATATTCCATTGATGATTTCATTGAACAACACTCTATGTGTAACTCATTAAGAACTGATTATGTCTCGTTTAGAACCAGGGAGCGCAATGATATGCCATTGATGATTTCATTGAACAACACTCTATGTGTAACTCATTAAGAACTGATTATGTCTCGTTTAGAACCAGGGAGCGCAACGATATGCCATTGATGATTTCATTGAACAACACTCTATGTGTAACTCATTAAGAACTGATTATGTCTCGTTTAGAACCAGGGAGCGCAACGATATGCCATTGATGATTTCATTGAACAACACTCTATGTGTAACTCATTAAGAACTGATTATGTCTCGTTTAGAACCAGGGAGAGCAATGATATGCCATTGATGATTTCATTGAACAACACTCTATGTGTAACTCATTAAGAACTGATTATGTCTCGTTCAGAACCAGGGAGCGCAACGATATGCCATTGATGATTTCATTGAACAACACTCTATGTGTAACTCATTAAGAACTGATTATGTCTCGTTTAGAACCAGGGAGCGCAACGATATGCCATTGATGATTTCATTGAACAACACTCTATGTGTAACTCATTAAGAACTGATTATGTCTCGTTTAGAACCAGGGAGAGCAATGATATGCCATTGATGATTTCATTGAACAACACTCTATGTGTAACTCATTAAGAACTGATTATGTCTCGTTCAGAACGAGGGAGCGCAATGATATGCCATTGATGATTTCATTGAACAACACTCTATGTGTAACTCATTAAGAACTGATTATGTCTCGTTTAGAACCAGGGAGAGCAATGATATGCCATTGATGATTTCATTGAACAACACTCTATGTGTAACTCATTAAGAACTGATTATGTCTCGTTCAGAACGAGGGAGCGCAATGATATGCCATTGATGATTTCATTGAACAACACTCTATGTGTAACTCATTAAGAACTGATTATGTCTCGTTTAGAACCAGGGAGAGCAATGATATGCCATTGATGATTTCATTGAACAACACTCTATGTGTAACTCATTAAGAACTGATTATGTCTCATTTAGAACCAGGGAGAGCAATGATATGCCATTGATGATTTCATTGAACAACACTCTATGTGTAACTCATTAAGAACTGATTATGTCTCGTTTAGAACCAGGGAGAGCAATGATATGCCATTGATGATTTCATTGAACAACACCCTATGTGTAACTCATTAAGAAGTGATTATGTCTCGTTTAGAACGAGGGAGCGCAATGATATGCCATTGATGATTTCATTGAACAACACTCTATGTGTAACTCATTAAGAACTGATTATGTCTCATTTAGAACCAGGGAGCGCAACGATATGCCATTGATGATTTCATTGAACAACACTCTATGTGTAACTCATTAAGAACTGATTATGTCTCGTTTAGAACCAGGGAGCGCAACGATATGCCATTGATGATTTCATTGAACAAGACTCTATGTGTAACTCATTAAGAACTAATTATGTCTCGTTTAGAACCAGGGAGAGCAATGATATGCCATTGATGATTTCATTGAACAACACTCTATGTGTAACTCATTAAGAACTGATTATGTCTCATTTAGAACCAGGGAGCGCAACGATATGCCATTGATGATTTCATTGAACAACACTCTATGTGTAACTCATTAAGAACTGATTATGTCTCGTTTAGAACCAGGGAGCGCAACGATATGCCATTGATGATTTCATTGAACAACACTCTATGTGTAACTCATTAAGAACTGATTATGTCTCATTTAGAACCAGGGAGCGCAACGATATGCCATTGATGATTTCATTGAACAACACTCTATGTGTAACTCATTAAGAACTGATTATGTCTCGTTTAGAACCAGGGAGCGCAACGATATGCCATTGATGATTTCATTGAACAAGACTCTATGTGTAACTCATTAAGAACTAATTATGTCTCGTTTAGAACCAGGGAGAGCAATGATATGCCATTGATGATTTCATTGAACAACACTCTATGTGTAACTCATTAAGAACTGATTATGTCTCATTTAGAACCAGGGAGCGCAACGATATGCCATTGATGATTTCATTGAACAACACTCTATGTGTAACTCATTAAGAACTGATTATGTCTCATTTAGAACCAGGGAGCGCAACGATATGCCATTGATGATTTCATTGAACAACACTCTATGTGTAACTCATTAAGAACTGATTATGTCTCGTTTAGAACCAGGGAGCGCAATGATATGCCATTGATGATTTCATTGAACAACACCCTATGTGTAACTCATTAAGAACTGATTATGTCTCATTTAGAACCAGGGAGCGCAACGATATGCCATTGATGATTTCATTGAACAACACTCTATGTGTAACTCATTAAGAACTGATTATGTCTCGTTTGGAACCAGGGAGCGCAACGATATGCCATTGATGATTTCATTGAACAACACTCTATGTGTAACTCATTAAGAACTGATTATGTCTCGTTCAGAACCAGGGAGCGCAATGATATTCCATTGATGATTTCATTGAACAACACCCTATGTGTAACTCATTAAGAACTGATTATGTCTCGTTTAGAACCAGGGAGAGCAATGATATTCCATTGATGATTTCATTGAACAACACTCTATGTGTAACTCATTAAGAACTGATTATGTCTCGTTTAGAACCAGGGAGCGCAATGATATGCCATCGATGATTTCATTGAACAACACTCTATGTGTAACTCATTAAGAACTGATTATGTCTCGTTTAGAACCAGGGAGCGCAACGATATGCCATTGATGATTTCATTGAACAACACTCTATGTGTAACTCATTAAGAACTGATTATGTCTCGTTCAGAACCAGGGAGCGCAACGATATGCCATTGATGATTTCATTGAACAACACTCTATGTGTAACTCATTAAGAACTGATTATGTCTCGTTTAGAACCAGGGAGCGCAATGATATGCCATTGATGATTTCATTGTACAACACCCTATGTGTAACTCATTAAGAACTGATAATGTCTCGTTTAGAACCAGGGAGCGCAATGATATGCCATTGATGATTTCATTGAACAACACCCTATGTGTAACTCATTAAGAACTGATTATGTCTCGTTTAGAACCAGGGAGAGCAACGATATTCCATTGATGATTTCATTGAACAACACTCTATGTGTAACTCATTAAGAACTGATTATGTCTCGTTTAGAACCAGGGAGAGCAACGATATGCCATTGATGATTTCATTGAACAACACTCTATGTGTAACTCATTAAGAACTGATGATGTCTCGTTTAGAACCAGGGAGCGCAATGATATGCCATTGATGATTTCATTGAACAACACTCTATGTGTAACTCATTAAGAACTGATTATGTCTCGTTTAGAACCAGGGAGAGCAATGATATGCCATTGATGATTTCATTGAACAACACTCTATGTGTAACTCATTAAGAACTGATTGTGTCTCGTTTAGAACGAGGGAGCGCAATGATATGCCATTGATGATTTCATTGAACAACACTCTATGTGTAACTCATTAAGAACTGATTATGTCTCGTTTAGAACCAGGGAGCGCAATGATATGCCATTGATGATTTCATTGAACAACACTCTATGTGTAACTCATTAAGAACTGATTATGTCTCGTTTAGAACCAGGGAGAGCAACGATATGCCATTGATGATTTCTTTGAACAACACTCTATGTGTAACTCATTAAGAACTGATTATGTCTCGTTTAGAACCAGGGAGCGCAATGATATGCCATTGATGATTTCATTGAAAAACACTCTATGTGTAACTCATTAAGAACTGATTATGTCTCGTTTAGAACCAGGGAGCGCAATGATATGCCATTGATGATTTCATTGAACAACACTCTATGTGTAACAACACATTAAGAACTGATTATGTCTCGTTTAGAACCAGGGAGCGCAACGATATTCCATTGATGATTTCATTGAACAACACCCTATGTGTAACTCATTAAGAACTGATTATGTCTCGTTTAGAACCAGGGAGCGCAATGATATTCCATTGATGATTTCATTGAACAACACTCTATGTGTAACACATTAAGAACTGATTATGTCTCGTTCAGAACCAGGGAGCGCAATGATATTCCATTGATGATTTCATTGAACAACACTCTATGTGTAACTCATTAAGAACTGATTATGTCTCGTTTAGAACCAGGGAGCGCAATGATATGCCATTGATGATTTCATTGAACAACACTCTATGTGTAACTCATTAAGAACTGATTATGTCTCGTTTAGAACCAGGGAGCGCAACGATATGCCATTGATGATTTCATTGAACAACACTCTATGTGTAACTCATTAAGAACTGATTATGTCTCGTTTAGAACCAGGGAGCGCAACGATATGCCATTGATGATTTCATTGAACAACACTCTATGTGTAACTTATTAAGAACTGATTATGTCTCGTTTAGAACCAGGGAGCGCAACGATATGCCATTGATGATTTCATTGAACAACACTCTATGTGTAACTCATTAAGAACTGATTATGTCTCGTTTAGAACCGGGGAGCGCAATGATATTCCATTGATGATTTCGTTGAACAACACCCTATGTGTAACTCATTAAGAACTGATTATGTCTCATTTAGAACCAGGGAGTGCAATGATATGCCATTGATGATTTCATTGAACAACACTCTATGTGTAACTCATTAAGAACTGATTGTGTCTCGTTTAGAACCAGGCAGCGCAATGATATGCCATTGATGATTTCATTGAACAACACTCTATGAGTAACTCATTAAGAACTGATTATGTCTCATTTAGAACCAGGGAGCGCAATGATATGCCATTGATGATTTCATTTAACAACACTCTATGTGTTACTCATTAAGAACTGATTATGTCTCGTTTAGAACCAGGGAGAGCAATGATATGCCATTGATGATTTCATTGAACAACACTCTATGTGTAACTCATTAAGAACTGATTATGTCTCGTTTAGAACCAGGGAGCGCAATGATATGCCATTGATGATTTCATTGAACAACACTCTATGTGTAACTCATTAAGAACTGATTATGTCTCGTTTAGAACCAGGGAGCGCAATGATATGCCATTGATGATTTCATTGAACAACACTCTATGTGTAACTCATTAAGAACTGATTATGTCTCGTTTAGAACCAGGGAGCGCAATGATATTCCATTGATGATTTCATTGAACAACACTCTATGTGTAACTCATTAAGAACTGATTATGTCTCGTTTAGAACCAGGGAGCGCAATGATATGCCATTGATGATTTCATTGAACAACACCCTATGTGTAACTCATTAAGAACTGATTATGTCTCGTTCAGAACCAGGGAGAGCAAAAATATGCCATTGATGATTTCATTGAACAACACTCTATGTGTAACTCATTAAGAACTGATTATGTCTCGTTTAGAACCAGGGAGCGCAACGATATGCCATTGATGATTTCATTGAACAACACCCTATGTGTAACTCATTAAGAACTGATTATGTCTCGTTCAGAACCAGGGAGCGCAATGATATTCCATTGATGATTTCATTGAACAACACTCTATGTGTAACTCATTAAGAACTGATTATGTCTCGTTTAGAACCAGGGAGCGCAATGATATGCCATTGATGATTTCATTGAACAACACTCTATGTGTAACTCATTAAGAACTGATTATGTCTCGTTTAGAACCAGGGAGCGCAACGATATGCCATTGATGATTTCATTGAACAACACTCTATGTGTAACTCATTAAGAACTGATTATGTCTCGTTTAGAACCAGGGAGCGCAACGATATGCCATTGATGATTTCATTGAACAACACTCTATGTGTAACTTATTAAGAACTGATTATGTCTCGTTTAGAACCAGGGAGCGCAACGATATGCCATTGATGATTTCATTGAACAACACTCTATGTGTAACTCATTAAGAACTGATTATGTCTCGTTTAGAACCGGGGAGCGCAATGATATTCCATTGATGATTTCGTTGAACAACACCCTATGTGTAACTCATTAAGAACTGATTATGTCTCATTTAGAACCAGGGAGTGCAATGATATGCCATTGATGATTTCATTGAACAACACTCTATGTGTAACTCATTAAGAACTGATTGTGTCTCGTTTAGAACCAGGCAGCGCAATGATATGCCATTGATGATTTCATTGAACAACACTCTATGAGTAACTCATTAAGAACTGATTATGTCTCATTTAGAACCAGGGAGCGCAATGATATGCCATTGATGATTTCATTTAACAACACTCTATGTGTTACTCATTAAGAACTGATTATGTCTCGTTTAGAACCAGGGAGAGCAATGATATGCCATTGATGATTTCATTGAACAACACTCTATGTGTAACTCATTAAGAACTGATTATGTCTCGTTTAGAACCAGGGAGCGCAATGATATGCCATTGATGATTTCATTGAACAACACTCTATGTGTAACTCATTAAGAACTGATTATGTCTCGTTTAGAACCAGGGAGCGCAATGATATGCCATTGATGATTTCATTGAACAACACTCTATGTGTAACTCATTAAGAACTGATTATGTCTCGTTTAGAACCAGGGAGCGCAATGATATTCCATTGATGATTTCATTGAACAACACTCTATGTGTAACTCATTAAGAACTGATTATGTCTCGTTTAGAACCAGGGAGCGCAATGATATGCCATTGATGATTTCATTGAACAACACCCTATGTGTAACTCATTAAGAACTGATTATGTCTCGTTCAGAACCAGGGAGAGCAAAAATATGCCATTGATGATTTCATTGAACAACACTCTATGTGTAACTCATTAAGAACTGATTATGTCTCGTTTAGAACCAGGGAGCGCAACGATATGCCATTGATGATTTCATTGAACAACACCCTATGTGTAACTCATTAAGAACTGATTATGTCTCGTTTAGAACCAGGGAGCGCAATGATATGCCATTGATGATTTCATTGAACAACACTCTATGTGTAACACATTAAGAACTGATTATGTCTCGTTTGGAACCAGGGAGCGCAACGATATGCCATTGATGATTTCATTGAACAACTCTCTATGTGTAACTCATTAAGAACTGATTATGTCTCGTTTAGAACCAGGGAGCGCAATGATATGCCATTGATGATTTCATTGAACAACACTCTATGTGTAACTCATTAAGAACTGATTATGTCTCGTTTAGAACCAGGGAGAGCAATGATATTCCATTGATGATTTCATTGAACAACACTCTATGTGTAACTCATTAAGAACTGATTATGTCTCGTTTAGAACCAGGGAGCGCAACGATATGCCATTGATGATTTCATTGAACAACACTCTATGTGTAACTCATTAAGAACTGATTATGTCTCCTTTAGAACCAGGGAGCGCAATGATATGCCATTGATGATTTCATTGAACAACACTCTATGTGTAACTCATTAAGAACTGATTATGTCTCGTTTAGAATCGGGGAGCGCAATGATATGCCATTGATGGTATTGACTAATTGCCGGGCCTATGAGCAACTGAAAGAGCAACACCAACTGTCTGACTCCTTAGAAGAATTTCTAGGTGATCATACTAACCAAGTCGAGCGGCTTTTTGACTTTTTAAAGGCCGCCCAATTAATGGACAAAATCTAGACAGAACATAAAGACCGAAATGCTCGTTTGTTTATTTCATTTATATTTAATTTTTATATATTATTTTATTAACATTATTCTTTTTTTATTTGATTTTTATTATTATTTTTTATTACATTTATTATTATGTTTTCCATTTATTTATTTATTTATTTATTTTTTATTATGATTATTTTTTTTTTTTTACAAGCAATTGAGCATTTCTCGTTTATCGTTTGAATTAATAAAATCTGCAAATAGAAATATTATTGATAGCAATTTAATCATAATGTATACATGTTGATTCTTATTACAGAATTATAATGAAAGTTACTACACACAGGAATGGCGTTAGTGACCTTAAGGGTTGACACGCCAATATAATAATTAAAAAAAAATGATATGTCAGTCAAGGGAGATAGTGTTTAAAGTTTATACGTATCCAAATCTAAGGCTGAAAACAATTTAAGGCCTTTGGGGAAAAATTCTGTCTATTATAACCTTATCTTTAGGAGGTTTACAACGTTTTTAGCCTTAGTTTTGCCTAAATATTGATAAACATTTTCTTTGGTTGACCTCTTAAAGCCATTCCAAGTCTTAAACGAGACATAATCAGTTCTTATTCTTATCAGTTCCTATTCACTTGTACTTACCGCATTTACTAATACTTGTCACTAAAAAGGAACACGAACTGGAGGTTCAAAATTGTAGAGTACAGCTAAGATTTACTCTAGTGCCGTTACCACAATTATCATTCGGCGATTTGACTCAGCGCCTCATTTATGTTCAATGAACAGTATTGAAACCCCTCCTATAGGCAGGATTGATGAGGAGACCCCATTTTTTAAAAAAATATTTCTGAATTCACCTTCGATGACGGCAATCTAATGCTACAAGGGAAAATGCTAATAAAAGGCATATAATGACTTTGACAAGTGCTCGCATATAACGTTCTATAGTTGCTATCCTCATTTGGAAAAATAATCAGTCTCATAAGAGGCCCAAAAGAGCCCGAAGGGCAGATACTGTAGAGGTATCTGATTATTGGCCTGTATGCAAATTAGGCCACTTGATTTCACTCTTTGCAGGACCAACCCACGAACGAAGACACTGAAATATAAAATCATTAGTGTGAAAGATGAAACCTTCTGAATTCTCCCCGAGTTAGAGAGCTGCTAGAGAGACAGACCTCCCAGCGAGAGTGCAGACCTACCTTGCAGTACTAGGAATGCAGTGCTAGGAGGCAGCCTACTAGACCGGACTTGCAACATTCCACAGGCTGCATGCACTCTCAGCTCTCAGCCTCTCCTCTTATCGTTGGCGGAGTCTACAATAAACCCAGCTACTGTGCATTTTTGTTTAGATTTCCACTTATAGATAGCCCTTATCAATACTTATCTATAAACTAGAATCTATCCAGCTCTTATCAATACTAATTTATAAACTAGAATATAAACAGGTTTTATCATTACTCATACATAACTAAAATCTAACCAGCTCTAATCTCTACTTATCTATAACCTAGAATCTACCAAGCCCTTACCACTACTTACTTATAAACTAAAATCTAAAGAGCTCTTATTAATACCTATCTATAAACTAGAATCTAAAAAGGTTTTATTATTACTTATCCATAACTAAAATCTAGCCAGCTCTTATCTCTACTTATCTATAACCTAGAATCTAGTCAGGTCATATGACTAATCACGTGTAAACTAGAATCTAGTAAGCTTTTATCATTATTATCTATAACCTAGAAACTATCAAGCCCTTATCACTATTTACATATAAACTAGAATCTAACCAGCTCTTATCACTACTAATTTATAAACTAGACTCTAAGCAGATTTTATCATTACTCATACACAACTAAAATCTGACCAGCTCTTGTCATTACTCACCCATAAAGAGAATCAAGCCTGCTGTTATCAATATTTACCTATAAACTATAATCTAAAGAGATCTTATTAATACCTATCTATAAACTAGAATCTATAAAGGTCTTATTATTACTTATCCATAACTAAAATCTAGCCAGCTCTTATCATTACTCACCCATAACTAGAATTTAAACAGCTCTAATCAATACTACTTATAAACTAGAATCTTAACAGCTCTTATCAGTACTTTGTATAGACTAGAATTTGAAAACAGCTCTTATCATTACTCACCCATAACTAGAATTTAAACAGCTCTAATCAATACTACTTATAAACTAGAATCTAAACAGCTCTTATCAGTACTTTGTATAGACTAGAATTTAAACAGTTCTTATCATTACTCACCCATAACTAGAATTTAAACAGCTCTAATCAATACTACTTATAAACTAGAATCTAAACAGCTCTTATCAGCATTTTTTATAGACTAGAATTTAAAAAGCCCTTATCATTACTCACCCATAACTAGAATTTAAACAGCTCTAATCAATACTTACCTATAAACTAGAATCTATACAGCTCTTATCAATACTTATCTATATACTAGAATCGAAACAGCTCTAATCAATATTTATTTATATACTAGAATCGAAACAGCTCTTATCTGTAAACTAGAATCTAAAGAGCTCTTACTTGCCAATAACTAGAATCTAACGGCGCTAATGGCCAAGTTGTAGATGCGCCGTAAGAAAAAAAAAAAAAAAAAAAAAAAAAAAAAAAAAAACTAGAATCTAACCTGCTGTTATCAATTTGTATCTATAAACCAGAATCTCGCCTCCCTTTGTCACCATTAACTTACAAACTAGAATCAAAGTAGCTGTTATCACTTCTCATCTATAAACTAGAATCGATCCATCTCTTATCATTGATTACTAAAGAAAAGTAGTAAGTATCTAGCCGATAGTCATCTTTGTCTAGAATCAATCTAGCTATTGTGAATATTTATCTATAAGCTAGAACTCGTGCTTTTAACAACAGCTTACCAATAAACTAGGAAACAGATCAGCTGTTCAAGCTATTCATCTTTGTCTAGAATCAATCTAGCTATTGTGAATATTTATCTATAAGCTAGAACTCGTGCTTTTAACAACAGCTTACCAATAAACTAGGAAACAGATCAGCTGTTCAAGCTATTCATCTTTGTCTAGAATCAATCTAGCTATTGTGAATATTTATCTATAAGCTAGAACTTGTGCTTTTAACAACAGCTTACCAATAAACTAGGAAACAGATCAGCTGTTCAAGCTATTCATCTTTGTCTAGAATCAATCTAGCTATTGTGAATATTTATCTATAAGCTATAACTCGTGCTTTTAACAACAGCTTACCAATAAACTAGGAAACAGATCAGCTGTTCAAGCTATTCATCTTTGTCTAGAATCAATCTAGCTATTGTGAATATTTATCTATAAGCTAGAACTCGTGCTTTTAACAACAGCTTACCAATAAACTAGGAAACAGATCAGCTGTTCAAGCTATTCATCTTTGTCTAGAATCAATCTAGCTATTGTGAATATTTATCTATAAGCTAGAACTCGTGCTTTTAACAACAGCTTACCAATAAACTAGGAAACAGATCAGCTGTTCAAGCTATTCATCTTTGTCTAGAATCAATCTAGCTATTGTGAATATTTATCTATAAGCTAGAACTTGTGCTTTTAACAACAGCTTACCAATAAACTAGGAAACAGATCAGCTGTTCAAGCTATTCATCTTTGTCTAGAATCAATCTAGCTATTGTGAATATTTATCTATAAGCTAGAACTTGTGCTTTTAACAACAGCTTACCAATAAACTAGGAAACAGATCAGCTGTTCAAGCTATTCATCTTTGTCTAGAATCAATCTAGCTATTGTGAATATTTATCTATAAGCTAGAACTCGTGCTTTTAACAACAGCTTACCAATAAACTAGGAAACAGATCAGCTGTTCAAGCTATTCATCTTTGTCTAGAATCAATCTAGCTATTGTGAATATTTATCTATAAGCTAGAACTTGTGCTTTTAACAACAGCTTACCAATAAACTAGGAAACAGATCAGCTGTTCAAGCTATTCATCTTTGTCTAGAATCAATCTAGCTATTGTGAATATTTATCTATAAGCTAGAACTCGTGCTTTTAACAACAGCTTACCAATAAACTAGGAAACAGATCAGCTGTTCAAGCTATTCATCTTTGTCTAGAATCAATCTAGCTATTGTGAATATTTATCTATAAGCTAGAACTCGTGCTTTTAACAACAGCTTACCAATAAACTAGGAAACAGATCAGCTGTTCAAGCTATTCATCTTTGTCTAGAATCAATCTAGCTATTGTGAATATTTATCTATAAGCTAGAACTCGTGCTTTTAACAACAGCTTACCAATAAACTAGGAAACAGATCAGCTGTTCAAGCTATTCATCTTTGTCTAGAATCAATCTAGCTATTGTGAATATTTATCTATAAGCTAGAACTCGTGCTTTTAACAACAGCTTACCAATAAACTAGGAAACAGATCAGCTGTTCAAGCTATTCATCTTTGTCTAGAATCAATCTAGCTATTGTGAATATTTATCTATAAGCTAGAACTCGTGCTTTTAACAACAGCTTACCAATAAACTAGGAAACAGATCAGCTGTTCAAGCTATTCATCTTTGTCTAGAATCAATCTAGCTATTGTGAATATTTATCTATAAGCTAGAACTCGTGCTTTTAACAACAGCTTACCAATAAACTAGGAAACAGATCAGCTGTTCAAGCTATTCATCTTTGTCTAGAATCAATCTAGCTATTGTGAATATTTATCTATAAGCTAGAACTCGTGCTTTTAACAACAGCTTACCAATAAACTAGGAAACAGATCAGCTGTTCAAGCTATTCATCTTTGTCTAGAATCAATCTAGCTATTGTGAATATTTATCTATAAGCTAGAACTCGTGCTTTTAACAACAGCTTACCAATAAACTAGGAAACAGATCAGCTGTTCAAGCTATTCATCTTTGTCTAGAATCAATCTAGCTATTGTGAATATTTATCTATAAGCTAGAACTCGTGCTTTTAACAACAGCTTACCAATAAACTAGGAAACAGATCAGCTGTTCAAGCTATTCATCTTTGTCTAGAATCAATCTAGCTATTGTGAATATTTATCTATAAGCTAGAACTTGTGCTTTTAACAACAGCTTACCAATAAACTAGGAAACAGATCAGCTGTTCAAGCTATTCATCTTTGTCTAGAATCAATCTAGCTATTGTGAATATTTATCTATAAGCTATAACTCGTGCTTTTAACAACAGCTTACCAATAAACTAGGAAACAGATCAGCTGTTCAAGCTATTCATCTTTGTCTAGAATCAATCTAGCTATTGTGAATATTTATCTATAAGCTAGAACTTGTGCTTTTAACAACAGCTTACCAATAAACTAGGAAACAGATCAGCTGTTCAAGCTATTCATCTTTGTCTAGAATCAATCTAGCTATTGTGAATATTTATCTATAAGCTAGAACTTGTGCTTTTAACAACAGCTTACCAATAAACTAGGAAACAGATCAGCTGTTCAAGCTATTCATCTTTGTCTAGAATCAATCTAGCTATTGTGAATATTTATCTATAAGCTAGAACTTGTGCTTTTAACAACAGCTTACCAATAAACTAGGAAACAGATCAGCTGTTCAAGCTATTCATCTTTGTCTAGAATCAATCTAGCTATTGTGAATATTTATCTATAAGCTAGAACTCGTGCTTTTAACAACAGCTTACCAATAAACTAGGAAACAGATCAGCTGTTCAAGCTATTCATCTTTGTCTAGAATCAATCTAGCTATTGTGAATATTTATCTATAAGCTAGAACTTGTGCTTTTAACAACAGCTTACCAATAAACTAGGAAACAGATCAGCTGTTCAAGCTATTCATCTTTGTCTAGAATCAATCTAGCTATTGTGAATATTTATCTATAAGCTAGAACTTGTGCTTTTAACAACAGCTTACCAATAAACTAGGAAACAGATCAGCTGTTCAAGCTATTCATCTTTGTCTAGAATCAATCTAGCTATTGTGAATATTTATCTATAAGCTAGAACTCGTGCTTTTAACAACAGCTTACCAATAAACTAGGAAACAGATCAGCTGTTCAAGCTATTCATCTTTGTCTAGAATCAATCTAGCTATTGTGAATATTTATCTATAAGCTAGAACTCGTGCTTTTAACAACAGCTTACCAATAAACTAGGAAACAGATCAGCTGTTCAAGCTATTCATCTTTGTCTAGAATTAATCTAGCTATTGTGAATATTTATCTATAAGCTAGAACTCGTGCTTTTAACAACAGCTTACCAATAAACTAGGAAACAGATCAGCTGTTCAAGCTATTCATCTTTGTCTAGAATCAATCTAGCTATTGTGAATATTTATCTATAAGCTAGAACTTGTGCTTTTAACAACAGCTTACCAATAAACTAGGAAACAGATCAGCTGTTCAAGCTATTCATCTTTGTCTAGAATCAATCTAGCTATTGTGAATATTTATCTATAAGCTAGAACTCGTGCTTTTAACAACAGCTTACCAATAAACTAGGAAACAGATCAGCTGTTCAAGCTATTCATCTTTGTCTAGAATCAATCTAGCTATTGTGAATATTTATCTATAAGCTAGAACTCGTGCTTTTAACAACAGCTTACCAATAAACTAGGAAACAGATCAGCTGTTCAAGCTATTCATCTTTGTCTAGAATCAATCTAGCTATTGTGAATATTTATCTATAAGCTAGAACTCGTGCTTTTAACAACAGCTTACCAATAAACTAGGAAACAGATCAGCTGTTCAAGCTATTCATCTTTGTCTAGAATCAATCTAGCTATTGTGAATATTTATCTATAAGCTAGAACTCGTGCTTTTAACAACAGCTTACCAATAAACTAGGAAACAGATCAGCTGTTCAAGCTATTCATCTTTGTCTAGAATCAATCTAGCTATTGTGAATATTTATCTATAAGCTAGAACTCGTGCTTTTAACAACAGCTTACCAATAAACTAGGAAAACAGCGTGAAGCTTGAAAAAAAAAATTTAGATTCAAAAATTTCTTAATGATATCAGGGATAAAAAAAGAAGGTCCTTCTCAAAGGAGCTGCATAACTAAGCAGTTTACTCAGAATTTGGGTAGTGTCGAGAGCACTCCTGAATAATTTGCTTAAAATAAAGTATATAAATAAAATAAAACATGAATAGTTCAAAAATAAGCAACTCTTTCAATTAAATAAACTATTTTATATATATATACATATATATATATATATATATATATATATATATATATATATATATATGTTTGATGTTATTTTTCGTCGCTGGGATAGTATTTTTGGATGGAACGGCATTTTTCTCCAGTGGTGGTACTCCTCCTCACTTCTTCCTGGAATATTTCGATGGATTCATCTCCATCTTCTTCAGCCAGGTACTTGTTTCTTCCTCGGTGGTAGCCAAGGGAGGAAGAAACAAGTACCTGGCTGTAGAAGATGGAGATGAATCCATCGAAATATTCCAGGAAGAAGTGAGGAGGAGTACCACCGCTGGAGAAAAATGCCGTTCCATCCAAATATATATATATATATATATATATATATATATATATATATATATATTTATAGAATATTACAATCTACAATTGAACTGTACTTTGTAATTTGATATTAGTTACTAGTCCACGCCTCAGGTGTCCCCAGTTGTCAGCCGAATACCTTCCTTGTTAGGAAGGATTCTAGGATGACCTGGAGTTACCTTACGCCATCCAACCACACCCTGCGACTAGCAGGGAGGATTGGAGGCGAATGAGGCGTGGCCTGTGATATCCTGAGGAGAGAAAATATCCATCGATATCACTCTCACTTATTATAATTTCACTCATTTTTTCACTCCACGACACTACACTACCTTAGTAGATCCCGGGGCCACTTTCTATTAAGACGTCTTGGTGGAGAGGAAGGATGATTAGTGCTGGATAAGGATTGGACTATAGGATTAGGATGATTGATTAGTTTACTATGGAAGGATGAGAAGCGGCTAGGGATTATATCTTGGACAAAAGGGATATTTAGGTCATTATGGAGGGTGCGATTTGTAACATAATAAGGAGCATTGACTATGGTACGTAGGACTTTAGATTGGAATGTTTGGATTCGGTGGATGTTGGAATGCTTGGCTGTCCCCCAAAGTTCTATTCCGTAAGTCCATATAGGTTTTATTAGTGAGTTGTAGACAGTTAGTTTGTTATGTACGGTTAAGTGTGATGATCGGTTTAGTAGTCTGTATAGTTGTCCGAATCGTCGATTGAGTTCTTGCCGTTTGAGTTTAATGTGTGCGTTCCAAATCAATCGAGAGTCAAGGTAAAACCCAAGGTAAAAAAAAAAAAAAAAATCAGTCCCGTAACAGGCCACGAGGGCCCTGAGGGGCAGATACTATAGAGGTATCTGATTCATGACCATACGGCACACTAGGGAGATAGTATGGTCAGTACTATGCTCCGGCCGCCTGATTTTCCCCTTGGCCGCTTCGACTGCTAGAGTCATTAGCACCCAAGGTACCCATTATTAAATTAATTAAAGGCTGGGTCGGCCTAGGGACGGTCAGGGAGGCCGAATTCAACCCATGAACGAAGACACTAGAAGAAAAAATCTTTAGTGCTTGCTCGGGATTTGAACTCAGGCCTCCAGCTTATTAGTCCAGTGCTCTACCACTGAGCTAACCTCGCCCCCAAAACCCAAGGTATCGGATGGTATTAGTTATGGGTAAAGGATTGTTGTTGAAGGAGACAGTAGGGCAGGTTTTACGTCGAAGGGTGAAGGTTATTTGCTGGCATTTTTCGACGTTTATCTTTATGCGCCACTTATTGCACCATTTTAATAAACTATTTAATAAATAGACAAAAACTTCACATTTCCGTCCATTTATCTTGATAAATAATAAAAGGAACGTGATAGAGCAATAACACAGAAGTTGGATACAGCATCCCTAGTGGTAGAAGTCAGAACTTTACAACGCATATAAAGTCATATCAAACCAGAGGCGATCCTAGCGGGAGCTTTGCCAACCTACCTTTGGCGAGCAAATTCTATTCAAACATAGTTCAAAATAACCCCCTCCCCTCTTCCGATAGACCGATTTAGTTAATTTTAACAACAATTCTTTCTCATTAAATACCCACAATAAATACTGCGTTTCGTTACAATACAACAAAAAAATACAAGAAGCATTAGCAAATAACTAATTTGGGTCCGGAGTAAACCCCCCTTCCTAATAAACCGCTTTAGTTTATTTTTGAAACACGTTTTTATCTTTAGATGACCACAACGAGTACCGATTTTCGTTGAATTATAAAAACAATTACGGCTGGTATTATCAAATAACTACTATGGCTTAGGAGTAAATCCCCCCCCCAGAAAGACCGATTTTGCTGATGAGTGATACACAATTAACATAATTTTCCTTCATGTGAAAAATTTATCTATAACAATACGTTAGGTGTATTAACAATATAACAGTTTTTTTTTTATCGTTCTGAAGGGTGTATTCAACCGCGGGAGGTCATGGGCACCCAACGAAAGGAAGGAACCTTTTAAATAAATCTTAAATACATTTTTTTAATTTTATTATATAGAAAATGAATAATTGAATTAAAGGATAAAGAGAAAAAAGAAATTAATAAATAAAAAGTCTATAAGCCTCCAGTCCACACCACGGAAAGGGCACCGTCCGAGCCCAGAACCGCCGCGACACCGCTGCACTGCTCTCCTTGAATAAATGCTTTAACAGGGGAAACTTAATCATGCAAGGCTCTACAGGGAGTTGTGCTCGCCCCCTCCCCCGGGAAGGCGTCCACAATCTCCAGAGCCCGGGACTGTGACAGTCCAGAGAGTACAGCGATGTCACGGCAGGACCGAACTCGGCGGAACCCAGGCCACGGATAGGGAGAGAAGCTACACCTCACCGAAGAGATATTGCAAATATTGCTGTTCACATTTACAGAACTAGATTATTAAAATATAACAGTTTCTCACATATAAAACGAATATATCGTTATTTGTTTTGTTTTTTTGTTGTTTTTTTTTATTTTAAAAGGAAGACTATGTTATTTGTTTGATCATTCGGCTCCTTTTCCTGTTTACTGTTGGTTTCTCTTCATTTTGTTTTACTTTAAACCTTTGTTAATAGTTATACTTTAACCACCAAGTTTAGTTTATTACTTATCCACCAAATATGGATTTAAAAAAATTACGATTGGTTCTTAATTTATTGTCATGATGTTCAAAAGGTTTCTTACTGTTTTTATTATTCTCGTTTGTAATTGTGTATATTTATTTTTAGCTGAAGAAGGCTGCCAAAGTGCAGCCGAAACGTCCAATGTAGGTTTTTGCTTGAAGATCTGACTTTTTTTTTTTTTTTCAAAGCCGAATCCCAACCATCCCTTGACTTCGCATTAGCTCAACGGCTCATCTCAATTAAATTATCACAAATCATTCTTCGTTGAGATTTAGCCAAATGATAGAATTTCTAGTTGGTTGTTGATGAAAGGATATTCTTCAAGAAGAGGATTAATGGGAGTGGTTTGGAGAGGGGTTGTACTTCTGGTGAAGGGGCATGTATTCGAGGTGTAAATGAATGTCTTGCAGTTCTAGTAGCAACACATCCATCGCTCACTCCTCACTCTCCAGGTAGCGGTACGATACATCATGGCGCTGAGAAGGATGCTCAAAGCTGGAGCAGGAAATACGGAATCTGTATGTTTGAAATATAGCTAGTTAGATGGAATCCCACATGTGCGAATATCTGAGGGAAATAGTCGCGACGGTTCCGCCATTTGCATTTCCACACAATGAACAACACGCTACTTTAAACTCAATAAAAACTGATTATGTCTCGTTTAGGAGCAGGGAAGGCTTTGAGAGGTCAGGCAAGGGAGATGGAGTCCAATATTTATCAATACATAGCCAAAGCTAAGGCTGAATACAATTATATAGCCTTAACAACAACAACAATATAGCCTGTTCAAATAGATGGTTTAGTTGGAGGGAAAAGGGCGTGGCCTATATTCCCTGTGCAAAAAATTGGCGGTAAGAATTCTCTCTGTTATAACCTTATCACTAGGAGGTTTAAAACGTTTTGAGTCTTAGCTTTGGCTAATTTACAAATATTAGACAGTGTATCCTTTGTCTGACCTCTCAAAGCCTTCCCTAGTCTTAAACGAAGCATAATCAGTGTTTATAATGTTTCACGCATCGCGTTGTTCCTTGAAATGGGAGTTTACAAATGGTGGAACCGTCGCTCAGTGGTATTTTTAACTGATCTAGCAGGACAAAATTCGAAAAATTCATGAAAACAAACCACCTAGTAGTATTTTTCTAAATAGTATGTAGACTACAAAACAAGAATAAGCCAGCTCAAATACGTCAACATTTAGGGATTACGGATTGTTCATATTAGGGTATGTCATACCACAAAGTTCATTACCCGTCTTTGGATGAATACTGCAGTACTACAAATTTAGTTCCTATTTCAGAAAGGTAAGTATGATCTACTTTCATTATTTATTATAATAAATTACCATTAATTTTTGCTTTACGCGATGCGATTTGTAATACCCTTATTGCCAAGTTATTATGAAACAGAAATTTTTCTGTCCGGCCTTGTCCGGCTTAGTTTTAATTTTCCCTTATATTTAGATTAAGTATTGACATAAAAATGTAAGAATTAGCTGCCAGAATCTGCCTATTTAATAATGATAATTGATTTTCCGAAAACATGCCCATATCGAAAAGGGAACTTACTGAAGTTTGGATCTTACTAAGTCCACACAGAAAACGAACACCAAAAATTTGGATTACCAGGGGACAAGGAAAAATGGAAAATAAAAGTAGATACATTCTTAAGAGAATTACGTGATAAGTGGCAAACAGCAAACCGAACAAAAAGTGTTATTTAGAAAGGTTTTGGTGAATGGATTGATACAAGTTTGGCTTACGATACACAATCAGATGTAGAAGAAGATATAAGTGCATCTGCCAGTAGGGGGGGGGGGAATATCGAATATTGAAGATGTATTTCAGTGTTTACTATCGAGCGATCCGTGTATTTCTAGTATGAGTGCAGAAATTCGTCGACATAAGGAAGGAGCAGAAATTCGTCGACATAAGGAAGGAGCAGAAATTCGTCGACATAAGGAAGGTGCAGAAATTCGTCGACATAAGGAAGGAGCAGAAATTCGTCGACATAAGGAAGGTGCAGAAATTCGTCGACATAAGGAAGGAGCAGAAATTCGTCGACATAAGGAAGGAGCAGAAATTCGTCGACATAAGGAAGGTGCAGAAATTCGTCGACATAAGGAAGAGTTTCATTCCTTCTCAGGTGAAATAATTAATATTGAATATTGAATGAACCTTTACTTGAACAAGAATGATTTATTAGTTTTCATAACTTAATTTTTATTATATTTTTTGGTCTATTGTTGTGTTTTCCATTACTATTATTTTTTGTAATACCTAGTTTTCAAGCTTTTAGTTGTTGTTGCCTTTGGAAAAGTTAAATAGTTTATAAAAATAGCATAATAACAATAAAAAATAAATTAAAAAAATTATTAGATTAGATGATTTTGGATAACACTTAAAACGTAATAAAAAACGGCTTTTTCTGTTGAAAAAGTCAGAAATCAACGGTATGACTTTATATGCGACCCCTAAAATAGCGTATATTCGTGATCAGCAAGTCATTTCCAATAACAATCCGTGATAAAATAATTTTGTCCAGCTAGATCAGGCAAAAATACCACTGTGCGTCGGTAACAGTTCCCACAGAATTTCGCGCATGCGAAAATGAACTTTTCCATCTAAATGCAAAAATTCTTATAATTATTAAAATCGTATAAGAAAAAGTACTACTCTAAACGCGTTTCCGTTCTTAGCTTTAGTTTTGCAATATGTAATGAGTGTAACCTTAATAGTTAAATTCTTCAAGAAAGAAACAATAAACCGTTAAAATAATTTGATCGTATACATTTAGTTTTGAGAGTTTTACAAATCATTTACCTCATTATATAAAGATTAAGAAAACATAAAATTAAATATTTGTCAAACAGCTGGACTCGACTAATGATAAAAATACAACTAAGGAGTGGAAATCCAGCTACCGCGACTAAGGACAAGAAGAAATTAACTTGGTCCACTCAGAACTAACCACAAAATAAAATCACACTAAAGTGGAGTTAAAGAACCAACTTGTGGTATATCTAACTTCACCGTAAAACACCCTACGTACGGAGAGCAGAAGACGACAAAAACACCCTACGTACGGAGAGCAGAAGACGACAAAAACACCCTACGTACGGAGAGCAGTAGACGACAAAAACACCCTACGTACGGAGAGCAGAAGACGACAAAAACACCCTACGTACGGACAGCAGAAGACGACAAAAACACCCTACGTACGGAGAGCAGAAGACGACAAAAACACCCTACGTACGGACAGCAGAAGACGACAAAAACACCCTACGTACGGAGAGAAGAAGACGACAAAAACACCCTACGTACGGAGAGCAGAAGACGACAAAAACACCCTACGTACGGAGAGCAGAAGACGACAAAAACACCCTACGTACGGAGAGCAGAAGACGACAAAAACACCCTACGTACGGAGAGCAGAAGAAGACAAAAACACCCTACGTACGGAGAGCAGAAGACGACAAAAACACCCTACGTACGGAGAGCAGAAGACGACAAAAACACCCTACGTACGGAGAGCAGAAGAAGACAAAAACACCCTACGTACGGAGAGCAGAAGACGACAAAAAGACCCTACGTACGGACAGCAGAATACGAAAAAAACTAAATATTAAATAATCATCACTAGTCCTGATATTCTAACTAGCTGTTAAAATCATTTTTTTTAAGCACTTTCCTCCGAAGGAAAGTAGCTATTGAGGTTGCACTCATGACGGAATTTTTGAAAAATTTCTTCAAATCTTTATCGATCCTACCTAGTAAACACCGAAAATGACCCCCGTTAAAATTTATATATATCTATATATATGCATATACATATATATATATATATATATATATATATATATATATATATATATATATATATATATATATATATCTGTTAACACGATAGCGCCCAGAGTTTTTGTTTTTTCTTCACGAAACGTAGTATATAGCGTTCAATTAGCAAACGGTTGAACGAGTTCGTTAACCACCAAAATCGGTCTACCGGACGGGGGGGTTTACTCGGAACCCAAAACACTAATTTGACCATGCCAGCCGTAATATTAGTTATATTTCAACGAAACTTGGTATTGGTAGTGGTAATCTAGAGAGAAAAGTTAGATGTAAAAATAAACTAAATCGGTTCATTAGGAGGGGGGGGGGGGGTTTACTTCGGACCCACAATACCAATTCGCCATTACCACCTGTGATTTTTGGTATATTTCGACGAAACTCGGTATTTGTAGTGGTAATCTGCAGGTACAAATGTGTTGTAAAAATAAACTAAATCGGTTAATTAGGAGGGGGGGGGTTACTCCGGACCCAAATTACTAATATACTCATACCAGTCGTAATTTCTGCTGTATTGTAACGAAACGCGGTATACGTCTTGGGTAACTCATGGGAAAAAAGTGTTGTAAAAATGAGATAAATCGGTCAATCGGAAAGAGGGGTTTACTTTGTAATATATTTCAATAGAATTAACTTGCCAGACGTAGGTTTGCAAGGCCGAACCTCCGAATCTCCCACTAGAGGGACTGTATCCTGTTCCTGCGTCAGATCAAAAGACGAAAATATGAAGTTTTTAGTATTTATTAAGTAGTGTAGTAGGTACCATGTGTAAACATAACTCTGGAAGCAAATTAATAATTGAACAGTTACTCATTATAAAATTAAAAGAGAACTATTCATGTTTTTATTTTATTAATGTAGGATATTTTAAGCAAATCTTTCTGGAAACTAGTCTACACAACCCAAATTATAAGGAAAGTGCTTAGTTATGCAGCTCCTGCGTGACGGACTTTTTTCGATTGGAAATCTATTGTTATCAGTTGACTGATAATAGATCCACCTCAGTCATTACAATGCCGTGGTTCAGTAGTCAAGGTGTGAACTAGCGGTCCGTCTCGACCCGATACCCTGAGCAAGTACTGAACCAGCAAAAGCAGTTATCCACGACTCATCCAGTGATTTGTTTTCCTCCTTTCGGGCAATGGAATTTGGACGACTTTTCTCAATGTGTGAGCTAGAGAAGTAAATAAAGTACCTACTATATTTTTGTCAAATGTCACTCACTCACTGACCTATCATCCCCCAGCCCAAACCACTCGACAGAAAAATTTGAAATTTTGCATGGAGGATCCCTTTAGAACGTAAACACTCGCTATGAAATGATATTTTGATATTCGAATGTTTAAGTATTTTAGGAGGGCTTTGAATTTTTATTTGGTTAGAGATCAGGCCAGCCAAGGCAGTGTTGCTAGGGCAACATGTCAGCTGTTAGCGCAATGTATTTATTTTGTTGGGATTTGCAGTTTGTGTTATCAAAGTTCCCAAACAAATGTTAAACAAAATATAATAAATTTTTATTATATAAATTGAAATTAATAAAATGTCCTTAGAAACTTGAATCTAATAAAAAGGAGATGCTGCTTGAAGTATGCGGTTGCTCTTGAAAAAAATACTTAAAATGAGAGACTCACTGATACAGCTCTTCTGTGAAGCACTTGTCTCGACTCCCTGTCACTGGATAAAGTTTGACTGATACACACAAGCACTGAACATTGTCTCAGAATTGTCTTAAAAACTTTTCGCCTTTTTTTTTTTTTTTAGCTAACAAGATTTTTTTATGAGAACTGTGAGCATATGTTTTTTTAATCATTTGATATTTTTTAATATTATATAAAAGCTGCTACATTGCTCCCCCCCTGATGACGGAGTCAGCGAAGAAGACCTTGCGTTTAACTAGCCTTCCAGCTCTTGTTCTATACTCTGAGGGCTGCTCGGGTTGCAGGTTGCTGGTTGCAGGCTGTGGTTCAATAGTGGAAGGTAGGCCTGGTTCTGGTATCACGTCGGGGTCACCAATTGTTGGGATTTGCAGTTTGTGTTATCAAAGTTCCCAAACAAATTTTAAACAAAATATAATAAATTTTTATTATATAAATTGAAATTAATAAAATGTCCTTAGAAACTTGAATCTAATAAAAAAGGAGATGCTGCTTGAAGTATGCGGTTGCTCTTGAAAAAAATACTTAAAATGAGAGACTCACTGATACAGCTCTTCTGTGAAGCACTTGTCTCGACTCCCTGTCACTGGATAAAGTTTGACTGATACACACAAGCACTGAACATTGTCTCAGAATTGTCTTAAAAACTTTTCGCCTTTTTTTTTTTTTTTAGCTAACAAGATTTTTTTATGAGAACTGTGAGCATATGTTTTTTTAATCATTTGATATTTTTTAATATTATATAAAAGCTGCTACATTTTCATAATATTATTTCTATTTGAGCTTCATTTCAGCTATGATGGCAGTCCTTGAATTACTAGAAATAAACTGTGATTTTGTCCCTAACAGAGTTTACCCTGTACCTGGTGATGGTCTATCCGAGGTAATAATATCCCCAACCCTTAAACTCCTGTTACTGGTAACCTATTGATAATGGGTTATCCCTAGGTTATCAGTTTCTTGACACTGGTCCGGAGCGCCCCAATGTCAAGAAACATTATACATTGATTACTTATCGATTGATGAATAGCATAAAGCATGTCGGGAACCGTGCTATTATAAACTGCACAAATTATATACATAGTAGCGGTAATTTTGATGTTACATTATCTAAGGTAATAAAATAACTAGTTATCTGCCGTGACGAAGCACCGGTATTCAGCTAGTATTTAATAACAGCGGAGATCGGGATATGTTTTACAGTCTTTCTTTGTTTTGAGATATCATTTTAAATTTTTACATGTGTTTACATATTTCACGAAAGATTAAAACAAAAAAAAAATACTGTTTTTATTGCAATCATTTCAAATGAATAAGAACGAAAAGCGCTAAGATAACGCAGTTCCTATGAGTCGGAAGTTTGATCTTAGATATTTTACAATTTTATTTCTACTAATTCCTCGGCAGATAACATTGTTGTTTAATAAAAATTATTTATTACAAGAATAAATCCAACAATGGCCATAGCCACGTTGTATAAACCGGTTCTCGTAGATCACCGAAGTTAAGGAACGTCGGGCGTGGCCAATACCTGAATGGGTGACCGACCACGTGCGGTTGGCATTATAAAAAGGTTGCAACCAGTCGATACGCCGTTAAACGCAAAAGAAAAAAACTGGTTTGGACTCACTTTTGCGTGAATATCTTCGGAACAACAAAAAAAAACAATAATTGAGATATGCGTAAATCGAAAAATGCATTGGCTAATTTTTTTTAAATATAAAAATACGTTTTGTTTTTACTTTTGACGCTTATAACTCCATAAGACTTGTAATGGAATTTCTTGAAATGTCCTATTATCCGGAAATGTTAAAATTTATTATATTAAAAAGGTTAAAGAATATACATTTCAATATAGTTGTTTTTGCCATGTTAAAATGAATTTAAAGCCTTAATGTTCCAGGAGATTTATTTATGACATTTATTTAGTAAAACAATTCATCAAATTTTCTTTGCAATAAGTTTTATAGTTTTTGCATAATAATTTTGTAATTCAGGTATTAAAAGTAAAGGTTTCTAGCGAGTTTATTCTCCATTTTTTTATTAATAGAAAATAGTTAGGTACTATTGTAGTTCCAAAACTGATCTCATGGGAGGAGTAAGAGTTAAGAAAACGAGAAAAAGAGTTATAGTGTTTCCGAGAGCGATCGTAGAGGCCGAGGATGGAGTAATTTCTGCTTCCTTCTCATTGGGATTTTATTTTATTTTTCAAGCAGATCAAACCCCCCCTTACCAATAACAGCTTCTGTTCCTTTCCTTTTGGAAGTAAAGCTAAGATGACACAGCTCCTGCGAGTCATACTTTTTAGCGCGGTTAATCCCTATCTCCATAGGGAGAACCCGCTTATGAGGTTGACCTCATGACGCAATCCGGAAGTGCCGACCAGAAACTTTCTCGTTTCAGACCCCATAGATCACGAAAATATAGGTGGTTCAAATTTATATATATATATATATATATATATATATATATATATATATATATATATATATATGTATATATTTATATATATGCTTGTCTGTTCGCGCTCCTGATGGCTCAAAAATGGTCCGATTTTGATGAAATTTGGTACGAAAATCTGTCTTCTAATTTGAAAGGTCAAGTTCGTTAACCCGCAGAATCCGCCCACTGGATGATAGTTTTTGGGGCGAAATTCGCGCAAAAAAATCGTAACGCTTACGTTTTTGAGTTCATATGCTTGCAGGTACTTGTTTTATAGGTTTCTTAACATAGGAAAACGAATGAAGCCATTTTC
The DNA here is from genome assembly GCA_946811695.1 of Gonocerus acuteangulatus. Classification (NCBI taxonomy): domain Eukaryota; kingdom Metazoa; phylum Arthropoda; class Insecta; order Hemiptera; family Coreidae; genus Gonocerus; species Gonocerus acuteangulatus. The sequence continues at coordinate 70,364,702 of OX328131.1, forward strand.
AAGGCGATATCTCTAACCGTTCCTGAGAAAAGTGAAATCAATGTTTTTCTAAGTCATTATTTTTTTGAGGGTACTTAGAATCGCGGGATTCGATTGAAATATTTTCTACATCTTGGAAATTAATCCCAACTCATATGTTTAAATGTTGGTTATATTTGGAGTTAAGTATGCAAAAAAAAATATTTTATTAACAGACATAACAAGTTTTCGGATCTTCATACATTTTTCGTAAATATCTCGATAACGGTTGGGAATTCGTGGTAAGTGGAAAGTGACCATTTGATTGTTTACTAAATTTTCTACAAAAAAGGTTCCGAAGCAATATTCGATGGGGCATCGTCAATCAGAGATATAAGCGCTTAAAACTTAAAAAGTGTTTTTGTTTTGTTGTTTTGAAAGGGGTTTTCTCTTTGTTTATCTCACTTTTTAATTGGTTGTTTCTTGTTTTAAATTGCATTTATCAGTAAAATTAGTATAGTAGTAAAATAAGCTAAAAAACGGCGAAAGATATGGATAATAATAAGTTTGGAGTGGCTGTGGTACTCAAGATGGCAGTGGCTATTCATGATGACGTTGTTTGTTTTGAATTCTCCTGTCTATATAACCTTCCTCATAGCCTCTAACTGAAGTTATCCTTATTTATTATTTTATAGAAAGATTTAACCCACGACAGAATTGAATTTTATTCGTTATGAAGCACATATTCACAGTTGATTATAACAGTAAAAGGAATTTGCTAGTAAAACAAGATACTTAAAATGACAACGAATTTTTAGTTGTTTGGAATAGAGCCTTCTAAGCAGTAGTCCAAGAGTAAGTACGTTTTTAGTACAAAATTGTATTGACTTATACAGATTAAGAATTATCCATTTCTGTGTAAGTTGGCTAGTGTCAGTTTCCTGTGATTTGTAATGCTAATATATTCCATTTCTTCGAGATGTACGTAACCGCGCTAAGATGACGCAGTTCCTGCGAGTCGGACTTTTTTAAGATGAAGATTAGACATTTAGCCGTCGTGGTGATAAGCAATCAGGGATTTGCCTAAGAAAACATCAATACGATTGTTGTTAAAAAAATATTAATTCAGTACGTTTCGGCTACTCATTAGGTAGCCTTCGTCAGCTAAAATGACAAAAAACAAAGAAAAAAAAACAGAATTAATACACAGAAAAAAGGCTTACCAGTAAGATAAATGACAGGACTATAAATACAAATCAACTAAAGAACAATTTGTTGTTAAAATATTAGAACAATTATGTTATTAATAAACAGGTAAAGTGAACATTAGTTTTATATCTAGAAATTAGTTCTAGTGAATAGACACTAATAATAAAATTAATTAATTTTTAACAGAAAATAAGATACTACATAATAAAGGTGCCGGGAGGCCGAGAAAGACCTAAGTTAACACTTAAGTAACCATCGTGAAAATATACATATACCCCCCATTCATTGCAGGAACATGTTATAAACACTTATGTAAGATATGTAAATATTGTATATAAAGCTTTATTATTATACTAGCTGTTACCCGGCGTGCCATGCTACACCTACTTTCTGCATATAGAAAAGCCTAAATATATTAGAAACCAAATAAGTATTATTAAAATCAAATAACACGAATCTGTACTGTTTCGAACCCGTGACCTCCCAACTGGGAGCTCTGGACGACTTTGACCTAACCTATAACACCTCCCCCCCCCCGTATCAAGACATACATGTATGCCAAGTTTGGTAAAAATCGGTCTAACAGTGTGGATTTTTATTTAAAAAAAAAAAAAAAAAAGCACATACAGACGGCAGCTGGTAGACGTTTTTGACCTGGCCTATGACACTCCCCTGATCAAGACCAACCTGTGTGCCCAGTTTGGTCAAAATCGGACGAACGGTGTGGATTTGTATAAGGGACAAACATACAGACAGACAGCTGGTAGACGTTTTTGACTTAGCCTACGACAATCCCCAGATTAAGATCCACATATGTACCGAGTTTGGTCAAAATCGGTCAAACGGTGTGGATTTGTATAAGGGACAAATATACAGACAGACAGCTGGTAGACGTTTTTGACTTAGCCTACGACACCCCCCAGATTAAGATCCACAAGTGTACCGAGTTTAGTCAAAATCGGACGAACGGTCTGGATTTGTATAAGGGACGAACATACAGACAGACAGCTGGTAGATTTTTTTGACCTAGCCTAGGAGATTTCTCGTACCAAGACCTACCATTATTCCAAATTTGGTCAAAATCGGTCAAACGGTGTGGATTTGTATAAGGAACAAACAAACAGAAAAACAGACAGACACGTGATTTTTATATATATAGATTATTAACCCCCCCCCCCCATATTCAGTTACATATACCCCGGAAGATCGCAGGTTTCTTATATATTTTCAGGATGGTTACTTAAGTGTTAACTTTGGTCTTTCTCTGCCTCCCGGCACTTTCATTGGTATGTAGCTCCTTACTTTCTGTTAAAAATTAATTAATATTATTATTAGTACCTATTCACTTGTATATCTAAAATGTGTTTTATGTTTCTAATGATTTTCTAGAACTAATTCCTAGATGTAAAACTAATGTTCACTTTACCTGTTTAGTAATAACATAATTGTTCGAATATTTTAACAACAAATTGTTCTTTTAAAAAAAGATGATTTGTATTTATAGACCTATCATTTATCTTACTGATAAACCTTTTTTCTGTGTATTAATTCTGTTTTTTCTTTGTTTCTTGTCATTTTAGCTGACGAAGGCTACCAAAGAGCAGCCGAAACTTCCTTAATACAGATTTTTTTAAAAATCGTATTGATGTTTTCTTAGCGGAATCCTAACTAGGGTCTTGTTCAGAACAGGCCCGCCAGTGATTTTATAATGATATTTAGTAACTGTTACTTTGTAATTTGATACCATCGATACAGAAATAAAAACAAATGTTTAAATACTATTTAATTTAGTATTGTTGGTGTATTTGCGGTTATAAAAGTATTAAACTATGAATATTTTTGATGATTACGATTTATGCAAAGAAGAGCAACGAGCCAGGATTTTCTTTGTCGAAAGAGGAATTCTACCCAAGGAAAGATATTGTAAAAAAGGCCACATTATGATATTTTACGAAGAAAGGAAAAAATATAGATCCAACAAAAGAGAATGTCGGTTTGAATGTGGCGTGTATAAGGGTACGTGGCTATGTGACAACAAGTTACCGTGGCGTGTATAAGGGTACGTGGCTATGTGACAGCAAGTTACCGTGGCGTGAATAAGGGTACGTGGCTATGTGACAGCAAGTTACCGTGGCGTGTATAAGGGTACGTGGCTATGTGACAGCAAGTTACCGTGGCGTGTATAAGGGTACGTGGCTATGTGACAGCAAGTTACCGTGGCGTGTATAAGGGTACGTGGCTATGTGACAGCAAGTTACCGTGGCGTGAATAAGGGTACGTGGCTATGTGACACCAAGTTACCGTGGCGTGAATAAGGGTACGTGGCTATGTGACACCAAGTTACCGTGGCGTGTATAAGGGTACGTGGCTATGTGACAGCAAGTTACCGTTAAGTAAAGCCATTTTATTCATTTATTCATGAAGTATGATTAAAAGTATCATTAAAAGTATGATAATGTTTTTGGTTATGTGTAAAAAGATTTTATTAAATAAATCATATGTTCCTTTAACCCATATTTTTTTATTTGTCAATAAGTAATTGTTACTACATAAAATCACTGGCGGGCCTGTTCTAAACAAGACCCCCCAACTAATCCCTGATGACTTATTTTAAGTTCAATAAGGAATATACCTGGAGTTTTGTCTGTGTTATTTACAGAATCTAACAGATCTGGCAAAAGAAAACTTTCCACCACCTGTGACAACAGCTGTTCGCTAATAGTCCCTTCATATTGTTTCCCGAGTTCAATGACTATCGATTCATCGACAGCATCTATCGATTAAGCATTGTTATTGTCTGATATCTCCAAAGAGAACTCAGCATTAGTTAATAAGATCCGAAGAGTAGATTTCATTGGCCAGTTGCTATGGCGTCGGATCCTTCTTACTTTCATATTACACGTAACATGTTGATGGTTATTGTCTAGACTTTTATAATATAAATAAAGTCCGTCACGCAGGAGCTGCATAACTAAGCACATTCTCAGAATTTTTGTAGTGTAAACTACATTACTGAATAATTTGCTGTAAATAACCTATTTAAGTATAATAAAACGTTAATAGTTGCGCTCATTTACACTTCTTAAGAGAATTGTTCAATCATTAATTTTGTAAATAATTTGCTTCCAGAGTTATGTTAATACATAACTCAAAGTAAACCCTCCTTTCCAATCGACCGATTTACTTAATTTTTACAACAATTCTTTCTCATGAGTTACCTACGACGTATACCGCGTTTCGTTACAATACAGCAGAAATTACGACCGGTATGAGTATAATAGTACCTTAGGTCCGGAGTAAATCCCCCCCCCTCTAAATAACCCGATTTAATTTATTTTTACAGCCCAGTTTTCTCTGTTGATTACCACCACGAATACCGAGTTTCGTTGAAATGTAACAAAAATTACGGCTGATAGTGGTAAATTGGTAATGTGGGTCCGGAGTAAACCCCCCCTCCTCATCCTAATGAACCGATTTAGTTTATTTTTACAACGCATTTCTCTCTTTAGTTTAACATAACGAATACCGAGTTGCGTTGAAATATAACAAAAACTACGGCTGGCCTGGTCAAATTAGTGTTTTGGGTCCGGGGTAAACCCCCCCTCCCGGTGGACCGATTTTGGTGGTTAACGAACTCGTTCAATCGTTTGCTAATTGAATGCTATATACCACGCTTCGTGAAGAAAAAACAAAAACTCTGGCCGCTATCGTGTTAACAGACACATATATGTATATATATAAATATATATATAAATATATATATATGTATATATATATATATATATATATATATATATATAAATTTTAACGGGGGGTCATTTTCGGTGTCTACTAGGTAACAACAAAGATTCGAAGAAATTTTTCAAAAATTCCGTCATGAGTGCAACCTCAATACAATAGCTACTTTCCTTTGGAGGAAAGTGCTAAAAGCGAAAGCCATTAGTATCATTCAACTTGCCTTAAATTGTTTTCATCCAGTACAGGAATATATTAATGTAAAAAACAAGCTTCGAGAAGTCAAACACACTCTATTTAATTTAAATTTTAACGCCCACTTATCATTAACTAAGAATTTTAGGACGGGTTATCTATAGGTTACCACCCTTTTCTAGCCAGAATAGGGCTGATGCCTGTTCTTTTTTCTAAAAAGGGTTCGATTCCCACCCCATAGTGGGAATCGAACCCATGACCCTTGGCATAAAGTGTTAAGTGCTAAGGCACAGAGTGTTAAGTATATTAATTAAATATTTAACTTATTATTCTGAGATTTTAAGGATATGTATTAATGGCTTTACATGTCATATATAGATATAAATTACTTGAGGCAGGAGTGGGGATGAATCGATAAATACGGGACGTGACCTCAACCCCCACCACCTTGCCATCTCCCACCTTCCACCAGTAGCTTTATTCCCAATAAATTAGATATATTATTATGGAATTAATATATATTTTAATAGCTCAAATGATAGGCCTTTATCCTATTGCCAAGTGGCATCATACTTTTCTTATGTTATTTTATAATGGTCGATATCAGAAGAGTATTAGTGATAATGCTCAAGAAGAAGTTCCTAAGGATCCTATGTAGTTAGTAGAAAAAAGTCTATAAATAAGTACAAAAAAGAATATATATATATATATATATATATATATATATATATATATATATATATATATATATATATATATGGGGCGAGGTTAGCTCAGTGGTAGAGCACTCGACTAATGAACTGGAGGACCAGGTTCAAAACCCGAGCGCGCACTAAAGATTTTTTCTTCTAGTGCTGCCGTTCGAGGGTTGGATTTGGGGTCCCAGATCGTCCCTAGGCTCAACCAGCCTTTAATTAATTTAATTAATAATGGGCACCTTGGGTGCTAATGACTCTAGCAGTCGAAGCAGCCAAGGGGAAAATCAGGTGGCCGGAGCATAGTATTGACCACACTATCTCCCTAGTGTGCCGTATGGTCAAGAATCAGATACCTCTACAGTATCTGCCCCTCTGGGCCCTTGTGGCCTGTTACGGGACTGATTTTGTTTTTATATATATATATATATATATATATATATATATATATATATATATACATACATACATATATATATATAAATTCTTGTGAATGATGACCCGATTTGTATTTTCCACTTTTTCTTGTTTCTTTTTCTGGCAGGGGGTCGATAAAGTAGTACACACTTTTTTAACTTTGACTACTTTATTTTGTATGTTTCGCCCGACATGTTTCGTGCTTTTTCGCACCTCTTCAGGGGCTTTCCTATTCAACAATAATTTTTGTAAATCTTAAACTTATAATTTTTGTATACTAATATATATCTATCCTTTCCTTAAATAAATTTACATATGAACATGTAATATTTTATCTTAATCTTAATCCTACCTTATCAGGAAGTCCTCTCGTCGTGTTGTCTAGCTTGAGTCAGGCGTAATACTGAAAAGTCATCTGGGGTAATGAATATGGCTGGTTTGTATCGATTTTTTAGCTATTTCAATGGTATCGATTATTGGTAAAAAGGTTTTCGTGAGATTTAATTTATAATACTATGAAAAATTTGGTGCAGATTCTTTAAATCTGTTTTTTTATTTATGGCGTGTTTGAATTTATTTATGATGTGTTTGAATCTTTAATTATATAGATATTTTCTTTGATTTTTCTTTTTAGTGTGTTCCTTTCTTTATTCAAAATGTGAACGTCCCTAAAATTAAAGTTATGTTTTAAAGTTAGTGCGTGTTCTGTCAACGTTGTCCTGTTTTCGTTTGTGACTATGCTTTTTGCGTGTTCCACGATTCTCTTTTGCAAAAGTTGTGCCGATTCCCCAATGTAGCATGCGTTGCAATCGTTACATCGAATTTTGTATATATTGTTCTTTGTACTTGTTGGTTTAATTTTGTCCTTAATATTGCTAAAACTATTTTCAATTTTGTTACCATATTTCCAACTTATTTTACCTACGTCTTTTTATTATCAGCTCTGCATAGAACTTCCTCTAAGTATTTTTGCGAAATAAAAAATAAATTGCGAAAAATGTTTAAAGAAAACAACTATCCTAGAGCATTAATAGAGCAGCAAATAAAAAGAAACGTATATTGTACACAAAAATACCAACTGAACTTCCGAATAAGCGAGACAAATATGAATTCATGAAGCATTCTCTAATTCCGTTCGATCCATAAATATTTTGTGGTGTAAGTAGTGTTTCAGGCGTCTTAAAAAATGATAGTCAGTAGGAAAAAGTTCCGGAGAGTAGGGCGGATGTTGCTAGAAAAGGGTAATTTTTGTTGAGGCAAAGAAGTGTAGCACACTTCAATCATAGTGCTGATTTTTTTGGCGGTCATTTAATGCATGTGGAACCCAACTTTCGAGCTTTTTCATTTTTCCAATCGCCTTGAGGTGGTCATGGACGGTCAAATTGCTAACTTTAAAATCTTCTGCATGTTCCAGAACAGTTATTCTGGGGTTTTCCTCCACCGATGATTGCAGATCATCTTCAATATGAGAGGAAGGCCTTCCGCGACCTTCTTTATATTCAGGGCTGAAGTCTCCATCCCGAATTTTTTTTAACCATCTTTGAACAGTGCACTCATTAACACTACCCTCGCCCCTGACTTGGTTTATGTTTCTAGCCGTCTGGGGTCTGCTTCGGCCGGGTTTAAACTCGTAAAAGAAAATCATACGAAATTCATGATGTGATATCGTAGGAAAGACTGGATTATTTCCAAGTAGTGAAATGCTACAGAGGTAAACAGACATTATCATTTAGAAGAGGATTAGTAAGTGTTGACCTTCATACAAAATGATTAATCCAGTAAACGTAAAGAGAATATTATACAGAGGATTTTTTAAAAGAAAACGTAAAATCCTGCATTATTTTCCAGAGAACCCAATGCATTGAAAAATGGTCTTATTCGATACTTTCTTTAAGGCATTTCCGGCTATACTAAAGGGGCTAGAGTTGCGACTATTACGAGATTTTTCATATTCGATAGTTTGACATGGTAGGGATGATTTGTCTAGTAGGAAACAGCTAATGTGTCTAATGAGGTCATTGTTGAACAGATAAAATGGTGAATGTCTTACAAAAGATTTTCTCACAATTATTACATGAGTACCTACCTTAGTAGAATTTTGTTGTTGTTGTTTTTTTTTTTCGTTTCGTATAGATTATTATTGGGATCTGTGTGGTTACTTCCATATTGTTCAGTTACAAGATTGTGATGAATTTGTGGCCAGAATTTCATGGGAATCGGTTCGGCGGTTTCTGGGGTAATGTCTCGAACGTGTCAGTACATTTCCAATCCCATAGAACAGAAGGAAGAAGGAAATCAATAGATGTATTAGAGGATGTGAAGGTCAGTACTAACCTAAATATACAAAACAAAAACTTCAAACCGAAATTAGGCCTTCGTTTAATCCACAACGTCCGGCCTTAATCATGAACCACATTCATGGGTCATGGTGAATCGAATATGTGTTTGAATTTATTTATTATCTTCATATATTGGATGAACCGGTGGCCTTGAGCATTAAGGCGTTAGCACTTAATATTACCGCGGGCTCGATTCCCACTTGGGGTGTTTTAAAATATCATCAGCACTATCTTGGTTAGAAAAGGGGATAAATACAGATAACCTGTCCCAATCCTATATACCTAATCTATTGGTGGATGTTAACATTTTAACAAATAAATACAGATAACCTGTCCCCCAATCCTATATAATCTATTGGTGGATGTTAACATTTTAACAAATAAATAAAGATAACCTGTCCCCCAATCCTATATAATCTATTGGTGGATGTTAACATTTTAACAAATAAATACAGATAACCTGTCCCAATCCTATATAATCTATTGGTGGATGTTAACATTTTAACAAATAAATACAGATAACCTGTCCCAATCCTATATAATCTATTGGTGGATGTTAACATTTTAACAAATAAATACAGATAACCTGTCCCAATCCTATATAATCTATTGGTGGATGTTAACATTTTAACAAATAAATAGAGATAATCTGTCCCAATCCTATATAATCTATTGGTGGATGTTAACATTTTAACAAATAAATACAGATAACCTGTCCCAATCCTATATAATCTATTGGTGGATGTTAACATTTTAACAAATAAATACAGATAACCTGTCCCAATCCTATATAATCTATTGGTGGATGTTAACATTTTAACAAATAAATAGAGATAATCTGTCCCAATCCTATATAATCTATTGGTGGATGTTAACATATTAACAAATAAATACAGATAACCTATCCTAATCCTATATAATCTATTGGTGGATGTTAACATTTTAACAAATAAATACAGATAACCTGTCCCAATCCTATATAATCTATTGGTGGATGTTAACATTTTAACAAATAAATATTAGGTCATGGATATTTGGAGTTACAATTACAATAATTACAAGCCTCTTTCGTCTATTTTAGCACTTTCCTCCGAAGGAAAGTAGCTATTGAGGTTGCACTAATGACGGAGTTTATGAAAAATTTCATCGAATCTTTATCGATCCTACCTATATATATATATATATATATATATATATATATATATATATATATATATATATATATATATATATATATAGTTATATAAGTGTCCGTTAACACGACACAGGCCAGAGTTTTTCTTTTTTCGCCACGAAACTTGGTATGTAGTATTCCCCCATCAAATGATTGAACGGGTTCGTTAACCAACAAAATCGGTCCATCCGGAGCGGAGTTCACACCGGAGCCAAAGTAGTTATTTGTCAATACCAGCCTTAATTTTTGTTATATTTCAACGAAACTCTGTATTTGTTGTGGTCAACTGAAGTGAAAAATTTGTTGCAAAAATAAACTAAATCGGTTCATTAGGAGGGGGAGTTTACTCCTGAGAGAAATTACTAATTTGCTCATACCGGTCGTAATTTCTGCTGTATTGGAACGAAACGCGGTATACGTCCTGGGTATCCAATAAGGAAGAAGTGTTGTAAAAAAAGAATTAAATCGGTCTATCGGAAGGGGGGGATTTACATTGTACTATGTTTGAATTGAATTGAAACAGGTGTTATTTATGTTTTTATTTTATTTATCAATATAGGTTATTTTAAGCAAATTATTCAGGAATGCAATCGACACTACCCAATTCTGAGGAAAGTGCTTAGTTATGCACCTCCTGCGTGACGGACTTTTATAAATTAGAAGAGTAACTGATTGTGAATCTAAAAGAGCTTCCGTACATCTGAGTACAGCCGCTCCTTGACCAATGGTAAGTCTGAATTTCAAGCATGCAGAGCAAGTTGCTGTATGATGTTGGTAGAGCTTCCTTTAGAGGCATTATTCACAATAATAATTATAATACTAAACTAAAAAAAAACTACTAAAAAACTGATTGTTATAAAATTTTAAACAAAGATTTTTCTTTATCTCTACGCCAAAAAGCGGCGCAGAAATGCAAAAATCGTACCGTGGTACTAAATGTTTCACAATTTTATTGAAAATGTCATTATTTAAAAATGGACTCACAAAAACGCCAATTGGTGTTTTATATTAATAAGAATAACATAATCGTAGGTTTATTTGGAACCTTTTCCAACTTCCCGGCTGTTTGGTGAAAAATGTTACAAGCGTTTTTGTAAACCTTTGTTTCGGGAACCACAATGATGTCATGTAATATGTATTTTATAATTTTTTTGTAATACAATGGATACTTAACTGTAATGTTTGTACTTCTATTAAACCATAGACAACTTTCCAGATCAAAATCTTTATTAGTACTTGAAATGTTATAGTTTTTGTAAATATTACTCATTTCCCGCAAGCGATTCTGTGAAACCAAATTATCATAATTTTTTTTTTCTTTTCTTTTACGACGCATCGATAAATCTTGGCTGGAATTTTCTTAGCGAGCTCTTAAATGAGAAAACCCCTGTCGCCGGTGGGGATCGAACCCACCATCTCCCGCTTATGAATCCAGCGCGCTAGCCACTAGACCACGGGAGACCCACAAATTATCATAATATTCATATTTTTAAAATTCGATTGTAGAACAATAAAACTTAACAGGTATTATTAGTATACAAGTATAAACAACTTTGAAAAGTTTTATGAAAATCTAAACCCGTGGGTAACATTTCTTAAAAATATTTGGTGATTTGATATGGAATGACCCTGTTATCATTTTGTTTATGGGGACCTTTCATTTCGCGAATTGCCTTCATTTCGGTCCAGCAATGAATAAATAAATATTCATATGAGCCATTGTAAGAAGCTAACGGCTTCGTTTTACCAGTCTAATTGGTAGGAGTTTCACACATTCGTTGTCCGATTACCATCTTCCGGCGGAAAACAGTCATTACTCTTCGAAACTCCTGACGAATCACACGTTAATAGCTCTTCGTTATTTCAGAACGTCTTGAACAGGTTTAATCCATATTTCAAGGATAGAGGACACGCTATTCGGACAGCTGACGACAATAATGGTACTTAAATATGATCAAATCTTCATCTTTGTTTTACCAAAACATACCTCCAAATAAGGAAGTGGGAAACCCTTCCTTTAATATGCTCCTAGAAGGAATCGGCAGAACGGAAACTCTTTGCGTGTTTCTTATCCAAAAAATGAAAAGGCAATTATCAAATTCGGGAAGACAGGTTAATCACCGAAGAAGACAATTTTAAACATTTCCGAGAAAGTCCCTTGAACTCCAGCCATGACAAGGCCAAGTTCAAGGTGGAATTGGAATGAGGAAGGGGTATTCTGGCGACATTTGATGGCAAGGATGTGGATTCTAGATTAGCTTAAGAGATGAGGGATTACTCCTTCCTTGTTTTGGGGTTGTGGGGTTGATTCCCTACTAGAGTGTTGCCTTTTTAGCGCTGTTACTCCCGCGCTAGGGAGAACCCGCATATGAGGATGACCTCATGACGCGATCCGGACGTGGTGATCATAGATCACGAAAATATAGGTGGTTCAAATTTGTATATATATATATATATATATATATATATATATATATATTTATATATATGCTTGTCTGTTCGCGCTCCTGATGGCTCAAAAATGGTCCGATTTTGATGAAACTTGGTACAAAAATCTGTCTTCTAATTTGAAAGGTCAAGTTCGTTAACCTGCAGAATCCGCCCACTAGAAGATAGTGATTGGGGCGAAATTCGCGCAAAAAAAATCGTAACGCTTACGTTTTTGAGTTTATATGCTTGCAGGTACTCTTTTTATAGGTTTCTTAACATAAGAAAACGAATGAAACCATTTTGAAGGCGATATCTTTAACCGTTTCCGAGATAAGTGGAATCAATGTTTTTGTAAGTAATTATTTTTTTGTGAGTACTTAGAATCGCGGGATTCAATTGAAATATTTTCTACATCTTGGATATTAATCCCAACTAAGATGTTTAAATTTTGGTTATATTTGGATTTAAGTAAGTATGCGAAAAAAATTATTTTATTAACAGACATGAAAAGTTTTCGGATCTCCATACATTTTTCGTAAATATTTCGATAACAGTTGGGAAATCGCGGTAAGTGGAAAGTGACCATTCGAATGCTTGCTAAATTCTCTACAAAAAAGGTTCTGAAGCAATATTGGTATTTGTTTTGTTGTTTTGAAAGGGGTTTTCTGTTTGTTTATCTTACTTTTTAATTGTTTTTTTCTTGTTTTAAATTGCATTTATCATTAAAATTAGTATTGTAGTAAAATAAGCTAAGAAACGGTGAAAGGTATTGACAATAATAAGTTTGGAGTGGATGTGGTAATCAAGATGGCTGTGGCTAATCATGATGACGTAGTTTATTTTGAATTCTCCTGTCTATATAACCTTCCTCATAGCCTCCAACTGAAGTTATCGTTATTTCTTATTTTGTAGAAAGATTTAACCAACGACAGAATGACATTTTATTCGCCTTGAAGCAGATATTTACAGTTGATTATAACAGTAAAACGAATTTGCTAGTAAAACAAGATACTTGAAATGACAAAGAATTTTTGGTTGTTTAGAATAGAGCCTTCTCAGCAGTAGTGGAGGAGTAAGTACGTTTTGAGTACAAAAGTGTATTGACTTAAACAGATTAAGAATTATCCATTTCTGTGTAAGTTGGCTAGTGTCAGTTTCCTGTGGTTTGTAATGCTAATATATTCTATTTCTTCGAGATGTACGTAACCGCGCTAAGATGACGCAGTTCCTGCGAGTCGGACTTTTTGAACAAAAGTCCATCCCTGACAATAGCTGTGCCATCTAAGCGTATTTTCATGGAATGTTTGTACCTGGTGTGATATCGTCGATACAAATGCAAAGCATCGAATGTGAAAAAAGGGATTTTTCATTTTCAATCTATACTGATTGCTGTTGGACTAAAGTACTGCAAACCCTCGAATCTAAGTTAACTCAGTGAAAGGGAAAGTAACCACTATCAAAAGGTCGCATCTGCCGACTATTTGACTATCCAAAAGGCAAGTAATGAATAAACATTTTTTTCACTCGGGAAAGTGGTGATTTTCAAATTCGATACTTTGCATTTGTATCGACGATATGTAAAGCTTATAATAGGATCCCATAATCGTTGAAGGTTCCTTGTACTTAAGCTACGACATGGCTGTTTTCACGAAGATGCTGGAATAAGCAGGAAGTCTTGAATTTTGGAGGCTCAATGGCAAGGGTTTTAGATGGACTGATATTATTTCTTCCCATGGGGTTGTGAGTCCATATGGCGTGGGGGGGGGCACAGCTTTTTTATACCAGATTTAAACAAAAACGAACTGTTTTTAAGCCCGTCAGGGCAAGCAGACAGGAGTGTTCGCCGCAGAACGCTGAAACGGGAAGGAAGGATCCTCCCGAACCTCCGGGGTTTCTCAGGACCGTGGGACTCGCGAGATGATCCTCGGGTAGGATGCCAACTACGCACAGCTTCCCCTGGAGCCAAATGCTATGAGTCTCGCTCTATTCAGCTCTCGATCACGGTCTGGACACTCAACTGCAATGTTTCTAACCATATGAAAACTACGCTGCGACAACGTGGCCCTTGCCACCTACACCACCCTTAGTACCATTTCTAAATACCCATAGAGCTAAGCACCCTGGGCGTCCAGCACCAAGAATGGAAATCCCCTACGGTTTCCCTCCAGACAAGAACAGACGGGGACTTACCTCCACTCCCGAACGAGGGTGGGTACCGTGTCGGTTGAATGCGCGGGCCCCGACGAAGGCCCTATCCCAAGTCCAACCAGCACATGGAGTGAATCCCGAAGGATCATCCCGGACGTGATGAGTCGGCCACGGATTCTGCCCCCCCCCCTCTGCCGAAGTAGAGTAGGGCCGTTTCTTCGCTGGCCTGAGCGAACAGACAATAAATATTTACATGCATACGCTCACCTGTCGTCATGGGGTCGGCGTCATGGAGGAAGGGAGGACACCCGGCATACGCTCACACACCTGTCGTCATGGGGTCGGCGTCATGGAGGAAGGGAGGACACGCGGCATACGCTCACACACCTGTCGTCATGGGGTCGGCGTCATGGAGGAAGGGAGGACACGCGGCATACGCTCACACACCTGTCGTCATGGGGTCGGCGTCATGGAGGAAGGGAGGACACGCGGCATACGCTCACACACCTTTCGTCATGGAGGAAGGGAGGACTCGCGGCATACGCTCACACACCTGTCGTCATGGGGTCGGCGTCATGGAGGAAGGGAGGACACGCGGCATACGCTCACACACCTGTCGTTATGGAGTCGGCGTCATGAAGGAAGGGAGGACACGCGGCATACGCTCACACACCTGTCGTCATGGGGTCAGCGTCATGGAGGAAGGGAGGACACGCGGCATACGCGCACACACCTGTCGTCATGGGGTCAGCGTCATGGAGGAAGGGAGGACACGCGCCAAAATTAACAATGTACATGTAAAGTAATTGTATTTTTTAATAAGTGGTATTCTGCCACATTAAGGTGGATATCTATATATATAAAAATCACGTGTCTGTCTGTTTTTCTGTTTGTTTGTTCCTTATACAAATCTACACCGTTTGACCGATTTTGTCCAAACTTGGCACACAGGTAGGTCTTGATACGAGAAATCTCCTAGGCTAGGTCAAAATAGTCAAATTTCAAAATTTGGTCAAAAGGTCAAAAGTTTTGTTCAAGAAAAATTGGCTACACTGAACCATTCAGATTGCGACGGCCACTTCGAATCGACAGCCATTTTCAATAATGTCTCAAATTTATTTGATGATGTTCCTGATAATTAGAATGATGACTTTACATCATAATATAATCATGTAATGCAGTTTATTTCAATTTTATTTCAACAGTCACTGTCTAACTAAGGAGCGCTGGCTTTCTTCTACTCGCAGGCTTTGCTACTGGCCTCTGTCAGCTGTCAGATGAAGTGCTGTTGTGCTGGCCTCTGCCGGTATCATTTTGGACCTAACTAAGGAGCGCTGGCTATTCTTTGAAAAGAGCTATCTACTTGCAGGCTCTGCTACTGGCCCGTGTCGGCTGTCAGATGAAGTGCTGTTGTGCTGGCCACTGCCAGTATCATTATGAACTAAAACAAATTCACATCGTTTGACCGATTTCCGTAACTTGGTATAGACAACTAGGTATCAATTAGATTTGTATACGGGGAGAGTCACAGACAGAAAGTAGGTGTAGCATGGCACACTGGGTAACAGCTAGTATTATATATTTGAGTGCATGTAATCTCTCGTCTTTAGATTATAATAATCATATTGGAATTCATAACGTTTAAATCAAATATTTTGATAGTTTCTAATAATTTATTCATTCAACGGAGATTATAGGCCATTATTTATTTCGTAACATTGTATTTCAAGGTATTTAGGTGACGGATTTGCATACTAAAATATTCTAATGTGGCCATATATTAAATTTTGTATGGTTTTGATGAGTAGTTTGGAGGTTAGGGGCTTACTAGTAGATATGGCCAAGGTTAAATTATGGAGAAATTAGTTCATCCGAGTGATTATGTAAATTTTTAATTATTATTGGCACTATTTCCGTATGTTTACGCTGGAATCTTCGTCATTTTAATGTGTTTTTTGTATAATGCTTATAGTTGATGCGATTCGGAAAATGAGGCCCTTTAAAATTTATAGCAGCAAAATGTTTTGTTAACGCACGTTTCACGAATTATGCACTTTTAAAAGGAAATTATTCAATGAATAATAAATAAGGCAGACACTTTTAAGGGGGATAACATGTAAAAAAAAAAAGTCCGTCACGCAGGAGCTGCATAACTAAGCACTTTCCTCAGAATTTGGGTAGTGTAGACTGCTTTCCAGAACAATTTGCTTAAAATATCCTACATAAATAAAATAAAAACATGAATAGTTCTCTTTTAAATTTGTAATGAGTAACTGATCAATTATTAATTTGCTTCCAGAGTTATGTTTACACATGGTACCTACTACACAACGTAATAAATACAAAAAACCTCATATTATCGTATTTTGATCTAACGCAGGAACAGGATACAGTCACTCTAGTGGTAGAAAGCCCTCCTTGCGGCGGCTTTGTGAACCTACGTTTGGCGGGCTTTTCTATTGAAATATATTACAAATTAAACCCCCGCTTTACGATTGACCGATTCAGCTCATTTTTACAACACTTCTTTCTCATGAGTTACCCACGACGTATACCGCGTTTCGTTACAATACAGCAGAAATTACGACCGGTATGAGTATATTAGGAATTTGGGTCCGGAGTAAACCCCCCCTTCTAATGAACCGATTTAGTTTATTTTTACAACACATATTTAACTGTAGATTACCACTACGAATACCGAGTTTCGTCGAAATATACCAAAAATCACGGCTGGTAGTGGTGAATTGGTATTGTGGGTCTGGAGTAAACCCCCCCTCCTAATGAACCGATTTAGTTTATTTTTACAACACATATTTACCTGTAGATTACCACTACGAATACCGAGTTTCGTCGAAATATACCAAAAATCACGGCTGGTAGTGGCGAATTGGTATTGTGGGTCCGGAGTAAACCCCCCCTTCTAATGAACCGATTTAGTTCATTTTTATATCTCACTTTTCTCTCTATATTACCACTACGAATACCAAGTTTCGTTGAAATATAACAAATATTACGGCTGACATAGTCAAATTAGTGTTTTGGGTTCGGGGTAAACCCCCCCTTCCGGTGGACCGACTTTGGTGGTTAACGAACTCGTTCAATCGTTTGCTAATTGAATGCTATATACCAAGTTTCGTCACGAAAAAACAAAAACTCTGGCCGCTATCGTGTTAACAGACACATATATATATATGCATATATATATATATATATATATATAGATATATATAAATTTTAACGGGGGTCATTTTCGGTGTCTACTAGGTAGGATCGATAAAGATTTGAAGAAATTTTTCAAAAATTCCGTCATGAGTCCAACC
Source organism: Gonocerus acuteangulatus (assembly GCA_946811695.1). Classification (NCBI taxonomy): domain Eukaryota; kingdom Metazoa; phylum Arthropoda; class Insecta; order Hemiptera; family Coreidae; genus Gonocerus; species Gonocerus acuteangulatus. Next base: position 70,382,322 of record OX328131.1, read on the forward strand.
TCAATAGCTACTTTCCTTCGGAGGAAAGTGCTAAAAAATTGAATTATTTTTTTATTTATTAAATGAAGTGTTTTATTCACGTTGCGAATTAAATACCGTCTTTAGCTACTTTTTAATATCTATATATACACCCATAGGGTTTAATTATAAGAGAACATAAAACTGTATGTTGCCTATGACAGACTGCGATACGCTGCGTCTAACCGTACGCTATAAGCAATGTGATACCATGTGAGCCAATGAGATAGTAGAGAACAACCGCAACTGTCCCGATTATCGGACCTCTCGCTCACTCTTACGGTTACACGCAGAGTAATGCAGTATTATTGGAAGAACATTTATTAGCTAAAAAATCGCTTCATTAAAAGATTTGCATAAGGAACAAACAGTCCATAGACGATTTTGTCCTAGCCTATGACACTCCCAGGACCAAGACCCACCTGTGTGCAATGTTTAGTCAAGCGGTGTGGATTTGTATAAGGAAAAAAACTGACAGACAGACAGCTGATTTATATATTTATATATATTTAATTAATTAATTATAGAATCAGCTGTCCATTACAACTATTTATATATTTAAATTTAACTAAACAAGTGAAAAATGTCTATGTGTCATATGACTTTATGCATTTTTAAAAAAAATTTTACGGCACTTCGACGACTAGGCCATTAGCGCCGACATCCAGGAATTGCAGCGAGGAATTTTCCCAACGAGCCGTGGGATGAGAAAATTCCTGCCGCCGCACAGTCTAACGTGCAATGGACAAAAATCTAAATTTTTGTTTTCTTATATTTACTTTCTAATCCTCTAGCTAAGTTTAGAAACTATTCAAGGAACTAAAATCGTATAAAACTAATAAATATTAGTTTTATTTTGATCAACAAACACATTAGCAGTATTATAAGCAAGGAAAAGTATTTAAAACCTGTTTCATACCAACAATCAGTTTGAGCCTCTCTCGTTGAAGATAGGACAGTGTTTTTATTGGGTGATCCGATGGAAATTACGTCAAAACTATTCCTTTTTTATCTGATATAATTGATTATGGATAATTACTCCCTTATTATTTATCCTGAATTATTCTTCATTGATCTTTGACATTATTGTTAATTACAAAATTTTGATAGACCACAGCAAAAAAACTTCATCTGAACACATCTCGAGTTTTTTAGAGCTTAAAGTTTACCTCAAGTATAATGTACTGAGGGCAATTTAGTTTGCCGTAACTTGCCGATTCGAAAGATTTTTATTTTTAGATCCATCACATAATACAATTTATTTTTTCTTACAAATTTTAAAAAATGAGGATAAATCCAAGAAAACGGTATTAATCCTTGGGCAAATGATTCAATTTAATCTGCAGGATGCTCCTAAACAAATATTAAGCAATATTAAAAGGACTGCCAGTTTAGTCCTATAATATATGTAAAAAATATGGGAACGTGTTCACCGCAGAGAAAAAACTCTTATATAAATACTGGTTGAAAGAATATATCAACATAGAAGAAATTGTTATTAATTTTTATTAAGAAAAAAGATATTCGCTCCCTGATGGCCCTTCCGGCTTCCTTAGAGGCAGACGTAAAAAAGAGTTTACAGCGTTGTGTGAGAGATCGAAAAAGCGCCGGGTTCTTCTGATATCTGGCCCAGAGCTTTCTTTACGGAGAAAAAATATAAATAGGCAAAACAAAATCAGTCCAGACATTAATGAATGTATCATAGAGGATGACATTAATAATCAAATAGGAACCCTCACACCCGACTGAAAAGACAGGAACTGAACAGGAGATACGGACTCTTACGACGACTACTGGGACCTTCATCAAAACTGACAATACACAACAAACTCATTGTTTATAAAACCATAATCCGACCTATTTGGACTTACGGACTTGAACTCTGGGGAACAACTAAAACTTCTAACATACAGAGAATACAGGCATTCCAATCCAAAGCCTTTCGCAAAATAGTTAATGCTCCTTTCTATGTTTCCAATAAAACCCGTCATAGTGACCTCAACATCCCTTTCGTTCAAGAACTGGCAAAATCCCGCTTCCTAACATTTCATTCCAAATTGTCCTTCCATCCTAATCCCAGAGCACAAACACTTTCCTCCCAAACTCAACCCAAAAATCCGCCTAGAAGGCTCAAGAGACATTGACCTCGTGATCAATTAACTGAATAAGGACAAAACATTATTCTAAGTAGGAAGTGCCAGTATTGATTGGCTCCTTCCAAAAGTGTTATTATCTTTATTATTATTGTGTTATTATTTTTATTATTATTTCCTATTCATTGTTTTTGTTTGCTTTGTTTTTTATGTACTTTTTCTTTCTTTTTTTCTTTTCTTTTTCTTTTTTATTTATTTGCTTATTTGTTTTTTTATTTATTTTGTATTTCAACTCAATTTCTGTATATAATCATTATTTTTATCTGAGAGCAAACTTAACTAATGTACTCTCCAAATGTACAGATGTTAAATAAACGTATTACTAAAAAAAGAAAAAAGAATAATCAAATAGATATTGGTTTCGATATAAGTTTACATTCTCAAGAATCCAAAAACGATTCAGACTCGGAATTAAGAAATTATTTAATAATTTCATAGAAAATGGTAAAATATTATTATTTTATAATGGCAATATTCCTATAAGTATAATTTACTACTATACTATTACTACATTATATGTTACAGTTATAATATATTTTATAATATTGTTATTAATAATATTATTTCTATTAATATCACAAATCTTACAGTTAATATTATTATAGCCGTATAGTATGCATTATTATACTATTGTTACCTTGTTTTGAGTTGATTTCAATTAGTAAAAATGTTTATTTGAAAATAACTATTGGTTAATGGGTTCTCCCGTGGTCTAATGGCTAGCGCCTTGGATTCATAAGCGGGAGATGGTGGGTTCGATTCCCAACCTCCGGCAGGAATTTTATCATCCCACGGCTCGCTGGTAAAATTCCTCGCTGCACCCTGGATGTCGGCGCTAATGCCCTAGATGTAGATGCGCCGTATAAAAAAAAAAAAAAAAAAAAAAAAAAAAAAAAACTATTGGTTAATGATTATTGTCCATAATCCTCACTACTTCGTTACACTGAGCGCCGGTGGGGATCGAACCCACCATCTCCCGCTTATGAATCTAAGGCGCTAGCCACTAGACCAAGGGAGACCCTCCAAGACATATTCTTACCACTTTCTCCCTTAAGCAGGCTACACACGAACAAACAGGCCTGTCACTTAGGCCTGAACAGGCCGGAATTTATACACGTTAAGGCGACCGGCTTTCAGGCCGACTGTTCAGGCCTAATTGACAGGTCTGTCTGACCGTGTGGAGCCTGTTTTAGATTATTTTCTGCACTCCTTAATAACTTTTTTGTGATTTTTTTTTCTCTTTTGAGGTCGCTTGTTTGAGGTAGTACATTCCAACATTTTGATTACAGACAGAGAGAGACAGGGATATAGAGGAAGAGGGAGAATTTATGCTTGTATCTCACTGCAAGAAAGGTTAAAGAGGCATCGGCCGGGTTACGATTCTCCTGCAGGTGTACCGTTCTAACGACCCGGCGTATCGTAAAAATATTTACGATACGTTATAAAAATGAATGAATTACGACCCCAAGGGTGGATGACCCTTGAAGGCGTACTTAGATACACTCCACTATTAATATAATCCTCCTATGAACGTGTCCGCAGTATTTCATTGTTTTTATGAACCTCAGATCATGAAGAAAATATCATTTTAATGGCGATACTGCTGGAAGCCAATGACCCAGCGCATGAACTTAAGTGTAGGATAAGCCGCCAAAATGAAGCTATACTTTTTAATAGTTTTCACTATATTCATTTCTTCACAATTTTCACTACATCAAAATTTGCTTTTTACAGTATTTTTTTTAAAAATTATTTATTCATTTAATGATATTACATTCTGTAAAATAATTACATTTTGTAATGTGCTTACATAAAATTTAATAATCACGAGCGTCTGCACCGGCTGCCCCCTTGTCTCCTCGGGTAAGCGAGATGACTAGGGACAGCCGTACTCCACTCCTCAGCCAGCAGCAGTAGGAAGTACTGGAGCTGGAAAAGGGGCGAGAGAGCTGCAGACACTCAGTAGTCAGGCTCTTTCTCTGCCGTTCTTAATTTCGTAGCTTTTTGGCGATGAGAGCAGAGTATTCTGACACAGCCTCCCAGTTATCGGTATTAGCTAGGATGAGGCTGACCACATTTTCTGGCTTCAAGGGCTTGCCCAGTTGCACAGTGACTGGACAGCAGGATTAGGGCATTTGCAAAGGTCTTGGTTATGTAAAAAGGTATTTTACAGTATTAAATGCCTCCTTTATGAATAATATAAAGAATTAACTGCACCAGAAATTTGGGATTGGTCAGCGGGGTAAAAAGGAAATTTCATCGCAATTTCTTGGCATTGGTGTCTTAGGGCTCGAGTCCCCAAAGTTTGAGTCAATATAAAAGAAAGAACAGGTAAAAATGAAGGAGAGCGTCCTCAGCACCGATTTTTTTTTTTAATTTTGCACTAAAACGTATTTTGATGCACTAAACACGAATCCGTTAAAAAAAACTTTCTCTCAACTAGGAAAGAAGTCATTAAGCACTAAAAGTCACTGTTATTGAGGCTAAAGTTAGCGTCACAGCGTATTTGTGCCAACGTTGAATGCACCGGTTCCCGTAGATTACCGAAGTTAAGAAACGTCGGCCGTGGCCAGTACCTGAATGGGTGACCGACCAAGTGCTGTTGGTATTATAAAAGGGTGGCAACCTGTAGATAGGCCGGCGTTAATAGCCTAATTGTTGATACGATTAAACACGAAAAAAAAACACAGCGTATTATTAAACACGCGCACGGTCAGACATCTAACATTGGGAAACAAAGAACTCTCATTTGAAATGTTGATAAACTATTTATAACCTCCATAACATCGGAATTCTAACCATAACAGCGAGTTGGGTTGACAAGAGTTCTGATATCTACTTGAGCGAGCGTAGCGAGCGGAAACGCTCAGCACGTCTGCCCAAAAGACGTCCTAGACATTCTTCGTAATATGCATGTCTATTAATACGCTGTTTACGCCAACTTTTATAACCTCCATTATAGTGAAATTTAGTGCTTAATAACTTATTCCCTGGTTGCAACTTTTTTTAACGGATCGTGTTTCGTGCATCAAAATACGTTATAGTGCAAAATTTGAAAAAGTCGGTGCTGAGGACGCTCTCCTTCAGTTTTACCAAAAATCATATAAAAAAAAAAAATTTCCGGAAATTTCTCGATCTGCGGATACTTCAATTGTTGTATTTCAGTTTTGCCGCAAAAGTAGCGTGCTATCTCTCAACAGGCAATAAATAGATAGAGATAGAGTTTTTCAAAATTAATGGTCATATATTAATGGTTGGTTATATATTTATTATAAATGAAATAGAAGTTGTTTGAAAAACGATTCATTCATGCTTTCAATAGTAGGTCAAAGAATCCTTGAACCTAGAAAGTTCACGGTTAAGATCCACGTGTAAACAAAACTTTCGAAGGTGAACGGCCGTCATGCCGCTAGTTCGTAGCTAGTAATCTATTTTGATGGATAGACAAGCTGTCAGCCGAGATCACAGCTTGAGGAATGGATTCTAGCCTATGCAATACGTCAAATTGTACAAGAGTGTCACGTTTTCTAGGAAGGGGAACCATTAAAGGCGTGAGAATTGGAATCTTGAACCTAGATGCAGGATGTCGAAGACGAGAGACTTGATCACAATCGTAAACACACATAAGGCGGAGGATCATTTTTCATGATATAGCGGTACATCCGACGATAGACAATGACGAGAAGTGGTTCGGAGAAGCCGACAAAGACCCTAATAGCTACAGCAGTCTTATTGTGTTTCGGCTTGTACCGTTTAGTCCTTGTTAATTGTGTCTCCACCAGGTCCGTTCGCATTGTACTAGATCGAAGGTCGGCCAACGATCCGTCTCCATCCTTGTTGGCCTTTGTAATTATTGAAGGCGTTCTTTGTTCAATCTTATCAGGTGATTTGGGTACAAAAAGTTTAAGACGTTTGAGTAATTGTTGGGATTCGGATAACAGAAAACACCTTTATACCTGCCTCCCTTTCCATTAACACAACATTTTATGACTTTATGACCCCTTACTGTACTTCGCCGCTTTCGCCGCTCTTTCTTTCATCTTCTATGTTCTCTGTCCATTGGGTGGTCCAGAACCCCCCCCCCCCTCACCAACTCCTTTCTTCCTATGTTTCCCTGTATTAACTGTCAGAAATGATCCCGCATTTGTGAGGAATAGTTCTCTATCTTCCCATCGGTAAGCCCATATTGTTATTCTTATATCTAATCTAATATGTAATCTGTTATTCTTATATCTGTTTTCCTAATAATCCAAACACTTCTAGAGCACATTGTTCTTCTATATATTATGTTGTAGTATTTTATGTTTTGTCTTTTTCCATATATGTATGTGTATTTGTGTAGGTAGGCATATATATATATACATGTATATTTCAGTATTACATCCGTCCTACTTGTTTTTTACAGCCCTGATGAAGGCTTGAAGTTCAAGCCGAAACGTCGGCACAATAAAACCATTTTTATGATAAAATGTAGTTTTATTAAGTAGCAGTGACCGAACCCCGACAATCCCTACCTTGCATCATCTACGGTCAACGATCTCCTCTCAAAGAAAACACCAGATTTTAGGCAAATCGCTATTTCGAACATTTCAGCATGTCCTTTGACAGCTTTCTTCAGCAATAAATGCCAAGGTGATGGAAGAAAACCATGACAACTTTAAGGTGACCATTTGTAGCTGAATAAGGGTACCAAAGAGCCAATATATAGATTTTTCTGAAAATCTGACATTACTCCAGATTATATTTCACCTGACTCATAACCCTCTGCCTTTGGATGCATGGGTTTTAATGACGAAAAACATCGGCCATTGTCCTATTGTGAGAGTCCTACACATCTTGTCGGGCTTCCCTTAAACTCCAGATGAATCTCAGATAATGCCCGACTTTCGTCGACCTTTTGATTTCAACCTCATCATGACTATAAAAAGTCCGACTCGGAGGAACTGCATCATCTTAGCGCGGTTCCTGTTCATATCCCTATTGTCATTTGAAAAGCTTAGAATAGAAACAGATAATATTTTCCTCGGCCTTTGTTCAAAGGGCTTTATGACTTTACCTGGTCGGGTCCGCCAGACACTAGAATCCTCTTCTACAGATACTTCATTTCATACGTTTCAATGAATTGGAAAATATCAAAATTTTTCCCATATTCCTGTGTTCTTTTACTATAGTAATAATTCCTCAAATAAAATCAATTAAAAAATAAAATAATAAAACCAACAGCATGAAGGCAATTGAAAATATTCAAAAGACGTCATCGAATCTTTTTCTCTTGGCAAGCTATATTTCGAACAATGAATTGTTTTTCTAATTTTACCTAATCTGTTTTATTGTCAAAAACATTATCCAACTATAAGCAATTAAAAAATAACAAGGAATAAAAACAGACAAAAAGAACCGTTCGAATAAACGAAATCAATTACTTCAAAGTTTAAGCACTTATTTCTCCGATTGAAATCACCTAATCAAAAATTGTTTCAGAATCTTTTTTGTAGAGAATTTATAAAGCTTTCAAATAATTTCTATCCACTTATCACGATTTCCCAACCGTGTTCGAGATATTAATGAAATTATACGAAGTTCCCAAAACTTTTCATGTCTGTTCATAAAATATTTTATTCTAACCCTTCCTTAACTCCAAACGTAACCAAACGTTTAACAAGTTAGATTTGATGAAATTCAAACATGCAAAAAATGTTTCTACTGAATCCCATGATTCTAAGTAACCAAACCAAAAACTTGATTTAACAACTTTTTTTCCGATTTTCTCAGGAACGGTTAAAGCTATCGCCTTAAAAATGGTTTCATTCGTTTTACTAGCCCAAGAAGCTTATAAAACGAGTACTTACAAGCATATGAACTAAAAACGTAAGCGTTACGATTTTTTTTGCGCGAATTTCGCCCCAAACGCCATCTTCCAGTGGGCGGATTTTGCTGGTTAACGAACTTGACCTAGCAAATTGGACGACGGATTTTTGTACTAAATTTCATCAAAATCGGACCATTAGGGACGCCAGAAATCCGCGAAAAGACAAATATATATATATATATATATATATATATATATATATATATATATATATATATATATATGTTTGATGTTATGTTTCGTCGCTGGGATAGTATTTTTAGATGGAACGGCATTTTTCTCCAGCGGTGGTACTCCTCCTCACTTCTTCCCGGAATATTTCGATGGATTCATCTCCATCTTCTTCAGCCAGGTACTTGTTTCTTCCTCGGTGGTAGCCAAGGGAATGGCCCCACCGAGGAAGAAACATTCCCTTGGCTACCACCGAGGAAGAAACAAGTACCTGGCTGAAGAAGATGGAGATGAATCCATCGAAATATTCCGGGAAGAAGTGAGGAGGAGTACCACCGCTGGAGAAAAATGCCGTTCCATCTAAAAAAATATATATATATATATATATATATATATATATATATACAAATTTGAACCACCGTTATTTTCGTTCTCTAGGGGTTCTGAAACGCGAAATTTTCTAGTCGGCACTTCCGGATTGTTTCATGAGATCAACCTTATAAGCGGGGTTTTTCCCTATGAAGGGAGGGAGGAACCGCGCTAAAATGTAGTAGTCTCTTAGCCGAATCCCAAGCATTGCTGGATCTCTTATCACTCCAAATGAATAGATATGGATGCCAACATACTTTCAGTGATTCTTAGGCTTTTAGTGTCGTCAAAGTGTAACAACAAATCATTCATGCCATGATATGACGTGATATTTAAGTGATTTTGTCATCTACGTTCCGTTTTGTTTTGTCCTGACATAAGCGAGCCCAATTGTTAGTCGAGCCTGCTTTATTTCTATGTCCATAGTCGGATGTCAACTTTTCAGTAGTTTACTTAATGATTTGAAATTTATTTTTAAACAGTCGAGTACAGCTGCCTTACAAGTATTTGTGTTTTAATAAGAAGATTCTGGAAGTCAACTATAAAGCACCTCCTAGACAGTCAATAGTATAGGAAAATATGCAACCTTTTTTTTTACCTTTTTTTTTCTAGGGTCAAGAAATGGTGAGCCTTAGAGTTTTAGCTATTCTTACCTTGACTTTAGCTGTGCGTGCATTGAAAAAACGAAAGAAGATAAGATAATGGCGCTTGAGAAAAGAATGAGGTTTTCAAGAAACCAAATTTTAATTTTGATTAAAATAATCCTTTGACTTAAATTTCCAGCGAATCCAATAGATAACCCGTCCTAAAATTCGTTGGCAATAATAAATGAACGTTAAATAGCCCATAGGGTTAATAGCCTAAATGTTCATACTTTGTTAAATAAACAAACAAAAAAAAAAAAAAAACTTTTCAAGCCATTCTAAACGATCAATATAGCCTTTCATTGCGCATTGGTGTATAATATTGGACGTGCTTGACAAATAATGAATATACTCGTACATATGTTGTACCTGTATCTGTATTAGTTTCTGGTACATATGTATCACCTGTATCTGTATTAGTTTGTGTAGTTAGCCGACGAGTGTGGTGAATAGAGGAGACCCAGAGGTCCCTGACAATGGGTCCCTGCCCCGGATCGAGGTTGAATGCATCTCCTTAAAGGCCGGTAAACATGGTTAACCTCGTTCGCCGACGACGGGTTCAACGGACCGGATCTATTTTTAAAAATCCGTCCGGCAAATCAGGGGCGTAATTAAAAGTGGCGTTGCTGTTAAAAATAATCGTCGGTTGTATGAGACAGACAGTTATCGGGGTAGATTAGGGCTAGCGGAGCTCGGGAACCCTGATGATGACTCTCCTTCGAAGGGTATCATTAAGATGGAATCATTACCTGGCTCCGGCTGCACCCCCTACCGCTAGTTCCTCACATTCCAGAGGCTTTCAGGACAAAAATAAATCTATCTTCTCACTTATCTGTGCACTTCTCCTTTCAAACAACTTTTCTGCAAGCTCACCACAATCACTAAAGCAGGCTACGTACGGTCAGGCAGGCGTGTCAATTAGACCTGAACAGTCGGCCTGAAAGCCGTTCACCTGAACATGTATATATTCCGGCAGGTCTGTCAGTTAAGACTGTTCAGGCGGACTTTTCAGGTCTAACTGACAGGCCTGCCTGAAACGTGTGTAGCCTGCTTAAAGCTAGTGTTGGCACCTCGAATCGGACCCTTCAACATTTTTATCTTGCTAACTACATTTAATGGGCTAATACAATTCTAAATATTACAACAAGACTCTACTGGGATCTAAAAAAGAAGATTCTGCTGGCTAACAAACTTAATCGTTGAAATAAGGCAAAATAATTTTGTACCGAATTTCATCAAAATCAGTTTTGATCTGTTGGGTAGAGGGGGTTGGGGACAAAACGTGTACTTTTAATGATTTTTATATAATCTAATAAGACTGCCTTTTCATGATTATTTTTTAGTTTTTTTGCGTTTTTCTCGGAAACGCAGATAAAACGAGATATATGCTAAAGGAATTTGTTTTTGTATTTCCATTCTGCATTCATTCCCGAAGTTAGGCCGTTTTTTTGAGGACATCCTGTATAAGTAGTTCGGAGTCGGAAGAACATATTTCAAGGTTTAATTTGACCTTGATATATATATATATATATATATATATATCATATATATATATATATATATATATATATATATATATATATATTATCTTGCCAACCAGATTTAATGGGCTAATACAATTGTAAATATTCCAAGAAGACTCTACTGGGATCTACGAGTAATAGTCGGAGAGCTGGTAACGCACTTTTCATAGTGTTTTATGCACCTTGAAATTCTGCTATAATGCACCTCTTAGGTAGATAAGAAGGTAAATATGTGTTGGCTAGACTTACGGTGGAACACCAGGTACTGCGCAAAAGGGAAAGGTGCAACAAAATATTTCCCAAAAATAGTGTTTTATTCAGAAGCCAACTATCAATTAATTTTTAACTTTAATAGTACTTCGGGCTGTGCTAAAAGGACCAAAATGTTTTGCTCTTTGTAAATGCCAATTTGCACTGTTAACGTAAAGCTAGAGAAAATATAGAACAATAATAGCGGGGTGTCTGTCGTCCATTTGAACGTATAAAATCTTTTTAAAAAATACAATATCATGTTCCTGATGTTGGGTTTGCCACCCGGTAACAGATCATACCTGTTGCAAGTTTCCTAGTTTTCTGCTGTAATAAGTCTGACTATTTTTTTGTATCACCCATGAACTTGGCAACAGAAACGTAAGCATTTAGTTTTACTGAATATGACAACCCAATTAGAATTTTAACAATTTTGTAGGTTAATTTATTATGGTTTAGTCATATTCTTTTCGGTGGGCCGGAATACAGTAATTCTGGAAACATTCTAAAACATCACACTCCCTTTTGTGTAAATGTGTAAATATCTCATTTATTTAGATTTTTTTTTTTTATAGTCTTAGGTTAAACGGTCCTTCGGATATTTGTTAAAAAAGGAGATCCTTTGTAAATAGTTAGTATCCATTAGTAAATAGTCGATTGTAAATAGTTCTATAATAGTAGTTGAATAAGGACCGACAATAGTGTAGTAATATTGACTGGTGCTAATGACCTTGGCAGTAGAAGCACCTATAGTAAAAAAATTTAAAAAAAATCACAGTCCCTGCTTTATTGTTTGAAAGACAAATGAAGGTGTCGGGGCAAAATAGTGCCAAGCAACATTTTTAATATAACTTAACTTTAGCTCATATACGTTGGATATTATATGGTACTATCAGTTGAAATGAGAAGATGGAGATAGTTAGCCGTTGGAGAGATACGAAGACAAGGTATAGTTGGGATTCGGCTAGGAGAAAAACGTCAGACTTTCAGGAAGAGATCTGTATTTGGACGTTTCGGCTGCAGATTGGCAGCCTTCTTCAGCTAAAAAATACAACTTATAAGTAAAAAAATAAATATACAACTTGTAAGTAAAAAACAGGCAGAAATGAGTGTAGTATATACATAAAGACAATAAATTTTAACCAATCTTATTTTTAAACAATGAAAATACGGTAGTTGGAAAGTAAACAGCATGTAGAAAGTAGTAAGTAAACAGTACAAAAAACTAATCAGTAAAAAAAAGGAACATTTCTCACTATATGAAAAATGTTCCTTTTTTGGTTAAAATTTATTGTCTTTATGTATATACTACACTCATTTCTGCCTGTTTTTTACTTACAAGTTGTATATTTATTTTTTTACTTATAAGTTGTATTTTTTAGCTGAAGAAGGCTGCCAATGTGCAGCCGAAACGTCCAAATACAGATCTCTTCCTGAAAGTCTGACGTTTTTCTCCTAGCCGAATCCCAACTATACCTTGTCTTCGTATCAGTTGAAATGGTTACAGGCAACAAGATTAAGTAGCATACAGAGCTAGTAGTCATATTTTAGTAGCATTTGCATCATAGACTGATAGTCCCACATAATATCCAACGTAGCAGCTACAGTTAAGTTTTGTTAAAAATGTTGCTTGGCACTGTTTTCCCCCGACCCTTTCAAATGTGAAAATGCCTACTTTTGTAACATCTTTAAGAGTTGCGCTCTCCGTTCCCTGATAGAGGATATCATGCCAAGGCCAATTCTAGACCAGGAATTGGGTAGTTTTGGACTGAACACAATAAACAGTAAGGTCAGCACGTTCTTTGAAGGTGAGCGGATGAATGACACATGAATGATGGCGTTAACTCAAAACCTCTTAAGCTAAGAGGTTTAAGCCTAGAGGTTAAGCTTAGAGGTGTTAACTCAAAACCTCTTAAGCTAAGAGATTTAAGCCTAGAGGTTAAGCTTAGAGGTGTTAACTCAAAACCTCTTAAGCTAAGAGATTTAAGCCTAGAGGTTAAGCCTAGAGGTGTTAACTCAAAACCTCTTAAGCTAAGAGGTTTAAGCCTAGAGGTTAAGCCTAAAAGTGTTAACTCAAAACCGTAAGCTAGGTCAAAAACCTCTACCAGCTGACTGTCTGTATGTTTGTCCCTTATACAAATCCCCACCGTTCGTCCGATTTTGACTAAACTCGGCACACAGGTAGATCCTAATCTGGAGAGTGCCGTAGGCTAGGTCAAAAACCTCTACCAGCTGTCTGTCTGTATGTTTGTTTCCTATAAAAATCCACACCGTTCGACCGATATTGACCTAAGTTGGAACACAGGTAGATCGTGAAGAGCGATTGCCATAGGCTTGGTCAAAACGGCTACCACCTGTCTGTCTGTATGTTTGTTCTTTATACAAACCCACACCGTTTGACAGATTTTGATCAAACTGGGCTCACAGGTTGGTCTTGATCAGGGGATTGTCACAGGCCAGGTCAAAAACGTCTACCAGTTGCTGTCTGTTTGTTTTTTTAAATAAAAATCCACACCGTTAGACCGTTTTTTACCAAACTTGGCATACATGTATGTCTTGATATGGGGGATGTTATAGGTTAGGTCAAAGTCGTCTAGGACTCCCAGTTGGGAGGTAACGGGTTCGAAACAGTTACAGATTCGTGTTATTAGATTTTAATAATACTTATTGGTTTCTAATTTATTTAGGCTTTTCTATATGCAGAAAGTAGGTGTAGCATGGCACGCCGGGTAACGGCTAGTGTAATAATAAATGCCAAACTGTAGCCAATGGAAGTCAACTTCTCTAACTTTGTCCAATAAAACAGAGTACCTGTAACTACATGGAGGTATATCTCGTCACCCACACATATACATACACATATATATATCGTCGATACAAATGCACAGTAAAAAATGTGGAAAAAATGCATCTTTCATTGTCAATCTTTACTAATTTCTGCTGGACTTATGTACGGCAAATTCTCGAATCTTAGATCACTCTATTAAAGGGAAAGTATTCCACTATCAAAAGGCCAAATCTGCCGAATATTTGACTGTCCAAAAAAAAAAAAAGTTATGAATAAATGCTTTTCCACTCTGAAAAGTGGTGATATTCATATTCGATACTTTGCATTTGTGGCGACGATATATTACCGGTCGTTATATTCGGCATGTAATAGGTAATATTCGGGAAGATTTCAAGAATGCTAATGCACCTCCTTTTATTAGTCCGACCTCAATAATTGCATTCCTTGAGATGTGCTAAAAATGCACAAAATCTGAAAAATCTGTCGGATTAGTTTAATCTATACAATCTTTGTGGTGCAAATGGCCAACGCGGTGCCTGCGAAGAACTACCTACGTGCTTTGTAGGTTTAGTAGTGCACGCACTAACCATAGATTAACTTCCTCCGGTTATTAAAAATGTAACCTACTGTAAAAAAAAACTCAATTCTTACGTTCTAATAAAAAATAATAAGAAATTATAACAGTATAACGTGTTAAATTGTGCTATATATGATCAGATAATATCTGACGGTGGGTTTCTCTAGCAGCCAGCAGAAAGCCGTGACTGGCTGACGGTGGGCTTCTGTAGAAGCCACTTCACTCTATATCGTATAAGAACGGCCGCTTCTTTTCTTTTGTTGTATTTAGTTCTATAAGTTTGTATTTTTGTATAAATCTGTATTTGTTGTATTTTAAAAAGAGCAAATCTCCGTCGTTGCGATGCTCAAAAATTAAATTAAAAATAAATAAGGACGGCAGGCTTCTCTAGTTTCTTTAGAATATTAGTCAGATTTCTTAGTAGACGTGTTTGAGACTTCTCGGAAGATGATAAATCGCAGCCCAGTCCTTCCTCAGCTCCAGGAAGTAATATTGAAGAGCATTCTAGGATTTCGACGAAGACGGTAGGCTTTTTCCGAAGCGTAAACAATGTAATTTGGTGAGGAAGCATCGCAGTTTCCAGGGATATATGTTTTCTATCAGTAGTACTAAGGTATTTCGTGGAAAGGTTTCTGCACTAATTAAAGAATATATCGTCGATAGAAATGCAAACTAACGAATATGAAAAAATGCATCTTTCATTGTCCATCTTTAATAATTTCTGCTGGACTTATTTACGGCAAATTCTTCAATCTGACTTCACTCTATTAAAGGGAAAGTATTCCACTATCAAAAGGTCAAATCTGCAGAATATTTGACTGTCCAAAAAAAGTTATGAATAAATGCACAAAATCTGAAAAATCTGTCGGATTAGTTTAAGCTATACAGTCTTTACTTGTTGAGAGGAGATCGTTGACCGTAGATGATGCAAGGTAGGGATTGTCGGGGTTCGGTCACTGCTACTTAATAAAACTAAATTTTATCATAAAAATGGTTTTATTGTGCCGACGTTTCGGCTTGAACTTCAAGCCTTCATCAGGGCGATGGGAAGATAGAGAACTATTCCTCACAAATGCGGGATCATTTCTGATGATCCTCAGAAATGATCCCGCATTTGTGAGGAATAGTTCTCTATCTTCCCATCGCCCTGATGAAGGCTTGAAGTTCAAGCCGAAACGTCGGCACAATAAAACCATTTTTATGATAAAATTTAGTTTTATTAAATAGCAGTGACCGAACCCCGACAATCCCTACCTTGAATCTTTACTTGTATTTCCTTGTTTCTCATTAGCCGACAAATAATAATCCGTAGACTATTTACATTTTCGCTTCAATATTCAAGAATGTGTATATATTTCTCCTCTGGATAATACAAGTGTAAATTCACTCTTTTTAATGATGTTTACAATTCTGGCTGAACTTAAATCATTAAAATAGTGACTTGAAGGAAAATATGCTTGTTTCACGACTGCGGCTTATTTTATCTGCATTTAATTTACTTTGCATAACATGAAAGTATGCAAAAGCATGAATTATGTACAAAATGAAACTAGAAATGACAGATATTATAAGACAAGAAGTTGAGGTCAAGAAACCATTTACTGCAGAAGATTGGTTGTTTAACTGTAATCTGAATGCGAGGAAGTGACGGAGTCCCGTTCCAGAGGGCGGACATGGCGAGTAATACAAAAAAAAAAATTCTAAGATAAAAAATGTCTGGAGGTTGTTAGAGGAGGTGAGATGAAGAAAGGAAGAGGCGACAGACGGAGGACTCGGCTTATCTGGAACTGGTCTCGGAGAGGGTTTTAGAGTTTTTTCATGGATAACGGACCGCAGGTACTTAGCCCGGGTATTTCAGTACCTGTAGTCGGATGCGGGGGAGTTAAGGAGTGCTTTGCAATTAGGAAGGTGTCTTTCTTTGGCGTTGCTATTTCATAGGGATACCACATTGGGCTCTCCGTGCAAATGTAGAAGAGTTTGCAATACTTAGATATGGCCCTTGCACCTAGTACTATTGTATAGTAACTTTTAAATTGTAATATTGTATTTTAGAACCTGTCTTCTGATCGCAGGGAGACCAAAAAAATCTCAGAAATTAAGAAGGTGCCTTTCTTTGGCGTTGCTATTTCATAGGGATACCACATTGGGCTCTCCGTGCAAATGTAGAAGAGTTTGCAATACTTAGATATGGCCCTTGCACCTAGTACTATTGTATAGTAACTTTTAAATTGTAATATTGCATTTTAGAACCTGTCTTCTGATCGCAGGGAGGCCAAAAAAATCTCAGAAATTAAGAAGGTGCCTTTCTTTGGCGTTGCTATTTCATAGGGATACCACATTGGGCTCTCCGTGCAAATGTAGAAGAGTTTGCAATACTTAGATATGGCCCTTGCACCTAGTACTATTGTATAGTAACTTTTAAATTGTAATATTGCATTTTAGAACCTGTCTTCTGATCGCAGGGAGACCAAAAAAATCTCAGAAATTAAGAAGGTGCCTTTCTTTGGCGTTGCTATTTCATAGGGATACCACATTGGGCTCTCCGTGCAAATGTAGAAGAGTTTGCAATACTTAGATATGGCCTTTGCACCTAGTACTACTGTATAGTAACTTTTAAATTGTAATATTGCATTTTAGAACCTGTCTTCTGATCGCAGGGAGGCCAAAAAAATCTCGTAAATTAAGGATTTATTTATACACTAGCTGAATACCCGTGCTTCGTCACGGCAGATAAGTAGTTATCTTATTGCGTTGAGTAAAGTATCATTAAAATTACGTTACTATACAATTTTGTGCAGTTTATTACAGCACGGTTCCCGTCATACTATATTTTATTCAGTGGGATTAAAATTTAAAAGTTTATGTTTCCAAGGGGCGAGGTTAGCTCAGTGGCAGAGCACTGGACTAATAAGCTAGAGGCCTTAGTTAAAATCCCGAGCAAGCACTAAAGATTTTTTCTTCTAGTGTCTTTGTTCATGGGTTGAATTCGGCCTTTCTGACCGTCGCTAGGTCAACCCAGCCTTTAATTAATTTAATAATGGGTACCTTGGTTGGTGCTAATGACTCTAGCAGTCGAAGCAGCCAAGGGGAAAATCAGGCAGCCGGAGCATAGTACTGACCACACTATCTCCGTAGTGTGCCGTATGGTCATGAATCAGATACCTATATAGTATCTACCCCTCAGGGCCCTCGTGGCCTGTTACGGGACTGATTTTTGATTATGTTTCCAAGAAGTCATATGGTAACACCCAATATATTTACGAGTATTACCAAGGTTATAGGCGAGGAGGCTGTGCAAGGGTTCCGGATATAATTGCCTCACCTAGAAAACTCTAAGGATAGGCTTACCATACATCACGGTTTGACCGGGACTGTCCCGGTATTTTACAATTGTTTCGGTGTCCCGCCCGGTTTTATCAATGTCCCGGAAAAGGCTGTAAGATGTAAAAAGTAATGAATTCATGTTTATAAGAATCTTTTATAAATCGGTTACTTTTCTACAATCAACATTTTTACTACTGCTCACAGTGTCAAAGATATGAGAAGTAATCTAACTGTAAAACGCTGGAACTACCTGCACAGCGCTGCCAGCAGCCAAACACTACTATTTGGCTGAGAGATTTTTTTAAAAAAATCAAGTAGCAAAAAAAGTTCCGTTCTTATTTTTAAGGTTTGGGTAGACTAACAGTTCAGGATCCCCCCTTCCCGTTACTTGCTAGGCTTAAAACTCACCATTTTGCTTATAATTTGTACTGTATTTATTCCCAACCCCCCCTGGTATGCCCATCCCATATTAATGTGTCTCGGTTTAACTCTCCAAAAATATGGCAAGCCTATCAGACGGGGACAGGCAGAAAAGAAACGCAATTAAAACTCTATGAGGGACAGTTAATTTCTAGTAATTCAAGGTCTCCCATCACAGTTGAAATTAACCTCAATTAAAAATAATACTATGAGATAGATAATGTACGGTAACAGCTGTTCTTTATCGTCCTAACAACGCAGGCTGCCTAGGCTTGCCTTCTCTAACCAACTCAAACTTTAAACCCCCCTAAAAATGCTTAAAAATTCGAATATCACAAAATCCTTTCTTGGCGAGTGCCTACGTTATATAGGGAGTGTCCATGCAAAATTTCAAAATTTTCTGTCAAGCGGTTTGGGCTGGGCGTTGATAGGTGAGTGAGTGAGTGAGTGGTATTTGACAAATATATAGTAGATTAGTGAGGACGCGACTATGGAAATTCATCACAAAAAAACTAGGATTAAGAAGGTGCCTTTCTTTGGGGTTATTTGATATGTATACAACATTGGGCAAATACATACACAAATGCAGGAGAATTAAAATTTCTTAGATGTGGCGCATATATATATTAGGGATATATTACTTCCAAAATTCTCTAAATTTATTAGGTCAGTAAATAAGTCCCTGCGCATTAAAAGCATGCATGGAATTCCATATGACTCATTACTAGACCATTTTGAACCTTTCGACAATAATCTTCGCATGACTAACTTATTAGTCAGTCTGTCGCCAATTTTAGTAATTATAGTAATACCCATAGAAAATGAACATCGATAATCAATCCAAAACAGCTAGAAAATGGTGAATGTCAACAAACCACATTGTTGTTTTATAGCAAAAATGTAGACTCAAACAAGGCTGCAATACCAGTGTTGGGCCAAAATTATTCAGAATGATGAATAAAGATTAATGAATAAATGTATTATTTTATTCATGAATGAAGAATAATTAGTTTTATTCATTATTCGTTATTCTGTGAATGAATTTTATGTTTTATTCACAAATTATTCGAATGATCAATCAGAATAAACATATTTTAGTGAATAATGATAGATTTATTATGATGTTGGCAGCCAGTAATATGTATATATATGAGTGTTTGAGTAGGATTAATCAGTAGACCATCTAGAAATAAATAATAACGAATGCTGAATAAGGAATGATGAATAACGAACAATGAATAACGAATAATTCTGCGAATAATTCATGATGTACCTTGAAAATAAGATAATTCAGTGAATTATTCATCATTCACTAAAAATTTATTCGAATAATAATTTATTCGAATAATGCCCAACACTGTGCAATACGTTATTAAATTTATTTGATTGAGAGGAGATGGTTGACCGTAGATGATGCAAGGTAGGGATTGTCGGGGTTAGGTCACTGCTATTTAATAAAACTACATTTTATCGTAAAAATGGTTTTATTGTGCCGACGTTTCGGCTTGAACTTCAAGCCTTCATCAGGGTTGTAAAAAACAAGTAGGACGGATGTAATACTGAAATATACATATATATATATATATATATATATATATATATATATATGCCTACATACACAAATACACATACATATATACATACATATATTTATGGAAAAAGACAAAACATAAAATACTAGAACATAATATATAGAAGAACAATGTGCTCTAGAAGTGTTTGTATTTGTTTATGTAGGCATATATATATATATATATATATATATATATATATATATATATATATATATATGTATATGTATATTTCAGTATTACATCCGTCCTACTTGTTTTTTACAGCCCTGATGAAGGCTTGAAGTTCAAGCCGAAACGTCGGCACAATAAAACCATTTTTATGATAAAATGTAGTTTTATTAAATAGCAGTGACCGAACCCCGACAATCCCTACCTTAAATTTATTTGAGTTTTTGCTGCATCCTGCTTACTCTCCGGACATTGCCCCAGGAATTTTTTACTTATTTTTCACTTACACAAGATTACTTACTAAGGAAAAAGTTAAATTCTAAACAGCATCTACTAATAAATGACCCTTCTAAATTGTTTGCATAAAAATAAGAGTCTTTCTACACTAATGGAATTTAAAGGCTACCTGAATGTCGGCAAGAAATTGTACATAGTATATAACAGAAGGAAAGTATATCATGGATTAAAATGTTAATTTTTTTATTATTTTCACTATTTAAAAAATTTCCAAAATCGCGCACAAACATTATGACCATCTTTATGTTCCATAATATTAGTACCTGATATAGCTAAAGTCGTCAAAGATGAATTGCCAAATATTGATAAAATCTTACTCCCCTTTATAAATAAGTCTTGGGAATATATATATATATATATTTTTTAGATGGAACGGCATTTTTCTCCAGCGGTGGTACTCCTCCTCTCTTCTTCCCGGAATATTTCGATGGATTCATCTCCATCTTCTTCAGCCAGGTACTTGTTTCTTCCTCGGTGGTAGCCATTCCCTTGGCTTGAAGATGGAGATGAATCCATCGAAATATTCCGGGAAGAAGTGAGGAGGAGTACCACCGCTGGAGAAAAATGCCGTTCCATCTAAAAATACTATCCCAGCGACGAAAAATAACATCAAACATATAAAACCTTACGGCGAGGAAAATAGAAGCAGGAGGAGAAAAAAAAAAAAAAAAAAAAAAAAAAAAAAAAAAAAAAAAAAGACGCAATACCATCAGCGCTGCCAACGGACAGAATCCCAACTACACCAGGGAGCTTCAACACCATTCGTCCGCCGATACTGTGGCTAGAGGAGTGAAAAGGAGCCCAGATCGAGAAAAATGTCATTCCCTTGGCTACCACCGAGGAAGAAATAAGTACCTGGCTGAAGAAGATGGAGATGAATCCATCGAAATATTCCGGGAACAAGTGAGGAGGAGTACCACCGCTGGAGAAAAATGCCGTTCCATCTAAAAATACTATCCCAGCGACGAAAAATAACATCAAACATATATATATATATATATATATATATATATATCTGGCCTTCTCCAGCGGTGGCTCTTTTGGGGGGTAATATTTTCCGGTACTAATGTATATATATATATATATACGGCGCTATTATATAGTGCGAATATATATATATATATATATATATATATATATATATATATATATATATATTCCGGTACGCTTATGGCTAATGGCCAAGATTTGTCGATGCGCCGTAAAACAAAATAAATAAATAAATAAAATATACATATAAAAAAAATCATTCCCGTAACAGGCCACGTGGGCCCTGAAGGGCGGATGCTGTAGAGATATCTGATTCATGACCATACGGCACACTAGGGAGATAGTGTGGTCAGTACTATGCTCCGGCCGCCTGATTTTCCCCTTGGCTGCTTCGACTGCCTAGAGTCATATATATATATATATATATATATATATATATATATATATATGTATATGAAATCAACAAAAGGCCACAAGGGACCAGAGTGGCAGATGCTGTAGAGGTATCTGATTCTAGACCATACGGCACACTACAGAGATTATATTTAAATATTTATCAGAATATATTGTTATAGAAGATTCTCCAATATATACGTTCTTACACAATTTATTTCATACATGTTATACTTGGTATTTATTAGGATTAATTTATTTTTATTGCGGGAAAACGTTTTTTTTTTTTCTTTTTTAAAAGATAAGTTGGTCTGGACTCTGGGATTTATGTTCTGGTAACTCTGTTATTTTCTGAGGAGGATAGTTATTTTAGATTTCTGCTTGAAGTTTGTATTCAATAGGCCACCTGCTACAATGTACATAGATTCGAATAACGGAGGAAATAATGGCCAACGCGTTGCCTGCGAAGAACTACCTACGTGCTTTGTAGGTTTAGTAGTGCACGCACTAACCATAGATTAACTTCCTCCGGTTATTAAAAATGTAACCCACCGTAAAACAAACTCAATTCTTACGTTCTAATAAAAAATAATAAGAAATTATAACAGAATAACGTGTTAAATTGTGCTATATATGATCAGATATGATGCTACGTGCTTGATGCGTACATGGTCATAATGGTAATTAATTAATAATGGTAAAGCGTACTGCTTTCATAATGGTCTTAGATACAATTTATTTTTTTATTTAGTGCCTGCTGCTCAAATTCAGGAACATAAATATGCTTTAGGTCCACCCGACAAACCTATGTAATCTACTGTATAACATATATCGTCGCTGCAAATGCAAAGTATCGAATTTGAAAATCACCACTTTTCAGAGTGGAAAAGCATTTATTCATAACTTTTTTTTGGACAGTCAAATTTTCGGCAGATTTGATGTTTTGATAGTGGAATACTTTCCCTTTAATAGAGTGAAGTCAGATTCAAGAATTGGCCGTACATAAGTCCAGCAGAAATGAGTAAAGATTGACAATGAAAGATGAATTTTTTCACATCCGTTACTTTGCATTTGTATCGAAGATATCGTCGATACAAAAGCAAACTAACGAATATGAAAATCATCACTTTTCAGAGTGGAAAAGTATTTATTCATAACTTTTTTTTGGACAATCAAATATTCGGCAGATTTGACCTTTTGATAGCGGAATACTTTCCCTTTAATAGAGTGAAGTCAGATTGAATAATTTGCCTTAAATAAGTCCAGGAGAAATTATTAAAGATGGACAATGAAAGATGCATTTTTTCATATTCGTTAGTTTGCATTTGTTACGACGATATCAAAATTGAAAATATAAAAAAGATTCTCTTTGAACGTTCTTTTGATTTTTTAGATAATTTCAAGTGAATTGAAAAACGTCAATTTCCCTCCCAGGTAATGATTAGTTTTTAAGGAATTCAACATATTTCATTTTACCAGATATGTAATATAGGTATGCCTAGGCTAGATACAACTTAATAACTATAAGGAAACACTGTAATCAGACGTACTATTATAGAATGAGCGAAGTAAAGGATTGAGTACCCTTCATTTACAACCAATCTCTATTGAATTAAGCTAATTATTTTTAATCCCACTGATATATAGAACACAAACAAAGGTTGTAAGGACTATACTGTTTATCGCCCTTGTCAAAACAAATCCTAATCCTAATCCTATTTCATTTTACCGAAGATCTTTCTCCTCTGCCGGCAACTTCGTACTTTGATAATTCCAAGTCTTTCTTATGCGGTGAAATATGGAATACCGTATATAGGAATTTTACTATATAAGTGTTGTATTGTACGTAATGTCGGTAAGATTAAATGCAATGCTCATGACACGAGAGAGGACTATTTAAACCGCAAGATTGATTTCGCAGACATTTCGATCATGCAACTGGTGGTTAGGTTCGCGGTCTGATGGGAGCAAATCTATACACGTTTTTGATCAATATACTCAAGGATTAATATGTCATAGAGAAATGTCCTTTGACAGAAAAAGTAGCGCCTGAGAAGTCGGTATTTAGTAATATAACCGTTATATATATATATATATATATATATATGTATATATATATATATATATATATATATATATATATATATATATATCAGAAATATTACAATTCAATTGCATTATGTAATTTGTTATAGGTAGCTTGACCACGCCTCAGGTGTCCCCAGTAGTCAACCGAATACCTTCCTTGTTAGGAAGGATTCCAGGATGACCTGGAGTTACCTTACGCCATCCAACCAAACCCTGTGACTAGCAGAGAGGATTGGAGGCGAGTGATATATTGATATCCTGGGGAGAGAAAATATCCACCGATATCACTCTAAATTTATACAATTTTAATTTCTTTGATCACTCTACGAATAATTGTTTTTTGTTCACTCCACAACACTTCACTGCCTAAGTAGATCTCGGGGCCACTTCCTGTTAAGGCGTCTTGGTGGAGAGGAAGGATGATTGGTGCTGCCTAAGGATTGGGCTACAGGATTAGGACGATTGATTAATTTACTATGGAAGGATGAGAAGCGGCTAGGGATTCCATCTTAGACAAAAGGGATATTTAGGTCATTATGGGGGGTGCGATTCGTAATATAATAAGGTAATGGTACGTAGGACTTTGGATTGACATGTTTTGATTCGGTGGATGTTGGAATGCTTGGCTGTCCCCCAGAGTTCTATTCCCTGAGTCTATATAGGTTATATTAGTGAGTAATACAAACTTAAAATTAAAAAAACGCGCAGGAGTTGTGGTATCTTTGCGCTTTTTTGTCATTATCCGTGCTGACATGAGTATAGGAATAGATGCAGCCCTTGGTAGGTTTCGATCTTTCTTAATATGTTCCTAGGGATCATTAGACCGTGGCTGGACTCTTTCTCAGCTACAGGCACTTTTGGTAGCAATAATTATATTGAGTTGTGCGGTTTCGCTATCTATCGGTATTTAAAGGCACCAGCTTAATAAGTGATCTTGTCCATTTACAACACAACGCCTTTATAGGTAAAACAAATATATACATATACAGTAGGGTGTATCGATTTTCAACTTTTTTTTTGTTTCCAAATTCCAAGTTGAAAAAAAGTTGCTACTAGGCACCACATTGTACCACAAAATTTTTTGGATTTTTTAAAAATTGTTTAGGTCTCCCGAACAAGGCCTAAAGTTTAGAAAATTTACTAAAAAAGTCAGTTTTTACCAAAAAATTAAAGTAACCTAAAACACTTTTATTCTACATTGCAAGTTAAAATTCCACTAACAATAAGCACAAAAGACGATAGAAAAATTATTTCAAAAATTTATCACATCAATTAGGTCTCCTGCAAAAGGCCTGAAAGTCGTAAATTTCAGCAC
Organism: Gonocerus acuteangulatus; assembly: GCA_946811695.1. Classification (NCBI taxonomy): domain Eukaryota; kingdom Metazoa; phylum Arthropoda; class Insecta; order Hemiptera; family Coreidae; genus Gonocerus; species Gonocerus acuteangulatus. Next base: position 70,407,252 of record OX328131.1, read on the forward strand.
ATTTTTAAAATTTTGCAGTACTTTGATATTTGTGTCGTACATGGTTTAGACCTTAAATATACCTAAAACCTGGTTGGAATTGTTGTTTAAAGTGAAATATGAAGACAATTTCAACACGTCAAGCGTCAACTTGAATCAAGGGGGTGGGGGAAGGCCGGACTGTCGCACCGTTTAGTAAATTTTCTAAACTTTCGGCCTTGTGCCTAAACATTTTTTGAAAAATCCAAAAAATTTTGTGGTACAATGTGGTGCCTAGTAGCAACTTTTTTTCAACTTGGAATTAGGAAACAAAAAAAAAGTTGAAAATCGATACACCCTAATATACAGCATATGTTACCTCATGTTGGCCTTACTTTAATAAGGGGTCATAGTCTAACTTCCCTAGAGAGCGAAACCTACTGGGAAATGGAGTTTACGATTTCGTCTGCTAGTCTTAGCAAATTTTTTGTTATCAATGGCAGTTCTCATCGAATTAGTAGTTGAATGTTGAGGGGGGGGGGGCAAGGTAATGTTTGATGGAATATCATGGGAATAACTCGAATAACAACAATTGAGGTATGCGTAAATCGAAAAGTTTCGAAGAGGCATGCGCGAACATCAGCGGTTTCGTACATGGCCACCGCACATACGCGAACGCCAGCGGACACTTTTTTAGCGCGGTTCCTCCCTCCCCCATAGGGAGGAACCCCGCTTATAAGGTTGATACAATGAAACAATCCGGAAGTGCCGACTAGAAAATTTCGCGTTTCAGAACCCCTAGAGACCGAAAATAACGGTGGTTCAAATTTGTATATATATATATATATATATATATATATATATATTTATATGTATATATTTATTTATATATATATATATATATATATATATATATATATATATATATTTGTCTGTTCGCTCATTTCTGGCTTCCCTAATGGTCCGATTTTGATGAAATTTGGTACAAAAATCTTTCGTCAAATTTGAAAGGGCAAGTTCGTTAACCAGCAAAATCCGCCCACTGGAAGATGGCGTTTGGGGCGAAATTCGCGCAAAAAAAAATCGTAACGCTTACGTTTTTGAGTTCATACGCTTGTAAGTACTCGTTTTATAGGCTTCTTGGGCTAGGAAAACGAATGAAACCACTTTCAAGGCGATAGCTTTAACCGTTTTCGAGAAAATTGGAAAAATAGTTTTTGAATACCGCTTTTGGTTTGGGTACTTAGGATCATGGGATTCAGTTGAAACATTTTCTGCATGTTCTACTTTCATTAAAACTAATATGTTGAAATTTTTGTTACGTTTGGAGTTAAGGAAGGGCTAGAATAAAATATTTTATTAACAGACATAAAAAGTTTTGGTAACTTTGTATACTTTCCTTAATATCTCGAAAAAGGTTGAGAATCTTGGTAAACGGAAGAATACCATTAGAAAGCTTACTAAATGCTCTACAAAAAAGGTTCTGATGAAAGTTTTGATTATACGATGTCAATCGGAGAAATAAGTGCTTAAAACTTTAAAGTAATTGATTTCGCTTATTCGAACTGTTCTTTTTGTCTGTTTTTATTCCTTGTTATTTTTTAACTGCTTATAGTTGGATACATATATTTGATAATAAATTAGGTTAAGAAAAATAAGAAAAACAATTTAATCTTAGAGATATGGATTTTCAAGATATAGCTTTTCAAATGCTTAGCGGGGTCCTTCCTAGGGCGGGAACCCATGCAGGTAAGATTGTAAATAAGACCTTTCTTGAAAGTAAAGATCCTCCTCTGCCTCCCGGCACTTTCATAATTTATTGTCAGAGCTGAGTTTTGATTTTCGGAAGGATATTTCCTTATTTATACATTGTAGGATGCACTCTGCGTCGTAGTAACTGAAGGAAGAGCTCTCTTCAAGAAAATGATAAAAACAAAAAAAAAAGAAGTCTTTCATGGGAAAATCCTAGAAGAGTCACACCAGGCCTGGCTAATTTATTTAATTATTGTTCCGAAAAAGTAATTAGTGTTGTAGTGGATTGTGATTTATAACGGGAAGTTCAATTAAATCTATAATTCCTCAAGAATGTTTTAATCCCCCCCCCTAGGGGGGCTTGGGATGTCCTGGGAGAGTCTCAGGCCATTACCTCCTGTTAATTTCTCTCCATGCCTGGCTTGCTTGATCTCATTCTATCTATGTATCTACTAACAAGCTGAGCTCTGAGTAATATGCTGCTTTGTCTGTGGGACGTTGGGGCACGTTCAGAACGAATGTAGTTATTAAAATGGTCAACAAATTTCCTCAATATATATATATATATATATATATATATATATATATATTTATATATTGAGGAAATTTATTTAAATTTCTTGACCATTTTAATAACTACATTCCCTCGGCGCTCCAGGGTGTAGCAAGGAATTTTCCCTACAGGCCGTGGGATGAGAATATTCCTGCCGCCGCGGCGGTGACTTGGATCGAAGCCACCATCTCCCGCTTATTAATCCAAGGCGCTAGCACTTAGACCACGGGAGACCCCTATATATAATCATATATATATATATATATATATATATATATATATATATATATATATATATATAGTTCCAGCAAATATTACCTTGCCCTCCTCAACATCCAAATAACAACAGAAGCGGCCTGGACTACTAATTCGATGAGAACTGCACTGATAAAAAAAAAAAAAAAAAAAATGGCAAAGACTATGGGGCGAAATCGCAAACTCCAATTTCCGGTAGGTTTTGGTCTCCAGGGAAGTTAGACCTTCACTCCCTATTAAATACGTTGTGTTATCTTCATGCAATATGGGCTTTATTGTTGCAAAATGTTTGATACAAAATCTAGCTACAAAGTATCTATCTGGTGCCTAGGAAAAGTGACTGCACAACTGGAATTGTGCAATCGGCCCTCCGATTGCACCCAGAAGAGCCTAGCTTACAGCCTAGAACTTGCGGCTACTACGGGCCACTGATCCCCAAGAACATCCTCTAAGAACGGAAGCCCTGATGACGAGCCGACAGCATCTACTGTATATCAAGTAGCTCCTCATACATACGACAGGCCCATTTGCATTTCATCACTAATTCACTAGATTATATGTTACATCCTAATAACCCTTACACTTCCCTCCGACGCATCCTTCTCATGCATGCCTTATCTTGCATCTTACACCCGAAAATATGGGAACTTTATTTTCTCTCAGAATGTCTCATTTCAAAGCTCAAATGATCCTTTTAACTTTAAAAAGGTAAGCATTAGGTAACGAGATCCGGCTAAAAGATTACTACTTTGGTCGAGTTTATAAACAAAACCTACTTTTTTTTAATAAAATTATGAATACACCTTTGTTTGCTTCTTAAAATTTGGCCACAAGCATGTTTAATTAAAATAAAATAAATTATTTTTTCGTAAGACTTAATGACGTAAGTAATGATGGAATGGTTGGGATTTGGCTAGCGAAACCTCAATACCATTTTGTTAAAAAAAATCTAATCTTGTTTTAACAAAATCGTATTGAGGTTTCTTTAGCCGAATCCCAACCATTCCATCTTTACTTATCACCTCGACAGCTAACTATCTAATCTTCATTAATGGCGTACATTCGACTGTTATACAGGGTGATTCAGGCCAAACTCTAGGAGGTGATTCAGGCCAAACTCTAGGAGGTGATTCTAGACATAATTTTCAACAAAAAAGCTCATTCCGAAGGGAAAAGCAGTTGTGTCCAATTTTCTGTTTTTTTTTTAACGTTTTAACGTAATGTTTATTATTGAATAAGAAAGGTTTGCTCAAAAACTGTTCAAGATCATTCAATTCTAATTATTCCATCATAAAATAGACACAACTTCCTTTAAAAAAACAGTGATTTAATTCACTTAATCTATTGAGGAAAGATGCTTTCCGGACGCGGTAGTGATGCCTGTGGGTCCAGTGCCCTTTGTAATATCCAGTGCCCTTTGTATTATCAATGGCCTGTGCCAAGGAAGTAATAGCGGCAAAAGCCAAAAGGGACTTTGGAAAATTATGGGAGGGACAGAAAATAGCCCATACAAAGTCCTTCATAGATTTTAATAAACTCAGTAAAAAGGACATCTTTCTGGATATGTCCAGAAGAGACCTGAGGGAGACGGTTGCAACGATCTCAGGCCATGGTACGATAAACAAACATATGTATGTTATGAAAATGAAGTCCTCTCCGGTATGTAGGTGGTGCAAGGACAAGGAGGACACACCTAAGCACGTCATATTTGAATGTGTTACATTAGGAAGGAGGCGGTTCATGCATTTTGGCAGCCTTGGAGAGGATGAGATCAGGAGGTCGGCTGAAGTCTGGCATTATCTGAGATTCATCAGAAGTCTGAGAGAAGCCTAAGTAGGCATACAGGACTCGCACAATAGGACAATTGGCCGAGGTGCACCCCGTATTGGCGGGGGTTTTGAGTCATAATTTATTCTATTCTGCTTTCCGGACGTACATTAACTCGCTTCTGTTTTTCTCGATTAATCAGAGGTTTCTTGCGATTTTTTTTCCTCAGCCCCCTAACGGACTACAGATTCAATACTTACAGGAAAACTTCTACATTTACTAAGCATTAAACCTATGAAAATGAAGCGGAGGTTTATTCCGAGATAAATTGAACGATTGACCTCCCTTTGTCAAAAAAATGTGGAATGTAGTTTTGTTACTTTCCAATAGCTTCTGGGAATAAATTATTCATTTTTTATAGGCCAAACTGTGGGATCCATTGTCCAGCTCAGAAGCAATAAAAAGAAACTGAAAGAAACGATTGGAAATGTTTTTCATTTGTAAGAAAATGAATCAATCAAGAATATTAATTATATTTCAATTAAACTGACTCTTTTTTTTTTTTTTTTATAAGCTACCTGGCAAAAGTGTATTCAGTTATTCATAATTTCATTCAAAAAAGTCCGTCACGCAGGAGCTGCATAACTAAGCACTTTCCTCAGAATTTGGGTAGTGTAGACTGCTTTCCAGAACAATTTGCTTAAAATATCCTACATAAATAAAATAAAAACATGAATAGTTCTCTTTTAAATTTGTAATGAGTAACTGATCAATTAATAATTTGCTTCCAGAGTTATGTTTACACATGGTACCTATTACACTACGTAATAAATACAAAAAACCTCATATTATCGTATTTTGATCTAACGCAGGAACAGGATACAGTCACTCTAGTGGTAGAAAGCGCTCCTTGCGGCGGCTTTGTGAACCTACGTCTGACGGGCTTTTCTATTGAAATATATTACAAATTAAACCCCCGCTTTCCGATTGACCGATTCAGCTCATTTTTACAACACTTCTTTCTCATGAGTTACCCACGACGTATACCGCGTTTCTTTACAATACAGCAGAAATTACGACCGGAATGTGTATATTAGGAATTTGGGTCCGGAGTAAACCCCTCCCCTTCTAATGAACCGATTTAGTTTATTTTTACAACACATATTTACCTGTAGATTACCACTACGAATACCGAGTTTCGTCGAAATATACCAAAAATCACGGCTGGTAGTGGCGAATTGGTATTGTGGGTCCGGAGTAAACCCCCCCCCCTCCTAATGAACCGATTTAGTTTATTTTTACAACAGTTATTTACCTGTTGATTGCCACTACGAATACCGAGTTCCGTTGAAATATACCAAAAATCACGGCTGGTAGTGGCGAATTGGCATTGTGGGTCCGGAGTAAACCCCCCCTTCTAATGAACCGATTTAGTTCATTTTTATATCTCACTTTTCTCTCTATATTACCACTACGAATACCAAGTTTCGTTGAAATATAACAAATATTACGGCTGACATAGTCAAATTAGTGTTTTGGGTTCGGGGTAAATGCCCCCTTACGGTGGACCGACTTTGGTGGTTAACGAACTCGTTCAATCGTTTGCTAATTGAATGCTATATACCAAGTTTCGTGACGAAAAAACAAAAACTCTGGCCGCTATCGTGTTAACAGACACATATATATATATATATATATATATATATATATATATATATATATATATAAATTTTAACGGGGGTCATTTTCGGTGTCTACTAGGTAGGATCGATAAAGATTTGAAGAAATTTTTCAAAAATTCCGTCATGAGTCTAACCTCAATAGATACTTTCCTTCGGAGGAAAGTGCTAAAACACACAACAGGACTAATATCAGATGAGAAATCAAGCTCACTGTACATGAATTGTCATTCAGAAATATACCAAATGGACGGGAATAATTTATTTTATGTATTTTGAGGTTTGGCTACAAACGGGTGATAAACCATCCAAACATTTTCTGTCATTTATATATGTACATAAAAAAAAATTTTTTTTTCTTTTCCAAATTAGAATATTTTCGTGCTCAAAAGTGTTATGACGTTAGTTTCAGAAAAACTTGAAAATAGAAGAAATTATCGGAAAATTTAATTTCAAGTGCTGAATAAGTAAACGCTGCATGGAAATGAGCAATCATTCGAAATATATAAGAAGAAATTACTCATCATTTGATCATGTTGATCAGATTTGATCATGTCTAAATTAACAAGCAATCATGTAATGATGTCATTACACGGATGTTTATCCCGTCGGAATAATAAATCAGATATTATTATTACTCTTTTTAATTTCCAAAGAAGTATTAAAAAAAAAAAAAAAAAGTCGATTATAAAGACGGACACGATAATAGGTAGATCTGATTGGTTGTTGATCACGAACGGGAGATTATGGTGGCAGGGGTATTAGTTCCAAGAACCCCCGCCAGATATCAGTAATTACATGGTCGGGATGTTGCTCGGAATCATCTCTTGCAACGATATAAACCAGTTTATCTTTCATTTATACTTATTATTCATTCACTTTATTATTGTACGAGACGTCAATTATCATACAGGCTCCTCCTTTAATAATATAATTGCCTTCAATCACTTCCTCGTCATTTCCCAATCAGGAAATGGTATTCCTTCAATCAGGTTCAATCACCCGGACGGCATTTTATTAGCCGATCGAAGTCAGTTTCATTGCACCGAGATCATGAAGCTGCATCCATTATTGCTAATAGTCTCTGTGTTACATTCCTTTTATTATTAATGCAGTTTTTATCACTTGCAATTCATGTTTCATTCAAAGTCCAAGAGCCGGTAACCGCACGTTTCATGCTATAATGTACCTGTTGGGTAGATAAGAAGGTATATATGGGTTGGCTAAACTTACCGTGGAACACCAGGTAATTCGGAAAAATATTTCCCCAAAATAGAGTTTTATTCAGAAGCCAACTATCTTTAATGTGAAATTAAGAAAATTTTACAAAATAAGGCAGACACTTTTAAGGGGGATAACATGTAAAAAAAAATAATAGTTTTTATTCTAATATTAAATGACAGTTTTATTCACGCTGCTATTTAAACCGGTACAGCTGTACAAGATCATGTAAGCAAGAACCAATGAGAGCGCAGAGAACAACCACAACTGCGCGCTGCTCTCATACACTCTTACGGTTACACGCAGTGTATTCCAGTCTATCTTAGGCAACATTTATTTTCTTGTTTCCTGATAATTAAACCCCACAAAAGTGTCTGCCCTTTTGTAATTATTTTCAATTATTTTTATTGAAGACGCTGTTTATATCGCAGCGTGAATAAAGCACTTCATTTAATATTAAAAATATAAACGAGGTAATTTGCCTTAATTTGCAATTTTTTTCCATTAATGATATTTGGATTCCGAATAAAACACTATTTTTGGGCAATATATTTTTTCACCTTTCCCCTGGTGTTCCACGGTAAGTCTATCCAACACATATATACCTTCTTATGTACCCAAGAGGTACATTATAGCAAAATTTTAAGGTGCATAAAACTCTTGATGAAAAGTACGTTACCAGCTCTCCGACTATCATGAACCTTTTGAAACATTTCTTTAAATCTTTATTGATCCTACCAACTAGATACCAAAAATTACCCCCCCCCCCCGTTAAAATGTATATATCTACATATATAGGGTGTATCGAAAATATATGAGACTAGTGATACTAGCCAAAAAATTTAGTTAAATACTGCCAGCCGATCGTTACTATATTTTTTTGGTTTGTTATTAAATTTTACAAATTTCGTGAGATTTTAGCCTAAAGTACATAAGAGTAATTTAGTTAATAATTAGTAATAAGATCTAAAATAAAAATATTACGGGCGACGGCATTGAAAAATAATTATATGAGGTTCTTTGGAAATAAATACATACATAGTCAGTCCACTGTCAGAGATGATAATATAATAATTAAATAAATGCCTGAAAACAAGTCTACGCCGAAAAAAAAACTGAACTCAAGCCGACCAGGTAATTGTCGGTTCAGTGTTGCGGAAACAAAAAATAGAAATGTTAATTACTTTTGCACTAAATTACTTCCGCACGCCGACAAAAGTGACCTGGTGTAACCATCCCGATGTTGAGAGTTTGGGTTATGTTTGTGGCGTTACATCCTCTTCTACAAAATGCGACACTACCGGGGTCTTATGAAAGAAAGGCCTACAAGAATTCGAAAACTTGATACACGCAGAGCGATTCTTTCGGAAACTGGATGTGAATTGAATCTTTCGCAAAGCATTGTCATCATGGGTTTGAGGTGTCATTTCTGAGATCCAAGTCACGCGGGGTGTTTTTTGCGCGAAGTGCTTGTGGAAGGAGCTTGTGTAAAAGATGTAAATAATGTGTTTGAAGTGCCAGTAATTACCTTACGATGAAATCCCAGAATGGGAAATGACAACGTTCAAAGGCCAGGAAAATACAAAGCTCATTGAAGCATCTTTATCAAGACGGACTTAACATGGAAAGATAATAATTCTTTGTTTGGTTTGTTTAATCATGTCAACCTTAAGCATTTAGCGCCCGTAAAAATTTTATTGTACCCCTGCGGAATCATTGGTCATTTAGATCATATTGGACGAAATATCAGGGTCCCCTAAGGGAAAAGTAACTCTACGTAAAAGGGACAGCGAAAGGGTCCGCTATTTCGTGGCATGAATAGCGTTAGAATGTTTTTTTTTGCCACTGTCACGCAGTGCCAAATATCATGAAGGGGAGAGTCCTCCCCCACTCAACATTTCCTGCCAGGCTCAAAGTGCGAAAAGGTTTGTTCATCCTAGCTTTTACTGTATAAATGGACACCACTTCTATTATCGACTTCCGATGGAGACTAACTAAGAAGATATTGATCTTGTACGCTCTGATAATAAAACGCTTAGACTGCCTCTGGGTTTGGATTTTCCGCCAAATTTCAAGATGCCTCGAATCGGTCAAACCTAGAATGATTCTCCTGGCCGAGGCCAACGATATTTCTAGTGCAGCCTCAGGACCAAAAAACCACGGACTCTTTCTCTAGCAACGTCTTAACCCTGATAACGTAGTAACCAAATGATTTTTGAGTGAACCATACACCCAAAGAATTTTAAAATGATTGTTTTCGGAGACGGCATGAACCACAGTACAACAGTCCTCGACAACCCTAGATCTAATATGCGTCGAGTATCTGGGTTATTTACAAAAGCCGAAAATTGAATACTGCCTGGGGAGTGAAATGCGTGACAGCTCTTGAATACGTTATTTTAACAGATTAAAGGAGCTGGAATCATTATTCTTGCCAACGCCAAGCAGAGGCTTATATGAATGGTAGATTTCTCATATTCATTTCCTGCAAAGGCAGCTTTTAACTAGACCAAGATCCTTCCTTCTTAGGGACATAAATTTATTTGTTAACTGGTCAACTGGTTTCTTGAAAAGTGCTTGGAATGTCTGCAGGTTTGGGTGTTTCCCCAAATTTCCAGAAGTGGTAAACGGGTCCACATATTAGTACTATAAGTTCATTATTCATGTTAGATACTGGATTCAATCTTGGAATTTTAGTTATTATATTCTACGTTTCCGTGAGTTGCAAAGAGACATCTTGGTGCAATACAAACCCCAATATGTAGAGGGTGTTCTGCCTAAGGAGAGCACAATCTACCTGGGCCATTATAAGAACCACAACGCATCAGGTAATAGCTTTGAGCCAACAACCAAATAAACATGATCGAGCCATTGCTCATTCCGATGACAAATAGTAAATAATACGATTTTGTACATAAAAGGAGGTTCTTATAGAAATTGAAATGGCTAAAGTATTCCAAGACTGAGATATGAATAAGGCCTCCTTCGGACCAATGCCGATGAGAGAAGGGTACCCTTTGCCGAGAGTCCTGCAGGCGAAACCCCAGGAGCTGGTGTGACGTAGAGTCCAGTCCCTCCCTCCCTCCGTCCGCTCATCGCCGTCTATTTTTACTGCGCGGTCAGGACCAACCAGTCTTGCTGGAATGCGGGGTCATCGGACTCCTTCCAGCCGTTTGCTCCCCGCACCATTAGCATTCCCACCCCGCGCACGCAGGCCTTTATTTGTACAGGCGCAGAGATAGCCCTACTGGGAGGAGATGGTGACAACTATTCTCAAACTGAACACGAAGGGGGGATCGTAAGGACAGGCGTCGAGGGGTAGGTAAGTACCGCGGAGTTCCAAAGAAGTCTTGGGCATTTAAAGCTCTCCCGTCGTCACTACAAGAGTCTCGTTAGGGTCGTGCTGCCATCTAGTAGCCGGGTAGATAAGGCGCCACATGACCAAAAGAAGTCCGCAAGGTCATTACTCTGAGACAGGTTCTGGCTCCGTTTGGATCGGTATGTTAGCACCTTCATTGCGAACGGCGATTGACCTCTTATGCGCATTTATATCATATTATATTATATACTGATGGAATAAATTAATCAAATTTCGATTCCACCTGTGCACCCCCACCCCAGTGGAACCCGAAATTGTATTAATTGATTTGGGAAAATGAAATGCATCGCATATCCTCGCATAAAAAGGGAGGTAATCTGGTGACAAACCGTACCTGACGTAAATACATCAAATTAATTAAAGAAATATCAATGTATAACAGAGTTCCAAAATTTGGGGTTTAACTGTTTAACAGTAAATTCCTCTTTAGTGAATCATTATATCAGCTTGGTGTAGTTTTAGGAAAACAATATCATAAAAACAAATAAAATTAATTAGTTCATAGAATAATATTTATAAAAAGTAATCATAAATTATTAGTATAAAGTAAAAAACACAAATAAACACCAAAGGCTCTCAAATTTTGTCCCATAGCTCTTGTAAAATTAGAAGCACCACAGGGCCCAGAAATATTACACTTACATTACTTATCACTTATAAATAATATTAATTTTTAGGACGGCAGTAGATAATTCTCTTCCGCCTTATTCTTTTTTTCCGAAAAATATGCCACTACAAAAAGTAGAAAAAAAAGCCATAACCTCAAGCATTAGCACCCATTAAATTCATAAAAATTTAAAAACGTTCAACAACCTGTTGCCTGTGCTACAATAAGACTTTTAAAATACACCGTTTTTCGTCACAGGTCAAGAAACTGACCTATCATCGCCCACCACAATACAGGCTAAGTAAACACTGGCTAAGAAACTTTATATATATATATATATAGCACGGGCATTCGGCTAATTTCTTATATAGCGTTTATTTGGAAGCCTAATAACGCAAAAACGTAACCGCTACGTTTTTTTTGTTTCTTTTTCTTGCAGGAATTTAACCCCAAAAAGATGTTCCTGTGTAAGGGTTCTGCTGGTTAACGAACTTGACCAATAAATACAAAAATAAGATGAAGTATTTTTATGAAATTTCATTGAAAACATGAACACACGAAAATGACACACCTCCAGCGATTCGGCTTTTTCATTTATTTTACTTAAAAAGATGGCATTAGCTACTGAAGAAGCTCGGGAACCGCCGTGGGTTTGAAGACACACAAACCCTTTATTACCCATGATTTTACGTTCAGTGCCCATAAAAACCTTTTGTAATAGCTCCTTCTTGACTCTTCCCAGAAGATTATTTTGCTGGGTATTCCTGGAGGAATGTCTGGGCCACACAGGTTACCGCAGGGCGGAGAGAGAGTACAAGAGTGGATTTTGGCTCGGAAATTTTTTTTATTGTGTGGCTGATAATTAAAAAATCTATTTATAAAAAAAAGAGAAGAAGGTCCGTCACGCTAAAGCTGCAGAAATAAATAAATTTCTCGGTATGATTTTAATGCCAGAATTCCTGAAAGATTTGCGTAAAAAAAATTTATATAAATTAAAAAAAAATCATGAATGGTTATTTTATTTTTATAATGCATAGTTAAGTCTAATTATTATTTTTTAATTTTATTTTATTATAATAATTGAGTGACTTCCGGATTGCGTCATAAGATCAACCTCATAAGTGGGTTTCCTACCTATGGACGGGGGAAGAACCTCGCTAAAATTTTCGGCAGGTTGGGGCATATCAGTAATTCCTCTATTCCCCACCCGCACATACATAGACCGATTTTGGTTATTGGCCTCGTCTAATCTTTTGTTATGGGAATGCTTGTTCAAGATGAAGTTTGGTGCCGAGAAAACAATAATTGTGGCTGCTATTTTGTTAACAGAGATTTAGTCCCGGTGCAAACTGAAGAAACTGGTTTCATGAAACCGATCGATAGAAAACCATAGGTCGATGCACACAGAGTTTCATGAAACCGATTTCATGAAACCTGGTTTCGTGAAATTCGTTAAATCGGTTTCATTAAGCCTGGTTTCGTGAAATTCGTTAAACCGGTTTCATGAAATTCGTTTCCCATTGCTTCAGTTTTACGTTTCATCAGTGGATCTACTAGTTTAATAAGCGATCAAAAACTGGCTTCGACATCCTAAAAAAAAGCCTTAATAAATTAATCAGGATCTTTGTTTTAGTTCGCGAGCTTCAACAAAACAGCTGTGTTGCCGATCCCTAATCATCGGCTGAACCCAGAACAGCTGTGTTGCCGATCCCTAATCATCGGCTGAACCCAGAACAGCTGTGTTGCCGATCCCTAATCATCGGCTGAACCCAGAACAGCTGTGTTGCCGATCCCTAATCATCGGCTGAACCCAGAACAGCTGTGTTGCCGATCCCTAATCATCGGCTGAACCCAGAACAGCTGTGTTGCCGATCCCTAATCATCGGCTGAACCCAGAACAGCTGTGTTGCCGATCCCTAATCATCGGATGAACCCAGAACAGCTGTGTTGCCGATCCCTAATCATCGGATGAACCCAGAACTTGCGGTTTTTTTATTTTTATTTTTTCCACCACCACAACACAAGTGTATCGCCGTCTAAATCAATCAGGAAACTTATGGAAAACAGTTTATTCTGTATACACGCTTTAATAAAATAGGTTTCATGAAACCAGTTTCTTCAGTGTGCACCGGCCCTTACTTACTTTTACACACACATTTAAGTATATATATTTGAATAATCTAAATAGGGTTCATTTTCGGTAGTTATTTTCCAACCCCAATGGCTGCATACCCTTCGGAAGCACTAAAAGAGCAATATTATTCATGATAATTTTATATATATATATATAAATATTTTTTTTTTTTTTTTTTTTTTTTTTTTTTTACGGCGCATCGACATAAATCTTTTGGCCATTAGCGCCGAATTTTATATTATATCGCTAAATACAAGGCCTACTTCATCCCACAACAGAATGTATAAGAGAGTTTAAGAATGTTCCTTAATAGTGTGCTTTAAACCATGGGCGTATATAGAAAATAATTTCGGAGGGGGCTGGGAAAATTTGGGGGGGCTGAGACCATTACCGTTGTATGGAATACTAACAATTTAGATCTTGAAAGAGGTTTAGCCAACTTAAACGCTATTACACCCAAAATAGAATATGTTTTATGAACTAAATTATCTTATTTAATTTATTTTTAAGGGTTTTATGAAATTTTTACAGATCAAATCAAAATTTCGGGGGGGGGGGGCTGCAGCTCCCTCAGCCCCCCTTATATAAGCCCATGTTTTAAACGAACATCTTTCTGAGCAAAATGCTTAGCTCCAGCGTCACGGATTTTTTTTTTCTTCTTTTTAAAAGCGTTCTCCAATAAAAGCAAATTAAGCATTTCTAGTAAGTCGGAGGAGTAACATAGACCAAATGATAGGACGAACGGGAAAACATGAAAATAATTGAAAGGGCCCTCATTAAAAGTAACTGCTACATGGGAGGGAAGGAAATGGAATCAGGTTGCGCCTGTAGGGAGCAGATCATTATTCAAGCAAATACAATAAGGGCCGCGTAACGAGGAGGTTGGTAGCACTGATGTTTTCCTACAACTCCCCCCCCCCCTTCTGCTTACAACTTACATTTCATCATGGATAAATCTTCAACATCCTTACATTGATATGTAATCAATTAAAAACTTAATGATGGGCGTGAAAATGTTCTTTCAAAATCATGAGGATCATTAAAACCAGGGGTCGAAAATAATTGTTAACTTTTAATTTTAAAAAATATTTTTTTAAACTTTTACTTTTACTTTCATGTTGCAAAAGTAAACATTTTTCGGTTTAATCTTTTTTTTTTTTTTAAACTTTTTTTTTTTCACTTTTATTTTTCAACTGAAAAAATAAAAGTTTTGAAGTAATTTTTATTAAAATACTTAATAGGAAAAAGTTTATAGGGATGAATTAAAGCTACTAATGTTTTTTTTTTGTTTTACATCAACAAATATATTTAAGTAAATAAGCAAAAATACATTTTTAAACAAAGGACATTTCTTAATTTCACGAATAATATATCCCTGTACGCTTGTGGAATTTAGATTTTATCTATAATCATTTAATATATACATTAGGGTTGAAAATACTTTTTCAACACTTACTTGAGTGGTTGGGCTGGGGGTGTAGGATAAGTCCTAGTTAATATAGGTATGGAGGTGTGATTTTTCTTTCTTGTCAGTACTCCAGGTATTGTAAGCTAATGAAACTCTAAAATTCTTGATTAAAATACTGAAAACTTCTAGTACACATAGAAAAAATAAAATACTTACATTAACTCATGTTTTTAATTTTAGGAGTTCCTAAATAAATTTTACTCTTAAAACGTTTTTTGAACAGTTATTTTTTAACTTATAAAATATATGTTTTTTTGAACAGTTATTTTTTAACTTATAAAATATATGTTTTTTTGAACAGTTATTTTTTAACTTATAAAATATATGTTTTTTTGAACAGTTATATTTTAGCTGTTTTGATAAAAAAAAAAAAAAGAAAAAGTTCAACCCGTGATTAAAACTGGAAACATATAACATAAACATAAATCCTATCTGCTTAATAAAGTAAGCTAAATGTCGGAGAAAAGTTATTAGTTGCAACAATGATTACAACAATTTATTTCTTTATTTGATATTGAAGCTCCATAACCGAGATTATTCGCGCATCTTCTAATATATACATTCTAATAATCATATATACATGTTGTAGTTGTAACAATGATTACAACAATTTATTTCTTTAATTGATATTGAAGGTCCATAACCGAGATTATTCGCGTATCTTCTAATATATACATTCTAATAATCATATATACATGTTGTAGTTGTAACAATGATTACAACAATTTATTTCTTTATTTGATATTGAAGCTCCATAACCGAGATTATTCGCGCATCTTCTAATATATACATTCTAATAATCATATATACATGTTGTAGTTGTAACAATGATTACAACAATTTATTTCTTTATTTGATATTGAAGCTCCATAACCGAGATTATTCGCGCATCTTCTAATATATACATTCTAATAATCATATATACATGTTGTAGTTGTAACAATGATTACAACAATTTATTTCTTTATTTGATATTGAAGCTCCATAACCGAGATTATTCGCGCATCTTCTAATATATACATTCTAATAATCATATATACATGTTGTAGTTTTAACAATGATTACAACAATTTATTTCTTTATTTGGTATTGAAGCTCCATAACCGAGATTATTCGCGCATCTTCTAATATATACATTCTAATAATCATATATACATGTTGTAGTTTTAACAATGATTACAACAATTTATTTCTTTATTTGGTATTGAAGCTCCATAACCGAGATTATTCCCGCATCTTCTAATATATACATTCTAATAATCATATATACATGTTGTAGTTGTAACAACGATTACAACAATTTATTTTTTTATTTGATATTAAAGCTCCATAACCGAGATTATTCGCGCATCTTCTAATATATACATTCTAATAATCATATATACATGTTGTAGTTGTAACAATGATTACAACAATTTATTTCTTTATTTGATATTGAAGCTCCATAACCGAGATTATTCGCGCATCTTCTAATATATACATTCTAATAATCATATATACATGTTGCAGTTGTAACAATGATTACAACAATTTATTTCTTTATTTGATATTGAAGCTCCTTAACCGAGATTATTCGCGCATCTTCTAATATATACATTCTAATAATCATATATACATGTTACTATATTCAATTCAATTCAATTTTAATTTATTTATTTGCTTTTGAGTTACAACTCATAGCACTTATATAATTCCGTTAGTTACTAAGTTAGTAATACTAAATTATTCATAGGTGAGGCTACAAAAATATAACACTAATATAAAACATTAACACACTAATATATTACATTCAGCTGTATTATTACATAGAGTGCACAAGAGTCTGGTGTTGATGGTGTCGTGGTTGTCGGATGTTGTCATAAGCAGGACAGTAGAGTAGGACGTGGTATATGGTTTCTTCAGCTGTATTATTACATAGAGTGCACAAGAGTCTGGTGTTGATGGTGTAGTGGTTGTCGGACGTTGTCATAAGCAGGACAGTAGAGTAGGATGTGGTATATGGTTTCTTCAGCTGTATTATTACATAGAGTGCACAAGAGTCTGGTGTTGATGGTGTAGTGGTTGTCGGATGTTGTCATAAGCAGGACAGTAGAGTAGGATGTGGTATATGGTTTCTTCAGCTGTATTATTACATAGAGTGCACAAGAGTCTGGTGTTGATGGTGTAGTGGTTGTCGGATGTTGTCATCTGCAGGACAGTAGAGTAGGATGTGGTATATGGTTTCTTCAGCTGTATTATTACATAGAGTGCACAAGAGTCTGGTGTTGATGGTGTAGTGGTTGTCGGATGTTGTCATAAGCAGGACAGTAGAGTAGGATGTGGTATATGGTTTCTTCAGCTGTATTATTACATAGAGTGCACAAGAGTCTGGTGTTGATGGTGTAGTGGTTGTCGGATGTTGTCATAAGCAGGACAGTAGAGTAGGATGTTGTATATGGTTTCTTCAGCTGTACTATTACATAGAGTGCACAAGAGTCTGGTGTTGATGGTGTAGTGGTTGTCGGATGTTGTCATAAGCAGGACAGTAGAGTAGGATGTTGTATATGGTTTCTTCAGCTGTACTATTACATAGAGTGCACAAGAGTCTGGTGTTGATGGTGTAGTGGTTGTCGGATGTTGTCATAAGCAGGACAGTAGAGTAGGATGTTGTATATGGTTTCTTCAGCTGTATTATTACATAGAGTGCACAAGAGTCTGGGGTTGATGGTGTAGTGTTTGTCGGATGTTGTCGTAAGCAGGACAGTAGAGTAGGATGTGGTATATGGTTTCTTCAGCTGTACTATTACATAGAGTGCAGAAGAGTCTGGGGTTGATGGTGTAGTGGTTGTCGGATGTTGTCATAAGCAGGACAGTAGAGTAGGATGTGGTATATGGTTTCTTCAGCTGTATTATTACATAGAGTGCACAAGAGTCTGGTGTTGATGGTGTAGTGGTTGTCGGATGTTGTCATAAGCAGGACAGTAGAGTAGGATGTGGTATATGGTTTCTTCAGCTGTATTATTACATAGAGTGCACAAGAGTCTGGTGTTGATGGTGTAGTGGTTGTCGGATGTTGTCATAAGCAGGACAGTAGAGTAGGATGTGGTATATGGTTTCTTCAGCTGTATTATTACATAGAGTGCACAAGAGTCTGGTGTTGATGGTGTAGTGGTTGTCGGATGTTGTCATAAGCAGGACAGTAGAGTAGGATGTGGTATATGGTTTCTTCAGCTGTATTATTACATAGAGTGCACAAGAGTCTGGTGTTGATGGTGTAGTGGTTGTCGGATGTTGTCATAAGCAGGACCGCAGAGTAGGATGTGGTATATGGTTTCTTCAGCTGTACTATTACATAGAGTGCACAAGAGTCTGGGGTTGATGGTGTAGTGGTTGTCGGATGTTGTCATAAGCAGGACAGTAGAGTAGGATGTGGTATATGGTTTCTTCAGCTGTATTATTACATAGAGTGCACAAGAGTCTGGGGTTGATGGTGTAGTGGTTGTCGGATGTTGTCATAAGCAGGACAGTAGAGTAGGATGTGGTATATGGTTTCTTCAGCTGTACTATTACATAGAGTGCACAAGAGTCTGGGGTTGATGGTGTAGTGGTTGTCGGATGTTGTCATAAGCAGGACAGTAGAGTAGGATGTGGTATATGGTTTCTTCAGCTGTATTATTACATAGAGTGCACAAGAGTCTGGGGTTGATGGTGTAGTGGTTGTCGGATGTTGTCATAAGCAGGACAGTAGAGTAGGATGTGGTATATGGTTTCTTCAGCTGTATTATTACATAGAGTGCACAAGAGTCTGGTGTTGATGGTGTAGTGTTTGTCGGATGTTGTCATAAGCAGGACAGTAGAGTAGGATGTGGTATATGGTTTCTTCAGCTGTATTATTACATAGAGTGTACAAGAGTCTGGGGTTGATGGTGTAGTGGTTGTCGGATGTTGTCATAAGCAGGACAGTAGAGTAGGATGTGGTATATGGTTTCTTCAGCTGTATTATTACATAGAGTGCAGAAGAGTCTGGGGTTGATGGTGTAGTGGTTGTCGGATGTTGTCATAAGCAGGACAGTAGAGTAGGATGTGGTATATGGTTTCTTCAGCTGTACTATTACATAGAGTGCACAAGAGTCTGGGGTTGATGGTGTAGTGGTTGTCGGATGTTGTCATAAGCAGGACAGTAGAGTAGGATGTGGTATATGGTTTCTTCAGCTGTACTATTACATAGAGTGCACAAGAGTCTGGTGTTGATGGTGTATTTGATGGACTTGGATGAGAATTTTATGGCGTATTTGCTGGATGTTCTGAGTTGGATAATTATTTTGAGAATGGGAAATGGTATGTCTAGTAGTAAATAGTTTTGAGGACTGGGAATTATTGAAAGATTTTTATAGAAACAGCTGAAGTTTGAGTTTTGTTTTTTAGACAAATCATTTTTTATTAGATTGTCTTTGTATTTAGTTGTTATCGCCTTTAGTGAATTTTGGGTTAACCAGATATTTTGAAAATCACCGTTAAAGATTTGTTTAATTTGGGTTACCCAGTTGTACTTAGATGTTTCTATATTCATAGGGCATTATAGGAAATTTCATTATGAAACTTCTTACGCCTTGGAAAAATGAGCAAAAGGAGTACAAAAAAAAGGTGTTTTTTTTTTTGGTTTTTTTTTGTTTTTTTTTTAAATAAAATAATATATTCTTTATTTTTTCTCAAGTTTTTCGATTTGCGCATACATCAATTATTGTTATTTGATCTGTTCCGAAGATATTCCCGCCCAAATTGGCTTTCCCTCTCTCAGCATCCAGGTATATACGTTTTAGCGCGTTTTTTACGGATGCGCCCTGGGCAAGAACTCTTGAGCGGCTTTTTAGATTGTCACTCTTCTCCTGAACTGTAACTCTTAGCTACTCATAATAATCTCTGTTTTTTTTTTTTTTTTTTTTTTTTTTTTTTTTTTTTTTTACTGTAAATACTCAAGTTTGTTTGTCCCTGATATCATCAAAATCGGTCAATACTTTTGTACGTATAAGCAAAGGGGCTCATATGAGCCTGGTATCAAAGTTGGACAACTCCACTGTTGCTTTTTTTACAAGAGAGGCAAAAAACCATATCTACTATATTGATGTCAGTATCATGGTGATTTTTTTATATGCCATTTTTATAGGCCCCAGAAACACTTTTACAAACGCATTCCAAAATAACATGAGTATTAGGGCAGTAATTACACTTCAAATAGTGGAGTTGTCCATGTTTGAAACCAAGTCATGGAGTTGTCTGATATTGAAGCCAAAGGGAGCCATTTTAAACTTAATCTGTCCTTTTCTGAAACCAAACAATTTAAACTCGTTATCAATAAATTTATATTTTCTTCGTCTACACTCAAATGCGTGAGGGTGTTTTAAAATAATCTATTTCTTCCCAATTTTCTCCGAGGTTCTTGGCATTCAGCCATGATGGATTTGCAGTGCATGTTGGGAGATTGCATGAATGCAAGCTTCTCATTGGCTACTGATGGAGTTGTTTGAAACAAAACTATGTTTGAATTGTCCATATTCTGATTCTGAACTGATCGAATACATGCTATTTCACCTAAGTTCGGGTTGTTTTTAATGCAGAAAACTTGTAAAACCAAATGCAGCATAAAAATCCACTTAAGAATCGACTAAAATATCAAAATTGAAAAAAAATGGAGTTGTCCAAGTTTGATACTAACCTCCTCATATGTATAGTGTAAATTTGAACTAGTAATATTCTCGGGGGCAAGAGGTCGCAAAATGAAGCTTTTTTTTCAGGGCTCACTCTGCAACGAATAACTCAATGATGAAGAATAAAATGTCGCTAATTAAAGCTTTTAAGTCATAATCTAATAATGAGGATATGGTATAAGGATGTTAGTGAGAGACATACTAAAGCTAGAAGGGATAATTCCATAGTAGAAAGGGTAGTGACAAAGGAGGGGAGGGCTGCTGATAAGAAAAGGGTTACTGGTTACCCTAATCGGCAAGTCGTGTTGCCCTTTATCAATAGGTAACGGCCTCAACCCACCAAGGGCAGCCTTCCTACCTAGCACTAACAATCTCTGGGAGTAAAGCATTTCCATCCTTCATTCGGTCTTTGGGATGAAATATAAACCAATAAAATAATATAGGGGTCTCCCGTGGTGTAATGGCTAGCGCCTTGGGTTCATAAGCGGGAGATGGTGGGTTCGATTCCCACCTCCGGCAGGAAATTTATCATCCCACGGCTCGCTGGTAAAATTCCTCGCTGCACCCTGGATGTCGGCGCTAATGACCTACACTGAGAAAAAAAACAGCCTGCCGGCAGCCTGAAAACTGTGACTCAGTGCCAGTATTTTGAAATAGGACATTTTAGTCTAAAATAGGATTCCACATATTTGAGCCTAAAATAGGATTCCACTAGTTAGAGTGCCCGCACTTTATAATAGAGTGCTGGAATGCTAGCAGCCTACAGAGAGATGACTTTATTATGTGGATAAAAAGAACAAAGGTAAATTCAGAGTAATAATAATGAGACTTTATTTGGGTGTAGTTTACATATACACTTCTTAACAAGTAGATATTTACAAGTAGGTAAAAGGTATACACTTTTTAACAAATATAGATATTTACAAGTATTAGATATTAGGTATAATGTACTTATGAACAATATTGAACAAGTAGGTCTAGAAATAAAATATTTTTTTTGTTTTCATGACACTTATAGCCGTATTCATAAAGCCGAAGACAGTTGATTTCAGCATCTGTTCAAACAGAAACAAAAATAAATTTTTATTAATAACAAAAGAAAAGTTGTTGTTGTTGTGTTTTAAATTAAAAAGAAACATAAATAGGCATTTTTCCTAGTTTAAAATGTCGCAGTAAATTCAAAGCTGCCAGGGAATTACAAAATAAATATAAAATAAGGTTTTTGTCTATGGATATGATCATAAATGAAGGAACTATAGAAACAGAATGGACACCAAAATAAAAGTCTACTAATACAATTTTGAACTAATATTCTAGCCATATTCTAGGAACGTATACAAAAAGACTTCCATCAGTTCTCAGCTTACCAGGCTTATTGAACTCCATCTTCAGTTGGTTCTATACCCGCAGCTCCATGTTATATTAAGGGAATATATTCTTGAAAAACAAACACAACTTTCTTCATTCTATTGTATATAACATCTGTTTTTAAATTTAATAATAGAAACAAGAGCCTGTATGCCTAGATGCAGACTGTACCGCCAGAACAGAGTTCAAGCTCTTGTTTTTATTATTAAATTTCAAAACAGATGTTATATACAATAGAATGAAGAAAGTTGTGTTTGTTTTTCAACAATATATTCCCTTAATTTAACATGGAGCTGCGGGTATAGAACCAACTGAAGATGGAGTTCAATAAGCCTGGTCTTTTTTTATACGTTCCTAGAATGCGGCTAGAATATCAGTTCAAAATTATATTAGTAGACTTTTATTTTGGTTTCCATTATGTTTCTATAGTTCCTTCATTTATGATCATATCCATAGACAAAAACCTTATTTTATATTTATTTTGTAATTCCCTGGCAGCTTTGAATTTACTGCGACATTTTAAACTAGAAAAAATGCCTATTTATGTTTCTTTTTAATAAAAATTTCTTTTTGATTCTGTTTGAACAGATGCTGAAATCAACTGTCTTCGGCTTTATGAATACGGCTATAAGTGTCATGAAAACAAAAAAAATATTTTATTTCTAGACCTACTTGTTCAATATTGTTCATAAGTACATTGTACCTAATACCTAATACTTGTAAATATCTATATTTGTTAAAAAGTGTATACCTCATACCTACTTGTAAATATCTACTTGTTAAGAAGTGTATATGCAAATTACACCCAAATAAAGTCTTATTATTATTACTCTGAATTTACCTTTGTTCTTCCTATATGGATGGGGTCAATGTAACCCATCCATATAGGATGCTAGCAGCCTTTAGGGGTAGGATACAGGAAGCAAACATCAGGATGCTCGCAGCCTATATGGGTAGGCTGCTAGAAGCCAGTAACAGAGTGCCAGCAATCTAAAGTCTAGGGGTACGCACTTGAAAGTAGAGTGTTGGGCACTCTATTGTTGGATGCTAGCTTTGGGTGTGAGAACTCTACTATAGGATGCAGAATTAGCATTCCAGCACTCTATTATAAAATGCGGGCACTCTAACTAGTGGAATCCTACTTTAGGCTGAAATATGTGGAATCCTATTTTAGACTAAAATGTCCTATTTCAAAATACTGGCACTGAGTCACAGTTTTCAGGCTGCGGGCAGCCTGAAAGTAGATGCGAGCAGCCTGTTTTTTTCTCCGTGTAGATGTAGATGCGCCGTAAAAAAAAAAATAAATAAATAAAATAATATGAAGATAGTTAGCAGTTTAATTCAAGGAATGGTTGTGATCTGGGCTAAAAAGGAAACATCCCCAAGTGTCTGGTGCCGATTTTTTTTAATCATTGTGCACTCATTAAACACGTGAAAATAATCAATACGTATTTTTTTTTTTATATATCAGCCCAATTGCACGTTTGAGGGGTGAAACCCCCCTTCCAAAGTACACTTCAAATATTCTAACAAGGGGAGTATACATCGATGGGGTCACCGATTTGGTCAATTTTTTTTCTGGTGATTCTACATTGAAAAATAGTCGGCACGTATCCGAGCGTTCCTTTCAATACGCCTTAGGAGCCGAGAAATAAAATAAAATATGTTGAAAATGCTTTATTTTTTATATCGAGTTTAGAAAATGATATCGACATGATTCTTTCACCAATTCATTTGTTTTATAGATTAAATTTAAGGAAAAATACAATCGTTGAACAATAATTTATATTTCCTCAAATAAATTCAAAAATATGCTTATGTTTGACGCAAACTAGCATTATACATTATACATTTTTTTACATAAAAGATGATAGCAGATATAAAATCAGCATCCCAAGAGACCCCAATGAGGTAAAAATCATCGATAACAAAAATTAATTTTTTCCTATCCGGAAAAGTCTCTGGTATATCTCGGTATCGAATGAAAAAAGTATTGTTTTTTGATTATTTTTACCTCATTGGACTGAAACGTTCAGAATATAGGTTCTTCTGAAAATCTGACGTTTTCTCCTAGCCGAATCCCAACCTTCACTTCTTAAATTAATGAAAGTTACGAAGTTGGTGGAAGGTTTTTCTCAGATAAAGTGGATATACTTAAAAAAGATGGGTAGAAACTTCCAAATCTTTATATTTAATTCTTTCTGTGACATTTCGGACATTATTGCCGTTCTTTAGGCATTTATTCTGTAAACTTACACACACACACACACACACACATATATATATATATATATATATATATATATATATATATATATATATACATATACATCGTCGATACAAAAGCAAACTAACGAATACGAAAATCACCACTTTTCAGAGTGGAAAAGTATTTATTCATAACTTTTCTTTGGACAGTCAAATATTCGGCAGATTTGACCTTTTCATAGTGGAATACTTTCCCTTTAATAGAGTGAAGTCAGATTGAAGAATTTGCCGTAAATAAGTCCAGCAGAAATTATTAAAGATGGACAATGAAAGATGCATTTTTTCATATTCGTTAGTTTGCATTTGTATCGACGATATATATGTATATATTTTTACGGCTCATCTACATCTAGGTCATTAGCGAGGAATTTTACCGGCGAGCCGTGGGATGATAAAATTCCTGCCGGAGGTTGGGAATCGAACCCACCATCTCCCGCTTATGAATCCAAGGCGCTAGCCATTAGACCACGGGAGACCCCTATATATATATATATATATCTGTACCCAGGAGGTAAAGAACACCATGTCACATATTTTTAAGTGTTCAGGAGAGCCAATTTTCATAATTTTGAACTATTCAACTTTTTTTCTTCGTTACTTATAGAAACAGATAAAAGAAAATTGTTGACATTTTATTACCATTGATAGGTAATTGAAAGTATTTATCATAGTCAAACAAAACCAAATCCTCCACATGGTGTCTTTTACCTCTAATAAAAAGGGAAATGATTTTATTTTTCACTGTCTTATGTTCGTTATTTATGGTGACAGGATATAGTTCCCTATACCATTATATGGACCAAAACATTCTCAGTAAGAACATACTGTTAAGTCAATTTAATAAAAAAAAAAAATGGACATGGAGTCCTTTACCTCCGGAATAGAGATATGTTTGACCGATTTGGCCAAGTTTGTCCCGCAGGAAGGATTCGGGGAGTGTCATAGGGTAGGTCAAAATCGTCAAGGACCCACATTTTGGAGGTCAAGGTTCGAACTTGTAAACCCGAACAGTTACAAAAGATTAAATTGTCAAAAATCGCCACTTTTGAAAAATGATATATTCACCAATGCAGACCGTAACGGAATGTCATTCTACCATCTGTGGGATATTATCAGTTTTTTGACTAGTGACGTCCAAAGCTAAATATACAATCCCCTCCACTTTCTCGTGTCTGGCTGGCGATAACTGCAAGGTCCGAACATTGATTTTTCTACATTTTTAAAAAAATTTATATAATACAAAGTAGTATGTACCCGGTGTAGTATGGCACGCCGGTAACAGCTATTTAACATAAAATAATTAATAAGAAATATTCATCAATTCAATATTTTCATATTACTTAATATTAGCACTGAAATTAAACATTCAACCCCTGATTAGACTTGGAAAAAATCAAAATATATTTTCAAATCATTCAAAAATCATATTATTTCAATTAATATCATTGTTGAATTAAAATAAATTTGCGTTTTAGCGCGGTTACTCCCAATCTCCATAGGGAGAGCCCGCTTATGAGGTTGACCTCATGACGCAACCCGGAAGTGCCGACTAGAAACTTTCACGTTTCAGACCCTATAGATTACGAAAATATAGGTGGCTAAAATTTGTATATATATATATATATATACATATGTATATATTTATATACATATATATATATATATATATATATATATATATATATATATATATATGTATATATTTATATACATGCTTGTCTGTTCGCGCTCCTGACGGCTCAAAAATGGTCCGATTTTGATGAAATTTGGCACAAAAATCTGTCTTCTAATTTGAAAGGTCAGGTTCGTTAACCAGCAGAATCCGCCCACAGGTAGATAGTGTTTGGGGCGAAATTCGCGCTAAAAAAAATCGTAACGCCTACGTTTTTGAGTTTATATGCTTGCAGGTACTTGTTTTATAGGTTTCTTAACATAAGAAAACGAATGAACCCATTTTTAAGGCGATATCTGTAACCTTTTCTGAGAAAAGTGGAATCAATGTTTTTGTAAGTAATTATTTTTTTGTGAGTACTTAAAATCGCGGGATTCAATTGAAATATTTTCTACATCTTGGAAATTAATCCCAACTAAGATGATTAAATTTTGGTTATATTTGAAGTTAAGGAAGTATGCGAAAAAAAATATTTTATTAATAGACGTGAAAAGTTTTCGGATCTCCATACATTTTTCGTAAATATCTCGATAACGGTTGGGAAATCGTGGTAAGTGGAAAGTGACCATTCGAGTGCTTACTAAATTCTCTACAAAAAATGTTCTGAAGCAATATTCGATGGGACAACGTCAATGAGAGATATAAGCGCTTAAAACTTAAAAAGTGTTTGTTTTGTTGTTTTGAAATGGTTTTTCTCTTTCTTTATCTCACTTTTTAATTGGTTGTTTCTAGTTTTAAATTGCATTTATCAGTAAAATTAGTATTGTAGTAAAATAAGCTAACGAACGGTGAAAGGTATTGGTAATAAATTTGGAGTGGCTGTGGTAATCATGATGGCAGTGGCTGTCAGTTTCCTGTGATTTGTGATGCTAATCTATTCCATTTCTTCAAGATGTACGTAACCGCGCTAAGATGACGCAGTTCCTGCGAGTCGGACTTTTGAAGATGTCAGATTGATTTTTTACAAGTCTATGCAGGTTTTGAATGTTTAATTTCAACGATTATAGTGCTGATATTAAGTTAGATGAAAAATGAAAGATTATTTTATGTTAAATTCTTTAAATTCGCGAATTGTTTACATGTAATTAAATGAACAGGAGAAACAAAAAAAAAAAAAAAAAAAAAAAAAAAATCAGGCCAGACAATGTTGTTCTAAATTTTATTAGCTTTAATTTTTTTTAAAAAAAATCATCGAAATCGGTTAAGATTTGGAGGCTGCAGCCTTTTTTGAAACACGAAAAGTCGTTTGGCCCAACTGTGCGCCGGTTACACCTATTTAATATTAAGTAGGTATAGCCGAGTAACAGCTAATATTTTATATAAGATTGGTTTATAAATTGGAACGAGGTTAGCCCAGTGGTAGAGCACTAGACTAATAAGTTGGAGGACCTGAGTTCGAATCCCGAGCAAGCACTAAAGATTTTTTCTTCTGGTGTCGTCGCTCGTGGGTTGAATTCGGCTCCCCTGACCGTCCCTAGGCCAAACCAGCCTTTAAGTAATTTAATAATGGGTACCTTGGTGCTAATGAGTCTAGCAAGGGGAAAATCAGGCGGCCGGAGCATAGTACTGACCACACTATCTCCCTAGTGTACCGTATGGTCATGAATCAGATACCTCTAGAGTATCTGTCCCTCAGGGCCCACGTGGCCTGTTACGGGACTGATTTTTTTTTTTTTTTTTTTTTTTTTTTTTTTTTTTTTTTTTTTTTAATATTGGTTATAGATTATTAGGCAATTTATTATATTACGTTGAATGTATAAATAATGAAAATATTATTTAGTGAATAATTGTCCTCAAAATAGCTAATTACAAGTATCAGGTCATCCCATAAGTAAGGTCAGCTTTCAATATTCTGTCAGGTTATGTTCCTTCTATTTTAATTTATTTATCCTTAATTTGTCGTGTACCATAGCGGAATATGCACCACAGGTTGAGTAATGCTGATCTGCATGATAGCGAATACCTGTTTACGTTTTTCTAATACGTGAGTTATCTTTCCACTAAATAATCGGTGGAAATTCACATTTTTTTAGGGCCATATATATTGCTAAGCATAAACGCTGCTTCTAGCAATTAAAAAAAACAAGAATTCAGACAGCAAAAGGAAGATTGCTGACTCGAACACGATGACTAGGTGTAAGGATGCTGAGATAATCAGTGACCCCATGTCCTTGACATCATCCCAAGAACTGGGAAGTCGCTCTGTAGGCTAATTGTACGAACCGTTAATAGAAATTAACCTAAAGGTCAGGTGGAACACGATTCTAGTATTGGGTTCTTCTAGGATGTAAGAAGGTACTGAAAAACAAACCAGGTAGATGATGATGTAGCGATTATTTTTATGAAAAACCTCCGTCGTTTGGCTTGGGGTCGGTAAAGCAATAATCATTCGTTTTCAACTATTTCATTTATTATTAATTATTTAGGCCCGACATTTTTCTCGCCTTATTCGCGCAACTTCAGGGACACTTCTTGTTAGGACGGCCTCACAGCAGTCTCCATTGAGAGAACAGTGTGACTTGAGGGTTTCCTAGCAAGAAGTACTCTTCAAGAGGTGCGAACAATGCACAAAACACTACTTAAAATAAAGTAAACAATTGAACATAATTGGTGACAAACTAGTTAGATGTATTTGGATATGATAAAAAAGTGAACAAAAATTAAATAAAGGAAAACAAAAGAAAAATGAAATTACTATATGAAGTGCTTTAAGTAAGAACAAAGAAAGCTGTAAAAAAAAAAAAAAAAAAAAACAGTTAACCCCTTCAGGTCCGAATTTTTATTTCTTGATAAAAAAATTGTATTTTCCTGCCATAGTTGTGTATTGCTCTTGTGAAGATTCCTGATTTTTTTCAGAATTTTATGGTTTACCTGACATGAGTTCCGTAATGTCCAGTATCCTGGACATTGGTTCTCAAGTAATGGGATTTGAGGATGAAAACCGAAATTCAAAATTTCGAAATATTAAAAAAATATACAATTAAAGTAGTAATTTATTACCAATTTAAAATAAATTAATTCAGAAAAAATAAATTTGAAAAATTATTGTAAAAGCTCAAATATAATAAGGTATTGTAAAAATAGATAAGAATTTTAGACATGAAATTGTTGTCAGCGCACAGTAATAATGAAAATTAATGAAATTGAAATATTTACAGTCTAGTCTCAAAAAGAGATATTTGATTATTTAAAAAAAACAAAACATAAAACTCCTAAGAATATATTTTTTGAAAATCATGTGAACGGACAGATGATATTTTTGAATGGTTTTGGCGCCTTCTAGCCCATACCATTCAGAAAATGTTATTGATTATTATGGTACTAAAAATAAAAACAATTCTGACAACATAAAAACAAAATATAACTGTAAATATTTGAAAAAAAAGATAATAAATATTGTTACATCAAATATGAGGGTTGATTTCCCCTGTACAGTATACTGGGCATGGATTTTCAAAAATTCCTAGACACCTTATTAGAACCTTTATTGATAAAACTGAACTTCCAACCTTTAAAAAGATCATGTACATTAAATTCGGAAGAGTTTTATTCACTAAAAAGAAACCATTTGGACTAAATATGTAAAGAAAAGTCAATAACTTTTAGAATCCATGACTGCCCGTGGTGGAGCAGAGAAGATTTTACACATAACCTTTCAAAATCCAATGGAATCATTTTATATTAGATGTCAAGTGGAAGAAAAATACATAGAGCTTCAAACCAAAGTGGTAGTAAACATCTATCGACCATAGGCAGTGTGATACAAGGTAAAGAAGAACCCAGCCTTTAATTAATTTAACAATGGGTACCTTGGCGCTAATGACTCTAGCAAGGGTAAAATCAGGCGGCCGGAGCATAGTACTGACCACACTATCTCCCTAGTGTGCCGTATAGTCATGAATCAGATATCTCTATAGTATCTGCCCCTCAGGGCCCTCGTGGCCTGTTAAGGGACGGATTTTTTTTGTCTATTTGAAGGAATCAAAAATTGGCCAAGCGAATAATTTCGGTTATCACTCCATAATGGCACTTATATAAAAGATTTCATAAGAGTAAGTTTTTACAAAAATATTAAGTACACTTATTTTATGCTTTCCAAATTACATCAGGGATTAAAAGTTTGGAAACGCGCAAAAATGACGCAGTTTCTGCGAGTTGGACTTTTCTGTTTTAAGCTCCAGGAAAAATTATAAACGTCCGATTTCTGTTATACATATTTCTACTTACATTGAACGCTAAAAGCAGACTTCCTCTGAGACAAATCAAACATTTAACGATAGAGAAACATTTAAAAATGTTGTTTAAATGAAATCCCATTTCCGACAAATATCGGAATTGTATAAACCCAACATACGTTTCAACTAAACATCTTCTGAATAGGCCTGACTTTTCAAATTTCTGTTTTATAGTACAGAAATTAAACTAGCCCAGAATTAGATTCCACACATCTCTGTAGTAAACATTTGTTTATGAATAGGAGTATGATTTTCATTCCTAACAAGTCCCTTTCATATATTCTGTATTGACATGGAAATACCAAGGTGGGGAAGGAGCCGAAATGTAAACACTGGACGTTCAGCAAAACACTTGAACGCAATGTCTATACCTTTAGAATATACTCGTTTCATTCTCTTGGCTAAACATTTACCATCATATATGTATATATATATATATATATATATATATATATATATATATATATATATATATATATTATATACATATATATGAAGGACCAGGGGGAAAAACGATGAATGTCACTTTTTTACGAAATGGAGATTTATGTGCCATCTTAGAAGAGTACTATCAGCTTCCAAAATCTCACAGGGGGAAAAAAATTAGAAGAACCCGAAAAACTCTGTACATTATGATACTTTCAGATCGATTTTCAACAATGATTTCAATATTTCCCTTCGATACCCCAGGAAAGATACGTGAAGTACGTGTGACCAAGAGGGACTCTTAAAAATCTTTTTAGTAGGCCAGTGCCAATCCCTAAATCCAAGTTCAATGATTTGGAACACCTTAAACCGTTTTTGATTGAACCAGCTTCAAAAA
The DNA here is from genome assembly GCA_946811695.1 of Gonocerus acuteangulatus. NCBI lineage: Eukaryota > Metazoa > Arthropoda > Insecta > Hemiptera > Coreidae > Gonocerus > Gonocerus acuteangulatus. The sequence continues at coordinate 70,438,075 of OX328131.1, forward strand.
CCCTTCTATGAAAACTTGGCCACGAACATCTAAAACTAAAAAGAACGTCGAAGCTACATGCCTGGATTACCTTCTTGTTGAAGAAGATTCGACGTTGAAGGTAAACACATAAGAATGTGGGTAAAAGTGAAGTTTCACGCCCTCCAAACCGATTTCTTTAACACTTTTCACAACAATGTATTTTGATGCACTAAACACGAATACGTGAAAAAAAAACTTCGCATTTAACTAGGAAAGAAGTTATTAAGCACTAAAGTTCACTGTTAGGAAGGTTATAAAACTAGGCGTCAACAGCGTATTAGTAAACACGCGCATGCGCAGATATGTAACATTGGGAAACTCTCATTTGAAATGTTTATAAACCATTTATTCAAAAATATTGTTAATTTTAAGGGCATCCTCACCCGTCGTCACCTGTCGCTTAAGGGCATACGTGCTATGCGTTTCCGCTCGCTCAAGAAGATAACAAAACCCCAGCCAATCCAACTCGCTAAAATTAATAGAATTCTATTAATTTTAGCGAGTTGGATTGACTGGGGTTTTGTTATCTTCTTGAGCGAGCGTAGCGAGCGGAAACGCATAGCATGTATGCCTTAAAGTCGTCATTTATGCCTTAAAGTCATGTATGCTTTAAAGTCGTCACAAATTTAGTTGTTTACATTAGCTCTCATAACCTGCATAACAGTGAACTATAGTGCTTAATAACTTCTTTCCTAATTAAATGCGAAGGTTTTTTTTTTTAACGTATTCGTGTTTAGTGCATCAAAATACGTTATTGTCCAAAATTTGAAAGAAATCGGTTTGGGGGGCGTGAGACTTCACTTTTACCAGAATGTGTTATCTGAAGAAAAAATACTTTATTAATTTTTTTTTTTAAATACCCGCATTTTTCTAAACTTCCTTATTTGAAGTATTTGTACCTTGAGATGCCCAAACAAATTAATCTATTTGATTATGAACTCCTGTGAGAGAAATATAATAAAAAAAAAAAAAACTCGGTTAGGATTGTAAACATACGAAATTTGGAACATGAAACTAGTTTTTCATTTTTCTCATAATTATTAAATATACATATGTGTGTTCATAGCTAAATTCTTTCGTAAAGTGTTAAAAATTCACGCAGGAGCTGCATAACTAAGCACTTTCCTCAGAATTTGTGTAGTGTAGACTGCTTTCCAGAACAATTTGCTTAAAATATCCTGTAAAAATAAAATAAAAACGTGAATAGTTCTCTTTTAATTTTGTAATGAGTAAGTGTTCTATTATTAATTTTGTAATTAATTTGCTTGCTGAGTTATGTTTACACATGGCACCTGCTACACTACTTCATTAATACAAAAAACTTCATATTTTGGTGGTTGAAAGCGCTCCTTGCGGCGCCCTTGCGAACCTACGTCTGGCGGGCTATTCTATTGAAATATATTACAACGTAAACCCCCCTTTCCGATAGACCGATTTAGATCATTTTTACAAAACGTCTTTCTCATGAGTTACCTACGATGTATACCGCGTTTCGTTACAGTACAGCAGAAATTACGTCCGGTATGAGTATTTTTGTAATTTGGGTCCGGAGTAAACCCCCCCTCCTAATGAACCGATTTTGTTTATTTTTACAACACATATTTATCTGTAGATTACCACTACGAATACCGAGTTTCGTCGAAATATAACAAAAATCACGGCTGGTAGTGGCGAATTGGCATTGTGGGTCCGGAGTAAACCCCCCCTACTAATGAACCGATTTAGTTTTTTTTTATATCTCACTTTTCTCTCTATATTAGCACTACGAATACCAAGTTTCGTTGAAATATAACAAATATTATGGCTGGCATGGTCAAATTTGTGTTTTGGGTTCAGGATAAACCCCCCCTTCAGTCTGTGGACTGATTTTGGTGGTTAACGAACTCGTTCAATCGTTTGCTAATTGAATGTTATATACCAAGTTTCGTGAAGAAAAAACAAAAACTCTGGCCGCTATCGTGTTAACAGAAATATATATATATATATATATATATATATATATATATATATATATATATATATATATTAGATGGAACGGCATTTTTCTCCAGCGGTGGTACTCCTCCTCACTTCTTCCCGGAATATTTCGATGGATTCATCTCCATCTTCTTCAGCTAGGTACTTGTTTCTTCCTCGGTGGTAGCCAAGGGAATGACATTTTTCTCGATCTGGGCGCCTTTTCTCCCCTCTAGCCACAGTATCGGCGGACGAATGGTGTTGAAGCTCCCTGGTGTAGTTGGGATTCTGTCCGTTGGCAGCGCTGATGGTATTGCGTCTTTTTTCTTTTTTTTCTCTCCTGCTTCTATTTTCCTCGCCGTAAGGTTTTATATGTTTGATGTTATTTTTCGTCGCTGGGATAGTATTTTTAGATGGAACGGCATTTTTCTCCATCGAAATATTCCGGGAAGAAGTGAGGAGGAGTACCACCGCTGGAGAAAAATGCCGTTCCATCTAAAAATACTATCCCAGCGACGAAAAATAACATCAAGCATATATATATGTATATATATATATATATATATATATATATATATATATATATATAAATTTTAACGGGGGTCATTTTCGGTGTCTACTAGGTAGGATCGATAAAGATTTTAAGAAATTTTTCAAAAATTCCGTCATGAGTGCAACCTCAATCGCTACTTTCCTTCCGAGGAAAGTTCTAAAAATGAGATCCTTGAAAACAGGCGTTTAATAAGTAAAAGAACACTAGGAATCTAAACTCCAAGGTCATGTCTATAAACGTTATTAAGGAAAATGGGAAGAAAACCTGTGATTTTCGTATACCTACGGAAACGCGCTAAGATGACGCAGATTCTGTGAGTCTGACGTTTTCTCGTCATATTATCTTCAAGAAGCTAGAACCAGGAGAATTTTAGAAGCTATCCACGAGAGGTCACGAATGCTGTGTTCCATGACACAGCTGATGCACCCAGAGTGGCTGGCTTGAGGACAGTAAACCCATTACTAGTGGTTTGTTTATATTGACAAACTACGAAGATAGATGTTTACTAAGGCCATTTCATGACACTATTGACCACGAATAGTTTCATGAAGTGTGTCAAACGATTTTGCAATCACTTTCAAATATTTTGAACGCCACTCAGTGCGTCTAAGATTTGTTTAAGAGTCGAATAAACATCATTGTTAACCAGGTTCCAAGGAATGACGTCGTTTGACTATATTAAAAGTCAAATCAAATCGTCCTGGATCTCTAAATGGTATAATATCAGAGAAAAGAAATTAAGCGAAATAAAGGCTTACCCTGTGCCCTGGAGGACTTCGTCTATAGTGGAAAATAGGAGAGCAGAAGTAGTCCTTGCTCGGCTCAGGATAGGCCGCACACGATTGACTCATTCTTATCTAATGT